>CM018692.1:79612378-80233269 GCA_009363875.1 Mikania micrantha | reverse complement strand
TCCCATTCGGCCAAGACTATGAGTTGTATAAGTCGAGGTTCGGTCAGAGGAAGGTGGGCATGGTGAACGTGCATGGCTAAGTGGATAGGGTTCATGCATGGATGATTACATGGACTTTAATACCCACCTTTCTAAAATACAAGAGATACAAACATAGGAAGTTATGGATCTAACAATAGAGGGGTTCAACAATGGGTTAATTCATGTGGAGTTAGCCTAATATACAAGGAAACAATTTCAAGAAAACCCTAGATAATGAACTTCACCAATAAAGACTTCCATGGATCACCTCATAGTTAAATGGGTGTGTTTATATCAATGTGAATAGCACACTTAAGGATCCATCAAGAAATCATAAGGGATACTAATGATAACTAAGGTGATGGGTGTTAAATTAATTCCTAACACCTAGCATTAGAAAAAGCTATAAAGACATACAACTAACTTAGATTGTTTTCATAAAGTATCAAGGTTTAGTTAATCAAGGAACTGACACAAAAATCGTTTGAAGATCCAAAGTTGAGAAATGGGCCGAGTTTGGCCTAATTTGCTTAACTTAAGCTCATCATGGTACTTATACTCATCTTTTATTTAATTACTTTTTAATAAAGGTAAATGAATTATAAATCCTATGAAATTAATTAAATAATCTTTCTAAATAAATGTTTAACTTAAAATATTTGGCTAAACAATTATTATTAATAATGTGGGATTTGGGATCAATAATGGGAAATGTCTTAGACTAGATAGAAGGAGTTAGAGAAGCACCTTAGTAATCTAGGACACGTAGTTGCACACGAGACCAAACCCTAGTTACGACGGCAATTGTAAATACTTTCGCATGCGAATTCTCTTAAAACAACTCAGGTGCTGAAGATACTTAGGTTACAACAACGAGCGCGCATTTTGTGGTAATTCAATACAAAGCAACACAGGTGAGTTCATTGCCCCTTTTTTAAACATTTTTGTTTTCAAACACGGGGCTGAGAAGCATGCGTAAACTGTTTTAATTAAATTGTTTACTTAAATGCTTTTGCTTATTATATACTTTATATATGTTTGTTTATATACCTAGACTCCTGTCTAGGTAAATCTCAGGCTAAATTAACTATCAAGTTAATTAAGCAAGTTAATTAAATTACTCTTATGAGTAATACCTTAATTCTAAAACTCTCAATAAACACTTAGTCCATCAAGTTCAAATTTCAGAATCTAAATTCAAAGTGTAATCAAGAGAACCAAAAGCTAAAGATCAAATGCAATGGAATCTAATCCAGTGTGTGATCAGTAAATCAGGATCCTACTCATAAATCTATAATCATTGTGAAATCATGAAATTCTACAGATCAGAAATCAATTGAATCATGGGAATCATAAACCGTGTGTGAATCATTGAAATAATGAAATCATTATGATATAATGAAATCATTAATACCTAAAGTAAGGTGAGTTGTCAGTTGTATGTAAATCAAGACCACGTGTAACACACGGAAAGTCCCTTCACTGTAGTAGACTCTAGTAGTCAAGCTACATGGGCAATAACTTAAACTATCAGATGAGATCAAGAAATCAAGAGAATCATGAATCAAGAAGATCATAAATGAAAGGATATCCTAAAGTCCCAACGCATACAGTAGACCAGTCGGTCAAGCTGATATGGGCATAATCATGAAAGTCCCGACGCATACAGGTAGACTCCTTGTGAGTCATGCTTGATATGGGCCACGTGTGAGAGGGTACAACTTGGACAACCACCAACAACTAAGTCTAATTGATTGAGTCAAATAAGGCCCGATCATCATGTCTTAGTTGTAATTTAATGATTATTTATTAATTTATGTAATCATTTAAATGTTATGTTTCTACAATCATTTTTGGAAAATCATAAAGACATGGTGAACTCAGGAAATCAGAGTATTTCAAATTGTGGAAATCAAATCTTTTTCATAGTAGTGGGTGTAGGTAAGAATGCTTAACTATCATTAATATCAATGTCCTATGCGGCTTAGTATGTGGTGGGACGGCGTCTGGGCGGGTCGTAGGCTCGACTCAGGGGTATGCGCTATACATAAGCATACCGAGCTGGATGATACAGGTGATGTTAATGAGGTTAAGGTTGTTACCGAAGAGGTTATCAATGTTATCATGTGTTTCAAACTGTTAAACATAGTGCTTTCAAAACTCAGGTGATAATAGAAGAAAATGGTGGGTAAAATGCTTAATTATCATTAACAACAATGTCCTATGTGACTTAGTATGTGGTGGACGGCGTCTGGGCGGGTCGTAGGCTCGACTCAGGGGTATGCCCTATATATAAGCATACCGAGCTGGATGATACAGGTGTTGATAATGAGGTTAAGGTTTTACCTAAAAGGTTCACAAATCTTTTTTTCAATAGCTAAACTACATGAACTCACCAACCATGTGTTTACTTGATCTTTTTGCATGACTTCTCAGGTGACGAACAGGTCAAGTAAGAAGTCATTACTTTTGGACTAGGACTTCGGATAGAAGACTTAGTATTTTGGACCTGCATTCTTTTGGAACATCATTATACAATATATTTTGTATATCTTGGGCAGATACAAGATAGAAAATTTATGATGTTGATGGTAGATTTACATTGTTAAATTATAAACAATACTGATGTAATTTAACGTTGTAATTCTATTATATTTAGCATTTCTCATTTATATCATGTGCAATGTAAACAATCTGATCATCACAGTTATCATTCCCGATATCGCGCCCCGGGAACCTTCCGCCCGACGGGGAAACCCGATCCTACCCCGCCAGCTCAGGGTGTGACAGATTGGTATCAGAGCCATGGTTATAGAGAAATATAGGTCACGTATTTAAACGGTTTGGCCTAGACTATAACCTAGGGACCCTGAATGTAGAGAACACAGGACTTAAGACTTTACTTGCATACTGTCTTCTGTATTCGATCATTGCACTAACCAATAACTTTATTGGTTATGATCAGAATGCCGCCATGAAGACAACCTCCCCTGTTGACATCAACACAAGACCAAGCTCCATACTCTTCTACACCATCACCACCTGATTCACCACCGCCACCTCCTCCACCGCCTCCTCCTCCTCCGCTGATAACTCAATCATCTGGCCCGAGCACAACACCAATGCTGGATCTTGCCACTATTGCATTGGTGACTTTTCTGAGCAGTCAGATGACCAGCCAGATGAAAGAAGCACTACCGGAAATGTTCAGCCGTTTCCGTAACGAGATCAACAATACTGGCAACTCATCAGGAGAAGTCAGTGGAAACACTAGTGGTACTTCAAACCACTCCTACAAGTCATTTATGGGCTTTAAGCCACCCAGCTTTAGTGGGTCTGAAGGAGCCGTTGGATTAATCCAATGGATAGAAAAGATCAAAGCCACTCTGGACCTCTGCAGTTGTCCAGAGCATCACAAGGTTCGCTACTCTGCTGGAACATTCAACAAGCGAGCCTTGACTTGGTGGAACGGCCAAGTTAATGCCAGAGGAAGAGATGAAGCTATGGCAATGCCATGGGAGGATTTCAAGACTCTACTGAGGACAGAGTTTGGCCCCAAAAACGAGCTCCAATGATTGGAAGTGGAACTATCTAGTCATGTGATGAAAGGAGCAGACCACATGGGATATACGACTCGTTACCACGAGTTGGTTGCTTTGGTGCCGGATATGGTACCGACTTTGGAGAAACGGATTGACAGGTATGTATGTGGGTTACCCATCTGCATACAAGGATTAGTGGTTTCTGCAAATCCTGTCACATTGGAATCTGCGGTGAGTTCGTCTGGGAAGCTCACAGATATGATGGTAGCCTCCGGAGTTTTAAAGAAAGAGGCTGACTCCGGCAAGAACAAAGCCGAGTCATCAAAGAAACCCTACCAACATCAAAAGAAAAAGCAGAAGACTCTGAAAAATTACACGATGGCCACTCCACTCAATCAAGTAGCTGTGGCACCTCAAAATGTGCACAAGAAACAGTACACTGGCCCACACCCTCTGTGTAACAAGTGCCAGTATCATCATGCTGTAAATAATCCCTGCCGTCACTGCACGGGATGTGGAAGAAAGGGACACTGGGTCCAGAATTGCAGGATGACTCAAAATCAAGCAGCCAACAATGCTGCTTTAACTCTCCCTCCACCCAACAACCATAACAACGGTGGATGCTATAACTGTGGCGAACAGGGCCACTTTGCGAAGAACTGCCCGAAGAAGACACAACCAGTACCTCATGCACCCCGTGGAAGAGCTTTTGTCATAGGAGCTCTAGCTGCACGCCAAGACCCTAATGTGGTCACTGGAACATTTCTCTTACATGACTTTTATGCATCTGTTCTATTTGACACTGGTGTGGATCAGAGTTTTATCTCTGCCGATTTTGCATGCCAACTAGATTCTATAGAGGAACAGTTAGACTCCCCTTACATCATAGAAGTAGCTAACGGAAAACAGATCACATTTAGTACAGTATACAGGAATTGCCCGTTGACACTTAATGGTTATACGTTTGCCATCGATTTGATACCGATGGAATTGGGTAGTTTCGATATCATTGTTGGAATGGATTGGCTTTCCTCTAACCGAGTGGAAGTCATCTGTTCTGAGAAGCTGCTTCAAGTTCCATTGCCGGATGACTGTGTATTGGAAGTCAGAGGGGATCAAGCAAAACGAAGTGTCAAAATCATTTCTTGCATAAAGGCACGTAAGTGTTTATAGAAGCAGTGTGTAGCTTTCCTGGCTCACGTGGTGGAAGAGGAGAAAGACAAGAAAAAGATACAAGATGTACCGGTAGTGAAAGAGCATCCAGAAGTATTCCCTGAAGATCTACCAGGTTTGCCACCTGCGCGACCGGTAGAGTTCCGAATTGACTTAGTTCCTGGAGCAACTCCTGTTGCTAAATCCCCTTACAGGTTAGCACCTTCGGAGATGCAGGAATTGTCAAACCAGTTACAGGAGTTACTGGATAAAGGATTCATCAGACCGAGCTACTCACCTTGGGGAGCTCCGGTCTTGTTTGTGAAAAAGAAAGACGGATCGTTTAGAATGTGCATTGACTATCGAGAGCTGAACAAGTTGACTATCAAGGACCGGTATCCATTGCCGAGAATTGATGACTTGTTTGATCAGTTACAAGGAGCTCAGTATTTCTCAAAGATCGATCTACGGTCCGGGTATCATCAACTTAGGGTTCAAGACGAAGATATACCGAAGACGGCATTCCGAACCAGATACGGGCATTACGAGTTCATGGTGATGCCTTTCGGATTGACAAATGCACCAGCGGTTTTCATGGACCTCATGAACCGAGTGTGCAAGCCGTATTTGGATCAGTTTGTCATTGTATTCATCGATGACATCCTGATTTATTCGAAGAGTAAAGCTGAACACGAGGAACATCTCAGGAAAATCTTGGAGCTGTTGAAGGAGCAGAAACTTTATGCCAAATTCTCTAAGTGCGAATTCTGGCTAAGAGAAGTCCAATTTCTGGGTCACGTAGTCAACAGCGAGGGAATACACGTAGATCCCACCAAGATTGAAGCAATAAAGAACTGGGACACTCCGAGGACACCGACGGAGATACGGTCGTTTCTGGGCTTGGCAGGTTATTATAGAAGGTTCATCTCAAACTTTTCTAAGATAGCTTTGCCTCTCATTAAATTAACTCAGAAGAGTGAACCGTTCGTCTGGGAGCAGAAACAAGAAGATGCCTTTCAGACTTTGAAACAGAAGTTGTGTGATACCCAGAAGGATGTGATGACTTTATTGTTTATTGCGATGCTTCCCATCAGGGACTCGGTTGCATACTGATGCAACGGGATAAAGTCATTGCTTATGCATCCAGACAGTTAAAAGTTCATGAGAAAAACTACACTACTCATGATCTTGAACTGGGAGCTGTAATCTTCGCACTGAAGATTTGGAGACATTACTTATATGGCTCCAACTGTACCATATTTACTCATCACAAGAGTTTGCTGCACATCTTTGATCAGAAGGAACTCAACATGCGACAACGCCGTTGGGTTGAACTTCTGAATGATTACGATTGTGTGATCAAGTATCATCCGGGAAAGGCGAACATTGTAGCCGATGCCTTGTGCCGGAAGGAACGGGTCAAACCTTTGCACGTTAGAGCAATGGGAATGACTTTGCAGACTAGCTTACAAGACAAGATTATTCAAGCGCAACAAGAATCAGTTGACAGAGGAAATTTGAAGAAAGAACTTGACTGCGGAGCAGAGAAACAATTTGAGACTAAGTCCGATGGGATAATCTACTACCAGAATCGTATATGGATTCCGGTAGTAGACGAATTGAGAAAACTTATCTTCGATGAAGCGCACAAGACTAAATACTCTGTTCACCCAGGCGCTGATAAAATGTACCAAGACTTGCGTGGATTTTATTGGTGGCCTGGAATGAAGAAAGATATAGCCGAGTATGTTGGTAAATGTCTTACGTGTGCGAAGGTAAAGGCGGAACACCAGAAGCCGTCTGGCTTACTGGAACAGCCTGAGATTCCGCTCTGGAAGTGGGAACAAATAGCTATGGATTTCGTTACCAAGCTACCCCGCACTTCCAGTGGTCATGGTACGATCTGGGTTATCATTGATCGTTTGACAAAATTTGCTCACTTCTTGCCAATGCGTGAGAACTTCACGATGGATAAACTAGCAAGATTGTACATTAACGAGATAGTGGTACGTCACGGTGTGCCATTGTCTATAATTTCTGATCGAGATAGCAGATTTACATCAAGGTTCTGGCAATCATTGCAGAAATCTCTAGGGACATAGTTAAATCTGAGTACAGCTTACCACCCACAAACGGATGGTCAAAGCGAACGTACGATTCAGACCCTGGAGGACATGTTAAGAACCTGTGTGTTGGATTTCGGTGGGAACTGGTACTCCCATTTACCACTGATCGAGTTCTCCTACAATAATAGTTATCACAGCAGTATCGGATGTGCACCATTCGAAGTCCTCTATGGTCGGAAATGTCGATCACCGATCTGTTGGACTAAAGTCGGAGACAATCGAATAACGGGGCCAGAACTTATTCAGGAAACCACTGACAAGATAGCTCTGATTCAAAGAAGGCTACAAGCTACAAGGAGCAGACAAAAGAGTTACGCCGACAAGCGGCGTAAGCCGTTGGAATTCCAAGTGGAAGATCGAGTAATGTTGAAGGTATCCCCATGGAAAGGCGTTGTTCGGTTTGGGAATAAAGGAAAGTTAGCACCACGGTACGTAGGGCCGTTCGAAATCATCGAACGTATTGGTCCTGTAGCGTATAGACTGAGACTACCAGATGAACTAAGTGGTGTGCATGACGTGTTTCACGTCTCAAACTTAAAGAAATGCCTTGCAGATGAGACACTCGTCATTCCAATCGAAGAAATTCAAATAGATGAGCAGTTACACTTCATTGAGGAACCTTTAGAAATTATGGATCGCAAAGTTAAACAACTGAGGCGAAGCCGTAATCCGATTGTAAAGGTTCGTTGGAACTCAAGACGCGGACCCGAGTTTACTTGGGAACGTGAAGATCACATGAAGTCAAAGTATCCCCAATTGTTTGAAGAGGAAGCTGTATCCGATAACAATTCTTAAATTTCGGGACGAAATTTCTTTAACAAGGGGAGACTGTAACATCAGTGCCGGAAACGTCACCGGAACAGTGATCGGAACAGTAACGTGAACAGTAATCAGGTATGAACTCTATGTAATTCAGTGTATTTCATATTCATATCAAGCATCATTATCATTTTATGTTCTCACAACGCAAGTTCAGAATCATTCCAGAGAAACGAAACTCTAAAACAATGGTTCATCTGTTAGATAATTATCTGGCATTACAGAACCATCATGTGATTATGTGTTAGGATTTACTAAGTATAAACGTATGTGAGGCTTACAGAACAAAACAACACGGATGTCGTTACGTGAATGCTAAACCGAAGGATTATTCGTATAGGTGACGATCTGTACGAATAAATCTGAAAGTTTAACGTTCTGAATGATGTCTAATAATTAGAAAACCATATCGAAAAGTGTAATTATTGTCGTATTTGATCGGGTGACGATTCGAACAAATACGCGCGATGATCGCGCGATTCGATTTAAACGTTAATTAAATTTCTTTTTAAAATTAATAAATAAAAGTTATTTAGTTAATTTATTAGGAATCACAACCTAAAATAATTTTATAAATTCTATTTTTGCAACCGAGTCGTTTCGTTACGAAAACGATGTTAAAACGACTTGTTACGCGAAACCGAGTGAGACCGAGCACGAGGGTATTATGTTAAGCCTTAAATGAGACAATTAATGCCTCATTCAAGACCCACCAACCAACCACCATCACAAGATTTTCGGAGCTCTCTCTCTAGTTTCTCTCACTAAAATCATCATCTTCTCTCTAAGCTTCCTTACTCATTTCTTCACGAAATTGGCTCATTTTAGGGTCAAAACAACCCTTATAGCTTGTAGATCATAGAAGTACAACAGATCGAGACTTGGATCCATCCGAATCGAGGTAAAGACCTGTGTTATGTTGCGTTTTAGGGTTTTAAAAACCCTATTTCGACCCCCTTGTAGAAACCGACTAAACCACTTCAAAACTTTAGGAAATTACCTCACACACTCATAGGATAATGTAGGAACAAATATCCCTTCATTTCCTGGCTGATTAGATCGAATAACCATGGTTGATCCTGCTACATTTCGATCGGCCGAATGGCCAAGTCCAGCTCGCCGAATGAGCACCAGCCTTATTCGCCGAATGGCTAGCACTCCCCATTCGCCGAAAGGACCAGCCGAAGCAGACTAAACCCAGTCGCCGAATGTCTATGCCGAAGTACCCCATCCGTTCGGCCATTCCCCATTCGCCAAGCTGTCATCATTCGCCGATCTAGGTCATTCGCTCAATGCCCATTCGATCAGCCAGCCTTCATTTGATCGGGGTTAGGGTCAATCGGCCAACCACATTCGACTCACCAACTCATTCGTTCGGCCATGCATGATTCGGGTGTAGTCCCATGTGGCCAAGACTCATGAGTTGTATAAGTCGAGGTTCGGTCAGAGGAAGGTGGGCATGGTGAACGTGCATGGCTAAGTGGATAGGGTTCATGCATGGGATGATTACATGGACTTTAATACCCACCTTTCTAAAATATCAAGAGATACAAACATAGAAAGTTATGGATCTAACAATAGAGGGGTTCAACAATGGGTTAATTCATGTGGAGTTAGCCTAATATACAAGGAAACTATTTCAAGAAAACCCTAGATAATGAACTTCACCAATAAAGACTTCCATGGATCACCTCATAGTTAAATGGGTGTGTTTATATCAATGTGAATAGCACACTTGAGGATCCATCAAGATCATAAGGGATACCAATGCTAACCTAAGGTGATGGCTGTTAAATTAATTCCTAACACCTAGCATTAGAAAAAGCTATAAAGACATACAACTAGCTTAGATTGTTTTCATAAAGTATCAAGGTTTAGTTAATCAAGGAACTGACACAAAAATCGTTTGAAGATTCAAAGTTGAGAAATGGGCCGAGTTTGGCCCAATGTGCTTAACTTAAGCTCATCATGGTACTTATACTCATCTTTTATTTAATTACTTTTTAATAAAGGTAAATGAATTATAAATCCTATGAAATTAATTAAATAATCTTTCTAAATAAATGTTTAACTTAAAATATTTGGCTAAACAATTATTATTAATAATGTGGGATTTGGGATCAATAATGGGAAATGTCTTAGACTAGATAGAAGGAGTTAGAGAAGCACCTTAGTAATCTAGGACACGTAGTTGCACACCGAGACCAAACCCTAGTTACGACGTCAATTGTAAATACTTATCACATGCGAATTCTCTTAAAACAACTCAGGTGCTGAAGATACTTAGGTTACAACAACGAGCGCGCATTTTGTGGTAATTCAATGCAAAGCAAAACAGGTGAGTTCATTGCCCCTTTTTGTAAACATTTTTGTTTTCAAACGCGGGGCTGAGAAGCATGCGTAAACTGTTTTAATTAAATTGTTTACTTAAATGCTTTTGCTTATTATATACTTTATATATGTTTGTTTATATACCTAGACTCCTGTCTAGGTAAATCTCAGGCTAAATTAACTATCAAGTTAATTAAGCAAGTTAATTAAATTACTCTTATGAGTAATACCTTAATTCTAAAACTCTCAATAAACACTTAGTCCATCAAGTTCAAATTTCAGAATCTAAATTCAAAGTGTAATCAAGAGAACCAAAAGCTAAAGATCAAATGCAATGGAATCTAATCTAGTGTGTGATCAGTAAACTCAGGATCCTACTCATAAATCTATAATCATTGTGAAATCATGAAATTCTACAGATCAGAAATCAAGTGAATCATGGGAATCATAACCGTGTGTGAATCATTGAAATAATGAAATCATTATGATATAATGAAATCATTAATACCTAAAGTAAGGTGAGTGGTCAGTTGTATGTAAATCGAGACCACGTGTAGCACACGGAAAGTCCCTTCACTGTAGTAGACTCTAGTAGTCAAGCTACATGGGCAATAACTTAAATTATCAGATGAGATCAAGAAATCAAGAGAATCATGAATCAAGAAGATCATAAATCAAAGGATATCCTAAAGTCCCGACGCATAGAGTAGACCAGTCGGTCAAGCTGATATGGGCATAATCATGAAAGTCCCGATGCATACAGGTAGACTCCTTGTGAGTCATGCCTGATATGGGCCACGTGTGAGAGGGTACAACTTGGACAACCACCAATTGATTGAGTCAAATAAGGCCCGATCATCATGTCTTAGTTGTAATTAAATGATTATTTATTAATTTATGTAATCATTTAAATGTTATGTTTCTACAATCATTTTTGGAAAATCATAAAGACATGGTGAACTCTGGAAATCAGAGTGTTTCAAATTGTGGAAATCAAATCTTTTTCATAGTAGTGGGTGTAGGTAAGAATGCTTAACTATCATTAATATCAATGTCCTATACGGCTTAGTATGTGGTGGGACGGCGTCTGGGCGGGTCGTAGGCTCGACTCAGGGGTATGCCCTATACATAAGCATACCGAGCTGGATGATACAGGTGATGTTAATGAGGTTAAGGTTGTTACCGAAGAGGTTATCAATGTTATCATGTGTTTCAAACTGTTAAACATAGTGCTTTCAAAACTCAGGTGATCATAGAAGAAAATGGTGGGTAAAATGCTTAATTATCATTAACAACAATGTCCTATGTGACTTAGTATGTGGTGGGACGGCGTCTGGGCGGGTCGTAGGCTCGACTCGCGGGTATGCCCTATATATAAGCATACCGAGCTGGATGATACAGGTGTTGATAATGAGGTTAAGGTTTTACCTAAAAGGTTCACAAATCTATTTTTCAATAACTAAACTACATGAACTCACCAACCATGTGTTGACTTGATCTTTTTGCATGACTTCTCAGGTGACGAATAGGTCAAGTAAGAAGTCATTACTTTTGGACTAGGACTTCGGATAGAAGACTTAGTATTTTGGACCTGCATTCTTTTGGAACATCATTAGACAATATATTTTGTATATCTTGGGAAGATACAAGATAGAAAATTTATGATGTTGATGGTAGATTTACATTGTTAAATTATAAACAATACTGATGTAATTTAACTTTGTAATTCTATTATATTTAGCATTTCTCATTTATATCATGTGCAATGTAAACAATCTGATCATCACGATTATCATTCCCGATATCGCGCCTCGGGAACCTTCCGCCCGACGGGGAAACCCGATCCTACCCCGCCGGCTCGGGGTGTGACACAGTTATTGTTAGGACATTATGTAATAGATTGATTTTCAAAGTGTATAAGTTTAGAGAGGTTTTGCTAAGGTTCCCTGGCCCACGAATCTAAGCAGGTTCGGGGAACCTAAGTCTTGTGTTGTAAAGGTTCGTCCAGTGAACCTCAAGGTTCAACTGGCGAACCTAAGGGTTTGTCTAGGTTCGGCTGAATGTAAATATTTTGTCTATAAGTTTATTAGTTTTTTGTAACATTTGTGCATATAGTCATGTAGTTGTAAACAGTGTTAGAACAGTGTCTATTCATGGTTCAGTTCATCAATGTGTTTCAGTATGTTCATAATGTGTGCTTGTGTGTTACAGGATCTTAGTAGTCAGAAAACAAGTATATATTATCTATTTACAGTCGATTTCACTAAGCAAGAACAGTAACTTGTTATATCGAAACGGTGGTGGGCAGCGAGAGTGAGCCCTATACATATATTGCGTTCGGTGTAACAGGTTAGTGTTAGTGCGTAGTGTTGAGACGAATACTATGACAATTAATTAATTCAACCAAGATCGTAATCTGTAAGCGAGACTGAGTATAGTTATGGGTGACGATCCATAATAATACGAATGTTGAACTTATAATTACGATTAAACGACTTTAAATATTTTAATACGATCGGAAAACGTACGCGATTGCGGGTATACACGTAATTGTGAATGTTTTAACGATCCGACAACACACGAAGAGTAAAATAATTAAATTAATTATTTTATATTTTTACAATATTGAAACTCATCATTTAAATGAGTTTAACATCTATTTTTATTTTAAAACCGCGTAAATTACGCGTTACGTTCCGGAAACGCGAACCGAGCGACCGAAACGGACCCGAATACCACACGGGCTATAAAAGCCTTGAATGAGATCATTTATCTCATTTATTCCACCTACACCACTTCCTCTCACTAAATTTCCGGCCAACCCTCTCTCTCTCTAAAAACCGATCTTTAAACGCTCGTATCTCGCTCGTTTCTTGACGGATTTCGGTGATTCTCGAACCCACGCGAAGCTCTCGACATTCTCTACAAGATAGTACAAGAAAACCACGGATTTGTCCAGCCAAAAACGAGGTATGACCGGTTGAAAATCTGGAAAAAGAGGGTTTTCATGGTTGTATTTGTGTTTGTGATCAAACCCGACGAACCACCGGTTTAAAACATCACCATTCTGTTTTCGCACCATTAGCAACCCTCTCTGATGTTATATTCACTTAGATCGAGGTCTAGATCCATGATTTGAGGGAGTGGTGGTAGCATGTTACAGGTTCGTCGAAGGTTCATGAGTCGAACCCCAATCAGCACATAGCCGAACCCTCCAGAGGCGTTCACGAGCCTGCATGGTTCGTGGGGTTATCAGCGAACCCTAAGGGGTCACGAGCCCTTTTGTCGAACCATCCTGGTCAACGAACCCTCGGGTGCCAAGCTTCAGCAGCCGAACCCTAATCCTAAACGAACTTGCATGGTTCGTGTAACTTTCTGCCGAACCCTTGATGTTCTCACGAGCCTTGCCGAACCAGTTCACCCTCACGAACCATCACATGCCTTTCAGTCGAACCTTCGTGGGCATGGGCATCTCCAACGAACCCTCCATGCTGGACCATAGGAAACGAACCCTTGTCGCCATGCATAAGCTGCGAATGAACCACGAACCCTGCATGGTTCGTGGCATGATCGACCGAACCCTCATCAGTTCATTGGCCGAACCCTGCATGGTTCGGGGATCTATCAGCCGAACTCTAGGAATCTTAAGGAGTCATCACGAACCCTAGTCGAACCATTGTGCATGCCACGAACCAACTTGAGCCGAGCCCATGCATGTCAACGAACCTAAGCCTTGAGACTAAAGGGTTCGCTGCCCAAGTGGCAGCCCATGACTTTTCGGCCCAACCCAATCAAATTCCATTCGGCCCAATTGATTAGTTAGCTTCGGTCCACCTTAGGTTAAGCCCAACAAGACATGAGGTCCAATAATTCATTCATTTGGCCCACGAAATCCACTTTTGGCCCAATACTTAGCAATTGGCCCATTATTGAATTAAGTGGTCATGAACTCGAATTAAGGACCATTGGGGTTACATGGACTAAGGCCAATTGTTTTGGGTTCGACTTATAATACTTGTGAATTGATCATGAATTGGTTAAGTTATAACTTAATAACAATCATGAAGATAAATTCACAATCACAAGACTTGAAAACAATTGAACATCTTTTCACAACAAATGGTAATCAATGGCTCTCAAATTCTTGAACAAATATCATTTATGCATAAGAATTATGCATCAAAGAGCATTTCATAAGTTTCTTGGACCCATGATCAATCAAATGACTCAAAGCATAACATTCAAGTTTTCACAACAATCAAATCATGAGAACACAAGTCAATCAATGAATCAAGTTATACAATTATAAATCCTATATCTTATGTATGATTACAATGTTATAGGAACAAGTTAGAAGTCCTGTTTGCTACTTGCTAACTGTTTTAGTTCAGAGTCTACTGCAGACAGGTGAGAACATTAGCCCCTCTTTTACTGTTTTATAACTATTTTGGGGTGGAACACGTGATCAAAACGCTATTTCAATCTTGTTTCATTACACAGGTTATGTGTATTTCATAAACATTACAGATTCATCTTACGAATCCAAGGGATTCATCAATTGTTTAAAGAAATTGTCAACCGTTTTAAAGGAAATATCCACTATTAAACTCTTATTACTAAAAAGGATTTTATAAAGACTCTTTGAAATGTTTTATAACAGTTTTTACTCAGATGTTTTTATAAAGGATAAACACTTTTAAATAATGGATTTTATAAACTCTGTTGTTATCAACCTTGTTGTTACACAAGGTTACTATATCATGTTATTCAAATCAAGTGGTTCATTTCATGGTATTCAAATCAAGTGGTTCATTTCATGGTATTCAAATCAAATGGTTCACATCATGGTATTCAAATCAAGAGATTCATTTCATGTTATGTAAACAAAGGATTTAATTCGTGGAATTAAATCTAGGTTTTCAATTCATGTTATCAAATAAGACATTAACACATCCGGTTAAAGTAAGGTTCAGTAAACATGGTGTCCATTGTTGTAAACAAACTTGTAAAAGCATCAAGTATCATATTCATTAGCGTTAGTACTGGGTGATCACAACAAGGGAAAGCGGACACATTGGTTCTTATCCAGGATGGAGTTAGCTTTTAAATTTGTTTTAAAAGCTAACTGCAGGTCTGGTGTCATATGGTTTTTCAAAACTGCTATACATAATCTAACTCCAAACGTGGTTTGGGACTTGATACTATATGTTGGCTTATGTGCGAACAGTGATTGGACTGTTTACACTCATTTTCTTACTTGATGTTAGTTTGGGTTGCAACTCATCCGTGTGAATCTTATGATGCTTTAACTTACCTATGTCTTATATCATATACTCATGTTTACAAATGCTTAAACCTATTGTTCTCACCAACTACGTCTGTAGTTGACAGTTACTTTTCACGTGTTTCAGGTAATCAGGTTTAAGACATTCTCAGGGACAACTAAGGAGACCATTCTAAGATAGAACAAGATGAAGAAACATGCTAGGATGGAATAGAAACTCACTAAATCCTAAATGTTTAATTGTCTTGTTTGGAGTCTTATTTTGTAAACTATATTTTGGGTCTGTAGTTGTCTTACTTTTGTAGATAGATTGTCTATACCTAATCAACTGTCTAAACATTATGAAATGTAGTAATCCATTGTGGTTGTTCTTATTCAATACTTGTGCATGATTCAACTGATCATACGTCACCGCGCCGTGGATTCCGCACGCGGCGCAGGGGTGTGACATTTTTTGTGTGTGAGACAGATCTGTGAGAGAGAGTTTCTCTGTGTGAGTGTTTTGAACTGTGTGTTCAAATTTTATTGTAATCAGATTGCTTTGATCAATGAAATGATTTTTATATAAATGATTGTGTATCTTTGATTCATATAGATCAAATCTAGAATCCGCATAGATTTGACTGTTAACTGGATTCCGTTGACCGATCTAGAGCAAATTGAGGATAAGACTAAGGATAATGAAGATGTAGAAATTGAAGATTTGACTGAGTTTGAATATCCAAAGCTAGTGGTGGATAGCTCATTGCCTACATTTATAGATTTATTCAAACAGAATGTTGATGAGCAGTGGCAAAGAATGTTTGGTGAAGAAAATGAAGATAGAGATTTGGAAAAGGAGAGGTTGAAGGTGGTTACTCTAGAAAAGATCTAGCTGAGCTGGTGGGAGTATGAGTTAATGATCCACTGAATGCAAATGATTCTAGAAAGATGGTAATGGGAGAATCGGATCAGTCAATTGATTTTGAACAAGATGATCATGTTGATGAGAATTTGTATAATTTGCAAACTTTTAAAAAGATCTTTGATATTGAAGTCCAGAAAAGAGCTCCAAGGACAACAGTTGACCATATGAAAGAAAAGACTTATTTGGATGTGTGGAGAGAAAGTCAATATGAACACAAGTACATAATTGATCACTAAATAATTTTTAAGCAAATCGTTGAAGTGTTTGAAGAAAAAGTTCAAGAAGACCAAGCAAGACGATTCTCAAGGATCAAGATTGGATCTAAGTATAAGATGAGTGGAAGAATTGTAAGCTATGGTTACTTTCACAAAGTTCCTGGAAGTTTGAAGAACAGAGGATGCTATGTTGTTAAGAGAACTGATGGTTGCCAATATTTTGGAAAGGCATTTGACATTATGTCATTACCTTCTTTTGAGTTCATGCAGTTATCAAGAATGAGGATGATAAAGCCTATTCAGACAAAGCACAATGAAAGATTTGAGAAGATGTTAAAGAAAGAAATTAAGACTTGCTGGAATTGGTTGGTTCCACAATTTTATGTGTTGAAGCATAATTCATATGTGTATCCAAAGCCAAAAGTTTATTCAAGACCAAGATTGATAAGAATAGAACATAATTGGAATTCTTATTTCAAGTTTTGGTTCTATGATGAAAAAACATCTGACGCAATCATTCTATTGAGAGAAAATGAGAAGTGGAGGGTGATCAGACTGTTGGATCCTGTTTGGTTGGTGAACTGTTCAAAGGAATATATTGATTTACTTAATGAAGCTGAAATCTTTGCAAGTGAAGGGTTTCATGATGTTTGTATTAGCTACAAAGATATGGCTGTTCAATTTCAAACGATAGCTCGAATGTGTTATACTCTGGGAATACACACTGGATTTAAATGGGAGGATGTCAACTATTTGTATGTTGAGCTGATGAAATTGCAGAAAGAGATAGATGATAGAGATGCAAAGTTGGAAGCTGAAAGACTATCAAAGATTCCAAAGTCAGTTGTCATCCGTGCTGCAGATAATGTTTGTGAAGATCAGAAAACAAGTGGGGCTTAAAATGCAGATTGAAGAAAAAGGTTTTGAAGATTTTGAAGCAACTATTAAGCGGGAGTTTATTAGGACATTATGAAATAGATTGCTTTTCAAAATGTATAAGTTTATAGAGGTTTTGCTAAGGTTCGTCTGGCCCACGAACCTAAGTCTTGTGTTGTAAAGGTTCGTCCAGCGAACGTCAAGATTCGGCTGGCGAACCTAAGGGTTTGTCTAGGTTCGGCTGAATGTAATATATATAGCAGGTTTGTCTATCAGTTTTTCAGTTTTTTGTGTGTGAGAGAGAGTTTCCCTGTGTGAGTGTTTTGAACTGTGTGTTCAAATTTCATTGTAATCCGATTGCTTTGATCAATGAAATGATGTTTATATAAATGATTGTGTATCTTTGATTCATATAGATCAAATCTAGATTCTGCATAGATTTGATTGTTAATTGGATTCCATTGATCGATCTAGAGCAAATTGAGGATAAGACTAAGGATAATGAAGATGTAGAAATAGAAGACTTGACTGAGTTTGAATATCCAAAGCTAGTGGTGGATAGCTCATTGCCTACATTTATAGATTTATTCAAACATAATGCTGATGTGCAGTTGCGAAGAATGTTTGGTGAAGAAAATGAAGATAGATATTTGGAAAAGGAGAGGTTGAAGGTGGTTACTCTAGAAAAGATCTAGCTGAGCTGTTGGGAGTATGACTTAATGATCCACTGAATGCAAATGATTCTAGAAAGATGGTAATTGGAGAATCGGATCAGTCAATTGATTTTAGACAAGATGATCATGTTGATGAGAATTTGTATAATTTGCAAACTTTGAAAAAGATCTTTGATATTGAAGTCTAGAAAAGAGCTCCAAGGACCACAGTTGACCATATGAAAGAAAAGACTTATATGGATGTGTGGAGAGAAATTCAAGATGAACACAAGTACATAATTGATCACTAAATGATTTTTAAGCAAATGGTTGAAGTGTTTGAAGAAAAAGTTCAAGAAGACCAACCAAGACGATTCTCAAGGATCAAGATTGGATCTAAGTCTAAGATGAGAGGAAGAATTGTAAGGTATGGTTACTTTCACAACATTCCTGGAAGTTTGAGAACAGAGGATGCTATGTTGTTAAGAGAACTGATGGTTGCTAGTATTTTGGAAAGGCATTTGACATTATGTCATTTCCTTCTTTTGAGTGCATGCAGTTATCAAGACTGAGGATGATAAACCCTATTCAGATAGAGCACAATGAAAGATTTGAGAAGTTGTTAAAGAAAGATCCTAAGACTGGCTGGAATTGGTTGGTTCCACAAATTTCTATGTTGAAGCATAATTCATATGTGTACCCAAAGACAAAAGTGTATTCAAGACCAAGATTGAGAAGAATAGCACAGAATTGAAATTCTTATTTCAAGTTTTGGTTCTATGATGAAAGAACATCTGAAGCAGTCATTCTATTGAGAGAAAATGAGAAGTGGAGGGTGATAAGACTCTTGGATCATGTTTGGTCGGTGAACTGTTCAAAGAAATATATTGATTTACTTAATGAAGCTGAAATCTTTGCAAGTGAAGGGTTTCATGATGTTGGTATTAGCTACAAAGATATGGCTGTTCAATTTCAAACGATAGCTCGAATGAGTTACACTTTGGGAATACACTCTGGATGTAAATGGGAGGATGTCAACTATTTGTATGTTGAGCTGATGAAATTGCAGAATGAGATAGATGATAGAGATGCAAAGTTGGAAGCTGAAAGACTATCAAAGATTCCAAAGTCAGTTGTCATTCGTGCTGCAGATAATGTTTGTGAACATCAGACAACAAGTGGAGCTCAAAATGCAGATTGAAGAAAAAGGTTTTGAAGATTTTGAAGCAAATATTAAGGGGGAGTTTGTTAGGACATTATGTAATAGATTGCTTTTCAAAATGTATAAGTTTATAGAGGTTTTGCTAAGGTTCGTCTGGCCCACGAACCTTACTAGGTTTGGCGAACCTAAGTCTTGTGTTGTAAAGGTTCGTCCAGCGAACGTCAATGTTCGGCTGGCGAATCTAAGGGTTTGTCTAGGTTCGGGTGAATGTAATACATATAGCAGATTTGTCTATCAGTTTTTCAGTTATTTGTGTGTGAGAGAGAGTTTCTCTGTGTGAGTGTTTTGAACTGTGTGTTCAAATTTCATTGTAATCAGATTGCTTTGATCAATGAAATGATGTTTATATAAATGATTGTGTATCTTTGATTCATATAGATCCAATCTAGATTCCACATAGATTTGATTCTTAATAGGATTCCGTTGATCAATCGAGAGCAAATTGTAGATAAGACTAAGGATAATGAAGATGTAGATATTGAAGATCTGACTGAGTTTGATTATCCAAAGCAAGTGGTGGATAGCTCATTGCCTACATTTATAGATTTATTCAAACATAATGCTGATGTGCAGTTGCGAAGAATGTTTGGTGAAGAAAATGAAGATAGATATTTGGAAAAGGAGAGGTTGAAGGTGGTTACTCTAGAAAAGATCTAGCTGAGCTGTTGGGAGTATGACTTAATGATCCACTGAATGCAAATGATTCTAGAAAGATGGTAATTGGAGAATCGGATCAGTCAATTGATTTTAGACAAGATGATCATGTTGATGAGAATTTGTATAATTTGCAAACTTTGAAAAAGATCTTTGATATTGAAGTCTAGAAAAGAGCTCCAAGGACCACAGTTGACCATATGAAAGAAAAGACTTATATGGATGTGTGGAGAGAAATTCAAGATGAACACAAGTACATAATTGATCACTAAATGATTTTTAAGCAAATGGTTGAAGTGTTTGAAGAAAAAGTTCAAGAAGACCAACCAAGACGATTCTCAAGGATCAAGATTGGATCTAAGTCTAAGATGAGAGGAAGAATTGTAAGGTATGGTTACTTTCACAACATTCCTGGAAGTTTGAGAACAGAGGATGCTATGTTGTTAAGAGAACTGATGGTTGCTAGTATTTTGGAAAGGCATTTGACATTATGTCATTTCCTTCTTTTGAGTGCATGCAGTTATCAAGACTGAGGATGATAAACCCTATTCAGATAGAGCACAATGAAAGATTTGAGAAGTTGTTAAAGAAAGATCCTAAGACTGGCTGGAATTGGTTGGTTCCACAAATTTCTATGTTGAAGCATAATTCATATGTGTACCCAAAGACAAAAGTGTATTCAAGACCAAGATTGAGAAGAATAGCACAGAATTGAAATTCTTATTTCAAGTTTTGGTTCTATGATGAAAGAACATCTGAAGCAGTCATTCTATTGAGAGAAAATGAGAAGTGGAGGGTGATAAGACTCTTGGATCATGTTTGGTCGGTGAACTGTTCAAAGAAATATATTGATTTACTTAATGAAGCTGAAATCTTTGCAAGTGAAGGGTTTCATGATGTTGGTATTAGCTACAAAGATATGGCTGTTCAATTTCAAACGATAGCTCGAATGAGTTACACTTTGGGAATACACTCTGGATGTAAATGGGAGGATGTCAACTATTTGTATGTTGAGCTGATGAAATTGCAGAATGAGATAGATGATAGAGATGCAAAGTTGGAAGCTGAAAGACTATCAAAGATTCCAAAGTCAGTTGTCATTCGTGCTGCAGATAATGTTTGTGAACATCAGACAACAAGTGGAGCTCAAAATGCAGATTGAAGAAAAAGGTTTTGAAGATTTTGAAGCAAATATTAAGGGGGAGTTTGTTAGGACATTATGTAATAGATTGCTTTTCAAAATGTATAAGTTTATAGAGGTTTTGCTAAGGTTCGTCTGGCCCACGAACCTTACTAGGTTTGGCGAACCTAAGTCTTGTGTTGTAAAGGTTCGTCCAGCGAACGTCAATGTTCGGCTGGCGAATCTAAGGGTTTGTCTAGGTTCGGGTGAATGTAATACATATAGCAGATTTGTCTATCAGTTTTTCAGTTATTTGTGTGTGAGAGAGAGTTTCTCTGTGTGAGTGTTTTGAACTGTGTGTTCAAATTTCATTGTAATCAGATTGCTTTGATCAATGAAATGATGTTTATATAAATGATTGTGTATCTTTGATTCATATAGATCCAATCTAGATTCCACATAGATTTGATTCTTAATAGGATTCCGTTGATCAATCGAGAGCAAATTGTAGATAAGACTAAGGATAATGAAGATGTAGATATTGAAGATCTGACTGAGTTTGATTATCCAAAGCAAGTGGTGGATAGCTCATTGCCTACATTTATAGATTTATTCAAACATAATGCTGATGTGCAGTTGTAAAGAATGTTTGGTGAAGAAAATGAAGATCGAGATTTGGAAATGGAGAGGTTGAAGGTGGTTATTCTAGAAAAGATCTATCTTAGCTATTAGGAGTAAGAGTTAATGATCTTCTGAATTCAAATGATTCTAGAAAGATGGTAATCGGAGAAGCAGATCAGTCAATTGATTTTGAACAAGATGATCTTGTTGATGATAATTTGTATAATTTGGAAACTTTGTTAAAGATCTTTGATATTGAAGTCCAGAAAAGAGCTCCAAGGACCACTGTTGACCCTATGAAAGAAAAGACTTATATGCATGTGTGGAGAGAAAGTCTGGATGAACACAAGTACAGAATTGATCACTTAATGATTTTTAAGCAAATGGTTGAAGTGTTTGAAGAAAAAGCTCAAAAAGGCCAAGCATGACAATTCTCAAGGTTCAAGATTGGATCTAAGTCTAAGATGAGAGGAAGAATTGTAAGCTATGGTTACTTTCACACCATTCCTGGAAGTTTGAAGAAAAGAGGATGCTATGTTGTTAAGAGAACTGATGGTTGCCAATATTTTGGAAAGGCATTTGACATTATGTCATTACCTTCTTTTGAGTGCGTGCAGTTATCAAGACTGAGGATGATAAAGACTATTCAGACGAAGCACAAAGAAAGATTTGAGAAGATGTTAAAGAAAGAAGATAAGACTGGCTGGAATTGGTTAGTTCCACAATTTTCTGTGTCGAAGCATAATTCATATGTGTATCCAAAGCCAAAAGTTTATTCAAGACCAAGATTGAGAACAAAAGAACAAAATTGGAATTCTTATTTCAGGTTTTGGTTCTATGATGAAAGATCATATGAAGCCGTCATTTTATTGAGAGAAAACGAGAAGTGGAGGGTGATCAGATTGTTGGGTCCTGTTTTCTTGGTGACCTGTTCAAAGGAAGATATTGATTTACTTAATGAAGTTGAAATTTTTGTAGGTGAAGGATTTCATGATGTTGGTATTAGCTACAAAGATATGGATGCTCAATTTCAAACGATAGCTCGAATGTGTTTTACTTTGGGAATACACTTTGGATGTAAATGGGAGGATGTAAATTATTTGTATGTTGAGCTGATGAAATTGCAGAAAGAGATAGATGATCGAGATGCAAAGTTGGAAGCTGAAAGACTATCAAAGATTCCAAAGTCAGTTGTCATTCGTGCTGCAGATAATGTTTGTGAAGATCAGGCAACAAGTGGAGCTCAAAATGCAGATTGAAGAAAAAGGTTTTGAAATTTTGAAGCAACTATTAAGGGGGAGTTTGTGAGGATATTATGTAATAGATTGGTTTTCAAAATGTATAAGTTTATAGAGGTTTTGGTAAGGTTCATCTGGCCCATGAACCTAAGCAGGTTTGGCGAACCTAAGTCTTGTGTTGTAAGGGTTCGTCGAGCGAACCTCAAGGTTCGGCTGGCGAACCTAAGGGTTTGTCTAGGTTCGGCTGACTGTAATATATATATAGTAGGTTTCTCTATCAGTTTTTAGTTTTTTGTGTGTGAGAGAGAGTTTCTCTGTGTGAGTGTTTTGAACTGTGTGTTCAAATTTCATTGTAATCAGATTGCTTTGATCAATGAAATGATGTTTATATATATGATTGTGCATCTTTGATTTATATAGATCTAATCTAGATTCCGCATAGATTTGATTGTTAATAGGATTCCGTTGATCGATCGAGAATAAATTGAAGATAAGACTAACGATAATGATGATGTAGATATTGAAGATTTGACTGAGTTTGAATATCCAAAGCTAGTGGTGGATAGCTCATTGCCTACATTTATAGATTTATTCAAATAGAATGCTGATGTGCAGTTGCAAAGAATGTTTGGTGTAGAAAATGAAGATAGAGATTTGGAAAAGGAGAGGTTGAAGGTGGTTATTCTAGAAAAGATCTAGCTTAGCTGTTGGGAGTAAGAGTTAATGATCTACTGAATGCAAATGATTCTAGAAAGATGGTAACTGGAGAATCAGATCATTCAATTGATTTTGAACAAGATGATCATGTTGATGCGAATTTGTATAATTTGCAAACTTTGAAAAAGATCTTTGATATTGAAGTCCAGAAAAGAGCTCCAAGGACCATAGTTGACCCTATGAAAGAAAAGACTTATATGGATGTGTGGAGAGAAAGTCAAGATGAACACTAGTACATAATTGATCACTAAATAATTATTAAGCAAATCGTTGAAGTGTTTGAAGAAAAAGTTCAAGAAGACCAAGCAAGACGATTCTCAAGGATCAAGATTGGATCTAAGTATAAGATGAGTGGAAGAATTGTAAGCTATGGTTACTTTCACAAAGTTCCTGGAAGTTTGAAGAACAGAGGATGCTATGTTGTTAAGAGAACTGATGGTTGCCAATATTTTGGAATGGCATTTGACATTATGTCATTACCTTCTTTTGAGTGCGTGCAGTTATCAAGACTGAGGATGATAAAGGCTATTCAGACATAACACAATGAAAGATTTGAGAAGATGTTAAAGAAAGAAGCTAAGACTGGCTGGAATTGGTTGGTTCCACAATTTTCTGTGTTGAAGCATAATTCATATGTGTATCCAAACCCAAAAGTTTATTCAAGACTAAGATTGAGAAGAATAGAAAAGAATTGGAATTCTTATTTCAAGTTTTGGTTCTATGATGAAAGAACATCTGAAGCAGTCATTTTATTGAGAGAAAATGAGAAATGGAGGGTGATCAGATTGTAGGATCCTGTTTGGTTGGTGAACTGTTCAAAGGAAGATATTGATTTACTTAATGAATTGAAATTTTTTCAAGTGAAGGATTTCATGATGTTGATATTAGCTACAAAGATTTGGCTGTTCAATTTCAAACGATTGCACGAATGTGTTATACTTTGGGGATACACTCTGGATGTAAATGGGAGGATGTCAGTTATTTGTAAGTTGAGCTGATGAAATTCCAGAAAGAGATAGATGATAGAGATGGAAAGTTGGAAGCTGAAAGACTATCAAAGATTCCTAAGTCAGTTGTCATTCGCGCTGCAGATAATGTTTGTGAAGATCAGGCAACAAGTAGAGCTCAAAGTGCAGATTGAAGAAAAAGGTTTTGAAGATTTTGAAGCAACTATTAAGGGGGAGTTTGTTAGGACATTATGTAATAGATTGCTTTTCAAAATGTATAAGTTTATAGAGGTTTTGCTAAGGTTCGTCTGGCCCACGAACCTAAGTAGGTTTGGCGAGCCTAAGTCTTGTGTTGTAAAGGTTCGTCCAGCGAACGTCAAGGTTCGGCTAGCGAACCTAAGGGTTTGTCTAGGTTCGGCTGAATGTAATATATATAGGAAGTTGTCTATCAGTTTTTCCGTTTTTTGTGTGTGAGAGAGAGTTTCTCTATGTGAGTGTTTTGAACTGTATATTCAAATATCAGTGTAATCAGATTGCTTTGATCAATCAAATGATGTTTATATAAATGATTGTGTATCTTTGATTCATAAAGATCAAATCTAGATTCCGCATAGATTTGATTGTTAATAGGATTCTGTGGATCGATCGAGAGCAAATTGAAGATAAGACTAAGGATAAGGAAGATGTAGATATCGAAGATTTGACTGAGTTTGAATATCCAAAGCTAGTGGTGGATAGGTCATTGCCTACATTTATAGATTTATTGAAACAGAATGCTGATGTGCAGTTGCAAAGAATGTTTGTTGAAGAAAATGAAGATAGAGATTTGGAAAAGGAGAGGTAGAAGGTGGTTATTCTAGAAAAGATCTAGCTGAGCTGTTGGGAGTAAGATTTAATGATCTACTGAATGCAAATGATTCTAGAAAGCTGGTAATTGGAGAATCAAATCAGTCAATTGATTTTGATAAAGATGATCATGTTGATGAGAATTTGTATAATTTTCAAACTTTGAAAAAGATGTGTGATATTGAAGTCCAGAAAAGACCTCCAAGGACCACAGTTGACCCTATGAAAGAAAAGACTTATATGGATGTGTGGAGAGAAATTCAAGATGAACACAAGTACATAATTGATCACCTAATGATTTTTAAGCAAATGGTTGAAGTGTTTGATGAAAAAGTTCAAGAAGACCAAGCAAGACAATTCTCAAGGTTCAGGATTGGATCTAAGTCTAAGATGAGAGGAAGAATTGTAAGCTATGGTTACTTTCACAACATTCCTGGAAGTTTGAAGAACAGAGGATGCTATGTTGTTAAGAGAACTGATGGTTGCCAATATTTTGGAAAGGCATTTGACATTATGTCATTACCCTCTTTTGAGTGCATGCTGTTATCAAGACCGAGGATTATAAAGCCTATTCAGACATAGCACAATGAAAGATTTGAGAAGATGTTAAAGAAAGAATCTAAGACTGGCTGGAATTGGTTGGTTCCACAGTTTTCTGTATTGAAACATAATTCATATGTGTAACCAAACCCAAAAGTTTATTCAAGACCAAGATTGAGAAGAATAGAACAGAATTTGAATCATTATTTCAAGTTTTGGTTATATGATGAAAGAACATCTGAAGCAGTCGTTCTATTGAGAGAAAATGAGAAGAGGAGGGTGATCAGACTGTTGGATCCTGTTTGGTTGGTGAACTGTTCAAAGGAATATACTGATTTACTTAATGAAGCTAAAATCTTTGCAAGTGAAGAGTCTCATGATGTTGGTATTACCTACAAAGATATGGCTGTTCAATTTCAAACGATAGCTCGAATGTGTTATACTTTGGGAATACACTCTGGATGTAAATGGGAGGATGTCAATTATTTGTATGTTGAACGGATGAAATTGTAGAAAGAGATAGATGATAGAGATGCAAAGTTGGAGGCTGAAAGACTATTAACAATTCCAAAGTCAGTTCTCATTCGTGCTGCAGATAATGTTTGTGAAGATCAGACAACAAGTGGAGCTCATAGTGCAGATTGAAGACAAAGGTATTGAAGATTTTGAAGCAACTATTAAGGGGGAGTTTGTTAGGACATTATGTAATAGATTGCTTTTCAAAATGTGTAAGTTTATAGAGGTTTAGCTAAGGTTCGTTTGGCCCACGAACCTAAGCAGGTTTGGCGAATCGAAGTCTTGTGTTGTAAAGCTTCGTCCAACGAAGCTCAAGGTTCGGCTGGCGAACCTAAGGGTTTCTCTAGGTTCAGCTGAATGTAATGTATATATAGCAGGTTTGTCTATTAGGTTTTCAGTTTTTTGAGTGTGAGAGAGAGTTTCTCTGTGTGAGTGTTTTGAACTGTGTTCAAATTTCATTGTAATCAGATTGCTTTGATCAATGAAATGATGTTTATATAAATGATTGTGTATCTTTGATTCATATAGATCAAATCTAGATTCCGCATAGATTTGATTGTTAATAGGATTCCGTTGATCGATTGAGAGCAAATTGAAGATAAGTCTAAGGATAATGAAGATGTAGAAATTGAAGATTTGACTGAGTTTGAAGATCCAAAGCTAGTGGTGGATTGCTCATTGCCTACATTTATTGATTTATTCAAACAGAATGCTGACATGCAGTTGCAAAAAATGTTTGGTGAAGAAAATGAAGATAGAGATTTGGAAAAGGAGAGGTTGAAGGTGGTTATACTAGAAAAGATCTAGCTGAGCTGTTGGGAATAAGATTTAATGATCTACTGAATGCAAATGATTCTAGAAAGATGGTAATTGGAGAATCAAATCAGTCAATTGATTTTGAGCAAGATGATCATGTTGATGAGAATTTGTATAATTTTCAAACTTTGAAAAAGATCTTTGATATTGAAGTCCAGAAAAGAGCTCCAAGGACCACAGTTAACCCTATGAAAGAAAAGACTTATATGGATGTGTGGAGAGAAATTCAAGATGAACACAGGTACATAATTGATCACCTAATGATTTTTAAGCAAATGGTTGAAGTGTTTGATGAAAAAGTTCAAGAAGACCAAGGAAGACAATTCTGAAGGTTCAGGATTGGATCTAAGTCTAAGATGAGAGGAAGAATTGTAAGCTATGGTTACTTTCACAACATTCCTGGAAGTTTGAAGAACAGAGGATGCTATGTTGTTAAGAGAACTGATGGTTGCCAATATTTTGGAAAGGCATTTGACATTATGTCATTACCCTCTTTTGAGTGCATGCAGTTATCAAGACCGAGGATTATAAGGCCTATTCAGACATAGCACAATGAAAGATTTGTGAAGATGTTAAAGAGAGAAGCTAAGACTGGCTGGAATTGGTTGGTTCCACAGTTTTCTGTATTGAAACATAATTCATATGTGTAACCAAAACTAAAAGTTTATTCAAGATCAAGATCGAGAAGAATAAAACAGAATTGGAAACATTATTTGAAGTTTTGGTTATATGATGAAAGAACATCTGAAGCAGTCGTTCTATTGAGAGAAAATGAGAAGTGGAGGGTGATCAGACTGTTGGATCATGTTTGGTTGGTGAACTGTTCAAAAGAATATACTGATTTACATAATGAAGCTGAAATCTTTGGAACTGAAGGGTCCCATGATTTTGGTATTACCTACAAAGATATGGCTGTTCAATTTCAAATGATAGCTCGAATGTGTTATACTTTGGGAATACACTCTGGATGTAAATGGGAGGATGTCAATTTTTTGTATGTTGAGCGGATGAAATTGCAGAAAGAGATAGATGATAGAGATGCAATGTTGGAAGCTGAAAGACTATCAAAGATTCCAAAGTCAGTTGTCATTCGTGCTGCAGATAATGTTTGTGAAGATCAGACAACAAGTCGAGCTCATAGTGCAGATTGAAGACAAAGGTATTGAAGATTTTGAAGCAACTATTAAGGGGGAGTTTGTTAGGACATTGTGTAATAGATTGCTTTTCAAAATGTATAAGTTTATATAGGTTTTGCTAAGGTTCGTCTGGCCCATGAACCTAAGAAGGTTTGGCAAACCGAAATCTTGTGTTGTAAAGCTTCGTCCAACGAACCTCAAGGTTCGGCTGGCAAACCTAAAGGTTTGTCTAGGTTCGACTAAATGAAATGTGCATATAGCAGGTTTGTCTATCAGTTTTTCAGTTTATTGTGTGAGAGAGAGAGTTTCTCAGTGTGAGTGTTTTGAACTGTGTGTTCAAATTTCATTGTAATCAGATTGCTTTAATCAATGAAATGATGTTTATATAAATGATTGTGTATCTTTGATTCATATAGATCAAATCTAGATTCCTCTTAGATTTGATTGTTAATAGGATTCCGTTGATCCATCGAGAGCAAATTGAAGATAAGACTAAGGATAATGAAGTTGTAGAAATTGAAGATTTTATTGAGTTTGAAGATCCAAAGCCAGTGGTGGATAGCTCAATGCCTATATTTATAGATTTATTCTAACAGAATGCTGATGTGCAGTTGCAAAGAGTGTTTGGTAAAGAAAATGAAGATAGAGATTTGGAAAAGGAGAGCTCGAAGGTGGTTATTCTAGAAAAGATCTAGCTGAGCTGTTGGGAGTAAGAGTTAATGATCTACTGAATGCAAATGATTCTAGAAAGATGGTAATTGGAGAATCAGATCAGTCAATTGATGTAGAACAAGATGATCATGTTGATGAGAATTTGTATAATTTGCAAACTTTGAAAAAGATCTTTGATATTGAAGTCCAGAAAAGAGCTCCAAGGACCATAGTTGACCCTATGAAAGAAAAGGCCTTACATGGATGTGTGGAGAGAAAGTTCAAGAAGACCAAGTAAGACAATTCTCAAGGTTCAAGATTGGATCCAAGTCTAAGATGAGAGGAAGAATTTTAAGCTATGGTTACTTTCAGAACATTCCTGGTAGTTTGAAGAACAGAGGATGCTATGTTGATAATAGAACTGATGGTTGCCAATATTTTGGAAAGACATTTGAAATTATGTCATTACCTTCTTTTGAGTGCATGCAGTTATCAAGACTGAGGATGATAAAGCCAATTCAGACAGAGTACAATGAAAGATTTGTGAAGATGTTAAAGAAAGAAACTAATACTGGCTGGAATTGGTTGGTTTCACAGTTTTCTGTATTGAAACATAATTTATATGTGTATCAAAAACCAAAAGTTTATTCAATACCAAGATTGAAAAGAATAGAACATAATTGGAATCATTATTTCAAGTTTTGATTATATGATGAAAGAAAATCTGAAGCAGTCATTCTATTGAGAGAAAATGAGAAGTGGAGGGTGATCAGACTGTTGGATCCTGTTTGGTTGGTGAACTATTCAAAGGAGTATTCTGATTTATTTAATGAAGCTGAAATCTTTGCAAGTGAAGGGTTTCATGATGTTGGTATTAGCTACAAAGATATGGTTGTTCAATTTCAAACGATAGCTCGAATGTGTTATACTTTGGGAATACACTCTGGATGTAAATGGGAGGATGTCAATTATTTGTATGTTGAACGGATGAAATTGTAGAAAGAGATAGATGATAGAGATGCAAAGTTGGAAGCTGAAAGACGATCAAAGATTCCAAAGTTAGTTGTCATTCGTGCTGCAGATAATGTTTGTGAAGATCAGACAACAAGTGGAGCTCATAGTGCAGATTGAAGACAAAGGTATTGAACATTTTGAAGAAACTATTAAGGGGGAGTTTGTTAGGACATTGTGTAATAGATTGCTTTTCAAAATGTGTAAGTTTATAGATGTTTTGCTAAGGTTCGTCTGGCCCACGAACCTAAGCAGGTTTGGCGAATCGAAGTCTTGTGTTGTAAAGCTTCGTCCAACGAAGATCAAGGTTCGGCTGGCAAACCTAAGGGTTTGTCTAAGTTCAGCTGAATGTAATGTATATATAGCAGGTTTGTCTATCAGTTTTTCAGTTTTTTGAGTGTGAGAGAGAGTTTCTCTGTGTGTGTTTTGAACTGTGTGTTCAAATTTCATTGTAATCAGATTGCTTTGATCCATGAAATGATGTTTATATAAATGATTGTGTATCTTTGATTCATATAGATCAAATCCAGATTCCGCATAGATTTGATTGCTAATAGGATTCCGTTGATCGATGGAGAGCAAATTGAAGATAAGTCTAAGGATAATGAAGATGTAGAAATTGAAGATTTGACTGAGTTAGAAGATCCAAAGCTAGTGGTGGATAGCTCATTGCCTACATTTACTGATTTATTCAAACAGAATGCTGAAGTGGAGTTGCAAAGAATGTTTGGAGAAGAAAATGAAGATAGAGATTTGGAAAAGGAGAGGTTGAAGGTGGTTATTCTAGAAAAGATCTAGCTGAGCTGTTGGGAGTAAGATTTAATGGTCTACTAAATGCAAATGATTCTAGAAAGATGGTAATTGGAGAATCAGATCAGTCAATTGACTTTGAGCAAGATGATCATGTTGATGAGAATTTGTATAATTTTCAAACTTTGAAAAAGATCATTGATATTGAAGTCCAGAAAAGAGCGCCAAGGACCACGGTTAACCCTATGAAAGAAAAGACTTATATGGATGTGTGGAGAGAAATTCAAGATGAACACAAGTACATAATTGATCGCCTAATGATTTTTAAGCAAATGCTTGAAGTGTTTGATGAAAAAGTTCTAGAAGACCAATCAAGATAATTCTCAAGGTTCAGGATTGGATCTAAGTCTAAGATGAGAGGAAGAATTGTAAGCCACGGTTACTTTCACAACATTCCTGGAAGTTTGAAGAACAAAGGATGCTATGTTGTTAAGAGAACTGATGGTTGCCAATATTTTGGAAAGGCATTTGACATTATGTCATTACCCTCTTTTGAGTGCATGCGGTTATCAAGACTGAGGATTATAAAGCCTATTCAGACAGAGCACAATGAAAGATTTGTGAAGATGTTAAAGAAAGAAGCTAAGACTGGCTGGAATTGGTTGGTTCCACAGTTTTCTGTATTGAAACATAATTCATATGTGTAACCAAAATCAAAAGTTTATTCAAGACCATGATTGAGAAGAATAGAACAGAATTGGTATCATTATTTGAAGTTTTGGTTATATGATGAAAGAACATCTGAAGCAGTCTTTTATTGAGAGAAAATGAGAAGTGGAGGGTGATCAGACTGTTGGATCCTGTTTGGTTGGTGAACTGTTCAAAGGAATATATTGATTTACTTAATGAAGCTGAAATCTTTGCAAGTGAAGGGTCTCATGATGTTTGTATTACCTACAAAGATACGGATGTCCAATTTCAAACGATAGCTCAAACGTGTTATACTCTGGGAATACATTCTGGATGTAAGTGGGATGATGTCACTTATTTGTATGTTGAGATGATGAAATTGCAGAAAGAGATAGATGATAGAGATGCAAATTTGGAAGCTGAAAGACTATCAAAGATTCCAAAGTCAGTTGTCATTCGTGCTGCAGATAATGTTTGTGAAGATCAGACAACAAGTGGAGCTCATATTGCAGATTGAAGACAAAGGTATTGAAGATTTTGAAGCAATTATTAAAGAGGAGTTTGTTAGGACATTATGTAATTAATTGCTTTTCAAAATGCATAAGTTTATAGAGGCTTTGCTAAGGTTCGTCTGGCCCACGAACCTAAGCACGATTGGCGAACCAAAGTCTTGTGTTGTAAAGCTTCGTCCAACGAACCTCAAGGTTCGGCTGGCGAAGCTAAGGGTTTGTCTAGGTTCGGCTGAATGTAATGTATATATAGCAGGTTTGTCTATCAGTTTTTCAGTTTTTTGTGTGTGAGAGAGAGTTACTCTGTGTGAGTATTTTGAACTGTGTGTTCAAATTTCATTGTAATCAGATTGCTTTGATCAATGAAATGATGTTTCTATAAATGATTGAGTATCTTTGATTCATATAGATCAAAACTAGATTACGCATAGATTTTATTGTTAATAGGATTCCGTTGATCGATCAAGAGCAAATTGAAGATAAGACTAAGGATAATGAAGATGTAGAAATTGAAGGTTTTATTGAGTTTGAAGATCCAAAGCTAGTGGTGGATAGCTCATTGCCTATATTTATAGATTTATTCAAACAGAATGCGGATGTGCAGTTGCAAAGAATGTTTGGTGAAGAAAATGACGATAGAGATTTTGAAAAGGAGAGGTTGAAAGTGGTTATTCTAGAAAAGATCTAGCTAAGCTGTTGGGAGTAAGTTAATGATCCACTGAATGCAAATGATTCTAGAAAGATAGTAATTGGAGAATCAGATCAGTCAGTTGATTTGGAACAAGATGATCATGTTGATGAGAATTTGTATAATTTGCAAACTTTGAAAAAGATCTTTGATATTGAAGTCCATGAAAGAGCTCCAAGGACCACAGTTGACCCTTTGAAAGAAAAGACTTATATGGATGTGTGGAGAGAAATTCAAGATGAACACAAGTACATAATTGATCACTTAATGATTTTTAAGCAAATTGTTGAAGTGTTTGATGAAAAAGTTCAAGAAGACCAAGGAAGAAAATTCTCAAGCTTCAAGATTGGATCTAAGTCTAAGATGAGAGGAAGAATTCTGAGCTATGGTTACTTTCACAACATTCCTGGAAGTTTGAAGAACAGAGGATGCTATGTTGTTAAGAGAACTGATGGTTGCCAATATTTTGGAAAGGCATTTGACATTATGTCATTGCCTTCTTTTGAGTGCATGCAGTTATCAAGACTGAGGATGATAAAGCCTATTCATACATAGCACAATGAAAGATTTGAGAAGATGTTAAAGAAAGGATCTAAGAGTTGCTGGAATTGGTTGGTTCCACCGTTTTCTGTATTGAAATATAATTCATATGTGTATCCAAAACAAAAAGTTTATTCAAGACCAAGATTGAGAATGATAGAACAGAATTGGTCAGATTGTTGGATCCTGTTTGGTTGGTGAACTGTTCAAAGGAATATATTGATTTACTTAATGAAGCTGAAATCTTTGCAAGTGAAGGGTTTCATGATGTTGGTATTAGCTACAAAGAAATGGCTGTTCAATTTTAAACGATAGCTCGAATGTGTTATACTTTGTGAATACACTCTGGATGTAAATGAGAGGATGTCAATTATTTGTATGTTGAGCTGATGAAATTGTAGAAAGAGATAGCTGATAGAGATGCAAAGTTGAAAGCTGAAACACTGTCAAAGATTCCAAAGTCAGTTGTCATTCGTGCTGCAGATAATGTTTGTGAAGATCAGACAACAAGTGGAGCTCATAGTGTAGATTGAAGACAAAGGTATTGAAGATTTTTAAGCAATTCTTAAAGGGGAGTTTGTTAGGACATTATGTAATAGATTGCTTTTCAAAATGTATAAGTTTATAGAGGCTTTGCTAAGGTTCGTCTGGCCCATGAACCTAAGCAGGGTTGGCGAACCGAAGTCTTGTGTTGTAAAGCTCCGTCGAACGAACCTCAAGGTTCGGCTGGCGAACCTAAGGGTTCGTCTAGGTTCGGCTGAATGTAATGTATATACAGCAGGTTTGTCTATCAGCTTTTCAGTTTTTTTTGTGTGTGAGAGAGAGTTTCTCTGTGTGAGTGTTTTGAACTGTGTGTTCAAATTTCATTGTAATCAGATTGCTTTGATCAATGAAAAGATGTTTATATAAATGATTGTGTATCTTTGATTCATATAGATCAAATCTAGATTCCGCATAGATTTGATTGTTAATAGGATTCCATTGATCGATCGAGAGCAAATTGAAGATAAGACTACGGATAATGAAGATGTAGAGAATTGGAGATTTGACTGAGTTTGAAGATCCAAAGCTAGTGGTGGATAGCTCATTGCCTACATTTATAGATTTATTCAAACAGAATGCTGATGTGCAGTTGCAAAGAATGTTTGGTGAAGAAAATGAAGAAAGATATTTGGAAAAGGAGAGGTTGAAGGTGGTTATTCTAGAAAAGATCTAGCTGAGCTGTTGGGAGTAAGAGTTAATGATCTACTGAATGCAAATGATTCTAGAAAGATGGTAATTGGAGAATCAGATCAGTCACTTGATTTTGAACAAGATGATCATGTTGATGAGAATTTGTATAATTTGCAAACTTTGAAAAAGATCTTTGATATTGAAGTCTAGAAAAGAGCTCCAAGGACCACAGTTGATCCTATGAAAGAAATGACTTATATGGATGTGTGGAGAGAAATTCAAGATGAACACAAGTACATAATTGATCACTTAATGATTTTTAAGCAAATTGTTGAAGTGTTTGATGAAAAAGTTCAAGAAGACCAAGGAAGAAAATTCTCAAGCTTCAAGATTGGATCTAAGTCTAAGATGAGAGGAAGAATTCTGAGCTATGGTTACTTTCACAACATTCCTGGAAGTTTGAAGAACAGAGGATGCTATGTTGTTAAGAGAACTGATGGTTGCCAATATTTTGGAAAGGCATTTGACATTATGTCATTGCCTTCTTTTGAGTGCATGCAGTTATCAAGACTGAGGATGATAAAGCCTATTCATACATAGCACAATGAAAGATTTGAGAAGATGTTAAAGAAAGGATCTAAGAGTTGCTGGAATTGGTTGGTTCCACCGTTTTCTGTATTGAAATATAATTCATATGTGTATCCAAAACAAAAAGTTTATTCAAGACCAAGATTGAGAAGGATAGAACAGAATTGGTCAGATTGTTGGATCCTGTTTGGTTGGTGAACTGTTCAAAGGAATATATTGATTTACTTAATGAAGCTGAAATCTTTGCAAGTGAAGGGTTTCATGATGTTGGTATTAGCTACAAAGAAATGGCTGTTCAATTTTAAACGATAGCTCGAATGTGTTATACTTTGTGAATACACTCTGGATGTAAATGAGAGGATGTCAATTATTTGTATGTTGAGCTGATGAAATTGTAGAAAGAGATAGCTGATAGAGATGCAAAGTTGGAAGCTGAAACACTGTCAAAGATTCCAAAGTCAGTTGTCATTCGTGCTGCAGATAATGTTTGTGAAGATCAGACAACAAGTGGAGCTCATAGTGTAGATTGAAGACAAAGGTATTGAAGATTTTTAAGCAATTCTTAAAGGGGAGTTTGTTAGGACATTATGTAATAGATTGCTTTTCAAAATGTATAAGTTTATAGAGGCTTTGCTAAGGTTCGTCTGGCCCATGAACCTAAGCAGGGTTGGCGAACCGAAGTCTTGTGTTGTAAAGCTCCGTCGAACGAACCTCAAGGTTCGGCTGGCGAACCTAAGGGTTCGTCTAGGTTCGGCTGAATGTAATGTATATACAGCAGGTTTGTCTATCAGCTTTTCAGTTTTTTTTTGTGTGTGAGAGAGAGTTTCTCTGTGTGAGTGTTTTGAACTGTGTGTTCAAATTTCATTGTAATCAGATTGCTTTGATCAATGAAAAGATGTTTATATAAATGATTGTGTATCTTTGATTCAAATAGATCAAATCTAGATTCCGCATAGATTTGATTGTTAATAGGATTCCATTGATCGATCGAGAGCAAATTGAAGATAAGACTACGGATAATGAAGATGTAGAGAATTGGAGATTTGACTGAGTTTGAAGATCCAAAGCTAGTGGTGGATAGCTCATTGCCTACATTTATAGATTTATTCAAACAGAATGCTGATGTGCAGTTGCAAAGAATGTTTGGTGAAGAAAATGAAGAAAGATATTTGGAAAAGGAGAGGTTGAAGGTGGTTATTCTAGAAAAGATCTAGCTGAGCTGTTGGGAGTAAGAGTTAATGATCTACTGAATGCAAATGATTCTAGAAAGATGGTAATTGGAGAATCAGATCAGTCACTTGATTTTGAACAAGATGATCATGTTGATGAGAATTTGTATAATTTGCAAACTTTGAAAAAGATCTTTGATATTGAAGTCTAGAAAAGAGCTCCAAGGACCACAGTTGATCCTATGAAAGAAATGACTTATATGGATGTGTGGAGAGAAATTCAAGATGAACACAAGTACATAATTGATCACTTAATGATTTTTAAGCAAAAGGTTGAAGTGTTTGATGAAAAAGTTCAAGAAGACCAAGGAAGACAATTCTCAAGCTTCAAGATTGGATCTAAGTCTAAGATGAGAGGAAGAATTCTAAGCTATGGTTACTTTCACAACATTCCTGGAAGTTTGAAGAACAGAGGATGCTATGTTGTTAAGAGAACTGATGGTTGCCAATATTTTGGAAAGGCATTTGACATTATGTCATTACCTTCTTTTGAGTGCATGCAGTTATCAACACTGAGGATGATAAAGCCTATTCATACATAGCACAATGAAAGATTTGAGAAGACGTTAAAGAAAGAATCTAAGACTCGCTGGAATTGGTTGGTTCCACAGTTTTCTGTATTGAAACATAATTCATATGTGTATCCAAAACAAAAAGTTTATTCAAGACCAAGATTGAGAAGAATAGAACAGAATTGGAATCATTATTTCAAGTTTTGGTTATATGATGAAAGAACATCTGAAGCAGTCATTCTATTGAGAGAAAATGAGAAGTGGAGGGTGGTCAGATTGTTGGATCCTGTTTGGTTGGTGAACTGTTCAAAGGAATATATTGATTTACTTAATGAAGCTGAAATCTTTGCAAGTGAAGGGTTTCATGATGTTGGTATTAGCTACAAAGATATGGCTGTTCAATTTTAAACGATAGCTCGAATGTGTTATACTTTGTGAATACACTCTGGATGTAAATCGAAGGATGTCAATTATTTGTATGTTGAGCTGATGAAATTGCAGAAAGAGATAGCTGATAGAGATGCAAAGTTGGAAGCTGAAACACTATCAAAGATTCCAAAGTTAGTTGTCATTCGTGCTGCAGATAATGTTTGTGAAGATCAGACAACAAGTGGAGCTCATAGTGTAGATTGAAGACAAAGGTATTGAAGATTTTGAAGCAATTATTAAAGGGGAGTTTGTTAGGACATTATGTAATAGATTGCTTTTCAAAATGTATAAGTTTATAGAGGCTTTGCTAAGGTTTGTCTGGCCCATGAACCTAAGCAGGTTTGGCGAACCGAAGTCTTGTGTTGTAAAGCTTCGTCGAACGAACCTCAAGGTTCGGCTGGCGAACCTAAGGGTTTGTCTAGGTTCGGCTGAACGTAATGTATATATAGCAGGTTTGTCTACCAGTTTTTCAGTTTTTTTTGTGTGTGAGAGAGAGTTTCTCTGTGTGAGTGTTTTGAACTGTGTGTTCAAAATTCATTGTAATCAGATTGCTTTGATCAATGAAATGATGTTTATATAAATGATTGTGTATCTTTGATTCATATAGATCAAATCTAGATTCCGCATAGATTTGATTGTTAATAGGATTCCGTTGTTCGATCGAGAGCAAATTGAAGATAAGACTACGGATAATGAAGATGTAGAAATTGGAGATTTGACTGAGTTTGAAGATCCAAAGCTAGTGGTGGATAGCTCATTGCCTACATTTATAGATTTACTCAAACAGAATGCTGATGTGCAGTTGCAAAGAATGTTTGGTGAAGAAAATGAAGATAGATATTTGGAAAAGGAGAGGTTGAAGGTGGTTATTCTAGAAAAGATCTAGCTGAGCTGTTGGGAGGAAGAGTTAATGATCTACTGAATGCAAATGATTCTAGAAGGATGGTAATTGGAGAATCAGATCAGTCAATTGATTTTGAACAAGATGATCATGTTGATGAGAATTTGTATAATTTGCAAACTTTGAAAAAGATCTTTCATACTGAAGTCCAAAAAAGAGCTCCAAGGACCACAGTTGACCCTATGAAAGAAAAGACTTATATGGATGTGTGGAGAGAAATTCAAGATGAACACAAGTACATAATTGATCACTTAATGACTTTTAAGCAAATGGTTGAAGTGTTTGAAGAAAAAGTTCAAGAAGACCAAGCAAGACATTTCTCAAGGTTCAAGATTGTAGCTAAGTCTAAGATGAGAGGAAGAATTGTAAGCTATGGTTACTTTCACAACATTCCTGGAAGTTTGAAGAATAGAGGATGCTATGTTGTTAAGAGAACTGATGGTTGCCAATATTTTGGAAAGGCATTTGACATTATGTCATTACCTTATTTTGAGTGCATGCATTTATCGTGATTGAGGATGATAAAGCCTATTCAGACATAGCACAATGAAAGATTTGAGAAGATGTTAAAGAAAGAATCTAAGACTGGCTGGAATTGGTTGGTTGCACAGTTTTCTGTATTGAAACATAATTCATATGTGTATCCAAAACCAAAAGTTTATTCGAGACCAAAATTGAGAAGAATAGAATAGAATTGGAATCATTATTTCAAGTTTTCGTTATATGATGAAAGAACATCTGAAGCAGTCATTCTATTGAGAGAAATGAGAAGTGGAATGTGATCAGACTGTTGGATCCTGTTTGGTTGGTGAACTGTTCAAAGGAATATATTGATTTACTTAATGAAGCTGAAATCTTTGCAAGTGAAGGGTTTCATGATGTTGGTATTAGCTACAAAGATATGGCTGTTCAATTTAAAACGATTGCTCGAATGTGTTATACTTTGGGAATACACTCTGGATGTAAATGGGAGGATGTCAATTATTTGTATGTTGAGCTGATGAAATTGCAGAAAGAGATAGATGATAGAGATGCAAAGTTGGAAGCTAAAAGACTATCAAAGTTTCTAAAGTCAGTTGTCATTCGTGCTGCAGATAATGTTTGTGAAGATCAGAGAAGAAGTGGAGCTCAAAATGCAGATTGAAGAAAAAGGTTTTGAAGATTTTGAAGCAACTAGTAAGTGGGAGTTTGTTAGGACATTATGTAATAGATTGCTTTTCAAAATGTATAAGTTTATAGAGGTTTTGCTAAGGTTCGTCTGGCCCACGAACCTAAGCAGGTTTGGCGAACCGAAGTCTTGTGTTGTAAAGCTTCGTCCAACGAACCTCAAGGTTCGGCTAGCGAACCTAAGGGTTTGTTTAGGTTCGGCTGAATGTAATGTATATATAGCAGGTTTGTCTATCAGTTTTTCAGTTTTTTGTGTGTGAGAGAGAGTTTCTCTGTGTGAGTGTTTTGAACTGTGTGTTCAAATTTCATTGTAATCAGATTGCTTTGATCAATGAAATGATGTTTATATAAACGATTGTGTATCTTTGATTCATATAGATCAAATCTAGATTCCGCATAGATTTGATTGTTAATAGGACTCAGTTGATCGATCGAGAGCAAATTGAAGATAAGACTAAGGATAATGTAGATGTAGAATTTGAAGATTTGACTCAGTTTGACTCATGTTCAACAAGCTACACAACCACCGCCTCTACAGATCAAGAAGTCGTATACTGGCATGGCTCCTCAATGTACATAGTGTCAGTATGATCATCCACCAACCACCCGGTGCAGGAAATGCACTAACTATGGGTGGCATGGTCATTGGGCCAATCAATATAAGAGCATAGGGGCCCATAACAGGAACAATAATGCAGTGGTGATGCCTACTCCTCCTGCTGGTGACAGGTCTTGCTACAACTGTGGTGAACCTGGACATTTCTCGCGGGATTGCCCCAAGAGAATCCCACAAAGGTATCCGGTGGCTAGAGGAGGGGCGTTTCATATTGGGGCTGCTGCTGCACGACAAGACCCTAATGTGGTCACTGGTACATTTCTCTTATCTATCTTATATGCATGTATATTATTTTACACTGGTGCGGATCAGAGTTTTATCTCATCCGACTTTGCATGCCAACTTAATCACGTTGAGGAATGATTGGACTCCCCTTATATCATCGAGGTAGCAAATGGAAAACAGATAACAATTAACACAGTACTTAGGAACTGCCCATTAACACTTTACGAGCATACATTTTCTATTGATTTGATACCAATGGAATTGGGCAGTTTCGATATCATTATCGGAATGAGTTGGTTATCTCTTAACAGGGTTGAAATTATCTGTTCCAAAAAGCTATTACGTATTCCTGTGGAGAACAATCAGGTGTTGGAAATTAATGGAGATCAAGAAAATCGTAGTGTCAAATTAATATCATGCATGAAGGCACACAAGTGCCTAAGAAACAGTGTATCGCATTCCTAGCTCATGTCGTGGAGAAAGACAAGAGGACAATCAAGATTCAAGATGTACCAGTTGTGAAAGATTTCGCGAACGTATTTCCAGATGATTTACCGGGATTGCCACCTGAGCGATCGGTGCAATTTCGAATCGACTTGATTCCGTGAGCAGTTCCTGTGGCTAAGTCTCCTTGCAGAATGTGTATTGATTACAGAGAGCTTAACAAACTTATCGTCAAGAATCGGTACTCATTACCGAGGATTTATGACCTATTTGATCAGTTACAAGGAACTCAGTATTTCTCAAAGATAGACGTGTGTTCTGGTTATCACCAGCTCCGGATTCAAGAGGAAGACATACCCAAGACGCATTTCGTACTCGATATGGTCACTATGAGTTCATAGTAATGCCATTTGGATTGACAAACGCTACACCGGCGGTGTTCGTGGATCTTATGAACTGGGTGTGCAAGCTGTACCTAGATCGGTTCGTTGTTGTCTTTATTGAAGATATACTGATCTACTCAAAGAGTTAGAAGGAACATGAGCAACCTCTCAAGACGATCTTGGAACTCTTAAAGAATGAACAACTCTATGCCAAATTCTCCAAGTGTGAATTTTGGTTGAGAGAAGTTCAGTTCTTGGGTCACATGATTAATAGCGATGGAATTCACGTGGATCCTGCCAAGATTGAAGCAATCAAGAACTGGGACGAGACACAACACCTACTGGGATCAAATCATTTCTAGGTTTGGCTGGATATTATAGGAGATTCATTTCTTATTTCTCTAAGATAGCCTTGCCACTCACAAATCTAACCCAGAAAAGCGAACCATTTGTGTCGACTCAGAAATAGGAAGAAGCATTACAAACCCAGAAAAGCGAACCAATAAAATCCATGTAAATCTTGGTACATCTTGTCACCGCCCGGATGTACTGAATACAAGGTCTTGTGTGATTCGTCAAAAAAAAATTTTCTTAACTCATCTACTGTAGGAATCCGCACGCAATCCTGGTAGTAGATAACTCCATTCGGTTTCGTCTCAAAGTGTCGTTCTCCTCCACAATCAAGTTCTTTCTTCAGATTTCCTCATTCTACTGATTCTTGTTGTGCCTGAATAATCTTGTTGTGTAGACTTGTCTACACAGTCATCCCCATAGCCCTGACACGTAGGGGTTTGACCCGTTCCTTCCGGCTTAAAGCATCTGCTACAACATTTGCCTTACCCGGATGGTACTTGATCACACAGACGTAATCATTCAGAAGTTCAACCCAACAACGTTGTCGCATGTTGAGTTCCTTCTGATCAAAGATGTACCGTAGAATTTTGTGATCAGTACGAAGACTACTGCTCCCAGTTCTAGATCATGAGTCATGTAGTTCATCTCATGAATCTTCAACTGTCTAAATGCATACGCTATAACCTTGTTTCGCTGCATTATTACGCAACCGAGTCCCTGATGGGAAGCGTCACAATACACTTCAAAGCCGTCTGTACCCTCTGGGAGATATAAGATTGGAGCATCACATAACTTCTGTTTCAATGTATAGAAATCGTCCTCTTGTTTCTGTTCCCTAACAAACGGCTCGCTTTACTGAGTTAACTTGGTGAGAGGCAAGGCTATCTTAGAAAAGTTTGAAATAAACCTTCTATAATAACCTGCTAGTATCAGAAAAGATTGTATCTCCGTCGGTGTCTTCGGAGTTTCCCAGTTCTTGATCGCGTCAATCTTGGAAGGGTCTACGTGTATTCCTTCACTATTGACTACATGACCCAAAAACTGAACTTCCCTTAGCCAAAATTCACACTTAGAGAATTTAGCATAGAGTTGCTCTTTCTTCAACAGCTCCAAGATCTTCCTAAGATGTGGCTCATGTTTTGCTTTGCTATTGGAATAAATCAGTATTTCATCAATAAAGACAATGAAAAACTGATCCAGATACGGCTTACACACTCGGTTCATGAGGTCCATGAAAACCGCAGGTGCATTTGTCAATACGAAAGGCATCACCATAAACTCGTAATGCCCATACCTAGTTTAGAAAGCCGTCTTTGGTATGTCTTCTTCTTGAACTCTGAGTTGATGATATACGGACCGTAAAACAATCTTCGAGAAGTACTGTGCTCCTTGTAGTTGGTCATATAGATCATCAATCCTTGGTAATGGATATCGATTCTTGATGGTTAGTTTGTTCAGCTCCCTGTAATATATGCACATTCGAAAGGATCCATCCTTCTTTTTCACGAAAAAACTGGAGCTCCCCATGGAGGGTAGCTCGGTCGAATGAAACCTTTATCCAGTAGTTCCTGCAATTGATTTGACAACTCCTGCATCTCGGAAGGTGCTAATCTGTAAGGAGATTTAGCAACGGGAGTTTCTTCAGGACCTAAATCGATACAAAATTCTACCCGTCGTGCGGGTGGCAAACCATGTAGATCATTAGGAAACATATCCGGATATTCTTTCACTACTGGAACGTCTTATATCTTAAGCTTGTCTCCGTAAACACTTACGCGCCTTTATGCAAAATATGATTTTGACACTATGTTTTGCTTGGTCCCTCGAACTTCCAACACATGATCGTTCGTTACTATAATTAGAAGCAGCTTTTCAGAACAGATGACTTCCACTCTATTTAGAGATAGCCAATCCATTCCGAAAATGATGTCGAAACTACCCAACTCAATCGGTATCAAATCGATGGTGAATGTTTGACCGTTAAGTGCTAATAGGCAGTTTCTAAGTACTATACTAACTGTGATTTGTTTCCCATTCGTTACTTCAATAACGTAAGGGGAGTCTAAAAGTTCCTCAGTATGATTAAGTTGACATGCAAAATCGGTCGAGATAAAACTCTGATCCGTACCAGTGTCAAATGGAATAGATGCATAAAAGTCATGTAAGAGAAATGTACCAGTGACCACATTCGGGTCTTAACGAGCAGCTGAAGCTCCCATAGCAAAAGCTCTTCCACGTGGTGCATGGACTGCCGGTTGTACTTTTTATGGGTAGTTCTTTGAAATTTGGGTAATTTCACCACAGTTATAGCATCCACCATTGTTCTGGTTCTGATTGTTGGGTGGGGGGAGAGCTAAAGCAGCATTGTTTGCTCCCTGAGTAGGGGCCATGCTGCATTGTTGGACCCAATGGCCCTTCCTTCCACACCCAATGCAGTGTCGGCAGGGAGTGTTAGCAGCATGATGGTACTGACACTTGGCACACACAGAATGCATGCCAGTGTATGGTTTCTTGTGATGGTTTGTGGTGCAACAGCAACTTGGTTGAGTGGAGTAGCCATCGTTTATTTCTTGATGACCTTCTGTTTCTTCTTGGGATGATGCTAAGGTTTCTTTGATTCTTCCTCCTTGCGCTTTCCTGAGTCAACCTCCTTCTTTAGAGTTCCAGAGGCTACCATCAAGTCAGTGAGTTTCCCCTGATAGACTAACAGCTGACTCCAAGGTGATAGGGTTTGCTGAAATGACCAGACCTTGTATGCAGGCGGGGAGTCCACCTACATATCTGTCAATCCTTTTCTCTAGTGTTGATCCCATGTGTAGCACCAATGTTACTAACTCGTGATAACGAGTAGTATACCCCAATTGATCTGCTCCATTCATCACATGGTTTGACAGTTCAGTCTCTATCCTCCGCAGCCCATTCTTAGGACATAATTCGTTTCTCAACAAGGTCTTGAAATATTCCCATGACATTGACATAGCTTCTTCTCGTCCTCTAGCCTGAATTTGCGAGTTCCACCAAGTTAAGGCTTGTTTGCTGAATGATTGTCAAACCCCGAGCCGGCGGGCTGGATCGACTTTCCCGCTGGGCGGAAGGTTCCCAGGGCGCGATATCATGAGTGATAATCGAAAAGATCAGGTTGTTTACATAGCACATGATAAATAAATGAGAAATGCTAACACATCGATGATATAGAATTATAAGATTAAATTACGATGTATCGTTCATAATTTAACCAAGTAAGTCTATCAAAAGAATCAATGAAACTGTATCTTGTATCTGTACAACATATACAAAAGATGATTCATTGTTTTTGTCCCTAACACATGATCGTTCGTTAATGGAATTAGAAGCAGCTTTTCAGAACAGATGACTTCCACTTTATTTAGAGATAGCCAATCCATTCCGACAATGATGTCAAAACTACCTAACTCCATCGGTATCAAATCGATGGTGAATGTTTGACCGTTAAGTGTTAATAGGCAGTTTCTAAGTACTATACTAACTGTGATTTGTTTCTCGTTTGTTACTTTAATAATGTAAAGGGAGTCTAAAAGTTCCTCAGTATGATTAAGTTGGCATGCAAAATCGGTCAAGATAAAACTCTGATCCGTACCAGTGTCAAATAGAATAGATGCATAAAAGTCATGTAAAAGAAATGTACCAGTGACCTCATTCGGGTCTTGACGAGCAGCTGAAGCTTCCATTGCGAAAGCTCTTCCACGTGGTGCATGGACTGCCGGTTGTACTTTCTGTGGGCAGTTCTTTGAAAAGTGGCCAATTTCACCACAGTTATAACATCCACCATTGTTCTGGTTCTGATTGTTGGGTGGGGGGAGAGCTAAAGCAGCATTGTTTGCTGCCTGAGTAGGGGCCATCCTGCATTGTTGGTCCCAATGGCCCTTCCTTCCACACCCTATGCAGTGTCGGCAGGGAGTGTTAGCAGCATGATGGTACTGACACTTGGCACACAGAGGATGCATGCCAGTGCATGGTTTCTTGTGAATGTTTGGGGTGCAACAGCAACTTGGTTGAGTGGAGCAGCCATCGTGTAGTTCTTGATGACCTTTTGTTTCTTCTTCGGATGATGCTGAGGTTTCTTTGATTCTTCCTCCTTGTGCTTTCCTGAGTCAACCTCCTTCTTTAGAGTTCCAGAGGCTACCATCAAGTCAGTGAGTTTCCCCTGATAGAATAACAGCTGACACCAAGGTGACAGGGTTTGCTGAAATGAACAGACCTTGTATGCAGGCGGGGAGTCCATCTACATATCTGTCAATCCTTTTCTCCAGTGCTGGTCCCATGTGTGGCACCAATGCTACTAACTCGTGATAACGAGTAGTATACCCCAATTGATCTGCTCCATTCATCACATGGTTTGACAGTTCAGTCTCCATCCTCTGCAGCCCATTCTTAGGACAGAATTTGTTTCTCAACAAGGCCTTGAAATATTCATATGACATTGACATAGCTTCTTCTCGTCCTCTAGCCTGAATTTGCGAGTTCCACCAAGTTAAGGCTTGTTTGCTGAATGATTGTCACACCCCGAGCCGGCGGGCTGGATCGACTTTCCCGCCGGGAGGAAGGTTCCCACGGCGCGATATCATGAGTGATAATCAAAATAATCAGATAGTTTACTTAGCATATGATAAATAAATGAGAAATGCTAACACATCGATGATATAGAAATATAAGATTAAATTACTATGTATCGTTCATAATTTAACCAAGTAAGTCTATCAAAAGAATCAATGAAACTGTATCTTGTATGTATACAACATATACAAAAGATGATTCATTGTTTTTGTCCCCAACACATGATCGTTCGTTAATGGAATTAGAAGCAGCTTTTTAGAACAGATGACTTCCACTCTATTTAGAGATAGCCAATTCATTCCGACAATGATGTCGAAACTACCCAACTCCATCGGTATCAAATCGATGGTGAATGTTTGACCGTTAAGTGTTAATAGGCAGTTTCTAAGTACTATACTAACTGTGATTTGTTTCCTGTTCGTTACTTCAATAATGTAAAGGGAGTCTAAAAGTTCCTCAGTATGATTTAGTTGGCATGCAAAATCGGTCGAGATTAAACTCTGATCCGTACCAATGTCAAATAGAATAGATGCATAAAAGTCATGTAAGAGAAATGTACCAGTGACCACATTCGGGTCTTGACGAGCAGCTGAAGCTCCCATAGCAAAAGCTCTTCCACGTGGTGCATGGACTGCCGGTTGTACTTTCAATGGGCAGTTCTTTGAAAAGTGGCCAACTTCACCACAGTTATAGAATCCACCATTGTTCTGGTTCTGATTGTTGGGTGGGGGAGAGCTAAAGCAGCATTGTTTGCTGCCTGAGTAGGGGCCATCCTGCATTGTTGGACCCAATGGCCCTTCCTTCCACACCCTGTGCAGTGTCGGCAGGGAGTGTTAGCAGCATGATGGTACCGACACTTGGCACACAGAGGATGCATGCCAGTGTATGGTGTAACATCAGTGCCGGACGCGTGCCGGAACAGTGATCGGAACAGTAAACTTGTACAGTAACTCAGGTACACATTACGTGAGACTATGTTTATACTATTGATGCATTCTGATTAACATGAAACTATTAAACGATTGTCTGAATCTGACTGAAATCTTAGGATTTAACAGTCAGAAAACATGTCAGACAACACCGTGTTGAAACATAAATACTTGATTTGATTCTATGGTGTATAAACGTATGTGAGGTTAAACAAAACAAAACCTTAACGGTTGTCGTTTCAGAATGCTAAACCGACGTGTTATTCGAATAGGTGACGATCTGTACGAATGATTCTGATAGTTTAACGTTCTGAAATAATGACTTAACAGTAGAAAACAAGAATCAGAAAGCCAAACCATCGACGTGTTCGTTCGAATACGATTCGAACGAATACGCGCGATGGCGACGCGATCTGACGAAACGAAAACGAATTAACGAAACGCGTAAAAATAATTTAATCCGAAAAATAAAGAAACGCAACGATATTTAAAATAATTTCTAATCATATTTGAATTATAAACACCCCAAAATAGTTCTTTATATTAAATTTACAAAATACGCGCGTAACGGCCCGGATACGCGACGAGACTACGAACCGAGCAACCGAAATTAACTAGAATACCCTCGGGGTATATAAGCACCAAATGAGGTCAATTATATCATTTATTGCAGCTCTATCTCTCTCTAAAAATCAGATTCACGAACCTATCTCTCTCACTCTAGAAACCGACTTCAAAACGCGATATCTCCTTCATTTGTGGACGAAATTCAGTGATTCTTGCACCTAAACGACCATATCGAAGCCCTCTACAAGGAAGTACAAGCTATCTGTAGATTTAACCCGCTGATTTTGAGGTATGATCGAAACAAAAGTCACAAGATTAGGGTTTTTGTAACTTTGTTGTTCAATCATGAGCCATAGCCGGTTTTAAGCTTCAGCTCACCATCCAAATGCCATCGAAAATTTCATGTTGCGTAGCATCATCGTGTAACCTACCTTAGGAACCAACATTGTTGATGATAATGATGAAGATGGGGAGCAGATTCACGACTTGCAGGTGGAGCCGAACTTGCAAGGTTAGTTGGCCGAACCCTGCTGACCATGGCGAGCCTATCAAGTTGGAGACGAACCCTGCTGTGTACCAACCATCACCTGGACGAACCCTACGTGAGACCTAACCCCACGAACCTTGTTCACGCAAAACCCCAGCCGAACCCTGCACCTATAGAGACGAACCTTCTTGCACTGAGCGAACCTGTGTGGTCCGAAGACTACAGCCACGAACCCTTCACCCATGCACAGCTCAGCCGAACCCTTTTATAGCCTCCCGAACCATCAAGGAACCTCTCTGTGATTCACGAACCTTGGGCTGCACCACTACGACCGAACCTGTTATGGTGAGAGGCGAGCCTTCTCGTGTGAACCTAGGAACCGAACCTTAAGGCTCGCTGAAGGCATAACAGTGGCCGAACCTTCGACCTTCTCTTGGACCAATAGCGAACCTTTGCCAACCCCTCACCCGTATGAATTACAAGGTTCGCTGGGAAAATCATGGCCAACATCTTCAGCCGGATTAAATCCACGCACAAGGCCCATGTGATACCCTTTACGGCCCAAGAGGATTAAATGGCCCATGGCATTATTGTCTCGGCCCAATTTTAATACCAAGTTCCATACACACACACCCGGCCCAAGAAAAACACAATGGGTCCATTACTCGGCCCTTAAAACTCCTAAGGCCTAGAGACCATTTGAGTTAGCCCATGAAGCTAGCTGGCCCATGTATCATGTGTTCGGGTCACACAAAGTACAAACCGGCCCAATTTAATATCTTGGGTCCAACTACACAATTCCATCCAGCCTAGTTTATGCCATGTGATCTCCTAGGCCCACAAACGACTAACAGGGCCCAATAAGCAATAATCGGCCCACATACACATGAGTGGCCCAAAGAGTTGTCTGGCGCAATGAACTCTATATGTTAACGAACACACGATCGAACGTTTGAAATCAATGATAAATGTATGTATGGATTTTCATGTTGAATAGCATAAGGGCGATGACAAGAATTTCTAAACAAATAATGCAAACACTTGAAACCTCATATTACATAATATATTGAACCTTTGGTCGGATAATGAAAAAGACTCTTGAGTGTTAGCCGACCTTAGGGCTAACACTAATACTTATACACGCAACAAGCCCTTAAAAACTTATACTTATAATCTACAACACTATGAAATCAATACAGGATTGTGAACATTACAACAAAGGGCAAACCAAGAGCGAGACTTATACTTGAAACCATATGATAGATGCTTATGAGACTTGATGCTTATACTTGTGAAACTTTATACTTTAGACATGAGACTTGAGACTTATACTTGTGAAACATTATACTTTAAACATGAGGCATGAGACTTATACTTGTGAAACTTTATACTTTAAACATGAGGCATGAGACTTATACCTGTGAAACTTTATACTTTAAACACGAGACTTGAGGTCTGTACTTGTGATACTTTATACTTTAAACAATGTGTGAGACTTGATACTTTAAACATGAGACTTGATGCTTATACTTGTGAGACTTGATACTTTAAACATGAGACTTGATGCTTATACTTCTGAGACTTTATACTTTAAACATGAGACTTGATGCTTACACTTGAGAATCTTTATACTATAAATGTGAGACTTGATGCAAACCTATGGGATTCATGATGAGACAATGTGTGAACACTTGAAACTTTATGCTTGGAAACTACTACTTGTGCATGAAACATGGTACATATATCTAATCATAGATTACGTAATTGCTTAACGACTGGCAGTCCAGAGCTTGTACCTATGGATTGAGATATATGTAAAACATAGACGTAACGAGACTAAGCTATTACCTATATAAGAGACATGTAATTGCTAAACTACTAGTAGTCCAGAGCTTTTGGTCTGCTTATATGAGATATGTAATTGCTAAACATAAACATAAAGATGCTAAGCTATTATTTATATAAGAGACATGTAATGGCTAAACTACTGGTAATTCAGAGCTTTTGTCTGCTTATATGAGATATGTAATTGCTGGATTACTTGTGTATGCATGGCTTATGTCTATATATGAGATATGTAATTGCTAAGCTAATGGTAAACCAGAGCTTTTATCTTGTATAGGAGATACGTAATTGCTAGACTAAGCTTAACTAATCTGTGAGTTATGTAATTGCTAAACGACTGCTAGTGCAGAGCTTGTACTCACTTATGAGATTAGGGACAACTAAACTACGTGCGTGTGAAACTTGATGCTTGATAAACATACTTTGAAACTAACATTTGTGAACACTATAGACTTATAAACTTTGAAACAGACAACAAAAGCTTTTATGAGGAATGGGTTGACTGGTAGGTAAAATGCTTAATTATTATTAACAACAGTGTCATATCCGGATTAGTATGTGGTGGGATGTTGGCTAGGGCTTGTCCCTTACATATGCCCTATATATAAGCATACCGATTTGGATATTACATGTGGAGTTAATGAGGTTAAGGTTTTAACGAAGGAGGTTTGTTAAAACTATTTTAAACTTATAAACTTTATGAACTCACCAACCATTGTGTTGACCTTGTTTTCTTACATGCATTCTCAGGTGATGAACACGTTTAATCTAAGGCTTTTGGATTGGATACTAGGCGGCCCAGATAGAGGACCTAGTAGACTTTTGTGAAGCACATCTTTTGTTAATGATACACATTACTCTTGATATCTTGTACATAAACAAGATATAAACATGTTATTCTTTTGATAGGTTTACTTAGTTAAATTGCAGAACATTGATATTGTAATTTAACTTTGTAATCCTAGTTATCATTTGATTGTGCTTAGTTATTCTTAAACATTGATGCTATGTAAACAATCTGATCATTATGATTATCACCCGCGATATCACGCCCCGGGAACCTTCCGCCCGACGGGGACTCCGATCCAACGCCGCCAGCTCTGGGTGTGACAGATTGGTATCAGAGCTCAACATTATAGAGAATAATAGGTCATTTACTTAAACGGTTTGGCTTAGACTATAAACTAGGGACCCTCATGTATAGAACTTAAGGCTTAAGCTTGCGTTATGTTTTCTGCATTCGATCATTGCACTAACCAAATTCTTTTGGTTATGATAAGAATGCCGCCGAGAAAACAACCGACTCCACAAGTCTCTGCACCTCACTCCTCGACTCCTACACCTCCAGATTCACCACCGCCACCACCTCCTCCTCCACACTCTCCACCACCAGGTTCAAGCACTGCTCAGACATTAGATCCTGCTACTATCGCCTTGGCGACACTGCTGAGTACCCAACTGACAAGCCAACTAAAGGATGTCATCCCAGAGATGATAAATCGGATTCAGGGACATGGCAACACCTTTACCCATACCACCGGAGAGGCTAGTGGAAACACTGGTCATACTTCTGACTGCTCCTACAAATCTTTTGTAGGATGCAAACCTCCAAGCTTTACTGGAGTCGAGGGAGCTGTTGGGCTGATCTAATGGCTCGAGAAAATGGAGAACACTCTGGACATAAGCAGTTGTCCAGAACACCATAAAGTTCGCTATGCAGCCGGGTCATTTAGCAAGCGAGCACTGACATGGTGGAATGCTCAGATCCGAGCAAAGGGAAGATATGAGGCAATGGCGATGCCTTGGGCAGAATTTAAGCTTCTTCTGAGGAATGAGTTTTGCCCAAAACATGAACTACAACAACTGGAGATTGAGCTCTCGAATCATGAGATGAAGGGAGCTGATCATATGACTTTTACCAACTGCTATCATGAACTGGTAGCCCTGGTGCCAGAGATGGTGCCAACCTTGATAAAGCTAATTGATCGCTATGTAGTAGGATTACCTTCATGTATACAAAGCGTTGTACTGGCTTCATACCCTGCTACTTTGGAGTCAGCCATTTCCCTCTCTGCTAAGCTTACCAAGGTAATGGTAAAGTCTGGAGTCTTAAAATATGATGCTCGAAAAGCCAAGGAAACAACATCAAAGAAACCCGAGTACCACCAGAAGAAGAAACAAAAGGTCGTTAAAAACTATGCGGCCATCACCCCTCTGCGACAGGAACCTGCAGCACCTGGCAATCCTGCTACTAGGGGCTATGGGGAGAACATCCCAAGTGCACTCATTGCAAATATCATCATCCTCCTGCTGCTCAATGTAGGAAGTGCACTAATTGTGGTCGGTTTGGCCACTGGGTTACTAAGTGCCGTATTGCTGTGAATCAGGCTACCAACACTGCAGCAAGAGCACTACCTCCACCACCACCACCACATAATCCAGGCAACAACAACAACAGAGGATGCTACACCTGTGGGGAAACGAGTCATTTCTCCCGCAACTGTCCAAAGAGAGTGCAACCTGGAGCACAAGCACCTCGCGGACGAGCTTTTGTTATCGGAGCCAATGTTGCACGCCAAGACCCTAATGTGGTCATTGGTACATTTCTTTTACATGACTCTTATGCATCTATACTATTTGATACTGGTGCAGACCAGAGTTTTATTTCCTCTGATTTTGCACAACAACTTAGTCTTACTGAGGAAACATTAGATTCCCCTTACATTATTGAAGTAGCGAATGGGAAACAAATTACAGTTAGCACTATACTTAGGAACTGCCCACTTACACTCGTAGATCACACATTTACCATCAACTTGTTGCCGATGGAGTTGGGCAGTTTCGACCTCATCGTGGGGATGGATTGGCTCTCACTCAATCGAGTTGAAGTCATCTGTACCGAGTAGCTACTTCGGATTCCAGTAACGGATGATCGTGTATTGGAAGTTCGTGGGGATCAAGAAAAGAGAAACATAAAGATCATATCGTGCATAAAAGCGCGTAAGTGTCTGCGAAAGAAATGCATAGCTTTCTTGGCTCACGTGGTGGAAAAAGAGAAAGACAAGAAAACAATACAAGACGTGCCGATAGTGAAGGAATATCCTGAGGTGTTTCCTGAAGATCTACCTGGTTTGCCACCTATGCGACCGGTAGAGTATCGTATTGATTTGATTCCTGGAGCAACACCTGTTGCCAAATCTCCTTACAGGTTAGCACATTCGGAGATGCAGGAATTATCTAACCAACTACAGGAACTACTTGACAAAGGTTTCATCCGACTGAGCTACTCACCTTGGGGAGCTCTAGTTTTGTTCGTGAAAAAGAAGGATGGATCCTTTCGGATGTGCATAGACTACAGAGAGTTAAACAAATTAACCGTCAAGAATCGGTATCCATTACCGAGGACTGATGACTTGTTTGATCAATTGCAAGAGCACAATACTTTTCAAAGATCGATCTGCATTCCGGATACCATCAGCTCAGAGTACAAGACGAAGACATATCGAAGACGGCGTTTCGTACCAGATACGGGCATTATGAGTTCATGGTGATGCCTTTTGGTTTGACGAATGCACCCGCGGTCTTCATGGATCTCATGAACCGTGTGTGTAAGCCGTACTTGGATCAATTTGTTATTGTTTTCATTGATGACATCTTGATCTATTTTAAAAGCAAAGCAGAACACGAGCAACATCTTAGAACGGCCTTGGAACTGTTAAAGGAAGAGAAGCTCTATGCCAAATTCTATAAGTGTGAGTTTTGGTTAAAGGAGGTTCAGTTCCTAGGCCATGTTGTTAACAGTGAGGGAATACACGTTGATCCTGCCAAGATCGAAGCAATAAAAGATTGGGACACTCCGAAGACACCTACGGAGATACGTTCTTTTCTAGGCTTAGCAGGTTATTACAGGAGTTCATCTCGAACTTTTCTAAGATAGCTCTGCCACTAACGAAGCTAACACAGAAAAGCGAGCTGTTTGTTTGGGATCAAAAGCAAGTAGAAGCCTTTCAGACTTTGAAACAAAAGTTATGTGATGCTCTGATCTTATCTCTCCCAAATGGTTGTGATGACTTTGTTGTGTATTGTGATGCATCCCATCACGGACTTGGCTGTGTACTTATGCAGCGGGACAAAGTCATTGCGTATGCTTTGAGACAATTAAAGATTCATGAGAAGAACTACACTACTCATGATCTGGAACTGGGAGCTGTGATATTTGCATTGAAGATCTGGAGACATTACTTGTATGGCACCAAGCGTACCATATTCATTGATCATAAAAGTCTGCAACACATATTCGATCAGAAGGAACTCAACATGTGACATCGACGTTGGGTTGAGCTTCTGAATGATTATGACTGTGTAATCAAATACCATCCGGGCAAGGCAAACGTTGTAGCTGACGCCTTGAGCCGGAAGGAACGAGTCAAACCCTTGCGCGTCAAAGCAATGGGAATGACTGTGCAGACAAGCTTACACAACAACATCACACAAGCACAACAGGAGGTTATTGAACGTGAAAACTTGAAGAAAGAACTTGATTGTGGTGTGGAGAAATAGTTGGAAACAAAACTCGATGGACTTGTTTACTTCAAGGATCGTATATGGATTCCTGCATTAGATGAGTTAAGTAGACTTATTTTTGATCAGGCACACAAAACCAAGTACTCGGTGCATCCCTGTGCTGATAAGATGTATCAAGACTTACGGGCGTTTTATTGGTGGCCGGGTATGAAGAAAGACATAGCTGAGTATGTTGGTAGATGTCTTACGTGTGCTAAGGTGAAGGCAGAACACCAGAAACCATCGGGTTTACTCGAACAGCCTGAAATTCCACTCTGGAAGTGGGAACAGATAGCTATGGACTTTGTTACTAAGCTACCCCGCACTTCCAGTGGACATGATACTATTTGGGTTATCGTTGATCGATTAACCAAGTCTGCTCATTTCTTGCCTATGCGAGAAACTTACTCGATGTATAAACTAGCAAAGCTTTACATCAATGAGATAGTGGTACGCCATGGTGTGCCATTGTCTATCATATCCGATCGTGATAGCAGATTTACATCAACGTTCTGGCAATCATTGTAGAAATTTCTGGAGACGCAATTAAACTTGAGTACAGCTTATCATCCACAAACGGATGGTCAGAGCGAACGTACCATTCAGACCCTGGAGGACATGTTAAGAACTTGTGTTCTAGACTTTGGTGGTAATTGGGACTCTCACTTGCCACTAATCGAGTTCTCCTACAACAACATTTATCACAGCAGCATTGGGTGTGCCCCATTCGAGGCCCTTTATGGTAGAAAACGTCGGTCACCGATCTGTTGGTCAGAAGTGGGAGACAATCGTATCACGGGGCCAGAACTTACTCAAGAAACTACGGACAAGATTGCTTAGATACAACAAAGACTACAAGCAACACGAAGCAGACAAAAGAGCTATGCCGATAAACGGCGCAAGCCGTTGGAATTCCAAGTGGGAGACCGTGTCATGTTTAAGGTTTCTCCATGGAAAGGTGTAGTTCGTTTTGCAAAGAAAGGCAAGTTAACACCACGATACGTTAGACCGTTCGAGATCATCGAACGCATTGGTCCTGTGGCGTACAGATTAAGCTTACCGGATGAACTTAGCGGTGTACATGACGTGTTTCACGTCTCAAACTTGAAGAAATGCTTAGCTGATGAAACTCTTATCATACCAGTTGAAGAAATTCAATTGGATGAACACTTACGTTTTGTGGAAGAACCTTTAGAGATTATGGATCGCAAAGTTAAGAAACTAAGGCGAAGCCGTATTCCTATCGTTAAAGTTCGTTGGAACTCAAGGCGCGGACCCGAGTTTACTTGGGAACGTGAAGATCACATGAAGAACAAGTATCCCCAACTTTTTGTAGAGGAAGTCGTACCGAATAACGAGTCTTAAATTTCGGGACGAAATTTCTCTAACAAGGGGAGACTGTAACATCAGTGCCGAACGCGTGCCGGAACAGTGATCGCAACAGTAAACTTGCACAGTAACTCAGGTACACATTACGTGAAACTATGTTTATACTATTGATGCATTCTGATTAACATGAAACTATTAAACGATTGTCTGAATCTGACTGAAATCTTAGGATTTAACAGTCAGAAAACATGTCAGACAACACCGTATTGAAACATAAATACTTGATTTGATTCTATGGTGTATAAACGTATGTGAGGTTAAACAAAACAAAACCTTAACAGTTGTCGTTTCAGAATGCTAAACCGACGTGTTATTCGTATAGGTGACGATCTTTACGAATGATTCTGATAGTTTAACGTTCTGAAATAATGACTTAACAGTAGAAAACAAGAATCAGAAAGCCAAACCATCGACGTGTTCGTTCGAATGACGATTCGAACGAATACGCGCGATGGCGACGCGATCTGACGAAACGAAAACGAATTAAGGAAACGCGTAAAAATAATTTAATCCGAAAAATAAACAAACGCAACGATAATTAAAATAATTTCTAATCATATTTGAATTATAAACACCCCAAAATAGTTCTTTATATTAAATTTACAAAATACGCGCGTAACGGCCCGGATACGCGACGAGACTACGAACCGAGCAACCGAAATGAACTAGAATACCCTCGGGGTATATAAGCACCAAATGAGGTCAATTATATCATTTATTGCAGCTCTATCATCTCCCTTTGTTATTTTTCTCAAAAATATATCAAAATAGGTTATTCCTATGAGTAATGTTCCGAAATCATTTATAAAAAATCAGATTCACGAACCTATCTCTCTCACTCTAGAAACCGACTTCAAAACGCGATATCTCCTTCGTTTGTGGACGAAATTCAGTGATTCTTTCGCCTAAACGACCATCTCGAAGCCCTCTACAATGATGTACAAGCTATCTGTAGATTTAACCCGCTGATTTTGAGGTATGATCGAAAGAAAAGTCACGAGATTAGGGTTTTTGTAACTTTGTTGTTCAATCATGAGCCATAGCCGGTTTTAAGCTTCAGCTCACCATCCAAATGCCATCGAAAATTTCATGTTGCGTAGCATCATCGTGTAACCTACCTAAGGAACCAACACCGTTGATGATAATGATGAAGATGGTGAGCAGATTCACGACTTGCAGGTGGAGCCGAACCTGCAAGGTTAGTTGGCCGAACCCTGCTGCGTACCAACCATCACCTGGACGAACCCTACGTGAGACCTAACCCCACGAACCTTGTTCACGCAAAACCCCAGCCGAACCCTGCACCTATCGAGATGAACCTTCTTGCACTGAGCGAACTTGTGTGGTCAGAAGACTACAGCCACGAACCCTTCACCCATGCCCAGCTAAGCCGAACCCTTTTAGAGCCTCCCGAACCATCAACGAACCTATCTGTGATTCACGAACCTTGGGCTGCACCACTACGACCGAACCTGTTATGGTGAGAGGCGAGCCTTCTCATGTGAACCTAGGAACCGAACCTTAAGGCTCGCTGAAGGCATAACAGTGGCCGAACCTTCGACCTTCTCTTGGACCAATAGCGAACCTTTGCCAACCCCTCACCCGTATGAATTACAAGGTTCGCTGGGAAAATCATGGCCAACATCTTCAGCCGGATTAAATCCACGCACAAGGCCCATGTGATACCCTTTACAGCCCAAGAGGATTAAATGGCCCATGGCATTATTTTCTCGGCCCAATTTTAATACCAAGTACCATACACACACACCCGGCCCAAGAAAAACACAATGGGCCCATTACTCGGCCCTTAAAACTCCTAAGGGCCAGTGACCATTTGAGTTAGCCCATGAAGCTAGCCAGCCCATGTATCATGTGTTCGGGTCACACAAAGTACAAACCGGCCCAATTTAATATCTTGGGTCCAACTACACAATTCCATCCGGCCTAGTTTATGCCATGTGATCTCCTAGGCCCACAAACGACAAACATGGCCCAATAAGCAATAATCGGCCCACATACACATGAGTGGCCCAAAGAGTTGTCCGGCCCAATGAACTCTATATGTTAACGAACACACGATCGAACGTTTGAAATCAATGATAAATGTATGTATGGATTTTCATGTTGAATAGCATAAGGGCGATGACAAGAATTTCTAAACAAACAATGCAAACACTTGAAACCTCATATTACATAATATATTGAACCTTGGGCCGGATAATGAAAAAGACTCTCGAGTGTTAGCCGACCTTAGGGCTAACACTAATACTTATACGCGCAACAAGCCCTTACAAACTTATACTTATAATCTACAACACTATGAAATCAATACAGTATTGTGAACATTACAACAAAGGGCAAACCAAGAGCGAGCGTATTCTTGATTTACATAGTAAACTACCAAGGACACAAGGTGAGTGCATTTGTCCCTTTTCAAACTTATTTGTTTTACTTCGGAACTGAGAAGCATGTTAAACATTTTCATATAATTGTTTAAAGATTGTTTAATGCTTTAAACTTAAACATAATACTTATGTTGAAACTTATGATTGAAACTTAGTATTCTTTGAAAAACAGTAGACTTGAAACGTGTACATTAAACTTGTAGCTTGAAACCATATGTTAGATGCTTATGAGACTTGATGCTTATACTTGTGAAACTTTATACTTTAGACATGAGACTTGAGACTTATACTTGTGAAACTTTATACTTTAAACATGAGGCATGAGACTTATACTTGTGAAACTTTATACTTTAAACATGAGGCATGAGACTTATACTTGTGAAACTTTATACTTTAAACATGAGACTTGAGGTCTGTACTTGTGAAACTTTATACTTTAAACAATGTGTGAGACTTGATACTTTAAACATGAGACTTGATGCGTACCAGTGTCAAATAGAATAGATGCATAAAAGTCATGTAAGAGAAATGTACGAGTGACCTCATTCGGGTCTTGACGAGCAGCTGAAGCTTCCATAGCAAAAGCTCTTCCACGTGGTGCATGGACTGCCGGTTGTACTTTCTATGGGCAGTTCTTTGAAAAGTGGCCAATTTCACCACAGTTATAGCATCCACCATTGTTCTGGTTCTGATTGTTGGGTGGGGGGGAGAGCTACAGCATTGTTTGATGCCTGAGTAGGGGCCATCCTGCATTGTTGGACCCAATGGCCCTTCCTTCCACACCCTGTGCAGTGTCGTCAGGGAGTGTTAGCAGCATGATGGTACTGACACTTGGCACACAGAGGATTCATGCAGTGTATGGTTTCTTGTGAAGGTTTGGGGTGCAACAGCAACTTGGTTGAGTGGAGTAGCCATCGTGTAGTTCTTGATGACCTTCTGTTTCTTCCTGGGATGATGCTGAGGTTTCTTTGATTCTTCCTCCTTGTGCTTTCCTGAGTCAACCTCCTTCTTTAGAGTTCCAGAGGCTACCATCAAGTCAGTGAGTTTCCCCTGATAGACTAACAGCTGACTCCAAGGTGACAGGGTTTGCTGAAATGACCAGACCTTGTATGCAGGCGGTGAGTCCACCTACAGATCTGTCAATCCTTTTCTCCAGTGCAGGTCCCGTGTGTGGCACCAATGGTACTAACTCGTGATAACGAGTTGTATACCCCAATTGATCTGCTCCATTCATCACGTGGTTTGACAGTACAATATCCATCCTCTGCAACCCATTCTTAGGACAGAATTCGTTTCTCAACAAGGTCTTGAAAAATTCCCATGACATTGACATAGCTTTTTCTCGTCTTCTAGCCTGAATTTGCGAGTTCCACCATGTTAAGGCTTGTTTGCTGAATGATTGTCACACCCCGAGCCGGCAGGCTGCATCGACCTTCCCGCCGGGCAGAAGGTTCCCGGGGCGCGATATCATGAGTGATAATTGAAATTATCAGATTGTTTACATAGCACATGATAAATAAATAAGAAATGCTAACAATCGATTTTATAGAATTATAAGATTAAATTACGATGTATCGTTCATAATGTAACCAAGTAAGTCTATCAAAAGAAATAATGAAACTATATCTTGTATCTGTACAAGATATACAAAAGATGATTCATTGTTTTTGTCACCAACACATGATCGTTCGTTAATGGAATTAGAAGCAGCTTTTCAGAACAGATGACTTCCACTCGATTTAGAGATAGCCAATCCATTCCGACAATGATGTCGAAACTACCCAACTCCATCGGTATCAAATCGATGGTGAATGTTTGGTCGTTAAGTGTTAATAGGCAGTTTCTAAGTACTATACTAACGGTGATTTGTTTCCCGTTCGTTACTTCAGTAATGTAAAGGGAGTCTAAAAGTTCCTCAGTATGATTAAGTTGGCATGCAAAATCGGTCGAGATAAAACTCTGATCCGTACCACTGTCAAATAGAATAGATGCATAAAAGTCATGTAAGAGAAATGTACCAGTGACCACATTCGGGTCTTGACGAGCAGCTGAAGCTCCCATAGCAAAAGCTGTTCCACGTGGTGCGTGCACTACCGGTTGTACTTTCTATGGGCAGTTCTTTGAAAAGCGGCCAATTTCACCACAGTCATAGCATCCACCATTGTTCTGGTTCTGATTGTTGGGTGGGGGAGAGCTAAAGCAGCATTGTTTGCTGCCTGAGTATGGGCCATCCTGCATTGTTGGACCCAATGGTCCTTCCTTCCACACCCTGTGCAGTGTCGGAAGGGAGTGTTAGCAGCATGATGGTACCGACACTTGGCACACAGAGGATGCATGCCAGTGTATGGTTTCTTGTGAAGGTTTGTGGTGCAACAGCAACTTGGTTGAGTGGAGTAGCCATCGTGTAGTTCTTGATGACCTTCTGTTTCTTCTTGGGATGATGCTGAGGTTTCTTTGATTCTTCCTCCTTGTGCTTTCCTGAGTCAACCTCTTTCTTTAGAGTTCTAGAGGCCTCCATCAAGTCAGTGAGTTTCCCCTGATAGACTAACAGCTGACTCCAAGGTAACAGACTTTGCTGAAATGACCAGACCTTGTATGCAGGCGGGGAGTCCACCTACATATCTGTCAATCTTTTTCTCCAGTGCTGGTCCCATGTGTGGCACCAATGCTACTAACTCGTGATCACGAGTTGTGTACCCCAATTGATCTGCTCCATTCATCACATGGTTTGACAGTTCAGTCTCCATCCTCTACAGCCCATTCTTAGGACAGAATTCGTTTCTCAACAAGGTCTTGAAAAATTCCCATGACATTGACATAGCTTCTTCTCGTCCTCTAGCCTGAATTTGCGAGTGCCACCAAGTTAAGGCTTGTTTGTTGAATGATTGTCACACCCCAAGCCGGCGGGCTGGATAGACTTTCCCGCCGGGCAGAAGGTTCCCAGGGCGCGATATCGTGAGTGATAATTGAAATTATCAGATTGTTTACATAGCACATGATAAATAAATAAGAAATGCTAACAATCGATGATATAGAATTATAACATTAAATTACGATGTATCGTTCATAATTAAACCAAGTAAGTCTATCAAAAGAATCAATGAAACTATATCTTGTATCTGTACAAGATATACAAAACATGATTCATTGTTTTTGCCTCCAACACATGATCGTTCGTTAATGGCATTAGAAGCAGCTTTTCAGAACAGATGACTTCCACTGTATTTAGAGATAGCCAATCCATTCCGACAATGATGTCGAAACTACCCAGCTCCATCGGTATCAAATCGATGGTGAATGTTGGACCGTTAAGTGTTAATAGGCAATTTCTAAGTACTATACAAACTGTGATTTGTTTCCCATTCGTTACTTCAATAACGTAAAGGGAGTCTAAAAGTTCCTCAGTATGATTAAGTTGGCATGCAAAATCGATCGAGATAAAACTCTGATCCGTACCACTATCAAATAGAATAGATGCATAAAAGTCATGTAAGAGAAATGTACCAATGACCACATTCGGGTCTTGACGAGTAGCTGAAGCTCCCATTGCAAAAGCTCTTCCACGAGGTGCATGCACTACCAGTTGTACTTTCTATGGGCAGTTCTTTGAAAAGTGGCCAATTTCACCACAGTTATAGCATCCACCATTGTTTTGGTTCTGATTATTGGGTGGGGGAGAGCTAAAGCAGCATTGTTTGCTGCCTGAGTAGGGGCATCCTGCATTGTTGGACCCAATGGTCCTTCCTTCCACACCCTGTGCTGTGTCGGCAGGGAGTGTTAGCAACATGATGGTACCGACACTTGGCACACAGAGGACGCATGCCAGTGTATGGTTTCTTGTGAAGGTTTGTGGTGCAACAACAACTTGGTTAAGTTGAGTAGCCATCATGTAGTTCTTGATGACCTTATGTTTCTTCTTAGGATGATGCTAAGGTTTCTTTCATTCTTCCTCCTTGTGCTTTCCTGAGTCAACCTCCTTCTTTAGAGTTCCAAAGGCTACCATCAAGTTAGTGTATTTCTCCTGGTAGACAAACAGCTGACTCCAAGGTGGTAGAATTTGCGGAAATGACCAAGCCTTGTATGCAGGCGGGGAGTCCACCTACGTATCTGTCAATCCTTTTCTCCAGTGTTGGTCCCATGTGTGGCACCAATGCTACTAACTCGTGATAAAGAGTAGTATACCCCAATTGATATGCTCCATTCATCACATGGTTTGACAGTTCAGTCTCCATCCTCTGCAGCCTATTCTTAGGAGAGAATTCGTTTCTCAACAAGGTCTTGAAATATTCCCATGACATGGACATAGCTTCTTCTCATCCTCTAGCCTGAATTTCCGAGTTCCACCAAGTTAAGGCTTGTTTGCTGAATGATTGTCACACCCCGAGACAGCGGGCTGGATCGACTTTCCCGCCGGGCGGAAGGATCCTGGGGCGCGATATCAGGAGCGATAATCAAAATGATCAGATTGTTTACATAGCAAATGATAAATAAATGAGAAATGCTAACACATCGATGATATAGAATTATAGGATTAAATTACAATGTATCGTTCAGAATTTAACCAAGTACGTCTATAAAAAGAATCAATGAAACTATATCTTGTATCTGTACAAGATATACAAAAGATGATTCATTGTTTTTGTCACCAACACATGATCGTTCGTTAATGGAATTAGAAGCAGCTTTTCAGAACAGACGACTTCCACTCTATTAAGAGATAGCCAATCCATTCCGACAATGATGTCGAAACTACCCAACTCCATCGGTATCAAATCGATGGTGATTGTTTGACCGTTAAGTGTTAATAGGCAGTTTCTAAGTACGATACTAACTGTGATTTGTTTCTCGTTCGTTACTTAAATAATGTAAAGGGAGTTTAAAAGTTCCTCAGTATGATTAAGTTGGCATGCAAAATCGGTCGAGATAAAACTCAGATCCGTACCACTGTCAAATAGAATAGATGCATAAAAGTCATGTAAGAGAAATGTACCAGTGACCTCATTCGGGTCTTGACGAGCAGCTGAAGCTTCCATAGCAAAAGCTCTTCCACGTGGTGCATGCACTACCGGTTGTACTTTCTATGGGCAGTTCTTTGAAAAGTGGCCAACTTCACCACAGTTATAGCATCCACCATTGTTCTGGTTTTGATTGTTGGGTGGGGGGAGAGCTAAAGCAGCATTGTTTGCTGCCTGAGTAGGAGCCATCCTGCATTGTTGGACCCAATGGTCCTTCCTTCCACACCCAGTGCAGTGTCGGCAGGGAGTGTTAGCAGCATGATGGTACCGACACTTGGCACACAGAGGATGCATGCCAGTGTATGGTTTCTTGTGAAGGTTTGTGGTGCAACAGCAACTTGGTTGAGTGGAGTAGTGATCATATAGTTTTTGATGACCTTCTAATTCTTCATAGGATGATGCTAAGGTTTCTTTCATTCTTCCTCCTTGTGCTTTCCTGAGTCAACCTCCTTCTTTAGAGTTCCAGAGGCTACCATCAAGTCACTGAGCTTCCCCTGATAGACTAACAGCTGACTCCAAGGTGACAGGGTTTGCTGAAATGACCAGACCTTGTATGCAGGCAGGGAGTCCACCTACATATCCGTCTATCCTTTTCTCCAGTGCTGGTCCCATGTGTGGCACCAATGCTACTAACTCGTGATAACGAGTAGTATACCCCAATTGATCTGCTCCATTCATCACGTGGTTTGACAGTTCAGTCTCCATCCTCTGCAGCCCATTCTTAGGACAGAATTCGTTTCTCAACAAGGTCTTGAAATATTCCCATGACATTGACATAGCTTCTTCTCGTCCTCTAGCCTGAATTTGCGAGTTCCACCAAGTTAAGGCTTGTTTGCCAAATGATTGTCACACCCCGAGCCAGCGGGCTGGATCGACTTTCCCGCGGGCGGAAGGATCTCGGGGCGCGATATCAGGTGTGATAATCGAAATGATCAGATTGTTTAGATAGCAAATGATAAATAAGTGAGAAATGCTAACACGTCGATGATATAGAATTATAAGATTAAATTACAATGTATCGTTCATAATTTAACCAAGTAAGTCTATCAAAAGAATCAATGAAACTATATCTTCTATCTGTACAAGATATACAAAAGATGATACATTGTTTTTGTCACCAACACATGATCATTCGTTTATGGAATTAGAAGCAGCTTTTTAGAACAGACGACTTCCACTCTATTAAGAGATAGCCAACCCATTCCGACAATGATGTCGAAACTACCCAACTCCATCGGTATCAAATCAATGGTGAATGTTTGACCGTTAAGTCTTAATAGGCAGTTTATAAGTACTATACTAACTGTGATTTGTTTCCCGTTCGTTACTTCAATAATGTAAAGGGAGTCTAAAAGTTCCTCAGTATGATTAAGTTGGCATGCACAATCGGTCGAGATAAAACTATGTTCCGTACCACTGTCAAACTGAATAGATGCATAAAAGTCATGTAAGAGAAATGTACCATTGACCTCATTCGGGTCTTGACGAACAGCTGAAGCTTCCATAGCAAAAGCTCTTCAACGTGGTGCATGGACTGCCGGTTGTACTTTCTATGGGCAGTTCTTTGAAAAGTGGCCAATTTCACCGCAGTTATAGCATCCACCATTGTTCTGGTTCCGATTGTTGGGTAGGGGGAGAGCTAAAGCAGCATTGTTTGCTGCCTGAGTAGGGGCCATCCTGCATTATTGGACCCATTGGCCCTTCCTTCCACACCCTATGCAGTGTCGGCAGGGAGTGTTAGCAACATTATGGTACCGACACTTGGCACACAGAGGATACATGTCAGTGTATGGTTTCTTGTGAAGGGTTGTGGTGCAACAGCAGCTTGGTTGAGTGGAGTAGCCATCGTGTAGTTCTTGATGACCTTCTGTTTCTTCTTGGGATGATGCTGAGGTTTCTTTGATTCTTCCTCCTTGTGCTTTCCTGAGTCAACCTCCTTCTTTAGAGTTCCAGAGGCTACCATCTAGTCAGTGAGTTTCCCCTGATAGACTAACAGCTGACTCGAAGGTGACAGGGTTTGCTGAAATGACCAGACCTTGTATGCAGGCAGGGAGTCCACCTACATATCCGTCTATCCTTTTCTCCAGTGCTGGTCCCATGTGTGGCACCAATGCTACTAACTCGTGATAACGAGTAGTATACCCCAATTGATCTGCTCCATTCATCACGTGGTTTGACAGTTCAGTCTCCATCCTCTGCAGCCCATTCTTAGGACAGAATTCGTTTCTCAACAAGGTCTTGAAATATTCCCATGACATTGACATAGCTTCTTCTCGTCCTCTAGCCTGAATTTGCGAGTTCCACCAAGTTAAGGCTTGTTTGCTGAATGATTGTCACACCTTGAGCCAGCGGGCTGGATCGACTTTCCCGCGGGCGGAAGGATCTCGGGGCGCGATATCAGGTGTGATAATCGAAATGATCAGATTGTTTAGATAGCAAATGATAAATAAGTGAGAAATGCTAACACGTCGATGATATAGAATTATAAGATTAAATTACAATGTATCGTTCATAATTTAACCAAGTAAGTCTATCAAAAGAATCAATGAAACTATATCTTCTATCTGTACAAGATATACAAAAGATGATACATTGTTTTTGTCACCAACACATGATCATTCGTTTATGGAATTAGAAGCAGCTTTTTAGAACAGACGACTTCCACTCTATTAAGAGATAGCCAACCCATTCCGACAATGATGTCGAAACTACCCAACTCCATCGGTATGAAATCAATGGTGAATGTTTGACCGTTAAGTCTTAATAGGCAGTTTATAAGTACTATACTAACTGTGATTTGTTTCCCGTTCGTTACTTCAATAATGTAAAGGGAGTCTAAAAGTTCCTCAGTATGATTAAGTTGGCATGCACAATCGGTCGAGATAAAACTATGTTCCGTACCACTGTCAAACTGAATAGATGCATAAAAGTCATGTAAGAGAAATGTACCATTGACCTCATTCGGGTCTTGACGAACAGCTGAAGCTTCCATAGCAAAAGCTCTTCAACGTGGTGCATGGACTGCCGGTTGTACTTTCTATGGGCAGTTCTTTGAAAAGTGGCCAATTTCACCGCAGTTATAGCATCCACCATTGTTCTGGTTCCGATTGTTGGGTAGGGGGAGAGCTAAAGCAGCATTGTTTGCTGCCTGAGTAGGGGCCATCCTACATTATTGGACCCATTGGCCCTTCCTTCCACACCCTATGCAGTGTCGGCAAGGAGTGTTAGCAACATTATGGTACCGACACTTGGCACACAGAGGATACATGTCAGTGTATGGTTTCTTGTGAAGGGTTGTGGTGCAACAGCAGCTTGGTTGAGTGGAGTAGCCATCGTGTAGTTCTTGATGACCTTCTGTTTCTTCTTGGGATGATGCTGAGGTTTCTTTGATTCTTCCTCCTTGTGCTTTCCTGAGTCAACCTCCTTCTTTAGAGTTCCAGAGGCTACCATCTAGTCAGTGAGTTTCCCCTGATAGACTAACAGCTGACTCCAAGGTGACAGGGTTTGCTGAAATGACCAGACCTTGTATGCAGGCAGGGAGTCCACCTACATATCTGTCAATCCTTTTCTCCAGTGCTGGTCCCATGCGTGGCACCAATGCTACTAACTCGTGATAACGAGTAGTATACCCCAATTGATCTGCTCCATTCATCACGTGGTTTGACAGTTCAGTCTCCATCCTCTGCAGCCCATTCTTAGGACAGAATTCGTTTCTCAACAAGGTCTTGAAATATTCCCATGACATTGACATAGCTTCTTCTCGTCCTCTAGGCTGAATTTGCGTGTTTCACCAAGTTAAGGCTTGTTTGCTGAATGATTGTCACACCCCAAGCCAGCGGGCTGGATCGACTTTCCCGCCGGGCGGAAGGTTCCCGGGCGCGATATTAGGAGTGATAATCGAAATGATCAGATTGTTTACATAGCACATGATAATAAAATGAGAAATGCTAACACACCGATGATATAGAATTATAAGATTAAATTACAATGTATCGTTCATAATTTAACCAAGTAAGTCTATCAAAAGAATCAATGAAACTATATCTTCTATCTGTACAAGATATACAAAAGATGATACATTGTTTTTGTCACCAACACATGATCATTCGTTTATGGAATTAGAAGCAGCTTTTTAGAACAGACGACTTCCACTCTATTAAGAGATAGCCAACCCATTCCGACAATGATGTCGAAACTACCCAACTCCATCGGTATGAAATCAATGGTGAATGTTTGACCGTTAAGTCTTAATAGGCAGTTTATAAGTACTATACTAACTGTGATTTGTTTCCCGTTCGTTACTTCAATAATGTAAAGGGAGTCTAAAAGTTCCTCAGTATGATTAAGTTGGCATGCATAATCGGTCGAGATAAAACTATGTTCCGTACCACTGTCAAATTGAATAGATGCATAAAAGTCATGTAAGAGAAATGTACCATTGACCTCATTCGGGTCTTGACGAACAGCTGAAGCTTCCATAGCAAAAGCTCTTCAACGTGGTGCATGGACTGCCGGTTGTACTTTCTATGGGCAGTTCTTTGAAAAGTGGCCAATTTCACCGCAGTTATAGCATCCACCATTGTTCTGGTTCCGATTGTTGGGTAGGGGGAGAGCTAAAGCAGCATTGTTTGCTGCCTGAGTAGGGGCCATCCTGCATTATTGGACCCATTGGCCCTTCCTTCCACAACCTATGCAGTGTCGGCAAGGAGTGTTAGCAACATTATGGTACCGACACTTGGCACACAGAGGATACATGTCAGTGTATGGTTTCTTGTGAAGGGTTGTGGTGCAACAGCAGCTTGGTTGAGTGGAGTAGCCATCGTGTAGTTCTTGATGACCTTCTGTTTCTTCTTGGGATGATGCTGAGGTTTCTTTGATTCTTCCTCCTTGTGCTTTCCTGAGTCAACCTCCTTCTTTAGAGTTCCAGAGGCTACCATCTAGTCAGTGACTTTCCCCTGATAGACTAACAGCTGACTCCAAGGTGACAGGGTTTGCTGAAATGACCAGACCTTGTATGCAGGCAGGGAGTCCACCTACATATCTGTCAATCCTTTTCTCCAGTGCTGGTCCCATGCGTGGCACCAATGCTACTAACTCGTGATAACGAGTAGTATACCCCAATTGATCTGCTCCATTCATCACGTGGTTTGACAGTTCAGTCTCCATCCTCTGCAGCCCATTCTTAGGACAGAATTCGTTTCTCAACAAGGTCTTGAAATATTCCCATGACATTGACATAGCTTCTTCTCGTCCTCTAGCCTGAATTTGCGAGTTCTAGCAAGTTAAGGCTTGTTTGCTGAATGATTGTCACACCCCGAGCCTGCGGGCTGGATCGACTTTCCTGCTGGGCGGAAGGTTTCCGGGGCGCGATATCATGAGTGATATCGAAATGATCAGATTGTTTACATAGCACATGATAAATAAATGAGAAATGCTAACACATCAATCATATAGAATTACAAGATTAAATTACAATGTATCGTTCATAATTTAACCAAGTAAGTCTATCAAAAGAATCAATGAAACTATATCTTGTATGTGTACACGTAAACCCTACTTTTTCAGATTTTTCATGGACTATTACCTCGTTTTTGGCCGGGTAAAACTCCTGATCAGTTGTACTTCCTTGTAGAGGAGGTCGAGAGCTTCGCGTGGACACCAAGAACGCACCATTTGGCCAAGAAACGAGCAAGATGTGGTGGATTGAAGCTTGGTTTTTCTGGTGAGAGAAAGCATGGCCGGAAATTTAGTGTAGAGAGAGAGTGGAAAGTGGTAAAATGAGGGGTTTTTATACTTCGGGAGGGTTCGGGTTCGTTTCGGTTGTTCGGTTTGCTTTTTCGTTGTGTTTCCGGAACGTAACGCGTGTTTTGCGTGTTTTAAATAAAAGATTGTTATTCTAATTATTTTGATGAGTTTCAAAATTGTAAAATATAATTCATTTCATTTTATTATGTTTAAAGTCGTTCGTGTCGTGTTTCGTTTTCGTTTCGTCTGATCGCGTCACCTTCGCGCGTATTCGTTCGAATCTTCATTCGAACGAGCACGTCGATGGTTTTGCTTTCCGACTTTTGTTTTCTACTTTCCAGTCATTATTTCAAAACGTTAGACTCACAGATATGTTTGTGTGAATCGTCACCCACGCAAACACACTGTCAGTTCGTTGTTCTGAAACAACACTGCAACATTGTTTTAGTTTGTATTTCCTCACTGTCGGACTCAACTAAACGTCCTGTTATCACATTGTTTTCACACTGAATTGTCGGCCATCTGACTCCTGTCATCTATGGACATCAGATATCAACCGATTTGTTCTTGTTATTTGTTTGAACACTATTGTTTCTCATGATCTGTTGTGTTAACTGTACTTAGGTTTTCACTTAAATACACACAACTAATGTTTCAAATGTATGTTGTACTTACAGTATTTAAGTTTACACGAAAATACGTACAACTGCTTCTTGTATTTTGAATTCGGTTAATACAAGTATTGTTCACAATCATGTATGTGCACATAGTTACTGTTGAAAGTACACATACCGTACGGATGTGCCGGCCGATCAGGTACTAGTTGTCATAATGATCACGCAGAATAACGAACCTTGTGATGCTCTGGACAACTGCAAAGGCCCAGAGTAGTCTCAATATTCTCAATCCATTGGATTAATTCAACAGCTCCCTCATTACTGCTGAGGATTGGCGGCTTACATCCTACAAAGGACTTGTAGGAGTAATTAGATGCATTGCCAGTGTTACAACTGGCCTCTCCTGATGAATTCCCAGAGTTGTTGCTGTAGTTCTGGATACGGTTGATCATATCTAGTATCACTTCTTTCAGCTGATTAATCAGATGACTACTCAGTAGAGTTGCCAATGCAACGGTAGCAGGATCCAGATTCGGGTTCGCTTTCGGGTCAGGAGGTGGAGTGTGTGGGGGAGGAGGAGGTGGAGGAGAAAGTGGCGGTGGTGGTGGAGTCAATAGGGGAGGTGGTGTTCTCGACGGCATTCTGATCACAACCAATAGAATATTAGTTAGTGCAATGATCGAATGCAGAAGATACAATGCAAGTAGTTTCCTAAGTCCTGTGTTCTCTACATGAAGGGTCCCTATGTTATAGTTTAGGCTAAACTGTTTAAATAAATGACCTATATTTCTCTATAACCATGGCTCTGATAACAATCTGTCACGCCCCGAGCCGGCGGGCCGGATTGTGTGTCCCGTCTTGCGGAAAGGTCTCGAGGCGCGATATCAGGAAAGATAATCATGATGATCAGATTGTTTACAATGCACATGATATATAATGAGAAAATGCTAATTAAAATAGAATTACAAAGTTAAATGACGTCAGTTTCGTTCATAATTTAACAATGTAAATCTACTATCAACATCATAATTCCTCTATCTTGTATCTGCACAAGATATACAAAATAATCTATATAATGATGTTCAAAAATATGCACGTCCAAAATACTAGGTTCTCTATCTGGGCATCCTAGTCCAAAAGCATAAACTTCTTAGTCAGACCTGTTCGTCACCTTAGAAGTCATGCAGAAAGATCAAGTCATCACATGGTTGGTGAGTTCATATACTTTTGTTTTGAAATAAATTTAGTACAAACCTGACCAGATGACAACCTTAACCTCACCATTAACCACCTGTACCATCTAATTTGGTATGCTTATATATAGGGCATATGTAGGGTCAAGTTTACATCCAGCCCAACCACCAGCCCACCACATACCAAACCACATGATATATTGTTCCTGGTGATAATTAAGCGTTTCATCCCATACCTTTGACTCACGACATTTGAATAACCAGAAAACCTGTTAATACTGATCACCCGAAACGACAACCTTAACCTCATCAACAACCACCTATGTTATCCTATCAAGTATGCTTATATATAGGACATATGTAGGGTCAAGCTTACCGCCAGCCCAGCCACCAGCCCACCAAATACCGAACTGCATAACATATTGTTGTTAATGGAAATCAAGCATTTCATTTCACACCATCGACAAAATAGTTCTTGAGTTCCACAAATTTGAAATTCTATTGATTCCTTGGGTTCATCACGCATTCATGATCAACCATCGCACTTGTAGAAACATAATATTAAATGCCTCAATCAAATGTTCTTAGTTTAATAGTGGTGTCCAGTCTGTATCATCTCACACGTGGCCCATATCAAGCTTGACCCAAAGGAGTCTACCTGTATGTGTCGGGACTTTATGATGTGCCCATATCAGTATGACCTTCCAGGTCTACTGTATTTTTCGGGACTTTAGGATATCCTTAGATCGTTGTTCACCTCTGTTCTCTTGTTTTTCGTTTGATTTTTTAATTTGTGCCCATGTTAGCTGGACTATGTAAGTCTACTATATGTGTCGGGACATTCAGTGTTTTACACGTGGTCTTGATTGGCATACGACTGACAGCCACCTAGAATTGTTCTCTATTTAGCTCATTACTTTCTTTGAAACACACCCCTGAAATTAGTTCTTTGTTTAGACCGTTAGTTTTTTGAAACACAACACTGAAAACATTTCTTCGATTTGGAACTTTAGTTTCTTTGAATATAGATCTTTGAAAATGGTTCGTTGTTTTAGATCCTTAGTTCTTTGAAAATGAACCATTGAAAATAGTTCTTTGATTTGAAATAGTTATCTATTCGTGATGAACAAATGACTCATTTTGAAGTCCTACAGATAGTTTACCTAGACAGAAATCTAGGATAACAATTATACATGTAAACCATATATTAAGTAATAAACATGTAACAAGTATAAAACATACACTAAGTATAAGCATTTAAGTAAGTATAATCCAGGCAAAATAATTTACGCATGCTTCTCAGCCCCGTGTTTCGTAAAACAAAAACGTTTAGAAAAGGGGCAATGAACTCGCTTGTGTTGCTATGTAATGAATCACAACAGATATACGCGCTCCTTAATTGTAGCTTAAGTATCTTGAGTGCCTGGGTTTATTTATTACGAATTGAATACGATAAGCGTCGAGAGATAACGTATATAGGGTTTAGGTCTCAGTGTGCAACTATGTGTCCTAAACATTACTAATGTGTTTCTAAGTTTCTCTAACTAATCTACACTATTCATTCCTTACGACCCATTATCCCGTGGATATTCGCATTTAAACCTTAATTATATAAGGTCCAAGTTTATCACATTCATGGCTTTTTAAGTAAAACATCTTTAATGAAACTCATTTTAAGTTGAAATCTTTAAGTTAGAAATTCTTTGATTTATTTTAAAATCATTTTAACTAAAGTAATTTATAAGCCATTTTGTTTAATTAAAACATAAGTTATTTTCAGAAATCATAAGTTAAAATGTGAGACTTAGTTAATCTCGCTTGATTAACTCTAAGTCCTTCGTTAGTTCCTGTTATCCGTAGTCTTTTGATCATCTCGATGTATAACTTGCTTTAGAAAGTTCAATTGAACTATCTAATGTAGTTATAAATTTTTGCATAAAATATCTAAGTATTAGGGGTTAACAATATTGTAACATGAGTGCCGGAAGCGTTGCCGGAACAGTGATCTCTACAGTAAGTTGCACAGTAACTCAAGTACACACTACGTGAAACTATGCATATGCTATTGACACTTGATGCTTGACACTAAACTATTATGCTATTATTCTGAAATCAGACATAAAACTTATGGTTTAACAGTCAGAAACACATCAGACAACACAGAACTGACACACAAATGCTTGATTTAATGCTATTATGTATAAACGTATGCGAGGTTAAACAAAACAAAACCATGACAATGCTAAACCGACGAATTATTCGTATAGGTGACGATCTGTACGAATAAATCTGAAAGTTTAACGTTTTGAAATGATGACTGAAAAGTAGAAAACAAGAATCATAAAGGAAAACCAGCGCCGTGTTCGTTCGGGTGACTATTCGAACGAATACGCGCGAAGCTGACACGTTCTGACGAAACGAATATGAAGTACGAAACGAACGAAAATAAATTAAGAAAAATTAATATTAAACATTTATTCGGAATCACAATCTTTAAGAAATATTACAAATAAACTCATTTTAATTACATAGAATACGCGCAATGGACGTGAGTTAACGAAACGTTTAAAATAATCAACCACGATAAATAATTCAAGAAATGTTGATTTAAAAGATTTACTAGAAATAACCACCTTCCAAACATTTAGAAACAAATTCTTTTATTTATTTTACGAAACACACGCGTAACGATCCGGAAACGCAACGGAGATGAAAAACGAGCAACCTAAACGAACCTGAACACCCTCGGGGTATAAAAGGCATGAATGAGGTGTTTCCCCTCATTTATTACATCTTTCCCTCTCTCTCTAGCTTCCCAAACCGTCACCCTCTCCTCTCTAAAATTATAAACTTCAAATCACAACATCTCACTAATTTGTTGATGAAATCAAGAAATCCTGGTGTCTAAACGACGATCTCGAGCTCCTCTACCATAAAGTACAACCGATCTGAGAGTTTATCCGGCCAAAAATGAGGTAATGAAGCTTCAATCACACAAAAACTAGGGTTTTCTTCACCCTTGATCAACCCAAACCCTCACGCGGCTTAGGACCTTACACACACACACCCTACACCTTCGAGGGCCGACATTCACGCCTCAATACTCTAGCAACAACCACGCAACAGATCAAGAGGCAGATGATGATGTTGAGATGCAGGTTCGTTAGGAGTCGGGATGGCCGAACCTCGGGTTAGCTGGAAAGAGGAGATCGACCGAACCTTGGGCTAAGATGGCCGAACCTTCAACCCTGCAAACCTGCCGTGGCCGAACCCTCTTGGAGCGAACCATAATCACCGAACATCCTGAAGCCAAACCTCGGAAGTCGCCGAACCCTGCATGCTTAGAGGAACCCTACTACCACGAACCTACCTTGCTTCGGCCGAACCTCCATCTAGCGGGACAAACCTATGAGATGCGAACCTTGGATATATGGCCGAACCTTGCACCAGCAACGAACCTGCATGGTCCGACGAACCTCCTCCCATATTCATGAACCATGCATGGCTGATAATACCCCCAGCCAAACCTCTCATGTCACGAACCCTTACCTGAACGAACCATTGAGTTCGCCGAACCACTGGTGGCCGAATCTTTAGCCTAAGGAGTTCCAAGGTTAGCTGGATTGGAGCCATAACCCACTTCGATAGGACTAAACCCCATTTGCTTGAACCAAGTTGGTTAACTTGGTTCACGAACCATGCGACCTAGGTAATCTCAACTGGCCCAACTCCTTTGCTGCGGCCCATTGAACTTGTTCGGCCCTACTTAATCAATTCGGCCCAACACAACCGATTGACCAGATCACCCCTTTGGCCCACACCTTTACCTGGCCCAAATCCTTCGGTTGACTAAAGCCCATATAGTTGTTTCGGCCCATATATGTATTGTTAGGCCAACTCATCATTCGGCCCATATGCTCAAGGATCTAAACTAACACTTTATCTAAATGATTTTGAATAACATGCAAGGGAATTTATGGTGATTACTATAAAGAGGGTGGAAGAATTTGGAAACAACGATTGAAACTTTAACTTCTACAATTAAGATGCAACAAACCATTACGAGTCTAATGATAACAATAAGTGCACTAAACATATAATATGAAGACATGTCATATAAACATAAGTAATAACAAGTAAATAGGTCCGAATGAAGACCGAGACTCACAAGTGTTAGCCAAATTAGGGCTAACACTTACACATGCACAAATCCCTACGACCTATACTTATGAATTACAACAACATGAAACCAATACATGATCGTGAACATAACAACAAATACTACAACGAGCGCGTGCATTCTTGTCTATACTTAGTGAACCACTTCAAACACAAGGTGAGTTCATTTGTCCCTTTTCAAACATATTTGTTTTACCTCGGGACTAAGAAGCATGTTATACATTTTAAACAAGTATTGAAATGTTTATTAAATGCTTTTACACTTATTCGTGATGGTAATACTAATGCTTAAGCTTGTAACACTAATTCTGGAAGCTAGAGACTAAGACTTAAACTTAAATGCTAATGCTATAAACACTATGCTTAAACTACATGCTCAATGCTAATGCTATAAACTTCATGCTTAAACCATACGCTCGATGCTTATGCTATAAACTTCATGCTTAAACTATATGCTCGATGCTTATGCTATAAACTCTATGCTTAAACTATATGCACAATGCTAATGTTACAGACTATATGCTCAAACTATATGCTAATACTTCAAGCTAAATGCTCAAAGCTATGATTGTATGCTAAATGCTAAGCGTGTATCTATTCAAGGGCTACGTAATTGCTAAACTATGCTAGAGCAAAGCTTGTACCCATGCATGAGATACGTTAAAGCAAAACTATGCAAATGCTAAGCTCCTATCTATATATGAGATACGTAAATGCCAAACTATGCTAGAACAAGGCTTGTATCTGCATATATGAGATATGTAAATGCTAAACTATGTGTATGCACAGCTTGTGTCTATATATGAGATACGTAATTGCCAAACGATGCTAGAGCAAGGCTTGTATCTGCATATATGAGATACGTAAACGCTAAACTATTCGGATGCTAAGCTCAAACCAATTCATGAGATACGTAATGGCTAACTATGCTAGAGAAAAGCTTGTATCTAGTTGTGGGCTACGTAAATGCTAAACTATGCTAGAGCAAAGCTTGTACCCATGCATGAGATTGGTGAAAGCTAAACTTTGATTCGTGTAACTATTATTCTTGTACAACATACTTTAATGCAAATATACAAGAATGCTATAAACTTGTAAACTTTTAATAGTATGCAAAAGCTATGATGAAGACCGAATTGGGTTGTAAGTAAAACGCTTAAGTATCATTAACAACAGTGTCATATGCGGATTAGTATGTGGTAGGATGGCGTCTGGGCGGGTTGTTGGTTCGACCCTTTCGTATGCCCTATATATAAGCATACCGATTTGGATATTACATGTGGTGTTAATGAGGTTAAGGTTTAACCGAAAGAGGTTTGCTAAAACTATTTTTCAATAATTAAAGTATATGAACTCACCAACCATTATGTTGACTTTGTTTTCATACATGTTTTCTCAGGTGACGTACAAGAATAGGCTAAGGCTTCAGGATTGCATGCTAGGATACCCAGATAGAGGACCTAGTAAACTTTTGGAAAGCACATATTTTGTTATTGATATGAATCACTCTTGATATCTTGTACAGTTACAAGATAGTAAACATTGATTCTTTTGATAGGCTTACTTAGTTAAATTATCAAACATTTTCAGTTGTAATTTAACTTTGTAATCCTAGGTTAATGCTATATTGTGCTTTAGTTATTCTCAATGTTGATGCTATGTAAACAATCTGATCATCACGATTATCACCCTCGATATCACAGCCAGGGAACCTTCTGCGCGGCGGGGAAGTCGATCCGTCCCGCCGGCTCAGGGTGTGACAGATTGGTATCAGAGCTCAAGGTTATAGAGAATGATAGGTCACTTACTTAAACGGTTTGGCTTAGACTATAACTTAGGGACCCTCACGTAGAGAACATAGGATCTATGATTGCATTGTTTCTTCTGCATTCGATCACTGCACTAACCAATATCCTTTTTGGTTATGATCACAATGCCGCCCAGAAGACAACCAACTCCGCAAACCTCAGCAACTCACTCATCAACCCCTACACCACCTGATTCACCACCGTCACCTCCTCCTCCTCCACTTAACCCACCCCCAGGTCCGAGCACGACTCAGATACTAGATCCTGCTACCGTTGCTTTGGCAACACTTCTGACGAGCTGTCACACCCCGAGCCGGCTGAGTTGGATCGGATTCCCCGTCGGGCGGAAGGTTCCCGGGGCGTGGTATCGTGAGTAATAATCATGATGATCTTATTGTTTACACTGCAATGATATAAATGAGAAATGCTAAGTAGAATAGAATTACGAAGTTAAATTACAACAGTATCGTTTATAATTTAACAATGTAAATCTACCATAAACATCATAAAGTTTCTATCTTGTATCTACACAAGATATACAAAATATATTGTATAATGATGTTCCAAAAAGTATGCAGGTCCAAAAATAGTAAGTCTTCTATTTGAAGTCCTAATCCAGAAGCAATAACTTCTTAGTTGACCTGTTCGTCACATGAGAAGTCATGCAAAAAGATCAAGTCAACACATGGTTTGTGAGTTCATATAGTTTAATGTTTGAAAATTAGGTTTGTAAGCCCTCTTTAGGTAACAACCCTAACTTCATTAACATCACCTGTATCATCCGACTAGGTATGCTTATATATAGGGCATATGCCAGGGTCGAGCCGACAACCCGCCCTGACACTGTCCCACCACATACTAAGCCACATAGGACATTGCTGTTAATGATATTAGGCATTTTACCAACCCTTTTTGATTCCATCTTCATCATCATTCTCACATGCACATAAAACACTTGATAACCCCTGGGTAACAACCTTAAGCTCATTAACATCACATGTATCATCCAGATCGGTATGCTTATATATAGGGCATACCCCTGAGTCGAGCCTACAACTCGCCCAGATGACGTCCCACCACATACTAATCCCCATAGGACATTGTTGTTAATGAAAGTTAAGCATTTTACCCCTACCAATAACCCATTAGTTCTTCAGTTCTTCGTTTCTGTAGATACACTTTGAAATCTCTTTTGATTTCTTAAGTTCATCATTCAAAAATGATCAACCATAACATGTGTAGAAACAATTTAATAAATGCTTAAATAAACAATTAAATAAACATTTAAATAAATCTAAGACTTAATGATTGGGCCTTGGTCATAGTCTAGTAGACTACTCTAGCAATCAAGGTTCTTAGTAGTTAAGGGATTCTGTAAATACCATCAAACATATGACCTACAAATCAAACGGTCTAGCTAGGACTTCTTGAAATGTAGGGTTTTTTTTCGTACTTGATTCGTCTAGTTTCGTCCCTTGTTTCATATAATTACAATGCTTATACTAATGCTTGATTTTGAAATGCTTAGGTGGGAAACCAAAGACTAAGACTATAGTGTAAATAGCAAATGCTATTTACTTTATACTTATTTACACTATACAAACACTTTGCGATCAAACTGGAAACTAGTATACTTTGAGAAGCTATAAACTTGATACTTATACTAAAAATGAGAAGTTTAAACTATATACTTGAGGCTTACAATATAGATTTGAAGTCTAAACCTTATGCTAAACGCTTATGATATACTTAAACGTTGAGCTAAATACTTAAGTAATAAGCTATGTGCTTAAACTATACAATTGAGGTTTAACTTATAAACTCTATGTTTAACTATATACAAAATCTTAAGGCTTTGAAAATACTTAAACTAAACACTAATGCTTTATACAATTGTTTAAGAAAGTTAATGTTCTACACCTTTAGTAAAGTATTAAATTACTTTACATTTACAATGATTTGCTTAAACTTAACTTGAAACATATATGCTTAGAAATACTTATATACGTGAGATGCTTGAAACACTTGGATGCTTATTATACTTGAGATACCTGAAAACACGTGAATACTTGTTATACTTAGAATACTTGAAACACGTGAATGCTTGATACATTTGGGATACTTGAATACTTGAATGCATGATATACTTGGGATACATGAACACTTGGAATACTTGTTATGCTTGAAACATGTGAACATTTATATGCTTGAAAACATTGGAATGCTTAAACAAAAGACTGATTGACCGCCGCGTGTTGACCTGCGTGTCAACCCCTACTAGTCATCAGTGAAACTATGTGAAGGCTTTAGACTTGTATGCATAAACTATTGGACATTGTAAGACAGACTGTTGGCCGCTGCGTGTTGACCTGTGTGTCAACCCCTACTAGTCATCAGTGTTCTTCCTTGTCAGAGTCATGTAAGACAGACCGATTGGCCGCCGCGTGTTGACATGTGTGTCAACCCCTACTAGTCATTCAGTGTTCTTCTTGATTCATCCATGGCTATGACAAGTGACTAGAATGATTGGGTTCTTCTAGTTGACTTTGTGTTAACTTGAAGGTTCCTCTATCAAAACATGTCACGAGTCATATTTAGGATCAATATGGATGGATGCTGAACTCCTTAGGGTTTTCAGCTGTCTATAATGGTGCCTATTAAAGTTAATACTTATACGTTGTGGAATCAATAGTGGGGAGTGAAACGCTTAATTACCATTAATAACAATATGTTAAGCAGCCCGGTATGTGGAGGGACGGTGGCTGTGGCTTGTCCCCTACATATGACCTATATATAAGCATACTTGGTTGGATAGCATAGGTGGTTGTTAGTGAGGTTAAGGTTGTCATTTCTGGGGAAACGAAGTAAACACGGGCAGGGAAAACAAATGCTAAGAATCATAGGTTATGGAATCAAAATAGTGGAATGAAATGCTTAATTATCATTAACAACAATATGTTAAGCAGCCTGGTATGTGGTGGGACGGTGGCTGGGGCTTGTCCCCTACATATGCCCTATATATAAGCATACTTGGTTGGATAGCATAGGTGGTTGTTAGTGAGGTTAAGGTTGTCATTCAGGGAATCAAGGTAAACAATTACAGGGTAATCTAATTCAAAGAATCAAACATTGTGGAATCCAACGTTATGGAATCAAACAGGTAGGATGAGACGCTTAATTATCATCAGGAACAATATATCATGTGGTTCGGTATGTGGTGGGACGGTGGCTGGGGCTTGTCCCCTACATATGCCCTATATATAAGCATACCGAAACAGATGGTATAGGTGGTTAATGGTGAGGTTAAGGTTGTCATTCAAAGGACTTTACAAACTATTTTTACATAAAAACTACATGAACTTACCAACCATTGTGTTGACTTTGTTTTATTACATACTTTCTCAGGTGACGCACAGGATTAAGCTAAGATTCAGGATTGCATACTAGGATGACCAGACATAGATCCTAGTTGACTTTTGAAGAAGCACATCTTTTGAGATCAATACGAATCTCTTTTTGATATCTTGTACGAATACAAGATAGATATATTTGATTCTTTTGGATAGGTTTACTTAGTTAAATTAACAAACCTTGATATTTTTAATTTAACTTTCTAATCCTAGTTTATGTTTTATTGTGCTTAATTATTCTTAACATTGATGCTATGTAAACAATCTAATCATCACGATTATCATTCACGATATCGCGCTCCGAGAACCTTCCGCCCGACGGGGACTCCGATCCAACCCCGCCGGCTCGGGGTGTGATAGTCTTGGCCGAAGGAGTCGTCTGAATCTTCCTTGGCCGAAGGTGCTTGGCCGAATGAAGCTAAACCAGAATGAGGGCGAAGGCCGACTGTGAGTGTTCGGCCGATCGAATGAGGAAGCTTGAATGACCATTGGGCCGAAGGAGTATGTTGGGCCGACCGAAGCAACAATGGGCCGACCGAATGAGTATTGACGCCGACAGAGTGATTGTCATCCGCTCTGGAGACATTCGCCGAAAGAAGAGGTGATTCGTTGGAAGTCATTCGGCCATGCCGAATCCCATTGAGAGCATCCCTAGATTTCGAACATGTAGCTCATGGGTTGAGTGGGTCTTGTTCCTATATCATCCTAAGGTATTGTGATGTGTTTCCTAAGACTTGAAATGGGTTAAAACCGGCTGGTAAAGAACCGACCCAAAAGGGTCTCAAAAACCCTAAAAAAACGAACTAACACTTGATCTTTACCTCAAATTGGTTGGCTAAAAGCGTAGATCCCTTGTACTTCCGTGATCTACAAGTGATGGTGGTTGTTTTGACACCAAGAACTCAAGATTTCATGAAGAAATGGGGAAGAAATCTTAGAGAGAGAGTGGGAGTTTTAGAGAGAAAGTGACGAGTTGGGTGTTGGTGGCTGGTTGTTGGCTGTAATTATGGCATTGAGTGCCATAATAAATGGCTTGGGTTTACCCGGGTATGTTCGGGTTCGTTCGGTTCCGTTCGGCTTTGCGTAAATCGTCGGTTTTTCGCCGTTTTCGTAACGAAACGATCCGGTTTTAAAATAAAAGTTATAAAATTATTTTGGGTTGTGATTCCTAATAAATTAACTAATATCTTTTATTTTTTTTAAATTTTCAGAAGTAATTAATTTTCGGTTTAAAATCGAATCGTACGGTCGTCGCGCGTATTCGTTCGAATCGTCACCCTTACGAACACGGCGATAACTATACTTTTCAATATGTTTTTCTAATTATTGGACATTATTCAGAACGTTAAACTTTCATATATATTAGTACAGATCGTCACCTATACGAATAATCCGTCCGTTTAGCATTCACATAAGGGCATCCGTTGTTATTTTGTTCTATAAAGCCTCACATACGTCTATACATATTAGAATCCTAACAAACAATCACATGATGGTTCTGTATCGCCTGACAATTGTCTGGCTAATGAACCATTGTTCTGAGTTATGTTTCTGAATTGAATCTGAACTGTGCTATGATAACATGAAATGACAATGATATATGAATGATAACTGAAATGTGTACCTATTTTACTATTCGCGTTACTGTTCAGATCACTATTCCGGTGACGTTTCTGGCACTGATGTTACAGTCTCGCCTTAATAGAGGAATTTCGTCCCGAAATTTAAGAATCGTTATCAGGTACAGCTTCCTCTGTAAATAGTTGGGGATACTTTGACTTCATGTGATCTTCACGTTCCCAAGTAAACTCGGGTCCGCGCCGTGAGTTCCAACGAACCTTTACAATCGGAATACGGCTTCGCCTCAGTTGCGTAACCTGGAAATCCATAATCTCTAAAGGTTCCTCGGTAAAGTGCAATTGTTCGTCCACTTGAATTTCTTCAATCGGAATGATAAGTGATTCGTCAGCAAGGCATTTCTTTAAGTTTGAGACGTGAAACACGTCATGCACACCACTGAGTTCATCAGGTAATCTCAGTCTGTACGCCACATGACCAATGCGTTCAATGATCTCGAACGGTCCCACGTACCATGGTGCTAATTTTCCTTTCTTTCCAAAGCGTACGACGCCTTTCCATGGGGACACCTTCAACATTACACGGTCTCCCACCTGAAATTCCAATGGCTTGCGCCGTTTGTCGGCGTAGCTCTTTTGTCTGCTCCTTGTTGCTTGTAGTCTTTGTTGAATCTGAACAATCTTGTCATTGGTTTCCTGAATAAGCTCTGGCCCAGTTATGCGGTTATCACCAACTTCAATCCAACACATCGGTGATCTACATTTTCGACAATATAAAGCCTCGAACGGTGCACATCCGATGCTACTATGATAACTGTTGTTGTAGGAGAATTCAATCAGTGGCAAATGAGAATCCCAATTCCCACCGAAATCCAACACACAGGTTCTCAACATGTCCTTCAGGGTCTGAATTGTACGTTCGCTTAGGCCGTCCGTTGGTAGATGGTAAGCTGTACTCATATTTAACTGCGTCCCTAGAGATTTCTGTAATGATTGCCAGAACCTTGATGTGAATCTGCTGTCTCTGTCCAAAATAATGGACAATGGCACACCGTGACGTACCACTATCTCATTGATGTACAATCTCGCTAGTTTATCCATCGTGAAGGTCTCACGCATTGGCAAGAAGTGAGCAGATTTTGTCAAACGATCGATGATCACCCATATTGTATCATGACCACTGGAAGTGCGGGGTCGCTTGGTAGTGAAGTCCATAGCTATTTGTTCCCACTTCCAGAGCGGAATCTCAGGCTGTTCCAGTAAGCTAGACAGTTTCTGGTGTTCCGCTTTTACCTTCGCACACGTAAGACATCGACCGATGTACTCGGCTATGTCTTTCTTCATTCCTGGTCACCAATAAAATCCACGCAAGTCTTGGTACATCTTATCAGTGCCTGGATGAACAGAGTATTTAGTCTTGTGTGCTTCATCGAAGATAAGTTTCCTCAATTCGTCTACCGCCGGAATCCATATACGCTCCCGGTAGTAGATCACTCCATCAGACTTAGTGTCAAATTGTTTCTCTGCTCCACAGTATAATTCTTTCTTCAAGTTTCCTCGATGTGCCTGAATGATCTTGTCACGTAAGCTGGTCTGCAAAGTCATTCCCATTGCTCAAACGCGCAAGGGTTTGACTCGTTCCTTCCGGCTCAAGGCATCAGCTACAACATTTGCCTTTCCCGGATGGTACTTGATTACACAGTCGTAATCATTCAGAAGTTCAACCCAACGACGCTGTCGCATATTGAGCTCCTTCTGATCAAAGATATGTTGCAGACTTTTGTGACCAGTAATATGGTACACTTGATGCCATATAAATAATGTCTCCAAATCTTTAAGGCGAAGATTACAGCTCCCAATTCAAGATCCTGAGTGGCGTAGTTCTTCTCATGAACCTTTAACTGTCTTGATGCATAAGCGATAACTTTGTCCCGTTGCATTAGTACGCAACCAAGTCCCTGATGGGAGGCATCACAATAAACAACAAAGTCATCACATCCTTCTGGGAGAGATAGAATTGGAGCATCACATAGCTTCTGTTTCAATGTCTGAAAATCATCTTCTTGTTTCTGCTCCAAGACAAACGGTTCACTACTCTGAGTTAACTTAGTGAGAGGCAAAGCTATTTTAGAAAAGTTTGAGATAAACCTTCTATAATAACCTGCCAATCCCAGAAAAGACTGTATCTCCGTCGTTGTCTTTGGAGTGTCCCAGTTCTTTATCGCTGCAATCTTGGTGGGATCTACGTGTATTCCCTCACTGTTGACTACGTGACCCAAAAATTGAACTTCTCTTAGCCAGAATTCACATTTAGAGAATTTGGCATAAAGTTTCTATTCTTTCAACAGCTCCATGGTCCTCGAAAACCGCTGGTGCATTTGTCAATCCGAAAGGCGTCACCATAAACTCATAATGCCCGTATCTGGTTCGAAACACCGTCTTCGGTATATCTTCGTCTTGAACTCTTAGTTGATGATATCCAGACCTTAGATCAATCTTCGAGAAGTATTGTGCTCCCTGTAGTTGGTCAAACAAATCATCAATCCTCGGCAATGGATACCGATTCTTGATGGTTAGCTTGTTCAGCTCTCGATAATCTATGCACATCCGAAAGGATCCATCTTTCTTCTTCACGAACAAGACCGGAGCTCCCCAAGGTGAGTAGCTCGGTCTGATGAAACCTTTATCAAGTAGCTCCTGTAACAGGTTTGACAATTCCTGCATCTCTGAAGGTGCTAATGTGTAAGGAGATTTAGCAACAGGAGTTGCTCCAGGAACTAAATCAATACGGAACTCTACCAGTCGCACAGGTGGCAAACCAGGTAATTTTTCTGGAAATACTTCCGAATACTCTTTCACTACCGGTACGTATTGAATCTTCTTCTTGTCCTTCTCCTTTTCCACCACGGAGCTAGGAAAGCTACGCACTGCTTCTGTAAACACTTACGCGCCTTTATGCAAGAAATGATTTTGACACTTCGTTTCGCTGAATCCCCTCTAACTTCCAATACCCGATCATCCGGCAATGGAACTCGAAGCAGTTTTCCAGAATAGATGACTTCCACTCGGTTAGAAGAAAGCCAATCCATTCCAATAATGATGTCAAAACTACCCAACTCCATCAGTATCAAGTCAATGGTGAATGTATGACCATTAAGTGTCAATGGGCAGTTCATGTATACTGTACTAACTGTGATCTGTTTCCTGTTAGCTACTTCTATGATGTAAGGGGAATCTAACTGTTCCTCTATATAATCTAATTGGCATGCAAAATCGGTAGAGATAAAACTCTGATCCGCCCCAGTGTCAAATAAAAAAAATGCATAAAAGTCATGTAAGAGAAATGTACCAGTGACCACGTTCGGGTCTTGGCTAGCAGCTGGAGCTCCTATGACAAAGGCTCTTCCACGGGGTGCTTGAACTGCTTGTTTTGTCTTCTTTGGGCAGTTCTTCGCAAAGTGGCCCGGTTCTCCACACTTACAGCCTCCACCGTTGTTCTGGTTGTTGGGTGGAGGAAGAGCCAAAACAGCATTGTTGACTGCTTGATTAGGTGTCATCCGGTAGTGTTGGACCTAGTGGCCCTTTCGTCCACATCCTGTGCATTGCTTGCAGGGAGTGTTAGCAGCATGATGATATTGGCACTTAGTACACAGAGGAAATGTGCCAGTGTAGGGTCTTTGGTTAGGGTTCTGTGGTGCAGCTGCTACTTGTTGGAGAGGTGTGGCAACCGTGTAGTTCTTGATGACCTTTTGTTTCTTCTTCGAATGATGGTGGGGTTTCTTTGACGACTCTTCTTTGTTCTTGCCGGAGTCAGCCTCTTTCTTCTAAACTCCTGAGGCTACCATCAGATCTGTGAGTTTCCCAGACAAACTCACAGCAGACTCCAATGTGACAGGATTTGCAGCAACGACTAATCCTTGTATGCAGGCAGGTAACCCACATGCATACCTGTCAATCCGTTTCTCCAAAGTCGGCACCATATCCGGCACCAAAGCAACCAACTCGTGATAATGAGTGGTATATCCTGTGTGGTCTGCCCCTTTCATCACATGGTTAGACAGTTCTACCTCTAGTCCCTGCAGCTCGTTCTTCGGGCAAAACTCGGTTCTCAGCAGGGTCTTGAAGTCTTCCCAAGTCACTGACATAGCTTCATCTCTTCCTCTTGCATTAATTTGGCCGTTCCACCAAGTCAAGGCTCGCTTGTTGAGTGTTCCAGCAGAATAGCTGACCTTGTGGTGCTCTGGACAACTGCAGAGGTCCAGAGTAGCTTCGACCTTCTCTATCCATTGGATCAGACCAACGGCTCCTTCATTACCGCTAAAACTAGGCGGCTTACTCCACATAAAGAACTTGTAAGAGTGATTTGAAGTACCACCAGTGTTTCCACTGGCTTCCCCTGATGAATGTCCAGTGTTGGTGTTGCTGTCGTTCCGGAGAGGGTTGAGGATATCTGGTATCACTTCCTTCAGTTGGTTAGTCATCTGACTGCTCAGTAAAGTTACCAGGGCAATGGTAGCAGGATCCAGTACTGGAGTCGTGCTCAGGCCCGGAGGTGGGTTAAGTGGAGGAGGAGGAAGTGGCGGTGGTGAAGGTGTAGATGAATGTGGAGCTAGATCTTGTGGTGGTGGTGGTAACGAGGGAGTCTGTCTTCTTGGCGGCATTCTGATCATAACAAAAAGAATATTGGTTAGTGCAGAGATCGAATGCTGAAGACACAATGCAAGAAAAATCTTAAAGCCTGTGTTCACTACATGCAGGGTCCCTAGCTTATAGTCTAGGACAAACCGTTTAATTAAGTGACCTATATTTCTCTATAACCTGGCTCTGATGCCAATCTGTCACACCCCGAGCCGGCGGGGTTGGATCGGATTCCCCGTCGGGCGGTAGGTTCCCGGGGTGCGGTATCATGAGTGATAATCGTGATGATCAGATTGTTTACATTGCAATGATATAAATGAGAAATGCTAAGTAGAATAGAATTACAAAGTTAGATTACATCAGTATCGTTTATAATTTAACAATGTAAATCTACCATAAACATCATAAAGTTTCTATCTTGTATCTACACAAGATATACAAAATATATTGTATAATGATATTCCCAAAAGTATGCAGGTCCAAAAATACTATGTCTTCTATTTGAAGTCCTAATCCAGAAGCAATAACTTCTTAGTTGACCTGTTCGTCACATGAGAAGTCATGCAAAAAGATCAAGTCAACACATGGTTGGTGAGTTCATATAGTTTAATGTTTGAAAATTAGCTTTGTAAGCCCTCTTTAGGTAACAACCCTAACCTCATTAACATCACCTGTATCATCCGACTCGGTATGCTTATATATAGGGCGTATGCCAGGGTCAAGCCTACAACCCGCCCTGACACCGTCCCACCACATACTAAGCCACATAGGACATTGCCGTTAATGATAATTAGGCATTTTACCAACCCTTTTTGATTCCATCTTCATCATCATTCTCACATGCACATAAAACACTTGATAACCCCTGGGTAACAACCTTAACCTCATTAACATCACATGTATCATCCAGATCGATATGCTTATATATAGGGCATAGCCCTGAGTCAAGCCTACAACCCGCCCAAACGCCGTCCCACCACATGCTAATCCATATAGGACATTGTTGTTAATGAATGTTAAGCATTTTACCCCTACTAATAACCCATTAGTTCTTCAGTTCTTCATTTCTGTAGATACACTTTGAAATCTCTGTTGATTTCTTAAGTTCATCATTCAAAAAAGATCAACCATAACATGTGTAGAAACAATTTAATAAATGCTTAAAGAAACAATTAAATAAACATTTAAATAAAAACTAAGACTTAATGATTGGTCCTTGGTCATACGCGAGTAGACTAGTCTAGCAATCAAGGTTCTTAGTAGTTAAGGGATTCTGTAAATGCCATCAAACATATGACCTACAAATCAAACGGTCTAGCTAGGACTTCTTGAAATGTAGGGTTTTTTTCGTACTTGATTCGTCTAGTTTCGTCCCTTGATTCATATAGTTACGTTGGCATATGCTATCTTTGATATTTCCCATACTTTCCCTTGAAAATGATTTGTTTATTCGTCTAGTTTCGTTGTAAAATGTACTTGATTCATTGAACATTGAATACTAGATTCGTTGAACAAACGTACTCTTGGTTCGTTGATCGTTCTTTGACAACACACCCTTGAAATAGTTCTTTGAAATAGTTCGTTAGTTCTTTGACAATAGACCTTTGAAAATAGTACTTTATTTTAGATCTTTAGTTCTTTGAAAATAGTTCTTTGATTTGAAACGGTTATCTATTCATAATGAATAAAGAACTCACTTTGAATTCCTGGATATTGTATACGTAAACATAATCTAGGATAACAATTATATATATAAGCATATGTTAAGTAAAAGCATTTAAGTAAAATATAATCCAAAAAAATAATTTACGCATGCTTCTCAGCCCCGCGTTTGAAAACAAAATGTTTAGAAAAGGGGCAATGAACTCACCTGCGTTGCTAAGAATGAAACCACAACAGATAATGCGCTCTCGTTGCTTGTAAACTACGTTTCTTCAGTCCCTAATTTGTTTTAAGAAGATTCGAATACGATAAGTATTTATAACATACGCAACTAGGGTTTGGTCTCGGTGTGCAACTAAGTGTCCTAGATTACTAATGTGCCTCTAGATTCACCTAACTAGTCTAACTCGTTCCCCATTAGTAACCCGTACCCCATGATTATTCTTACAAGTCTTTAATTAAAACATTTTTAAGTTATTTCTTTTTAGGTTAAATATTTAGGAAAAATTATCTTTAATGTAATTTAATAAATTTTATAGTTTAATTCCTTTCATTAAAACATGACTAATTTTAAGAAAATGAATTTTTTTACATGATGGGCTTACGTTAAGCCCATTGGGCCAACCTCGGCCCCATTTCTCGACTTTGATCTTCAAACAATTTCTTATTAGTTCTTTAGTTAACTAAGCCTAGATCATTTAGATAAAACATCTCGGATAGTTACATATTCGTATGGCTTTTCCCTAGGGTTTTAGTGTTAATAATTAAATCAACACTCAAAGCCCTATATTGTGGTTTGATTCCTCATGCTTACTCAAAGGTTTTGACCTCAAGGTTTAATAACGCTCGTTTAGATCGTTGTATTGACTAAGGAAGCTATTTCCTTAGAATTCCCATTCTTTGCTTTTTTTGAAATGAACTCATTCATCATAAAATGAGTGTTCATTCAATAATTTATAGTTTAAACCCTTCATATTGAATTAGTATTCAAATCTAGGATCATCTTGGTTATTCCTACTCTTATTATCCGTGAGATGGTTCTAGTATGCTTCATTCACACACACACACTAGCTTCCCATGCATTTATTACGTAGCCACCTCATGCACACACAACAACCATGCATGCAACTATGGTTTTGCATGCCGATGAGGATGGCTCAATCGAGAGGTTCTTGTCCGAAGGAGTCCTCCGAATCTTCCTTGGCCGAAGGTGGTTGGCCGAATGAAGCTATACCCGAATGAGGGCGAAGGCCGACTGTGAGTGTTCGGCCGATCGAATGAGGGAGCTCGAATGACCATTGGGCCGAAGGAGTATGTTGGGCCGATCGAATGAGTATTGAGGCCAACAGAATGATTGTCATCCGCTCTGGAGACATTCGCCGAAAGAAGAGGTGATTCGTTGGAAGTCATTCGGCCGAAGGAAGCAATCTCATTCGGTGACCTGTGACGTTACATTCGGCCATGCCGAATCCCATTGAGAGAAACCCTAGATTTCAAACAAGTAGCTCATGGGTTGAGTGGGTCTTGTTCCTATATCATCCTAAGGTATTGTGGTGTGTTTCCTAAGACTTTAAATGGGTTAAAACCAGCTGGTAAAGAACCGACCCAAAAGGGTCTCAAAAACCCTAAAAAAACAAACTAACACTTGATCTTTACCTCAAATCGGTTGGCTAAAAGCTTAGATCCCTTGTACTTCCATGATCTACAAGTGATGGTGGCTTTTTGACACCAAGAACTCAAGATTTCATGAAGAAATGGGGGAGAAATCTTAGAGAGAGAGTGGGAGTTTTAGAAAGAGAAAGCTTGAGGGAGAAAATGACGAGTTGGGTGTTGGTGGCTGGTTGTTGGCTATAGTTATGGCATTGAATGCCATAATAAATGGCTTGGGTTTACCTGGGTATGTTCGGGTTCGTTAGGTTTCGTTCGGTTTCGCGTAAATCGTCGGTTTTTCGCCGTTTTCGTAACGAAACGATCCGGTTTTAAAATAGAAGTTATAAAATTATTTTGGGTTGTTATTCCTAATAAATTAACTAATATCTTTTATTTATTTTAAATTTTTAGAAATAATTAATTTACGGTTTAAAATCGAATCGTACGATCGTCGCGCGTATTCGTTCGAATCGTCACCCGTACGAACACAGCGATAACTATACTTTTCAATATGGTTTTCTAATTATTGGACATCATTCAGAACGTTAAACTTTCATATATATTCGTACAGATCATCACCTATACGAATAATCCTTCGGTTTAGCATTCACATAACGGCATCCGTTGTTATTTTGTTCTATAAAGCCTCACATATGTCTATACATATTAGAATCCTAACAAACAATCACATGATGGTTGTGTATCGCCTGACAATTGTCTGGCTAATGAACCATTGTTCTAAGTTACGTTTCTGATTTGAATCTGAACTGTGCTATGAAAACATGAAATGACAATGATATATGAATGATAATTGAAATGTGTACATGTTTTACTGTTCGCATTACTGTTCAGATCACTGTTCCGGTGACGTTTCCGGCACTGATGTTACACCAGCCAACTGACAAATCAGCTGAAGGCTGTCATCCCAGAGATGATCAAGAGGATACAAGGCCACGGCAACAACTCAAGCCACACTACGGGGGAAGCTAGTGGAAACACTAGAACTACTTCAAACTGCTCCTACAAATCATTTGTAGGATGCAAGCCGCCAAGTTTCAGTGGTGTTGAAGGAGCTGTTGGACTGATCCAGTGGCTAGAAAAGATGGAAACTACCCTGGACATCAGTGGTTGTCCAGAACACCACAGGGTCCGATATGCTGCTGGATCTTTCAGCAAACGGGCCTTAACGTGGTGGAACTCACAGATCATAGCACGAGGCAGGGATGATGCATTGGCTATGCCTTGGGCAGATTTCAAAATCCTTCTGAGGAATGAATTCTATCCGAAGCACGAACTTCAGAAGCTAGAAGTCGAACTCTCAAACCATGTGATGAAAGGATCAGATCACATGACTTTCACCACCCGCTATCATGAATCGGTAGCTTTGGTCCCGGAGATGGTGCCAACTCTGGACAAACTGATCGATAGATATGTGGTAGGATTACCCTCCTACATTCAAAGCATCGTACTGGCTGCAAACCCTGCTACTATAGAGTCAGCCATCTCTCTATCAGCCAAACTCACTGATGTAATAGTGAAGTCAGGATTTTTGAAGAACGACTCGGGTAAAGCTAAGAATGAGTCCTCAAAGAAGCCTGAACACCATCAAAAGAAGAAGCAAAAGGTTGTCAATAACTATGCGATGGCCGCACCTCTGAGACAAGCCCCTGCGGTACCTGCTAATGCTGCAACTAAAAACTATGATGGAGTGCATCCTCAGTGTACTCGCTGCAAGTATCAACATCCTGCTACAACGCAGTGTAGGAAGTGCACGAATTGTGGTCGATTTGGCCACTGGGTTACGCAGTGCCGCACTCCTGCAACACAAGCTACCAACAATGCTGCTAGAGCATTACCTCCACCACCACCCCCGGGCAACAACAACAACAACAGAGGATGCTATAACTGTGGAGAAATGGGTCACTTCTCCAGAGACTACCCAAAGAAAGTGCAACAAGGAGCACAGGCACCTCGTGGACGGGCTTTTGTTATCATAGCCAATGCAGCATGCCAAGACCCTAATGTGGTCACTGGTACATTTCTTTTACATGACTCTTATGCATGTATTCTGTTTGACACTGCTGCAGACCAGAGTTTTATTTCATCTGACTTTGCACGTCAACTTAATCTTACTGAGGAAACTCTAGACTCCCCTTACATTATCAAAGTAGAGAATGGGAAACAAATTACAGTTAGCAGTATACTTAAAAACTGCCCACTCACTCTCACTGATCACACATTTACCATCGACTTGCTACCGATGGAGTTGGGCATTTTTGACATCATTGTTGGGATGGATTGGCTATCTCTGAATAGAGTGGAAGTCATCTGTTCCGACAAGCTACTTCGGATTCCAGTGGTGAATGATCGTGTATTGGAAGTTCGTGGGGATCAAGCAAATCGTAGTGTCAAAATCATATCTTGCATAAAAGCGCGTAAGTGTCTACAGAAGAAATGCATAGCCTTCTTGGTTCACGTGGTGGAAAAGGAGAAAGACAAGAAAACGATACAAGACGTGCCGGTAGTAAAGGAATACCCTGAAGTGTTTCTTGAAGACCTACCCGGTTTGCCACGAGTGCGACTGGTAGAGTTTCGTATTGATTTGATTCCTGAAGCAACACCGGTTGCTAAATCTCCTTACAGGTTAGCACCTTCAGAGATGCAGGAATTGTCAAATCAACTACAGGAGCTACTCGACAAAGGTTTCATCCGACCAAGCTACTCACCTTGGGGATCTTCGGTTTTGTTCATGAGGAAGAAGGATGGATCCTTTCGTATGTTCATAGACTACAGGGAGCTAAAAAAACTAACCATCAAGAATCGGCATCCATTACCGAGGATTGATTATTTGTTTGACCAACAGCAAGGAGCACAGTATATTTCGAAGATTGACTTGCGGTTTGGATACCACCAGCTCAGAGAGAAAGACGAAGACATACCAAAGACGACATTGCGTACCAGGTATGGGCATTACGAGTTTATGGTGATGCCTTTCGGATTGACGAATGCACCCGCGGTTTTTCATGGATCTCATGAACCGAGTCTGCAAGCCGTATCTAGATCAATTTGTCATTGTTTTCATTGATGACATACGGATCTATGACAAAAGCAAAGCAGAGCACGATCAACATCTTAGAAAGATCTTGGAACTGTTAAAGGAAGAGAAACTCTATGCGAAATTCTCTAAGTGTGAATTTTGGTTAAGAGAGGTTCAATTTCTTGGTCATGTAGTCAACAGCGAGGGAATATATGTAGACCCTGCCAAGATTGAAGCAATAAAGAACTGGGATACTCTGAAGACACCGACGGAGATACGTTCCTTTCTAGGCTTAGCAGGCTATTATAGAAGATTTATCTCAAACTTTTCTAAGATAGCCCTGCCACTCACCAAGCTAACACAGAAAAGCGAGCCGTTTGTTTGGGAACAGAAGCAAGAAGATGACTTTCAGACTTTGAAGCAAAAGCTATGTGATGCTCCAATCTTATCTCTCCCAGACGGTTGTGATGATTTTATAGTGTAATGTGATGCATCCCATCAGGGACTCGGCTGTGTACTGAGGCAACGAGATAAAGTTATCGCATATGCTTCGAGACAACTGAAGATTCATGAGAAGAACTACACTACTCATGATCTGGAACTGGGAGCAGTGATATTCGCCTTGAAGATTTGGAGACATTACCTATATGGCACCAAGTGTACCATATACACCGACCACAAGATTCTGTAACATATATTTGATCAGAAGGAACTCAACATGCGACAGCGACGTTAGGTTGAGCTTCTGAATGATTACGACTGTGTAATCAAGTACCATCCGGGCAAGGCAAACATTGTAGCTGATGCCTTGAGTCGGAAAGAACGGGTCAAAGCCTTGCGCGTCAGAGCAATGGGGATGACTGTGCAGACAAGCATACATGACAACATTATACAAGCACAACAAGAGACTGTCGAACGAGTAAACCTGAAGAGGGAACTAGATTGTGGAGAATAAAAGCAATTTGAAACAAAGCCTGATAGAATTATCTACTACAAGGATCGTGTATGGATTCCTGCTATGGATGAGTTGAGAAAGCTTATTTTTGATGAAGCACACAAGACCAAGTACTCTGTGCATCCCGGTGCTGATAAAATGTACCAAGACTTACGGGCGTATTATTGGTGGCCGGGTATGAAGTAAGACATAGCTGAGTGTGTTGGTCGATGCCTTACGTGTGCCAAAGTGAAGGCGGAACACCAGAAACCGTCAGGTTTACTGGAACAACATGAAATTCCACTTTGGAAGTGGGAACAGACAGCTATGGACTTTTTTACCAAGCTACCCCGCACTTCCAGTGGTCATGACACTATTTGGGTTATCATTGATCAATTAACTAAATCTGCTCATTTCTTGCCAATGCGAGAAACTTACACGATGGATAAACTTGTGAAACTCTACATCAACGAGATAGTGGTACGCCATGGTGTGCCATTGTCTATCATCTCAGATCGTGATAGCAGATTCACATCAAGGTTCTGGCAATGATTGCAGAAATCTCTAGGGACACACTTAAACTTGAGTACAACTTACCACCCACAAAAGGATGGTCAGAGCGAACATACTATACAATCCCTGGAGGACGTGTTGAGAACTTGTGTTTTAGACTTCAGTGGTAATTGGGACTCTCATTTGCCACTGATCGAATTCTCCTACAACAACAGTTATCATAGTAGCATCGGATATGCACCATTCGAGGCTCTCTATGGTCGAAAATGTCGATCACCGATCTGTTTGTCTGAAGTGGGAGATAATCGAATAACCGGGCCAGGACTCATTCAAGAAACTACAGACAAAATTGCTTAGATACAATAAAGACTACAAGCAACCTGAAGCAGACAAAAGAGCTATGCTGACAAATGGCGCCAGCCGTTGGAATTCCAAGTGGGAAACCGCGTCATGTTAAAGGTATCCCCATGGGAAGGCGTAGTTCGTTTTGCAAAGAAAGGCAAACTAGCACCACGGTATGTGGGACAGTTCGAGATCATCGAACGTATTGGTCCTGTAGCGTACAGACTTAGATTACCTGATGAACTCAGTGGTGTACACGACGTGTTTCATGTCTCAAACTTAAAGAAGTGCCTCGTTGACGAATCACTCATTATACCAGTTGAAGAAATTCAATTGGATGAACACTTACACTTTGTCGAAGAACCTTTGGAGATTATGGATCGCAATGTTAAAAAACTGAGGCAAAGCTGTATCCCGATTGTCATGGTTCGTTGGAACTCAAAGCGCGGACCAGAGTTTACTTGGGAACGCCAAGATCACATGAAGTCTAAGTATCCCTAACTGTTTACAGAGGAAGTCGTACCGGATAAGGATTCTTAAATTTCGTGACAAAATTTCTCTAACAAGGGGAGACTGTAACATCTGATCTCTACAGTAACTTGCACAGTAACTCAGGTACGCACTACGTGAAACTATGTATATGCTATTGACACTTGATGCTTGACACTAAACTATTATGCTATTATTCTGAAATCTGACTTAAACCTTATGGTTTAACAGTTAGAAACATATCACACAACACTGAACTAACACACAAATGCTTGATTTAATGCTATTATGTATAAACGTATGCGAGGTTAAAGAAAACATAACCATGACGGTTATTGTTACGGAATGCTAAACCGACGAATTATTCGTATAGGTGACGATCTGTACGAATAAATCTGAAAGTTTAAAGTTCTGAAATGATGACTGAAAAGTAGAAAACAAGAATCAGAAAGGGAAACCAACGCCGTGTTCGTTCGGGTGACGATTCGAACGAATACGCGCGAAGCTGACACGTTCTGACGAAACGAAAGTAAAGTACGAAACGAACGAAAATAAATTAAGAAAATTTAATATTAAATATTTATTAGGAATCACAATCTTTTAGAAATATTACAAATAAACTCCTTTTAATTACATAGAATACACGCAATGGACGCGAGTTAACGAAACATTTAAAATAATCAACCACGATAAATAATTCAAGAAATGTTGATTTAAAATATTTACTAGAAATAACCACCTTCCAAACATTTAGAAACAAATTCTTTTATTTAGTTTACGAAACACGCGCGTAACGATCCGGAAACGCAACGGAGACGAAAAACGAGCAACCTAAACGAACCCGAACACCCTCGGGGTATAAAAGGCATGAATAAGGTGTTTCCCCTCATTTATTACATCTTTCCCTCTCTCTTTAGGTTCCCAAACCATCACCCTTTCCCTCTCTAAAATTATCAACTTCAAATCACAAGATCTCACTCATTTGTGGATGAAATCAAGCAATCTTGGTGTCTAAACGACGATCTCGAGCTCCTCTACCATAAAGTACAACCGATTTGAGAATTTATCCAGCCAAAAACAAGGTAATGAAGCTTGAATCACACAAAAACTAGGGTTTTCTTCACCCTTGTTCGACACAAATCCTCACGCGGCTTAGGACCTTGCAGACACACACCCTACACCATCGAGGGCCGACATTTGCGCCTCAACACTCTAGCAACAACCACGCAATAGATCAAGAGGTAGATGATGATGTTGAGATGCAGGTTCGTGAGGAGTCGGCATGGCCGAACCTCGGGTTAGCTGGAAAGAGGAAATCGACCGAACTTTGGTCTAAGATGGCCAAACCATCAACCCAGCAAACCTGCCCTGGCTGAACCCTCTTGGAGTGAACCATAATCACCGAACCTCTTGAAGCCAAACCTCGGAAGTCGCCAAAGCCTGCATGCTTGGACATTCCGTTTAGGGATGATAAGTAGTGCTAAGATCCAATCGTGTTCCAAAAGCTTATTGTAATGAATCCCAAAATCGTGCCATGAAACGATCATCACGATCCGATATTATGCTTAAGGGAATCCCATGTCGGTTAACAATCTCATTTACATAGATTCGAGCTAATTTCCGCACAGGATACGTTTCGTGAATCGGTAAGAAATGGGCCATCTTGGTTAACTGATCTATTATCACCCATATACTATGGTGACCACTTGCGTTTCATAGGAGTTTGGTAATAAAATCCATAGATATATTCTCCCACTTCAACATGCGTATTTCCAGTTGTACTGACAATCCCGAAGGTCGGTGGTGTTCAGCCTTGACTTTTGCACAGTTAAGGCATTTGGCTACATACTCAGCTATATCATTCTTCATTCCAGGCCACCAGTACAAAACTCTAAAGTCTTGGTACATCTTGTCAGCACCTGGATGGATTGAGTAACGAGACCTATGTGCTTCACTCATAATCGTCATCCTAAGATCATCTCTATTCCGTATCAACAATCGATTCAAATAATACATTAAGCAATCGTCCTTAGTTTCCAATTGTAGTTCAGCCCCACAAGACATATCATCATGTAAGCTACCTTGAGACAATGAAGTTTGTTGGGCTACCAGAATATCATTATGGAGATTAGTGTGCACTCGGACCCTATGGATTTGAACATGACTCTAGCGGCTAAGCACATCTGCTACTACATTCTCTTTGCCAGGATGGTAGCGAATTTCACAGTCATAATCATTTCACAGTTCAACCCATCTCCGTTGTCTCATATAAAGTTCCTTTTGGTTAAGAATATGCTGCAAACTCTTGTGATCTGTAAAGACTACACACTTACTGCCATAAAGATAATGTCTCCATATCTTCAAAGCAAGCAAGAATGCACCAAGTTCCATGTCATGCGTAGTGTAGTACTTCTCGTGGATTTTCAACTGTGTTGATGCATATGCCACAACCTTTCCCCCATTGCATGAGGACACAACCGAGACCTTGGTTGGATGCATCACATTAAACCACAAATTCATCATTTCTATCAGGCAATGCTAACACAGGAGCATCACAAAGTTTCTGCTTCAATGTCTAAAATGCCTCTTCTTGCTTCTGTCCATACTCATACGGTCTATCCTTTTGATTCAAGGAAGTGAGGGGAACAACAATCCTAGAGAAATTCGAAATAAACCGCCGATAGTAACCGTCAAGTCCAAGAAATGAACTGTCACACCCCTGCGCCGCGTGCGGAATCCACGGCGTGGTGACGTATGAACAGTTGAATCATGCACAAGTATTGAATAAGAACAGCCACAATGGAATTACTACATTTCATAATGTTTAGACAGTTGTTTAGTTACAGACAATCTATCTACCAAAAGGAAGACAACTACAGACCCAAAATATAGTTTACAAAGTAAGACTTCAAACAAGACAAGTAAACAATTAGGATTTAGTGTGTTTCTAATCCATCCTAGCATGTTTCTTCATCTTGTTCTATCTTAGTATGGTCTCCTTAGTTGTCTCTGAGAATGTCTTAAACCTGATTACCTGAAACACGTGAAAAGTAACTGTCAACTACAGACGTAGTTGGTGAGAACAATAGGTTTAAACATTTGTAAACATGAGTATATGATATAAGGCATAGGTAAGTTAAAGCATCATAAGATTCACACGGATGAGCTGCAACCCAAACTAACATCAAGTAAGAAAATGAGTGTAAACAGTCCAATCACTGTTTGCACATGAGTCAACATATAATATCAACTCCCAAAACACGTTTGGAGTTAGATAATGTGTCAAAAGTTTTGATAAAACCATATGTAACCGAAATCTGCAGTTAGTTTATAAAACAGATTTAAAAACTAACTGCAGCAATCGGTCTGCCCCAATGTGTGTGTCCGCTTTCCCTTGTTGTGATCACCCAGTACTAACGCTAATGAATATGATACCTGATGCTTTTACAAGTTTGTTTACAACAATAGACACCATGTTTCTGAATCTTACTTTAACCGGATGTGTTAATGCCTTATTTGATAACATGAATTGAAAATCCTGGATTTAATTCCACGAATTAAATCCTTTGTTTTGAATACCATGAAATGAACCACTTGATTTGAATACCATGATGTGAACCACTTGATTTGAATACCATGTTATGAACCACTTGATTTGAATACCATGTTGTGAACCACTTGTTTTGAATACCATGATGTGAAGACCTTGTGTAACAACAAGGTTTATAACAAAAGAGTTTATAAAATCCTTTATCTAAAAGTGTTGATCCTTTATAAGAACATTTGAGTAAATCTGTTATAAAACAGTTCAAAGATGCTTTATAAAACCTTTTTAGTGAAAAGAGTTTAATAATTGATAATTCTTTTAAAACAGTTGGTGAATCCCTAGGATTCGTAAAATGAACCCATAATGTTTATGAGAATACACACACCTTGTGTAATGAAATATGATTGTAAACGATTTGTTTGATCACGTGTTCCACCCCAAAACAGTTATAAAACAGTAAAAGAGGGGCTAAAGTTCTCACCTGTCTGCAGTAGACTCTGAACTAAAACAGATAGCAAGTAGCAAACAGGACTTCTAATTGATTCCTATAACATTGTATTCATACATAAGATATAGGATTTATAATTGTACAGACTTTGATTCGTTGATTGACTTGTGTTCTCATGATTATGATTGTTGTGAAAACTTGAAAGTTATGATTTGAATCACTTGATTGATCATGGGTCCAAGAAACGATTGTGAAATGATTCTTTGTGCATAAATCTTATGCATAAATGAATAATGTTCAAGGATTTGATAACCATTGATTAATCATGACTTATGAAAAGATGTTCCAATTGTTTTAAGCCTTGTGATTGTGATTTGATGCTATGATTAGTTTAAGTTGTACTTAAACCAACTAAGATCAAATTACAATTACTTTGTATTATGGCCAACAAAGGGGTTCTACGTCCATGAAAGTCATTATGGACTTAGACAAAGGCGATGGGCCATTTAAAATGATAATGATCCAATTGAAGGTGATGTTGGGCCAATTGCATGTGACGTTGGCCCAACAACTTGTATATAGGCCTCGTAACGCGTCCAAGCTAATATCGAGCTAATTAAGATCATAACAAGTCATATGGGCTTGGATTGGGCCTAAGGGATTTGAGTTGGGCCGTCCAATGTTCATGTAGGCCATTTAAGCTTATAAGGCGTTATTGGGCCAATTGAAGATCTAAATGAACCAACCTAACATCCCTTGGACTTGTCTCACCCTATGGCCCTTTTATTATTGGAATTTGGGCCGAGTAGGTTGAGGTTGGGCCGAAAGGGAGGTGGGCTGCCATTTGGGCAGCGAACCCTTGGAGTCTAGGGTCTAGGTTCGGCCAAGACTAATCCATAAGGTTCGGCTCTTATAATAAAAGGTTCGGTTATCATGAAAACATGCATGGTTCGTTCCTAAGTTCCAAGGTTCGGCAGAAATCAAAGAACCATGCAGGGTTCGTCTGCACAAGGTTCGACATAGTAGAGTTCGTGGCATCTAGGGTTCGTGGCTTGACCGAAAGTCTCGTGTAGGTTCGTTGGCCTATACATGGTTCGGCTACATCATCCAGGGTTCGGTTCTCTTGAGATAATTTGCATGGTTCGTTGCTAGATGACCGCATAGGCTCGTTGAACATTCAAGGTTCGTTGATGGATCAGGAAGGTTCGTGTTGGCTCGTGAAGCATCTCAGGGTTCGGCCAGGTGCAGTTGAGGGTTCGTTGGATGCCAAATGGTTCGGTGAAGGCTCGTGGGGATGCCTAGGGTTCGGCTGGTTGCTGAAGAGGGTTCGGCCAGCGAACCTGTTACCCGCATCATCACCAACATCAAACTTCTGGATCCAGACCACGATCTAGGCGTGTACGACCTCCAGAAAGGTTTCTATAGGTGCGAAACTAAGATTGGTGGTGCTAGAACAGGTCGTTAATCGGGTTTGAACACACACACAACACACAAACATGAAAACCCTCTTTTCCAGAATTTTCAACCGATAATACCTCTGATTTGGCGGGACAAATCCGTTGTTTTCTTGTACTTCCTTGTAGAGAATGTCGAGAGCTTCGCGTGGACACCAAAAATGACGAATTCCGTTGAGAATCGAGCAAGATACGAACGATTAAAGTTGGGTTTTCTTAGAGAGAGAAAAGGTAAACGAATTTGTAGTGAGAGAAAGTGTTGGTGAGGTAATAAATGAAGGTTTAAGCCTTGTTCAAGGCTTTTATAGCCCGGGTGGTATTCGGGTTCGTTTCGGTCGCTCGGTTCGCGTTTCCGGAACGTAACGCGTATTTTACGCGGTTTTAAAATAAAAGAGTTGTTAAACTCATTTAAATGATGAGTTTCAAAATTGTAAAAATATAAAATAATTAATATAATTATTTTTACTCTTCGTGTGTTGCCAGATCGTTAAACATTCACAATTACGTGTATACCCGCAATCGCGTACGTTTTTCGATCGTATTAAAATATTTAAAGTCGTTTAATCATAATTATAAGTTCAACATTCGTATCATTATGGATCGTCACCCATAACTATACTCAGTCTCGCTTACGTATTACGATTCTTGTTGAATTAATTGTCATAATATTCGTCTTGACACTACGCACCAACACTATCCTGTTACACCGAACGCAGTATATATATAGGGCTCACTCTCGCTGCCCACCACTGTTTCGATATAACACAATACTGTTCTTGCCTAGTGAACTCGACTGTAAATAAATAATACATACCTGATAAATGATAACGATTCTAACACACAAGCACATAATGAACACATGATTCACATTGACTGACTGAACATGGATACACACTGTTCTAACACTGTTCACTACTACATGACTATATGTACAAATGTTACAGTCTCCCCTAGTTAAGGGAATTTCGTCCCGAAATTAACTAGCCGAAGATACTGTAAAAAGATGAGGGTACTTAAGCTTCATCTGGTCTTCACGTTCCCAGGTGAACTCAGCACCGCGTTTGCCCTCCCATCGTACCTTTACGATCGGGATACGGCTGCGTTTAAGTTTCTTGACCCCATGATCCATGATCTCAACTGGACGTTCTATGAATTGCATGTTGTTCTGAATCTGTATGTCTTCCAGTGGAATCTGAACATCATGATCTGCCAAGCATTTCTTAAGATTCGATACATGAAAAGTATCGTGAACATTGCTTAGCTCCACTGGAAGTTTGAGTTTGTAGGCTACGGGACCAATCCGTTCCAGGATCTCAAAAGGTCCAACGTACCTTGGTGCAAGTTTCCCATTCTTCCCGAATCGGACAACGCCTTTCCAGGGAGAAACTTTGAGTAAGACTCGGTCACCGACTTGAAACTCAAGCGGTTTCCGACGTCGATCAGCATAACTCTTCTGCCGATCTCGTGCGGCCTTAAGCCGTGACTGAATGATTGTGATCTTGTCTGATGTTTCCTGAATGAGTTCTGGTCCTACGACCTGTGAGTCACCAATCTCGGTCCAACAGACCGGTGATCGGCACTTTCTACCATATAGAGCTTCGAATGGTGCACATTGAATGCTCGTATGATAGCTATTGTTATATGAAAACTCAATGAGTGGGAGATGAGTGTCCTAACTTCCACCGAAGTCAATGACACAAGAACGAAGCATGTCTTCAAGTGTTTGGATAGTCCTTTCGCTTTGGCCGTCGGTTTGAGGATGATACGACGTGCTAAGATTAACACGCGTTCCCAAAGCCTTTTGCAACGATTGCCAAAAGCGAGAAGTGAAACGACTATCACGATCAGATATGATTGATGTTGGTGTACCATGACGTGCAATGATTTCGTTGATGTACAGAGTAGATAGCTTCTCCATTTTGTAATCCTCTCGGATAGGGAGAAAATGAGCAGATTTGGTGAGTCGATCAACGATCACCCAAATCGAATCGAAACCTCGTGGAGTTCTCGGCAACTTAGTTATGAAATCCATGGAAATTTGCTCCCATTTCCATTGAGGAATTTCAGGTTGCTGCAGAAGTCCCGAAGGCTTTTGATGTTCTGCTTTGACCTTTGAACATGTAAGACACTTTCCCACGTACAGTGCTATATCTTTCTTCATTCCCGGCCACCAGTAAGATGTCCTCAAGTCCTGATACATCTTATCGGCTCCAGGATGAACTGAGTATCGCAACTTATGAGCCTCATCACAGATGAGTGTGCGCAATTCTTCAGACTTTGGAATCCAAATGCGGCCGTTGAGATATAACAACCCATCAGATCGGGGTTCTAGTTTCTTCTCGATGCCACAATCCAAGTCTGTCTTGAGTTGATTATCTGTTACTACTTGTTGTTGTGCAATACGAATCAAGTCTTTCAATTTTGGCTGTGTGTTGATCTCCATGGCTCTTACACGAATAGGTTTGACTGGTTCCTTGCGACTAAGAGCATCCGCTACCACATTGGCTTTACCCGGATGGTAACGAATCTCACAGTCGTAATCAGTTAGAAGCTCAACCCAACGCCGTTGTCTCCTGTTGAGTTCTTTCTGATTGAGAATGTGTTGTAGGCTCTTGTGGTCTGTATAGATGACACATTTAGTACCATAAAGGTAGTGTCTCCAAATTTTCAATGCAAAGACCACAGCCCCTAACTCAAGGTCATGAGTAGTGTAATTCTTCTCGTGAACCTTAAGTTGTCTTGAAGCATAAGCAATGACCTTGTCCCGTTGCATAAGTACACAACCGAGACCAAGGTTTGAAGCATCACAGTAGACAATGAAGTCATCACTGCCTTCTGGAAGACTAAGGATAGGGGAGTTGCATAACTTCTGTTTAAGAAGTTGAAATGCATCTTCCTGTTTCTGTCCCCATATAAACGCTTGACTTTTCTGGGTCAAAGTGGTAAGTGGCAAAGCTATCTTAGAGAAGTTTGCAATGAACCTTCTGTAATAGCCTGCCAAACCCAGAAATGAACGAATCTCTGTCCGAGTGGATGGAGTAGTCCAGTTCTTAATCGCCTCAATCTTGGCTGGATCTACATGTATTCCATCCCTGTTTATGACATGTCCTAAGAAGTGAACTTCCTTTAGCCAAAACTCACATTTTGAGAATTTAGCATATAGTCGTTCAGTTCTTAGCAACTCTAAGACTTTCCTCAAATGATCCTCGTGCTCTTGTTCTGACTGGGAATAAATCAATATATCGTCAATGAAGACAATAACAAACTGATCAAAGTATGGCCTACAGACTCGATTCATCAAGTCCATGAACACCGCGGGTGCATTGGTCAGCCCAAATGGCATAACCACAAACTCATAGTGTCCATATCGAGTCCTAAATGCCGTCTTTGGTATATCCTCATCGTTTACCCTTAACTGATCATACCCGGATCGCAAATCAATCTTAGAGAAGCAAGTTGCTCCCTGTAATTGATCAAACAGATCATCGATCCTGGGCAGAGGATATCTATTCTTGATTGTCAACTTGTTCAGCTCACGATAGTCGATGCACATACGAAATGAACCGTCTTTCTTTTTGACAAAGAGAACCGGAGCTCCCCATGGAGAGAAACTCGGTCTTATGAAACCTTTGTCTAAAAGTTCTTGAAGCTGACTAGACAGTTCTTGCATCTCAGACGGTGCCAATCGATACGGTGACTTCGCCACTGGGTTTGCTCCAGGGACGAGATCAATTCTAAACTCCACTTGTCGGACTGGTGGTAGTCCAGGCAAGTCTTCTGGAAATACGTCTGGATAATCCTTGATAACTGGAACATCTCCAACTGCTTTCTTTTCAGGTTTCTTTTCCACTACATGAGCTAGGAAAGCATAATATTTCTTCCTCAAGTACTTCATCGCCTTGATGCACGATACAATCTTCAATCCACGGCATGGTTTCTCGCCGTAGACTATCATCGTTTCGCCGGACGGTAAGGGGATTCAGATAAGTTTCTCCGAGCACACGATTTCAGCATTGTTTTTGGATAACCAATCCATTCCTACTACAACTTCGAAGCTTCCGAGAGTCATAGGAATGAGATCGATGGAAAGGAGATGATCATTTAATCTTAGCTCACAAGCATGAATTATGGAATCTACAACTATGGTCTTACCATTTGCTACTTCTACAGTATAAGGAGCAGTAAGTGTGGATAGTTGCATATTAAGCAAAGAAACAGTATGAGTAGAGATAAAACTTTTATCGGCACCAGTATCAAATATGATAGGAACATAATGCTCATTGATAAGAAATGTACCCGTGATGACTGTCGGCTCTTCACGTGCTTCAGCAGTTCCAATAACAAAAGCACGAGCAGCAGCAGTGGTGTTGTTGAGTTTTGGACACTGGTTTCTGAAGTGTCCCTCTGCTCCACAATTATAACAGGCCCTTCCACCTGTAGCAGCAGTGGTAGTGGTAGCAATTGTTGCAGCAGCAAGATGAGCAGCTCGGCATGTAGCTGCAAAGTGTCCCATACGCCCACATTTGAGACACTTCTTGCATGGAGTGTTGGGCAGATGATGATACTGGCATTTGGTGCAAAGTGGAAATGTGCCAGTATCAGACTTTCTGGCGTTAGCAGGTTGTGGCATAGCATTGATAGGTGTGGCATGAGTAGGTGCAGCCGCAGTCAACGCTGCAAAGTTCTTGATTGTCTTTTGTTTCTTCTTCTTGTGATGGTGCTATTCAAGCTTCTTGCCTTCTTCAATCTGTGCTCTCTTGAATCCCTTTCGGGTGAGCACTCCAGACTTCACATACTCTTCAGTAAGAGTAGCACCAAGTTGAATCACCGCCTCCAGAGTAGTAGGGTTATTACCCATGACTGTTCCCCTGACTACTAAAGGTAGACCTTCAATGTATTTCTCTATCCTGCGGGATAGAGGAGTAACCAAATGGGGTACCAGAATGCACAACTCATGGAATCGAGTTGTGTACTTGGCATTTTCACCACTGTCTTGTACTAGATTCCACATCTCTACCTCGAGTTTCTTCAGTTCATGACGTGGACAAAACTTTTCCACAAGTAAGTTCTTGAATCCGTCCCACGGTAAAGCTAGAGCGACTTCGCGTCCTCTGGTGTTCTTTTCAGAATTCCACCAAGTGAGTGCGCCCTTATGAAAAGCGCTTGAGGCCATCTTGACCTTCAGATTCTCAGGACATCCAGTGAAGTCGAGAATGTCTTCAATGCTTTCCAGCCATTGTAGTAGGCCGGTAGCTCCCTCGGTACCAGAGTACTTAGGAGGCTTAGCATCGTTGAACTGCTTGAAAGTAAAGTTAGCAGTCCCAGCGTTAGTGGCATTTGAGTTGTGTGCGGAATCACTGGTACTTCCCCGAAGATTCTGGGTGATATCAGTGACCATGCCAGGAATCACATCCCGCATATGAACCGCGATAGCTCGAGCAATCTTGTTGATCTCATCGTCGTTGCCACTTGTTGAACCCCCTCCTTTAGGATCACGTCGGGGAGGCATTCTACGAATAGAAGCCACAAGTGGGTCAGTAAAGAGGAAGGATACAATTGAATTTTCATGATAAGGTCAGTAATATATCCATACTACTAGTATTATCATTCAATTGTAATATGATCTAGTACACGTATAAGTTATCAACTTATTTGCATACTTATCATGTGAATATGTACGATGTCCCATGATCTCTCCACCAAACCTACACACTGACACTTTCCCGGTATACCGAAAATAGTTTATATATAGGGCTCACTCTCGCTGCCCACCACCGTTTCGATATACCACGATCATGCCCTTGCTAGCATTTGGCAACACGTTTGTATTGATTTCCAAGTGTGTTCCATTGATTAAGAATCCCATGATCTTTGATCAACTTGAACTATGATTGATTCCATGATTGAACTATGATTATGTTATGCGTGCACCTACTAACAGTTGTTAACATGTAGAACTAAATCACACGTGTGTTCTACACTTTCCTGTTAACCTATGTCAGTAAGTACTAATGATGTAATCACTTAAGAATTTCACTTAAGGTTTACATTGAAAATGTTCACAACTTGTTTGATTCACCATAATGTTTGGTTCATCCAAGTTTGAATTTCACCATGATTTGATTCACCAATGATTGTTTTCCCAAATGTTTGTATCCCATGTGTTTGACTAATGATCCATGTGTCCAGTTGACCCCGAATCCTCACTCCAAATACAAACGCCGGATTCCCCCTAACATACTGAAATAAGCTTATATATAGGGTAAGCTCTCACCGACCCACCACTTACCTCAACACATCAGCGTTAATCCGTCGTCTATATTTGGGGCTAAGATTCCAACTGTTGATTGATTATGATTGTTTCATGATTGCCTCTTGTTCTGTGACTATGATAATGATTATGTAAACCATGGTTCTTAATTTACTTAGAAATTAAAACCTTAGGTTTTAGCATGTGTGTCCTAGGTTACTTAACCTAGGTTCTCAATACCTACAGTATCGAGTATAATGATCTCTTGTGAGAACTTCAACTAAAGAATACTGTTACACAGATTCTAAGTTATAAAGTTCCTATGATAATGAACACCTGATAATGATAACAATGACAAGGATTCCAACTCGAGATTCTAAATTAATAGTTCTTGACAATTGAATTCCTATAATGAGCATGACAAGGATTTCAAATCAAGCCTCTAAATTAATAGATCTTGACATTTGAATTCCTATAATGAATATGACAAGGATTTCAAATCAAGCCTCTAAATTAATAGATCTTGACATTTGAATTCCTATAATGAATATGACAAGGATTTCAAATCAAGCCTCTAAATTAATAGATCTTGACATTTGAATTCCTATAATAAATATGACAAGGATTTCAAATCAAGCCTCTAAATTAATAGATCTTGACATTTGAATTCCTATAATGAATATGACAAGGATTTCAAATCAAGCCTCTAAATTAATAGATCTTGACATTTGAATTCCTATAATGAATATGACAAGAAATTCATATCAAAGATACTGAAAATACAGATCTTTGCCTCCGAATTTCTATAATGATCTCTGTGTGAGAATTTCAGATCAAGGATACTAAGAATATAGATCCTTGCCTCTGAAATCCTTAAATGCATATGTGTGAGAATTTAATCCGGTTTCTAAAATTATAGAATTCCGGTTCAAATTCTTTGACTCGATATCTAATCTTAGAAAAATGTCCCTAAGATCTTTCAAGCTTATTGTAGACTTAATGCTCACTTAAGTTACTTAGATCCTAAGTATCCTCAAGCCTATAGCACTTAGTCCTATTGGGTAGCTTAGGTTATAGTCTAGGTCATTAAACATTGGGTTTTTTTCCTAGTTCTCTACAACCTTGGCTATGATACCAACCTGTCACACCCCTGCGCCGCGTGCGGAATCCACGGCGCGGTGACGTATGAACAGTTGAATCATGCACAAGTATTGAATAAGAACAACCACAATGGAATTACTACATTTCATAATGTTTAGACAGTTGTTTAGTTACAGACAATCTATCTACCAAAAGGAAGACAACTACAGACCCAAAATATAGTTTACAAAGTAAGACTTCAAACAAGACAAGTAAACAATTAGGATTTAGTGTGTTTCTAATCCATCCTAGCATGTTTCTTCATCTTGTTCTATCTTAGTATGGTCTCCTTAGTTGTCTCTGAGAATGTCTTAAACCTGATTACCTGAAACACGTGAAAAGTAACTGTCAACTACAGACGTAGTTGGTGAGAACAATAGGTTTAAACATTTGTAAACATGAGTATATGATATAAGGCATAGGTAAGTTAAAGCATCATAAGATTCACACGGATGAGCTGCAACCCAAACTAACATCAAGTAAGAAAATGAGTGTAAACAGTCCAATCACTGTTTGCACATGAGTCAACATATAATATCAACTCCCAAAACACGTTTGGAGTTAGATAATGCGTCAAAAGTTTTGATAAAACCATATGTAACCGAAATCTGCAGTTAGTTTATAAAACAGATTTAAAAACTAACTGCAGCAATCGGTCTGCCCCAATGTGTGTGTCCGCTTTCCCTTGTTGTGATCACCCAGTACTAACGCTAATGAATATGATACCTGATGCTTTTACAAGTTTGTTTACAACAATAGACACCATGTTTCTGAATCTTACTTTAACCGGATGTGTTAATGCCTTATTTGATAACATGAATTGAAAATCCTGGATTTAATTCCACGAATTAAATCCTTTGTTTTGAATACCATGAAATGAACCACTTGATTTGAATACCATGATGTGAACCACTTGATTTGAATACCATGTTATGAACCACTTGATTTGAATACCATGTTGTGAACCACTTGTTTTGAATACCATGATGTGAAGACCTTGTGTAACAACAAGGTTTATAACAAAAGAGTTTATAAAATCCTTTATCTAAAAGTGTTGATCCTTTATAAGAACATTTGAGTAAATCTGTTATAAAACAGTTCAAAGATGCTTTATAAAACCTTTTTAGTGAAAAGAGTTTAATAATTGATAATTCTTTTAAAACAGTTGGTGAATCCCTAGGATTCGTAAAATGAACCCATAATGTTTATGAGAATACACACACCTTGTGTAATGAAATATGATTGTAAACGATTTGTTTGATCACGTGTTCCACCCCAAAACAGTTATAAAACAGTAAAAGAGGGGCTAAAGTTCTCACCTGTCTGCAGTAGACTCTGAACTAAAACAGATAGCAAGTAGCAAACAGGACTTCTAATTGATTCCTATAACATTGTAATCATACATAAGATATAGGATTTATAATTGTACAGACTTTGATTCGTTGATTGACTTGTGTTCTCATGATTATGATTGTTGTGAAAACTTGAAAGTTATGATTTGAATCACTTGATTGATCATGGGTCCAAGAAACGATTGTGAAATGATTCTTTGTGCATAAATCTTATGCATAAATGAATAATGTTCAAGGATTTGATAACCATTGATTAATCATGACTTATGAAAAGTTGTTCCAATTGTTTTAAGCCTTGTGATTGTGATTTGATGCTATGATTAGTTTAAGTTGTACTTAAACCAACTAAGATCAAATTACAATTACTTTGTATTATGGCCAACAAAGGGGTTCTACGTCCATGAAAGTCATTATGGACTTAGACAAAGGCCATGGGCCATTTAAAATGATAATGATCCAATTGAAGGTGATGTTGGGCCAATTGCATGTGACGTTGGCCCAACAACTTGTATATAGGCCTCGTAACGCGTCCAAGCTAATATCGAGCTAATTAAGATCATAACAAGTCATATGGGCTTGGATTGGGCCTAAGGGATTTGAGTTGGGCCGTCCAATGTTCATGTAGGCCATTTAAGCTTCTAAGGCGTTATTGGGCCAATTGAAGATCTAAATGAACCAACCTAACATCCCTTGGACTTGTCTCACCCTATGGCCCTTTTATTATTGGAATTTGGGCCGAGTAGGTTGAGGTTGGGCCGAAAGGGAGGTGGGCTGCCATTTGGGCAGCGAACCCTTGGAGTCTAGGGTCTAGGTTCGGCCAAGACTAATCCATAAGGTTCGGCTCTTATAATAAAAGGTTCGGTTATCATGAAAACATGCATGGTTCGTTCCTAAGTTCCAAGGTTCGGCAGAAATCAAAGAACCATGCAGGGTTCGTCTGCACAAGGTTCGACATAGTAGAGTTCGTGGCATCTAGGGTTCGTGGCTTGACCGAAAGTCTCGTGTAGGTTCGTTGGCCTATACATGGTTCGGCTACATCATCCAGGGTTCGGTTCTCTTGAGATAATTTGCATGGTTCGTTGCTAGATGACCGCATAGGCTCGTTGAACATTCAAGGTTCGTTGATGGATCAGGAATGTTCGTGTTGGCTCGTGAAGCATCTCAGGGTTCGGCCAGGTGCAGTTGAGGGTTCGTTGGATGCCAAATGGTTCGGTGAAGGCTCGTGGGGATGCCTAGGGTTCGGCTGGTTGCTGAAGAGGGTTCGGCCAGCGAACCTGTTACCCGCATCATCACCAACATCAAACTTCTGGATCCAGACCACGATCTAGGCGTGTACGACCTCCAGAAAGGTTTCTATAGGTGCGAAACTAAGATTGGTGGTGCTAGAACAGGTCGTTAATCGGGTTTGAACACACACACAACACACAAACATGAAAACCCTCTTTTCCAGAATTTTCAACCGATAATACCTCTGATTTGGCCGGACAAATCCGTTGTTTTCTTGTACTTCCTTGTAGAGAATGTCGAGAGCTTCGCGTGGACACCAAAAATGACGAATTCCGTTGAGAATCGAGCAAGATACGAACGATTAAAGTTGGGGTTTCTTAGAGAGAGAAAAGGTAAACGAATTTGTAGTGAGAGAAAGTGTTGGTGAGGTAATAAATGAAGGTTTAAGCCTTGTTCAAGGCTTTTATAGCCCGGGTGGTATTCGGGTTCGTTTCGGTCGCTCGGTTCGCGTTTCCGGAACGTAACGCGTATTTTACGCGGTTTTAAAATAAAAGAGTTGTTAAACTCATTTAAATGATGAGTTTCAAAATTGTAAAAATATAAAATAATTAATATAATTATTTTTACTCTTCGTGTGTTGCCAGATCGTTAAACATTCACAATTACGTGTATACCCGCAATCGCGTACGTTTTTCGATCGTATTAAAATATTTAAAGTCGTTTAATCATAATTATAAGTTCAACATTCGTATCATTATGGATCGTCACCCATAACTATACTCAGTCTCGCTTACGTATTACGATTCTTGTTGAATTAATTGTCATAATATTCGTCTTGACACTACGCACCAACACTATCCTGTTACACCGAACGCAGTATATATATAGGGCTCACTCTCGCTGCCCACCACTGTTTCGATATAACACAATACTGTTCTTGCCTAGTGAACTCGACTGTAAATAAATAATACATACCTGATAAATGATAACGATTCTAACACACAAGCACATAATGAACACATGATTCACATTGACTGACTGAACATGGATACACACTGTTCTAACACTGTTCACTACTACATGACTATATGTACAAATGTTACAATGAACGAATCTTTGTCGGTGTCTTCGGTGTACCAGGTATGGTCTGCAAAGACAGTTCATGAGGTCCATGAAAACCGCTGGTGCATTGGTAAGGCCGAAGGGCATTAACATAAATTCATAACGGCCATATCTTGTTCTAAAAGTTGTCTTGAAAATATCATCTTCATACACACGAGGCTCATGGTACCCAGACCGAAGGTCAATCTTCGAAAACCATGCCATGTGTAACATCAGTGCCAGACGCGTGCCGGAACAGTGATCGCCACATTTATTCGTACAGTAACTCAGGTACACATTACGTGAAACTATGCTTATACTATTGATACATTATGCTTAACATGAAACTATTATGCGATTGTCTGAAATCTGATTAAAATCTTAGGGTTTAACAGTCAGAAAACATATCAGAGAACACATTGTTGAAACACAGATATTTAATTTGATGCTATTGTGTATAAACATATGTGAGGTTAAACAGAACGAAACTATAACGGTTGTTTTTACGGAATGCTAAACCGACGAGTTATTTGTACAGGTGACGATCTGTACGAACGATTCTGAAAGTTTAACGTTCTGAAATAATGACTGAAAAGTAGAGAACAAGAATCAGAAAGCCAAACCATCGTCGTGTTCGTTCGAATGACGATTCGAAAAAATATGCGCGATGGCGACGCGTTCTGACGAAACGAAAACGAAAACGAACACGAAAAACGATACAAAAGATCATAAACTTAAGGAAATAAAATATTTCCTATTTTACAATTTTGAAACTCATCATAAGTAAGATTAAACGAAACTATTTTATTAATTCGCGAACAAATAAACTAAACGCGTAAAAACGATATAACTCGATAAATAATTTAATACAACGATATTTAAAATAATTTCTAGTAATAATCGTATTCTAAAAATCCTAAAATAATTCTTTATAATAAATTACGAAAAACGCGCGTAACGATCTGGAAACGCGACGAAAACGCGAACCGAGCCACCGAAACGAACCCGAACACCCCTGGGGTATAAAAATATTAAATGAGCTCATTTATTTCATTTTCATCCTCATCTTTCTCTCTCAAACTCCAATTTCCGGATCCCACATCTCACCACCATTTTCAACCTTTGAAGCTCCATATCTCATTCGTTTCTCAACGAAATCGGGTGATTTTTGGACCTACACGAAGCTCTTGAGGACCTCTACAAGGAAGTACAACGGATCTACAAAGTTAGCCAGCAATTTTCGAGGTATCTGGCTTTAAAGTTGCTGAAAATAGGGTTTTTGTGTGTGTGTGGTGCGACCCAAACCCTAAACCGGTTTAGAACCTTTGTATCCCAACCTTACACTCTCGAAAACTCTCCCTTGTACATCACCAACGTGGGAGCATCTGCTATTGCTTGGAGACTTCATGATGATGATGTAACTAATTCGTGAAAGGAGTACAGTGGGCGTACCTGTTGCTGGCCGGACATGCCCATTCACGAACCCATGATGGAGTGCCGAACCTCACATCTTGCAGGCGAACCTATGATGACCACCGAACCCTTCCCTATGCTCCTAAACCGAACCTTGCAGCTGGTATGGGCGAACCTGTGTCTCTCGAACCTGTAATGGCGAACCCAGGATATCAATCGGCGAACCTATCACTGTGTAACTCAGCCGAAACTGGTGCTCATATGGCCGAACCTCATGGCATTTGGGCCGAACACTTTGCATGGCCATGAACCTGATGTCAGGGCCGAACCCTACTCGCTTGAGCCACGAACCCAGAGACGAACCTATTGAATCATTGCCGAACCTTCAAGGTAGGAACCACCATGACGAACCTGGTTAGCATACGCGAACCATAGCAGCAAACGAACCACTTAGACCTCACCGAACCTTCATGGCAGACACAGGGGACGAACCTTTGGGGGAAGACACGAACCAGTTGGAGGATCACGAACCTCACAAGGAGTGGCGAACCTAGGGTGAGAGGTTCGCTGGTTCCAATGAATGACCAGAAAGCATAGAGTAGGACATATCCCATTTTCGTTGAAATACACCGCTTGGTCCAACCCAATTGCTAAACAAGCCCAAATCGTTGACCATTTATCCTAGGCGGCCTAATAACCACAAATTGATCATCTTTTAATTGGACCTACTTGTATAATATAATCGGCCCAACAACTCATGTAGATCGGCCCATTTAGAAATTGGTTTGGCCCACAATATGGTTAATTTGGGATAGACACAAGAACTTAAACCACAAAGGCCTAACATGTAAAACAATGATGGTAAATCAATTACAAACGCTTTATCAATGCAATTCAATAGTATAACATCGTATGATTGGAATTTCGAGAAAGAAATTTAAATACAAGGAAGCATTCAAAACTATGTATTAAGATGGAAATCATAACAATACATAAACGGGGCCAAACAGTGACCGGGACTCACAAGTGTTACCCCACTTTTGGCTAACACAAACACGAACACGAATTATTACACTTGTACTCATGAATTGCAAACAACATGAAATCAATACAGGAACGTGAATACTACTACCAACACAACAACGAGCGCGCATATTCTTGTATCATTACTCAGTCAACCACTACAAACACAAGGTGAGTTCATTTGTCCCTTTTCAAACTTATTTGTTTTTCTTCGGGACTGAGAAGCACGTTAAACATTTTAATAAACTATTGAAATGTTATTTAATGCTTTTAAATTTAAATATGATGTTTACAACAAGGCGTATGCTTGGAAACTAGTATACTTTGAGAAACTATGTGCTTGATGCCTATTCTACAAACTAGATGCTTAAACTTGATGCTTAATGCTTATGCTTGAAACGAGATGCTTGAACTTGATGCTTGAGTCTTATGCTTTGAACTAAATGCTTAAACTTGAGGCTTGATGCTTATGCTACAAACTAGATGCTTAAACTACATACTTGATGCTTAAACTATGAATTTCGTGGTTGAACTATACGCTAATGCTTGAAACTATATGCTTGGAAACTATGATTACGTGCGAAATGCTAAGCTTGTATCTAATCATGGGCTACGTAATTGCTAAACTTCTGCTATAGCAGGGCTTGTACCCATGTATTGAGATACGTGAAAGCTAAACTATGACGAGGCTAAGCTATTATCTATATAAGAGACATGTAATTGCTAAACTTCTGCTATAGCAGGGCTTTTGTCTGCTTATATGAGATATGTAAATGTTGGATTGTTTGTGTATGCATGGCTTGTGTCTATGTATGAGATATGTAATTGCTAAACTTCTGCTATAGCAGGGCTTGTATCTTGTATAGGAGACACGTAATTGCTAGACTAGGCTTAACTAATTCATGAGATACGTAATGGCTAAACTTCTGCTATAGCAGGGCTTGTATCTATCCGTGAGCTATGTAATTGCTAAAATTCTGCTATAGCAGGGCTTGTACTCACGCTTGAGATTAGTGAAAGCGAAACTATGTGCGTGTGAAAATATGATGCTTGTTAAACTTACTTTGAAGCTAATACTTACGAATGCTATAGACTTGTAAACTTTGAAACAATAAACTAAAGCTATGACGAGGAATGGTTTGAATTGTAGGTAAAATGCTTAATTATTATTGACAACAGTGTCATATGCGGATTAGTATGTGGTGGGACGGCGTATGGGCGGGTTGTAGGCTCGACTCAGGGGTATGCCCTATATATAAGCATACCGATTCGGATATTACATGTGGAGTTAATGAGGTTAAGATTTTACCGAAAGTGGTTTGCTAAAGCTACTTTTAAACTTATAAATTTTATGAACTCACCAACCATTGTGTTGACTTTATTTTTCTTACATGCTTTCTCAGGTGATGAACATGTTTAAGCAAAGACTCTTGGATTGCATACTAGGTGGCCTAGATAGAGGACCTAGTTGATTTTGGAAACACATATTTTGTTACTCATACGAATAACTTTTGGATGTCTTGTACAGATTACAAGATAGAAAACATTTGATTTTTTTGATAGGTTTACCGAGTTAAATTACTGAACATTGATATTGTAATTTAACTTTGTAATCCTAGTTTAATGTCTGATTGTGCTTTAGTTATTCTTAACATTGATGCTATGTAAACAATCTGATCATTACGATTATCATTCACGATATCGCGCCCCGAGAATCTTCCGCCCGGCGGGGAACACAATCCGTCCCGCCGTCTCAGGATGTGACAGATTGGTATCAGAGCTCAAGGTTATAGAGAATAATACGTAATTTACTTAAACGGTTTGGCCTAGACTATAACTTAGGGACCCTCATGTAGAGAACATAATACTTAAGTTTGCATTGTGTCTTCTGCGTTCGATCACTGCACTAACCAAATTCTTTTGGTTATGATCAGAATGCCGCCAAGAAGACAACCGACTCCGGTGCCTACTACACAGACATCTGCACCTCACTCATCGACACCATCACCGCCAGATTCACCACCGCCACCTCCTCCTGCTCCGCTAAACCCCCTCCGAACCCGAATGTGGGTCCAGTTATTGATCCTACCACTATCGCTTTGGCGACCCTTCTGAGCACCCAACTGACGAGTCAACTGAAAGATGTCATCCCAGAGATGATAAACCGTATTCAAGGACATGGCAACAACTCTGGCCATACTACGGGAGAGGCTAGTGGAAACACTAGTCATACTACAGACTGCTCCTACAAATCCTTTGTAGGATGCATACCACCAAGCTTCAGTGGTGTGGAAGGAGCTGTTGGACTGATCCAATGGCTGGTGAAAATGGAGAACACTTTGGACATAAGCAGTTTTCCTGAACACCACAAGGTTCGCTATGCGGCTGGATCTTTCAGCAAGGGAGCTTTGACATGGTGGAACGCTCAAATCAGAGCCCAAGGAAGAGATGAAACGATGGCAATGCCTTGGGCAGAATTCAAACTTCTTCTGTAGAACGAATTCTGTCCGAAACATGAACTGCAGCAGTTAGAGGTTGAGCTCTCGAACCATGTGATGAAGGGAGCCGATCATATGACTTTTACCAATCGCTATCATGAACTGGTAGCCTTGGTGCCAGAGATGGTGCCAACATTGGAAAAGCTGATTGATCGATATGTAGCAGGATTACCTTCTTGTATTCAAAGCATTGTGTTGGCTGCATATCCTGCTACTCTGGAGTCAGCCATCTCCCTTTCAGCCAAACTTACCAAGGTGATGGTAAAGTCAGGAGTTTTAAAAGACGATGCGGGAAAGGCCAAGGAAACAACAACAAAGAAACCAGAGTACCACCAGAAGAAGAAACAAAAGGTCGTTAAGAACTATGCGGTCGTTACTCCTTTGAGACAGGCTCCTGCAGCACCTGTCAACACTACACTCAAGAACTATGTGGGAGTGTATCCTCAGTGCAATCATTGGAAGTATCATCATCCACCTGCTGCACAGTGTAGGAAGTGCACTAACTGTGGTCGATTTGGCCACTGGGTTGCAAATTGCCGCGCTCCTGCGATGCAAGCTACCAACACTGCTGCTAGAGCATTACCTCCACCACCAACACCAGGCAACAACAACAATAACAACAGGGGATGCTACAACTGTGAGGAAATGGGTCATTTCTCCCGCGACTGTGCAAAGAGAGTGCAACCAGGAGCACAAGCACCTCGCGGACGAGCTTTTGTTATCGGAGCCAATGCTGCATGCCGAGACCCTAATGTGGTCACTGGTACATTTCTTTTACATCACTCTTATGCATCTATACTGTTTGACACTGGTGCAGACTAGAGTTTTATTTCATCTAATTTTGCACGACAACTTAGTCTTATTGAGGAAACTTTAGACTTCCCTTATATTATCGAAGTAGTAAACGGAAAAGCAAGTTACAGTTAGCACTATACTTAGGAATTGCCCACTTACACTCACAGATCACACATTTACCATCGACTTGTTACCGATGGAGTTTGGCAGTTTTGATATCATTGTGGGGATGGACTGGCTATCACTCAATAGAGTTGAAGTCATCTGTTCTGAAAAGCTACTTCGGATTCCAGTGACGAATGATCGTGTATTGGAAGTTCGTGGGGATCAAGCAAAGCGAAACGTAAAGATCATATCATGCATAAAAGCGTGTAAATGTCTACAAAAGAAATGCATAGCTTTCTTGGCTCACGTGGTGGAGAAAGAGAAAGACAAGAAAACGATACAAGACGTGCCGATAGTAAAGGAATACCCTGAAGTGTTTCCTGAAGATCTACCTGGTTTGCCACCTGTGCGACCGGTAGAGTTTCATATTGATCTGATTCCTGGAGCGACACCTGTTGCTAAATCTCCTTACAGGTTAGCACCTTCAGAGATGCAGGAACTGTCGAATCAACTACAGGAGCTACTTGACAAAGGTTTCATCCGACCGAGCTACTCACCTTGGGGAGCTCTGGTTTTATTCGAGAAAAAGAAGGACGGATCCTTTCGCATGTGCATAGGCTACAGGGAGGTAAACAAACTAACCATCAAGAATCGGTATCCACTACCTAGGATTGATGATTTGTTTGATCAATTGCAAGGAGCTCAACATTTTTCAAAGATCGATTTGCGTTCCGGAGACCATCAGCTCAGAGTACAAGACGAAGACATACCAAAGACGGCATTTCGTACCAGATACGGGCATTACGAGTTTATGGTGATGCCTTTTGGATTGACGAATGCACCCGCGGTTTTCATGGATCTCATGAACCGAGTGTGTAAGCCGTACTTAGATCAATTTGTTATTGTTTTCATTGATGACATATTGATATATTCTAAAAGCAAAGCAGAGCACGAGCAACATCTCAGAACGATCTTGGAACTGTTAAAGGAAGAGAAACTCTGTGCCAAATTCTCTAAGTGTGAGTTTTGGTTAAAAGAGGTTCAATTTCTAGGACACGTAGTTAACAGTGAGTGAATACATGTTGATCCTGCCAAGATCGAGGCAATAAAGGATTGGGACACTCCGAAGACACCTACGGAGATACGTTCTTTTCTAGGCTTAGCAGGCTATTACAGGAGGTTCATCTCGAACTTTTCTAAGATAGCCTTGCCACTCACCAAGCTGACACAGAAGAGCGAGCCGTTTATTTGGGAACAGAAGCAAGAAGAAGCCTTTCAGACTTTAAAGCAAAAGCTATGTGATGCCCCGATCTTATCTCTCCCAGATGGTTGTGATGACTTTGTTGTGTATTGTGATGCATCCCATCAGGGACATGGCTGTGTGCTAATGCAGCGAGACAAAGTTATTGATTGTGCTTCGAGACAACTAAAGATTCATGAGAAGAACTACACTACTCATGATTTGGAACTAGGAGCCGTGATATTTGCTTTAAAGATCTGGAGACATTACTTATATGGCACCATGTGTACCATATTTACTGATCAGAAAAGTCTGCAACACATATTCGATCAGAAGGAACTCAATATGCGACAGCGACGTTGGGTTGAGCTTCTGAATGATTACGACTGTGTAATCAAGTACCATCCGGGCAAGGCAAACATTGTAGCTGATACCTTGAGCCGGAAGGAACGAGTCAAACCCTTGCGCGTCAGAGCAATGGGAATGACTGTGCAGACAAGCGTACACGACAACATTATGCAAGCACAACAACTGGCGGTTGAACGAGCAAATTTGAAGAAAGAATTGGATTGTGGAGTGGAAAAGCATTTGGAAACAAAACTTGATGGACTCGTTTACTACAAGGATCGTGTATGGATTCCTGCAGTGGATGAGTTAAGAAAGCTGATTTTTGATGAAGCACACAAGACCAAGTACTCAGTGCATCCCGGTGCTGATAAAATGTATCAAGACTTACGGGCGTTTTATTGGTGGCCGGGTATGAAGAAAGACATAGCTGAGTATGTTGGTCGATGTCTCACGTGTGCTAAAGTGAAGGCGGAACACCAGAAACCGTCAGGTTTACTGGAACAGCCTGAAATTCCACTTTGGAAGTGGGAACAGATAGCTATGGACTTTGTTACTAAGCTACCCCGCACTTCCAGTGGACATGACACTATTTGGGTTATCGTTGACCGATTAACCAAATCTGCTCATTTCTTGCCAATGCGAGAAACTTACACGATGGATTAACTAGCGAAACTTTACATCAACGAGATAGTGGTACGTCATGGTGTGCCATTGTCAATCATCTCTGATCGTGATAGCAGATTCGCCTCAAGGTTCTGGCAATCATTGCAGAAATCTCTAGGAACACAATTAAACTTAAGTACAGCTTATCATCCACAAACGGATGGTCAAAGCGAACGTACTATCCAGACCCTGGAGGACATGCTAAGGACGTGTTCTAGATTTTGGTGGTAATTGGGATTCCCATTTGCCACTAACCGAGTTCTCCTACAACAACAGTTATCACAACAGCATCGGTTGTGCCCCATTGTCCTACAACAATAGTTATCACAGCAGCATCGGTGACCGATCTGTTGGTCGGAAGTGGGAGATAATCGAATAAAAGGGCCAGAACTCATTCAGGAAACTACAGACAAAATTGCTCAGATACAACAAAGGCTACAAGCAACTCGAAGCAGACAAAAGAGCTATGCCGATAAACGGCGTAAGCCGTTGGAATTCCAAGTGGGAGACCGTGTCATGTTGAAGGTATCCCCATGGAAGGGTGTAGTTCGTTCTGCAAAGAAAGGCAAACTAACACCAAGGTACGTGGGACCGCTCGAGATCATCGAACGTATTGATCCTGTGGCGTACATATTAAGCTTACCAGATGAACTTAGTGGTGTACACGACGTGTTTCACGTCTAAAAGTTGAAGAAATGCCTTGCTGATGAAACTCTTATCATACGAGTTGAAAAAATTCAAGTGGATGAACACTTACGTTTTTTTGAAAAACCTTTGGAGATTATGGATCGCAAAGTTAAGAAACTGAGGTGAAACCGTATTCCGATCGTTAAGGTTCGATGGAACTCAAAGCGCGGACTCATGGGAACGTGAAGATCACATGAGGAACAAGGATCCCCAACTCTTTACAGAGGAAGGCGTACCGAATAACGAGTCTTAAATTTCGGGACGAAATTTCTCTAACAAGGGGAGACTGTAACATCAGTGCCAGACGCGTGCTTGAACAGTGATCGCAACAGTAATTCGTACAGTAACTCAGGTACACATTACGTGAAACTATGCTTATACTATTGATACATTATGCTTATCATGAAACTATTATGCGATTGTCTGAAATCTAATTAAAATCCTAGGGTATAACAGTCATAAAACATATCAGACAACACAGTGTTGAAACACAGATATTTGATTTGATGCTATTGTGTATAAACGTATGTGATGTTAAACAGAACGAAACTATAACGGTTGTTGTTACGGAATGCTAAACCGACGAGTTATTCGTACAGGTGACATCAATGTCGGACGCGTGCCGGCACAGTGATCGCAACAGTAAACCGTACAGTAACTCAGGTACACATTACGTAAAACTATGCTTATTTTGTTGATACATTATGCTTTACACTAGACTATTATACGATTGTCTGAAATCTGACTGAAACCTTAAGGTTTAACAGTCAGAAACATGTCAGACAACACAGTGTTGAAACACAGATACTTGATTTGATACTATTGTGTATAAACGTACGTGAGGTTAAACAGAACGAAACTATAACGGTTGTTATTACGGGATGCTAAACCGACGAAGTATTCGTATAGGTAACGATCTGTACGAATGATTCTGAGAGTTTAATGTTCTGAAATAATGACTGAACAGTAGAGAACAAGAATCAGAAAGCCAAACCATCATCATGTTCGTTCGAATGACGATTCGAACGAATACGCGCGATGGCGACGCGTTCTGATGAGACGAAAACGAAAATACGCGTAACGAACCGGATACACGACGAAAATACGAACCGAGCAACCGAAACGTACCCGAATACCCCCGGGGTATATAAGCCTTGAATGAGGCTATTTTTAATTATTTCAGAAACCCTCTCTCTACACTCCCTTTCCCGTCCACCTCTCTCTCACTACCAATTCTCATCTTTGAAGCTTCATAACATGGCCATTTGTTAACGAAATTGAGTGATTCTTGCGCCCAAACGACCATCTTGAAGTCCTCTACAAGGAAGTACAGCAGATCTGAGGCTTTGTCCGGTCAAAATCGAGATAAATAGGCTTGAAGGTTCAGAATATTAGGGTTTTTACATCTATAGTTGTTCAAAATCGAGATAAACATGGCAATGGATCTAACCTAGATAGTGACCGAGACTGTTGGGTTCGATGATGGAGCTGCGCTGGTTCGTGAAGAACCCCGGTGAACCTTTCGTAGCTGGCAACGAACATCAAACCACGAACCTTTCCTCTCCATTCACGAACCTCCCTTGTTAAACCCATGTCAGCCGAACCCTAGGAAGGAGCCACGAACCTATGCACAAGCTACGAACCCTACTGGACCAGTTAGCCGAACCCCCATCACCCTCGGCGAGCCTTTTTTCCCGAACCCTGCAACATGGTCGATGAACCTTGCATGGGTGTCGACCCTTCATCATGCTTTAGCCGAACCATGTGCATAGTGATTCGCGAACCCTTGGCCTAAAGAGACGAACCTCTGGTCATGCATGGACCGAACCTTCACGCAACGAACCTAGGTTAGGTTACCCTTCGTCGAACCCTCTCATGCCTCTGAGGCTGTTCATGAACCCTTAGCCAAGCTATAGCCGAACCTGGTGATGAAGTACATGTTAGTCGAACCCTTGTGCAGGCCCCAACACCGAACCTTAACTCTAATGGGTTCGTTGGTCACTGGGCCGAACCTTAGCTAGCCAACCTAAGAAGGTTCGCTGGTTTGGTAATCAACCATCGGCTCACTTGCTTAGTTCAATAGCATGTAATCGGCCCAATACACCATCCGATCCACATGAGATAATTGGCCCACGTGAAATACTAATCGGCCTAAGGCCTTAGTGGGCCCAACCCTTAGGACGACCCATGATACCCTCAGCCGAGCCCAATAGAACCTTTAGGCCCAATTGGATCACATAAGTAACATGTTTGAAGTGGTTAGTCAGCTTCCATGGTCATTGAGACGATCTAACACCCTAAGAAACCCTAATTGGAATAATATGTATAAATCATTAAATAAGTTATGGGTTACTACAAAGGTGATAGAAATTCTACGGGAATTAATAAATCTTGAACTATATAGAGTTTTGTCCCTTAAAATTTATAACAAGTGAGGCCAAGGATAACTTACTAATATTTAACTCAGTTGGATGGGTGTTAGAAAACCTATGACCAAGAAACCGAAGCCGAATAACAAACATGACTCGCGAGTGTTAGTCAACTTTAGGACTAACACTTACACGCGCACTAATCCTTACAAACAAATACTCATGAACTACAAACACTATGAAATCAATACAGGAGCGTGAACATCATAACAAGTGCAAACAAAGAGCGTGTGCATTCTTATTCTACTTAGTCAAACACTACGGACACAAGCTGAGTTCATTTGTCCCTTTTCAAACTTATTTGTTTTACTTCTGAGAAGCATGTTAAACATTTTAAAAAACTATTGAAATGTTATTTAATGCTTTTAACTTTAAACATGATGTTTGTATTGATGCTTATGCTTGGAACCTAGTATACTTTGAAAAGCAATAAACTTGATACTTATACATCAAACTTGAGGCTTGAAACTATATGTTGGATGCTTATGAAACTATATGCTTAAACATGAGACTTGATGCTTATGCTTGTGAAACTATATGCTTAAACATGAGACTTGATGCTATACCATGGAATTCATGATGAAACTATGTGTGGACACTTGAAACTATATGCTTGACACTCTTATTTGTGCATGAAACATTGTGCATGTATCTAATCATAGGCTATGTAATTGCTAAACGACTGCTAGTGCATAGCTTTTGTCTGCTTATATGAGGTATGTAATTGCTAAACTAAACCATAACGAGGCTAAGCTATTACCTATATAGGAGACATGTAATTGCTAAACGACTGCTAGTGCAGAGCTTTTGTCTGCTTATATGAGGTATGTAATTGCTGGATTAAACTAAACCATGACGAGGCTAAGCTATTATCTATATAAGAGACATGTAATTCCTAAACTTCTGCTAGTGCAGAGCTTTTGTCTGCTTATATGAGATATGTAATTGCTGGATTATTTGTGTCTATGTATGAGATACGTTTCTGCTATTGCATAGCTTGTATCTTGTATAGGAGACACGTAATTGCTAGACTAAGCTTAACTAATTCATGACATACGTAATGGCTAAACGACTGCTAGTGCAGAGCTTGTATGTAGCCGTGAGCTACGTAATTGCTAAACTTCTGCTAGTGCAGAGCTTGTACTCACGCATGAGATTAGGGACAACTAAACTATGTGCGTGTGAAACTATGATGGTTGTTAAACATACTTTGTAACTAATACTCATGAATGCTATAGACTTGTAAACTTTGAAACAGAAAACAAAAGCTATGATAAGGAATGGGTTGATTGGTAGGTAAAAGGCTTAATTATTATTAACAACAGTGTCATATCCGGATTAGTATGTGGTGGGATGGCGTCTGGGCGGGTTGTAGGCTCGACCCAGGGGTATGCCCTATATATAAGCATACCGATTTGGATATTACATGTGGAGTTAATGAGATTAAGGTTTTACCAAAAGAGGTTTGTTAAAACTATTTTAAACTTATAAACTTTATGAACTCACCAACCATTGTGTTGACTTTGTTTTTCTTACATGCTTTCTCAGGTGAAGAACAGGTTTAAGCTAAGGCTTTGGATTGCATGCTAGGTGGCCTAGATAGGGGACCTAGTTGACTTTTGGAAGCACATCTTTTGTAGATATTACACATCACTTTTGATATCTTGTACATATACAAGATATAAACATTTGATTCTTTTGTAGGTTTACTTAGTTAAATTGCAGAACATGATATTGTAATTTAACTTTGTAATCCTAGTTTAACGTTTGAATGTGCTTTAGTTATTATTAACATTGATGCTATGTAAACAATCTGATCACTATGATTATCATTCACGATATCGCGCCCCGAGAACCTTCTGCCCAACGGGGACTTCGATCCAACCCCGCCGGCTCGGGGTGTGACACGAACCGAGCCACCGAAACGAACCCGAACACCCCCGGGGTATAAAAATCTTAAATGAGCTCATTTATTTCATTTTCATCCTCATTTTTCTCTCTCAAACTCCAATTTCCGGATCCCACATCTCACCACCATTTTCAACCTTTGAAGCTCCATATCTCATTCGTTTCTCAACGAAATCGGGTGATTTTTGGACCTACACGAAGCTCTTGAGGCCCTCTACAAGGAAGAACAACGGATCTACAAAGTTACCCATCCATTTTTGAGGTATCTGGCTTTAAAGTTGCTGAAAATAGGGTTTTTGTGTGTGTGTGTGTGGTGCGACCCAAACCCTAAGCCGGTTTAGAACCTTTGTATCCCAACCTTACACTCTCGAAAACTCTCCCTTGTACATCACCAACGTGGGAGCATCTACTATAGCTTGGAGACTTCATGATGATGATGAAACTAAGTCGTGTGTCACAACCCAACCAGGGGGCTTGACTAACGATTGATTCAAAACACAAAGTAGCGGAAGACAAAATAAATAATTTACAATTCAACCAAAGGTTTAGTCTAGATATCTAATTTGTTTACAAAAAATCTAAGGACATGATTTAACTAGTGGGAGACTTTCTAGAGTTATTAGGTCCATCCAGGCATTAGCACACTTTATTAATCTTTAAGCCAAGTTCTTCAGTTTTCCATGTGGTGTTTTTGTTCAAGCAACCCTGTATCCGAGTCAAACATGTTTATAATTACCTGAAAGACAAGCAAAAATACGTCAACTATAAAGTTGGTGAGCTCATGAGTTTTATTTTACAGACACAATAATAAATAGCATGTGATAATTCAATAACAATACAACCAACCCTGCTCCATGCCCGGGCGTTTGCCTCTTATAACGTTGGCCCATAACATGGTCATTCTAATTTACTTCCCATTCCGAGACCCGTTCCTGCTCTCGGTGTAAATGTATCATAAAGAATATATGCCACAACGGTTGACATTAACCTCAGTGGGGTTTCAACCCTATTTTTATAAGGCCACCCTTTCGGGCCACTGTGCGTGGGGGATTCCACAAGTAGTACTACCCATATACTCACCGGCTCTCCTTATGAGTTAATGGTTGCAAATTATGTTTAATGTCTAGGGCAAGCAATTACATTTGAAACGAACGTTCATTATCACATCATAAATATAATTTTATAAACAGTTTATGTAGCATGCTTTCAGTATCCCAAACAGTAAAAAGAAAAGGGATCACATGAACTCACCTGGTTGCTTTAACTGGTTCCCTTTTGTTCCTGTACAATCATGTCATTGTGCCACTATGCATGATTTGCTATGTTCCCAGAGTTATCATCAAAGCAGTTCCTGATTGTAATCATCTATACATGTATAAGTTGTAGATTTCATACATTATGGTTGTTGATTCATGGTTGAGCTCTTTTGGTTTATATGTTTAATGTTTATGTTTACTAGTTTAAAGTTTCCTTGTATTTTCGAATTTATTGAACTCTTACTATTCAATTGTACATATAAGGTATGTGAAATGTTATTATTAATTAATGTTTAATATAACTATTTCATATATATCTTGTGTAACTAGTATGTTTGCAATTTCTAAGATGATTTAGTTTTATTGTGACAACTTCTCAAGTTTTAAAGTTGACTCTTGTTTGTGCGCTTGAGAGAAAACAAATATCCAAATTTGTCTAAGCCTATTAGTAGAAATGATACTTTATTAATACTAAAAGTTGATGTAATACGTAGGGTACATAAGGTAACAAGAATAGTATAAAGTTATAATAATGTGTTCACCAGCTTATTAACATTAGAGATAATTAACATGAATTTCACATAGAATAAAATATTAACAATTAACATTAGTATCTAAGATGCTATACATCTTGTAGTCAATATTTATACTACTATTATAATTTTTCTAAAGATTGCATAAAAGAATGTTTAAAGTTATACATAATTAAATCTCTATGTGTAAATGGAATTATAAATTCTTAGATGTAACCATCATCAATTATAATAATAACAACAATACTGATTTCACTAACAATATTAATGGCATTTCTATTTTTATGACTAAAATATATGAGTAATATAATATCATATGTTAGGGTAAATAATAATGTTTTTAATAAGTTTTATTATTTGTAATTATTGCGTTAAAATTTCATAATATTGTTGAGTTAGATTACTCTTCACATGATAAGTATATTATAGTAAAATCTTAAATAATCTTAAAAGAGTAGAACGTGATAATGTTAATGTTGATATAAATAATAGTAATACTTATAAAAATAAATCGTCTTAATATGAATTCAAGCAAATTCATGATCAAATGAAACATTAGTATGAGATAAGTACTTTGTATAAAATCGTATTATTGTCAAGTCAAACACCTTTGTTAGATTTCAATTTATTTAACACTAAAATATATAGTGTAGGTATACACATTAATCTTATTAACTTCAATATAATCTAAGTTTTGTTTACCCATATACGTATAAAATCCATTGTTAGCGTGTTGAATTAATCATATCTATAAGCATATAATCTTACATAAACTATTATTGTATATTATTCTATGGATGTGTATATATAGTATGTGTATGTATATGTAAATTTAATGATTTAATACCCACTTTAATTTAAGTTTCTAAATAAATTCTCATACTCTAAGTAACATGTGTAAATAAATTTCCAATAAGTATCTATAATATACCTCAAGACTTAAAATAACAATTTGATCATATATTATCATATATTACTAGTGTTCATGTTACCACTTAGTACCATTCAACATTCTAGGGTTTTGTAGTTATTTTTATTTATGAACATATCTCCGAATGCCGAATGTAAATCACACACGTCATATGGTTTTAGTAACATTTTTATTATTAACTAATTTCTTAATAACCATATTTTATGTTTGTTAACCCAAAAGCTCAACCAATTATATATATTCATTTAAACGTGTAAACAACATATTAAAAGTTAATGGCACGCGATTTTTACCTTCCCACTCGTCCAATACACGTATCCAAATCCGATTAAATTGTTCGCACGTTTGTTTCATAATTCGAACATGTTTCTAAACTCGTTTTTACGTAACGAATACAACCGAGCGCTTCATTTTTGCTATTGACCGAGGCTGTCCGGGTTTGACCCGTCCTAAACGCGTCTGACTTTCGTTGACCAAGGTTCTAATCATCTCCAAAACATCCCTAATCTTTCTTCGGCTACTTCTGTCAACCACGTTTGGGCGTGGTGGCTGCTCCTCCGCCACCAGATGCCTTTCGGGAAACATCACAGCCACGAGCACCACCCAAAATACACATATTAGAACAAGATAAACGAGTTAATGAAATGCATCTGTGGATCGGATCTGTTTAAGTCCGTTCTTACCTTGGGTTGTTAGTTGTAGAGAAATAGTCGACCGGTTTACCTAGCCGAACCCTTTGTCGAGAACCCCAGCAGCATTACCGCCCACTGTCACGCCGGGAATCCTTGGGGGAACCACCACAGCCGCGATAACATGTCAAAAGCAATTTCAGAATCGATAACCTTCATAAATTCAGCATGCATGTGTAGATCGATGGTTGTTGTGTGTTCGCTTACCGTTTTGCGCCGAGAGTATAGAGAAAACGTTGTAGGCTCCGAATCACCACCGTCAACCACCGCTGGAGTCAAGGTGGAACCCTAACCGCTGGAGTCAAGGCTCCGAATCACCACCGTCAACCATCGCGTATTCAACATATTTGAGTAATTAAATGTTTTCGCTCTCCGAATAAGGTTCTCGTATTTTTAATATTGTAAATATTTTTAAATAGGTATTTATCGAGGCTATTTACCTCAGCTCGGAAATCAGAACGTTTAATTACTTAATGATGGTGTTCACACATTTAGTTCTGTTTAAAATTCTTAATAGGCCTAATTGGGCCTAAGTTTCTTATTGGGCTTTCAATGGGCCTATTTGCGCCTTCACATCAGATTGAGCCTTTATATCTTATTGGGCCTTATTATCTAATTACAATTTAATGTTAAAGTTTGTTGGGATTTTCTTACAGTTGTTACAGTCTCCCCAACTTAAAAGAATTTCGTCCTCGAAATTAGCTGTTACTACGGTTTAGCATGTTCGAATAGTTGTAGGTATTTCTTGTGCATCTTTACTTAAAGCTTAAATTTGGTTTATCATTTCTAAGTATCACCATGTTCTAGTTCTAACTAGGGGACTACCCTTAAACTAAACAAGCATACACTTTTACTTATTATGGCATAAGATGTTAATAAAGATTTCAATAATCATAAACAATATATCCTAACAAGAAGTAACAATCTTCAAGTATTGAAGTTTAATTGATCATAGGCTATCATAATTAAAAGTTCATATAAATAAAATGTATTCGCATTATAGGTGTTCCATAGGATAACAAGTTACATTCTGTTATTCCCACATGTTTCATTACGCATCAAATACATCAATAGTTTCCAAAGCCCGATCACTTGGATCTTGTTTCCAAACATAATGTTCCATCTTACACTGAATGTAACCAATAGGTGTCAAGGCTTATAGTTCCTTGATTAGGTATCTGAATAAAATGTTTCTTACAGCATAAACATAACAATCAAGCATACATGTTATTCGTTTAATGACTCATCTTGGTTATTAATAAAATTATGACATTTGGCACAATATTGTATATAATGCAAATTTACTTGTATTCTTGGTTACTTTCTTTTATACTATAGAGTTATGATTTCTTATATGGGCTTACAAAGTTATTAAATGATAATCATATCTATGGTTTCTAAAACCAATAGAGTGTAAGTAACCATTTCAAGTAAACGAAGTCTATCATATAGATTATCAAGGGCCAAGGAGTGACCAATAAATTCTAGATAAGATAGAAACGAAATTAAGATCCTATCGACAATGTAATTGTGAGAAGCGCACAATCACATTTATGTTGAATTTAGCTAGTGTCTTAGCTATATATAAATTAAGTTATTGATCTATAAGCCTAGACTAGCAAAGAATAGGATCCAATGTGATTACGATAGTGAATCTAAAAGAAGCTAAGGATGTTATTGAAAGACTTGTGCCGAGAAGTCTTCAGACCGAGGATGTTATCTTCATTTACTTGTAATGATGCCTATCTGCTTCCTGGATGAATTCGAGAGATTGACGAAAGGTCCCTGAATTAAGGTTATTAGTGAATTCCAAAGGAACAAATTAACAAGGATAGATGGGTTAGATTTCAACTAGAATCGAGTTGTGTTAAGTACATAAGGACATTGATTCACTGGTTGTGTCAGAATATTACTCAGAATTATTTCGAGTGCTTACAGCAATTTGCTACTTCCTACGAAGTCTTTCAAAATAATAATCGAAGAACAATTCATCATTCTGGAGGAGGCCATTCTCTTGTTTGGATATGTCAACTTCATAATCAACCGATTTGAAACATAGAGAATCGAGGGAAAAATTTTAAAGAAACTTTTAACCAAAATAAGAAAAGTCGAGAGGTAGTTCTTTCAAGTATTACTAATATGATGATGATATATAGGGAGTTTTAGAAACACTAATAGCATGTGATGGTGCAAAAGAAACAAGTAGAGTATTTACAAAACGTGCATGAGGAATACGAATGAAATTGACGGGGTACCTTTGTTCAAGGGTGGTTACAATTTGACTTCTTTCAATAAGTCCTTCTAAGTAACCATTCAACACGCATTACCCTAATGATGATTTCGTGAACCAAATCTCAATTGGCTGCTTTTAAAAATTGAGTTATTGAACCTCATTAACACTTTCATGAATGTACCCACTTTTGACGAACAAATGGGTATGACTTTCGTATATGATACTATATTTTCCATTGACACCTTGTCTATTATTTATCCACCTTGCTATTGATATATGAAGTTATGAGATATAGAGGTATAGATTGTTGTTGGTTTCGCAGTAGATCTGACAAATAATTATTTTATCGTTTTGCGTAATCGTAGAATGTTCTATATTTCTTCCTTCACATTATGTAGATGACCACAACTTTACTGTGTCGATGCATTGGTCGTCGGTTTCATTTCTTATCTCCTTGACTGATTGCCCTACTCCATCCTATAAGCTATAGCCAAGTCATTTCTTGTCGTGATAAGATTTTCGACGTATCCCTTTATCATGAACACTTTTGATGTATATATTTCATTTATCCTACGTCTTGAAGTGATGAAGAGAGGCAATAGTGTAACATCTGTACATTTAGTCATGGTAGTCGTAAACAGTGTTAGAACAATGTGTATTCATTTTCAATCAGTTAATGTGATTCAAATGTTCATGATTGTGTTTGTGTATGATAGGATCTTAATTAATAGAAACAAGTATGTTTTATTTATTTACAGTCGATTTCTCTAGGCAAGAACAGTATCGTATTATATCTAAACAGTGGTGGGACGGCGTCAGATAAGGCAGGTAGCTGGACTCTGGGGTATGCCCTATACATATACTGCGTTCGGTGTAATGGGATAGTGTTAGTGCGTAGTGTTCAGACGAATAGTATGACAAACGAATTAATTAAACAAAATCGTAATACGTAAGCGAGACTGAGTATAGTTATGGGTGACGATCCATAATGATACGAATGTTGAACTTATGATTACGAGTAAATGATAATTAAATAATACGATCGGAAAACGTACTCGATTGCGGGTATGCACGTAATTGAATTTGTTTAACGATATGGCAACGAACGAAGAATAAAAATAATTGAAATATATTATTTTACATTTTTTTTACAATTTTGAAACTCATCAAAATGTGGAGAATAATAACTATTTTATTTAAACCGCGTAAAATGTGCATTACGTTCCGAAAGCGCGAACCGAGCGAGACCGAACACGAGGGAAAACCACTTGGGCATAAAAGCCCTTATTTCTTCCATTTTGATTCATTTAATTCAGCCACAAGCCCTTCTCTCTCTAGATTTTCGTTCTCCATCTTCTCACTAGAAAAACCGAACTTCAAACGCGCGTATCTCCTTCGTTTCTTGACGAAATTTGGTGATTCTTGAACCTACGCGAAGCTAGTGATCTCCTCTACAAGGAAGTACAAGGGATCTGGTGTTTTATCCGGCCGAATTCAAGGTACGAAGCAAGGAAAATTCTGAAAATAGGGTTTTGTTGAGTGTTGTCGATCATGAGCTTCAACCGGTTTTTAGAACCCTAGTAACATGACCAGGAACCCACGAAACACCTTCTGGTACGCCCTGAAGTATGGACGACTTCGAAACCTTAGTATTAGACGGTGATGATGATGTTCAGAGTTGCAGGTTCGTGAGATTCAAGGGTTGGCCGAAGCTTTCGACCAGCCGAACCTATGGCCGAACCATCATCAGCTCGGTTGACCTTCATCAGCATCATCAGACGAACCTTGCTGCTCATGAACCTCCCTCGACGAACCTATTAGCTGTCAATGTCATGGCCGAACCATGTACCATTCAGTGAACCTATGTGATGCAGCATGAGTGGCGAACCCTAGGTGCCCGAACCTTCGGCCGAACCCTTGCATGGTGCCGAACCGTTCCATTTCAGGCGAACCTGAGCCATGCACGAACCCTTGAGACACGAACCCGTTTACTTGCTAGACGAACCAAACATCTATGACCGAACCATGCTTGACTCACGAACCCGTAACCTCGGCGACCCTTGCATGTAAACCCATAGAGCCGAACACTTATGAGAGGCATTGGCCGAACCTTCTAATAGGTTTGCTGGTCAGGATTAGGGGGAGGGATACCGAATTGACAATTGGCCAAATTTTGTAACTCGGCCCATAAACGGTTTGGCTGAAATATTTGCAGCCCAAGGCCAACTTATCCTCGGCCCAACAATAACCCAACATGTTATTATTCGGTATCCTTGGTTTCATGGCCCACATTATAATCTGGCCCAATCAGCCCACCATGGCCCAATTGGTTATATCCATTATACATGACCAAGGGTCCAATAACAAACGTTTAGGTCCAATAGGACGAGATGGACCCATAGAATTTTATCACGGCCCAATCTTGGCCTTTTAACTCATTAACTATGAAGTGATCATGATTGGGTTAAGTTTAACTTAACCTAATTATATTGTCAAGTCATAAGCATAAAGGGCTAAAAGATCATAACATATCTTCAAAATACATGTTAATCAATGGCTATCAAATTCATCAACAACTGTCATTTTATGCATCCAAGTTATGCATAAAAGAACATGACACTTCTTTTCATGAATCAATTATCAAATCAAGTGACACAATCATGATTCTCAAATTCTCACAACACTCTTAATCATGAGAACAAGTATTCAAGAGTTAATCAAGTTCAATATAACACAAGTCAATCAATAAATCAAAGTCTATACAATCATAAATCTTATATCTTATGTATGATTACCATGATATAGGAACCAGTTAGAAGTCTTGTTTGCTACTTGCTATTTGTTATAGTTCAGAGTCTACTGCAGACAGGTGAGAACTTTAGCCCCTCTTTTACGGATTTTCAACTGTTTTGGGGTGGAACACGTGATCAAACTCTCTGTATGCTATTGTTCAATTGTTACAAGTTCACTTTAGAAATCCTAGGGATTTCTCAACTATTTTCAAAGGATTTTATTAAGGTTCTTTAAACTGTTTTATATCAGCTTTACACCAATGATTTTATAAATGTTAAACACTTTTAACTAATGAGATTTATAAACTTTTTTACTATAAACCCGTGTTTTTGATTAACATTATACGTTATAAACCTTGTTATAACACAAGGATACTATCTTTGGTATTAAATCAAGGGTTTCAATATGAGGTTTTCAACCAATGGTTTTTGTAGAGGTATTCAAACAAAGGATTTCAATTCACGGTATTCAAACAAGTGATTTCAATCTTTGGTATTCATGGTATTCACGGAATGTTTTCAAATCATGGAAATCAAAAAAGGCATTCAGTCAAAGGGTTTTAAATTCAAGTTTTCAAAAGCATGGTGTTCATCGTTGTGAACAAACTTATACACACATCAAGTTACATATTCATTTCGCGTTAGTACTGGGTGATCACAACAAGGGAAAGTGGACACAATTGGGCAGGCCTAATTCTGGAGTTAGCTTTTAAATTTGTTTTAAAAGCTAACTGCAGGATTTGGTTACGAATGGTTAATCAATGTTGCTGACAAATTTTCTAACTCCAAACGTAGTTTGGGACTTGATTATATGTTGGTTTTTCTAGCAAACAGTCTGATGACTGTTTGGACACGTTTTACAGACTTGATGTTAGTTTGGGTTGCAACCATCCATGTATTTTCATTCATTGTTTTATTAATATGCCTTACAATGCAAATTCATATTTACAACTGTTAAACCTATTGTTCTCACCAACTACTTTAGTAGTTGACAGTTACTTTTCACGTGTTTCAGGTAATCAGGTTTAAGACATTCTAAAGGACAACTAAGGAGACTGTTTAAGATAGAACAAGATGAAGAAACATGCTAGGATGGATTTAGAAACACATTAAAATCCTGATTGTTTAATTGTCTTGTTTGAAGTCTTATTTTGTAAACTATATTTTGGGTCTGCAGTTGTCATTTTTTTTGGTAGATAGATTGAATGTCTGTAACTAAACAATGGTCTAAACATTATGAAATCTAGTAATACATTGTGGTTTTTCTTATTCAATACTTGTGCTTGATTCAACCATTGATCGTCACCGCGCCGTGGATTCCGCACGCGGCGCAGGGGGTGTGACAGGTTGGTATCAGAGCCAAGGTTGTGGAGAACTAGGAAAAACCCAATATTTAATGACCTAGACTATAACCTAAGCTACCCCATAAGACTAAGTGCTATAGGCTTGAGGATACTTAGGATTTAAGTAAACTTAAGTGAGTTTTAAGTCTACATCAAGCTTGAAAGACCTTAGGGATACACTTCTAAGATTAAGTATCGAGTCAAGAAATTTGAATCGGGATTCTATAATTTTAGAAACCGAATTAAATTTCTCAATACATATTCATTAAAGGATTTCAAAGGCAAGGATCTATATTCTTAGTATCCTTGATCTGAAATTCTCAATTAGAGTTCATTAGAGGATATCAGAGGCAAGGATCTGTATTCTTAGTATCCTTAATCTGAAATTCTCAATCAGAGTTCATTACAGAATTTTAGAGGCAAAGATCTGTATTCTTAGTATCTTTGTTCTGAAATTCTAATCATGATATTATTATCATGAATTCATTTCATTAGGACTTCATAACTTAGAATCTGTGTAACAGTATTCTTTAGTTGAAGTCCACATAAGGAGATCATTATACTCAGTACAGTAAGTATTGAGAACCAAGGTTAATTAACCTAGGACACATATATTAAAACCTAAGGTCCTGATTTATAGTAAATCAAGAATCTCGGTTTTGACAATCATAATCATATTTATAGTTCAAGAAAAAATCATGAATCAATCATAATCAATCAAGAGTTGGAATTCTAGCTTCAAATACAAATGGCGGCCAAGCTCTGGCATACTGAAGTGGTGGTGGGATGTCGGCTGGGCAGGCAGTTTGCTTCACTCTACGTAAGCCCTATATATAAGTTATCTTCAGTATGACAGGGGGAATTCGGCATTCGTATTTGAAGTGAAGATTCGGGAGCAACTGGAATCATTGAACATTAGTCAAACATGTGAGATGCAATCATTTGAGAAACAACCATTGTGTGAAACAATCATTGTGTTAATCAACCATAGATGAGACAAACATGGTGTGGAAATCAATCATGTTGTGAACATTCATTAAATGTAAGCTTTAAGTGAAATTCTTAAGTGATTACATGTTTAGTATTTACTAACATAGGTTAACAAGAAAAATGTAGAGCACACAGATGATTCAGTTCTACATGTTAACAATTGTTAGTAGGTGCACACATAATTCAATCAAAATTCAATCATAGTTCATTTATCAAAGAACATGGGATTCTTAATGAATGAAACATACATGGACATCAATATAATCGTATTGCCAAATTCTAGCAAGGGCATGATCGTGGTATATCGAAGCGGTGGTGGGCTGGCGACTGGGCTGGCAGTTTGCTTGACCCTTTTGTATGCCCTATATATAAGCTATCTTCGGTATACTGGGAAAGTGTCAGTGTGTAGGTTTGGTGGAGTGAAATCATGAGACATCATAAACCATCATATGAGAAGTATACTAATAAGTTGATTGCTTATACGTGTATCTGCTCATAATACAATTGAATGATAATATTAGTAGTATGGATATATTACTAACTTTATCATGTAAATTCAATTGTATCCATTCTCATTACTGAACCACTTGTGGCTTCTATTCGTAGAATGCCTCCTCGACGTGACCCTAACGGAGGGGGTTCAACTAGTGGCAACGATGATGAGATTAACAAAATTGCCCAGGCCATCGCTGTACACATGAGGGATGTCATTCCGGGTATGGTCACTGATATCACCCAGAATCTTCGGGGAAGTACCAGTGATTCAGCACATAACTCAAATGCTACTAACACCGGAACTGCTAACTTCACTTTCAAGCAGTTCAATGATGCTAAGCCTCCTAAGTATGATGGTACTGAGGGAGCTACCAGTCTACTGCAATGGCTGGAAAGCATTGAGGATATCCTAGACTTCACAGGATGTCCTGAAAATCTGAAGGTCAAGATGGCCTCAAGCACTTTTCGCAAAGGCGCACTCACCTGGTGGAATTCTGAGAAGAACACCAGAGGACGAGAGGTTGCTTTGGCTTTATCATGGGAGGATTTCAAGAAGTTACTTGTGGAACAGTTCTGTCCACGCCATGAACTGAAGAAACTCGAAGTGGAGATGTGGAATTTAGTTCAGGACAGTGGCGAGAATGCGAAATATACAACCCTTTTCCATGAGTTGTGTATTCTGGTGCCACATCTGGTTACTCCTCTATCCCGTAAGATAGAGAAGTACATTGAAGGATTACCCCTAGTCATCAGGGGAACTATTATGGGGAGTAGTCCTACTACTCTAGAGGCGGCAATTCATCTTGGTGCCACTCTCACTTAAGAATATGTCAAAGCGGGTGTGCTCACTCGAAAGGGGTATAAGAGAGCACAGGTCGAAGAAGGCAAGAAGCCTGAACAGCACCAACCCAAAAAGAAGAAACAGAAACAAAAGACGATCAAAAACTATGCAGCTTTGACTGCAGTTACACCGATGCACGCCACTCCTGTTACTGCTATGCCCCAACCAGCTACGGCCAGAAAGCCTTATACTGGTCCATTTCCACTTTGCACCAAATGCCAATACCATCATTTACCCATTACCCCATGCAGAAAATGTCTCAAGTGTGGACGAATAGGACACTTGGCTGCAACATGTCGATCTGCTCATCTATCTGCTGCTACAACTACCACCGCTAATCCTGCTACTACTGGGGGAAGGGTTTGTTATAATTGTGGAGCAGAAGGACACTTCAGAAACCAGTGCCCAAAACTCAACTCAGCCGCTACAACTGCCACTGCTCGTGCCTTTGTTATCGGAACATCCGAAGCACGCGAGGACCCGGCAGTCATCACGGGTACATTTCTCATTAATGATCATTACATTTCTATCATATTTGACACTGGTGCTGATATAATTTTTCTCTCTGCTAATACTGCTCCCCTGTTTAATAAACAACCATCTATACTTGTTGCTCCTTACACAGTAGAAGTAGCGAATGGTAAGACAATATTAGTGAATTCAATAATTTACGATTGTGAATTGAGATTGAACGATCATCTTTTCCTTATCGATCTCATTCCTATGACACTCGGAAGCTTCTAAGTTGTAGTAGGAATGGATTGGTTATCCAAAAACCATGCCTATATGGTATGCTCGGAGAAACTCCTTCAACTTCCCTTACCGTCTGGAGAAATGATGCAAGTTTATGGTGATAAACCCTGCCGCGGATTTAAGATTGTGTCGTGTATCAAGGCTAGGAAGTACCTGAAGAAGAAATACTTTGCGATCCTGGCTCACGTGGTAGAGATGAAACCTGAGAAGAAAGCGGTTGGAGACGTTCCGGTCATCAGAGATTATCCGGACGTATTCCCAGAAGACTTGCCTGGATTACCACCTATTAGGCAAGTGGAGTTGAGGATCGATCTCGTCGCTGGAGCAAACCCAGTGGCGAAGTCACCGTATCGATTAGCACCATCTGAGATGCAGGAGCTGTGTAGTCAACTTCAAGAACTTCTAGACAAAGGTTTCATTAGACCGAGTTTCTCTCCTTGGGGAGCTCCGGTTCTCTTTGTCAAGAAGAAAGATGGTTCATTTCGTATGTGCATCGATTATCGTGAGCTAAACAAGTTGACAATCAAGAACAGATATCCTCTACCTAGGATCGATGATTTGTTTGATCAATTACAGGAAGCGAATTTCTTTTCTAAAAATGATCTACGATCCGGGTATCATCAGTTGAGAGTAAATGATGAGGATATACCAAATACTGATTAGGACTCGATATGGACACTACGAGTTCGTGGTTATGCCGTTTGTACTGACCAATGCACCGGCAGTGTTCATGGACTTGATGAATCGAGTCTGCAGGCCATACTTAGATCAGTTTGTTATCGTCTTCATTGATGATATACTGATTTATTTAAAGATGGAGCAAGAACATGAGGATCATTTGAAGAAAGTCTTAGAGCTATTAAGAGCTGAACAACTTTATGCTAAATTATCAAAGTGTGAATTTTGGCTAAAAGAAGTTCACTTCTTAGGGCATGTCATTAACAGGGATGGGATACACGTAGATCCAGCGAAGATTGAGGCAATCAAGAACTGGACTACCCCATCTACTCCAACAGAGATTCGTTCATTTCTGGGACTGGCAGGCTATTACCGGAGATTCATCGCAAATTTCTGAAAGATCGCCCTGCCACTTACTACTTTGACCCAGAAAAGTCAAGCGTTCATATGGGGACAGAAACAAGAAGATGCATTTCAACTTCTTAAACAGAAGTTATGCAACTCCCCTCTTCTTAGTCTTCCAGAAGGCAGTGATGCTTTCATTGTCTACTGCGATGCCTCGAACCTTGGTCTCGGTTGTGTACTTATGCAACGGGACATGGTGATTGCATATGCTTCAAGACAGCTTAAGGTTCACGAGAAGAATTATACTACTCATGACCTTGAGTTAGGGGCTGTGGTCTTTGCATTGAAGATTTGGAGACACTACCTTTATGGTACTAATTGTGTCATCTATACTGACCACAAGAGCCTGCAACATATCCTTAATCAGAAAGAACTCAACATGAGACAACGGCTTTGGTTGAGCTTCTAACTGATTATGACTGTGAGATTCGTTACCATCCGGGTAAAGCCAATGTGGTGGCGGATGCTCTTAGTCGTAAGGAACCAGTCAAGCCAATTCGTGTAAGAGCCATGGAGATCAACACGCAGCCAAACTTGAAGGATTTGATTCGTATTGCACAACAACAAGTGGTGACAGACAATCAGCTGAAAACAGACTTAGACTGCGGAATTGAGAAGAAACTAGAACCTCGATCTGATGGTGTGTTATATCTCAACGGCCGCATTTGGATTCCAAAGTCAGAAGAATTGAGCACACTCATCTGTGATGAGGCTCATAAGTCGCGATACTCAGTTCATCCTGGAGCAGATAAGATGTTCCAAGATTTGCGGGCATCTTACCGGTGGGCGGGAATGAAGAAAGACATAGCACTGTACGTGGGGAAATGTCTTACATGTTCTAAAGTCAAAGCAAAACATCAAAAGCCTTCATGACTTCTGCAGCAACCTGAAATTACTCAATGGAAATGGGAACAAATTCCCATGGATTTTATAACCAAGTTGCCGAGAACTCCGTGAGGATTCGATTCGATTTGGGTGATAGTTGATCGTCTCACCAAATCTGCTCATTTTCTCCTGATCCGAGAGGATTACAAAATGGAGAAGTTAGCTACCTTGTACATGAACAAAATCATTGCGCGTCATGGTACTCCAACATCAATCATATCTGATCGTGATAGTCGTTTCACTTCTCGCTTTTGGCAATCATTGCAAAAGGCTTTGGGAACCCGTGTTAATCTTAGCACGGCGTATCATCCCCAAACCGAAGGTCAAAGCGAAAGGACTATCCAAACACTCGAGGACATACTTCGTTATTGTGTGATCGATTTCGGTGGGAGTTGGGACACTCATCTTCCACTTATCGAGTTTTCATACAACAATATCTATCATACAAGCATTCAATGTGCACCATTCGAAGCTTTATATGGTAGGAAGTGCCGATCACCGGTCTGTTGGACCGAGGTTGGTGACTCACAGGTCGAAGGGCCTGAACTGATTCAAGAAACAACCGACAAAATCACAATCATTCAATCAAGGCTTAAGGCCGCAAGGGATAGACAAAAGAGCTATGCCGATCGACGTCGTAAACCACTTGAGTTTCAAGTTGGTGACCGGCTCTTACTCAAAGTTTCTCCCTGGAAAGGCGTTGTTCAATTCGGGAAGAAAGGGAAACTTGCACCAAGGTATGTTGGACTTTTGAGATCCTGGAACGGATTGGTCCCGTAGCCTACAAACTCAAACTTCCGGTGGAGCTAAGCAATGTTCACGATACTTTTCACGTATCGAATCTTAAGAAATGCTTGGCGGATCATGATGTTCAGATTCCACTGGAAGACATTCAGATTCAAAACACATGCAATTCATAGAACGTCCGGTTGAAATCATGGATCATGGAGTCAAGAAACTTAAACGTAGTCGTATCTCGATCGTAAAGGTCCGATGGGAGGGCAAACGTGGTGCTGAGTTCACCTGGGAATGTGAAGACCAGATGAAGCTTAAGTACCCTCATCTTTTTACAGTATCTTCGGCTAGTTAATTTCGGGATGAAATTCCCTTAACTAGGGGAGACTGTAACATCTGTACATTTAGTCATGGTAGTCGTAAACAGTGTTAGGACAATGTGTATTCATGTTCAATCAGTTAATGTGATTCGTATGTTCATGATTGTGTTTGTATATGATATGATCTTAATTAATAGAAACAAGTATGAATTATTTATTTACAGTCGATTTCGCTAGGCAAGAACAGTATCGTATTATATCGAAACAGTGGTGGGACGGCGTCAGATAAGGCAGGTAGCTGGACTATGGGGTATGCCCTATACATATACTGCGTTCGGTGTAATGGGATAATGTTAGTGCGTAGTGTTCAGACGAATAGTATGACAAGCGAATTAATTAAACAAAATCGTAATATGTAAGCGAGACTGAGTATAGTTATGGGTGACGATCCATAATGATACGAATGTTGAACTTATGATTACGAGTAAACGATAATTAAATAATACGATCGGAAAACGTACGCGATTGCGAGTATACACGTAATTGTATTTGTTTAACGATCTGGCAACGAACGAAGAATAAAAACAATTGAAATACATTATTTTACAGTTTTTTTACAATTTTGAAACTCATCAAAATGTGGAGAATAATAACTATTTTATTTAAACCGCGTAAAATGCGCGTTTCGTTCCGAAAGCGCGAACCGAGCGAGACCGAACACGTGGGAAAACCACCGGGGCATAAAAGCCCTTATTTCTTCCATTTTGATTCATTTAATTCAGCCACAAGCCCTTCTCTCTCTATATTTTCATTCTCCACCTTCTCACTAGAAAAACCGAACTTCAAACGCGCGTATCTCCTTCCTTTCTTGACGAAATTTGGTGATTCTTGAACCTACGCGAAGCTAGTTTTCTCCTCTACAAGGAAGTACAAGGGATACGGTGTTTTATCCTGCCGAATTCAAGGTACGAAGCAAGGAAAATTCTGAAAATAGGGTTTTGTTGAGTGTTGTCGATCATGAGCTTCAACCGGTTTTTAGAACCCTAGTAACATGACCAGGAACCCACGAAACACCTTCTGGTACGGCCTGAAGTATGGACGACTTCGAGACCTTAGTATTAGACGGTGATGATGATGTTCAGAGTTGCAGGTTCGTGAGATTCAAGGGCTGGCCGAACCTTTCGACCAGCCGAACCTATGGCCGAACCATCATCAGCTAGGCGAACCTTCATCAGCATCATTAGACGAACCTTGCTGCTCATGAACCTCCCTCGACGAACCTATTAGCTGTCAATGTCAAGGCCGAACCATGTACCATTCAGCGAACCTATGTGATGCAGCATGAGTGGCGAACCCTAGGTGCCCGAACCTTCGGCCAAACCCTTGCATGGTGCCGAACCATTCCATTTCAGGCGAACCTGAGCCATGCACGAACCCTTGAGACACGAACCTGTTTACATGCTAGACGAACCAAACATCAATGACCGAACCATTCTTGACTCACGAACCCATAACCTCGGCGAACCTTGCATGTAAACCCATAGAGCCGAACCCTTATGAGAGGCATTGGCCGAACCTTCTAATAGGTTCGCTGGTCGGGATTAGGGGGAGGGCTACCGAATTCACAATTGGCCAAATTTTGTAACTCGGCCCTTAAACGGTTTGGCTGAAATATTTGCAGCACAAGGCCCACTTATCCTCGGCCCAACAATAACCCAACATGTTATTATTCGGTATCCTTGGTTTCATGGCCCACATAGTAATCTGGCCCAATCAGGCCACCATGGCCCAATTGGTTATATCCATTATACATGACCAAGGGTCCAATAACAAATGTTTAGGTCCAATAGGACGAGATGGGCCCATAGAATTTTATCACGGCCCAATCTTGGCCTTTTAACTCATTAACTAAGAAGTGATCATGATTGGGTTAAGTTTAACTTAACCTAATTATATGGTCAAGTCATAAGCATTATGGGCTAAAACATCATAACATATTTTCAAAATACATGTTAATCAATGGCTATCAAATTCATCAACAATTGTCATTTTATGCATACAAGTTATGCATAAAAGAACATGACACTTCTTTTCACGAATCAATTATCAAATCAAGTGACTCAATCATGATTTTCAAATTCGCACAAAACTCTTAATCATGAGAACAAGTATTCAAGAGTTAATAAAGTTCAATATAACACAAGTCAATCAATAAATCAAAGTCTATACAATCATAAATCTTATATCTTATATATGATTACCATGATATAGGAACCAGTTAGAAGTCTTGTTTCTACTTGCTATTTGTTATAGTTCAGAGTCTACTGCACACAGGTGAGAACTTTAGCCCCTCTTTTACTGTTTTTCAACTGTTTTGGGGTGGAACACGTGATCAAACTCCCTTTATGCTATTGTGTAATTGTTACAAGTTCACTTTAGAAATCCTAGGGATTTCTCAACTATTTTCAAAGGATTATCAACTGTTTAAATTGTTATATCAACGGTTAAAATTTATGTTATTAAAAAGCTTTTATAAAGGTTCTTTAAACTGTTTTATATCAGCTTTACACCAATGATTTTATAAATGTTAAACACTTTTAACTAATGAGATTTATAAACTCTTTTACTATAAACCCGTGTTTTTGATTAAAATTATATGTTATAAACCTTGTTATTACACAAGGATACTATCTTTGGTATTAAATCAAGGATTTCAATACGAGGTTTTCAACCAATGGTTTTCGTAGAGGTATTCAAACAAAGGATTTCAATTCACTGTATTCAAACAAGTGATTTCAAGCATTGGTATTCATGGTATTCACGGAAAGTTTTCAAATCATGGAAATCAAATAAGGCATTCAATTAAAGGGTTTTAAATTCAAGTTTTCAAAAGCATGGTGTTCATCGTTGTGAACAAACTTATACACACATCAAGTTACATATTCATTTAGCATTAGTAATGGGTGATCACAACAAGGGAAAGCGGACACAATTGGGCAGGCCTAATTCTGGAGTTAGCTTTTAAATTTGTTTTAAAAGCTAACTGCAGGAGTTGGTTACGAATGGTTATATCAATGTTGCTGACAAATTTTCTAACTCCAAACGTAGTTTGGGAGTTGATTATATGTTGGTTTTTCTAGCAAACAGTCTGATGACTGTTTGGACACGTTTTACAGACTTGATGTTAGTTTGGGTTGCAACCATCCATGTATTTTCATTCATTGTTTTATTCATATGCCTTACAATGCAAATTCATATTTACAACTGTTAAACCTATTGTTCTCACCAACTACTTTAGTAGTTGACAGTTACTTTTCTCGTGTTTCAGGTAATCAGGTTTAAGACATTCTAAAGGATAACTAAGGAGACTGTTTATGATAGAACAAGATGAAGAAACATGCTAGGATGGATTTAGAAACACATTAAAATCCTGATTGTTTAATTGTCTTGTTTGAAGTCTTATTTTGTAAACTATATTTTGGGTCTGTAGTTGTCATTTTTTTTTGGTAGATAGATTGAATGTCTGTAACTAAACAATGGTCTAAACATTATGAAATCTAGTAATACATTGTGGTTGTTCTTATTCAATGCTTGTGCATGATTCAACCATTGATCGTCACCGCGCCGTGGATTCCGCACGCGGTGCAGGGGTGTGACAAATAGGCTCGAAAGTTAACTTCACTGGTTATCCTCAAAGTACGACAGATATTTCCATAGTTTTCACTCTTGAGGCTGACTTTTTGCAAATCATTTTTAACTTTTTATGCTACCTTCTTGTAGCTTTTCTTCTTACAATTTAACACATTCTAACTTATTTGAGATTGATCCTCCTACTTTACTTCCTTGTAGTCCTTCCATACTGCTTAATCCTGGTAACGAACTATCTTCCTCTAGTGACAATCTAGATTAGTTGTCCTTCTTGCTAATTCACTTCATTATCTCTTGATGATGTTTGTACTAGTGAATTCCGTTGTAGATCCACCCAATGATTAAAATCTCCAAAGTGCCCAAACTCTTCAATTTCAGGATATCTCTTCCTCCGCTATGGAGTGGTCGGTATTCAACTAGAGTCTTTCAAGTAACCACTCATGAGATAACCTTGTTGAAATTTTATAAGTTTTATATCATGAGAATTCTTCTGGTTTTTATAATTCTGTTTAAATGTTTTAGCTGTTAACTACTTTTCATAACACACAGCACTAACACTATCCCAATATACCGAACATAGTTTATATATAGGGCATACGTAGAGTCAGGCTACCTGCCTTATCAGCCGCCAGCCCACCACTGTTTCGATATATTACGATAGTGTCCTTGCCAAACGTCTTTGACTGTAAATATTTTAGCAAACACTTATCAACTAAACAATTTCCTCTATCATACTACACATGTTCATAAGATTCACATCGATGTTATGATGCAAATACTATTGTTTGCAGTTGGTCTTCAATGCTTCTCAAAACATTTATTGGCACTGTAAAATCTTCTAATCTGAGATTAAATCCTTCACCATTTAATCTTTCACTTCTTCTTTTTCCCAATAATCATCGATTCTAATGGTTTGAAGATCGTCTTTTCCTCCTGGTGTTAATTACCTTCCTTCACCTTGCTATCATTCGGTAGCTGGTACTAATTGTCGTGTATCAATGCGTGTGGAGGTCTCGCTTGCCAAAACAATGACGTTTCTTCAAGCAATAATAGGACGCCTAGCCCAATCCCATCTATAGTCTTCGATGTATCGTATATTGAATGACCTTCGCGTTGCTATTAAAGAATATCTTGATCACTCTTATGATCCATGGGAAATAGCACTTCTCATGGCAACCTAACTTCTCAAATTATGTTCTCAGTCTCCAGCTTCATGTTCCATCTATTCTATTCACTAGGTGGAGCTCCTTTAGGGTTTTCTAACTTGTTTGCCTATGACGTTGTTGTTTAGTTTAGGATTAGGAGTTCGATTGATTGGATTGGGTAGGGAAACAGATTGCTTATGAAATAACATTTCTAAAACAAAAGTTCAAGTGGTAGAGTAAACAAAACTTCATAACGAAGGTTTACATTCATGCTGTGTGAACTAAGGAATTTCCTCTCAACAGCAAACAATTCGAATACTTCTACGTTAGCTATCAAGAATTAGGAAAGGTTAAGTTAAAGGCGTGTATATTAGAGATGCAAATAGAATAAGTTGTGCATGGGAGTTTGAAGGTCAACGATGTACTATTAGGGATAATAGAAATGTCAACCACAGGCAACCCGGCCCGTTCGTTATTAAACAATGACTAACATAATGTCGATATGAGAAACGATGAAATGAAGAGTTTCTCAAGTTTATTCGTATGATAATCTGAATATGAAGGAGGGGTGTGTATCGTATAACTTTGATGTCATCACATGCTTTCTCCTGGGTCTTCCTGATTTTTCACTCACTCGTGTATCCCTGTAGTTAGTTGAGGAGTACGCATAGTTGATAGTCATAATCAAACTTCTGTGCTTATAAATATGGATTTGATAAAGAAGTACAAAGGAATTTAGAAATTTGTAGGTTAAAAACAAAGAATTCTTAGACGCCTTAAAAGGATTGGAAGTCGACAACATGAGTACCTTGGTAACAAAGAAGTCATGATTCCCATAATATTTGAGGTAAAGAGAAGATGTGAATACACAAATGTCGTTTCCACTAAAATAGAATGAACGAAGGAAAGGTTACCATAAAATCATCTTTGACCTCTTGTGACTTAAATCCTATGCTCAGCTCCCAATGTTAACTATTGTTTGTTTCAATATTCATTAACATAACAAGTATTTATACGTACATACATAAACATTATGTCCGAATTTTTATTTAGCCTGTGTCTTCGAACTTCCCATGTAACTTCAAATTCACCATTATGTGTGCACCCACAATCCTGAATTTAATTTACATGGTTGTTCTAGTTTAACCATTCGTGTGCTTCATATGCCTGGGTATTCATGGTCTCACTAGTATCATGTTTCTATTTGTCTAGGCCCCTAGATTACTCAGGTTAAAGTCTAGGAACTTATCCTAAGGTTCATAATTCGCTAAAACCTTTGGCTCTGATACCAACCTATCACAACCCAGCCAGGGGGCTTGACTAACGATTGATTCGAAACACAAAGTAGCGAAAGACAAAAAAAATAATTTACAATTCAACCAAAGGTTTAGTCTAGATATCTAATTTGTTTACAACAAATCTAAGGACATGATTTAACTTGTGGGAGAGTTTCTAGAGTTATTAGGTCCATCCAGGCATCAGCACACTTTAATAATCTTTAAGCCAAGTTCTTCAGTTTTTCGTGTGGTGTTCTTATTCAAGCAACCCTGTATCTGGGTCAAACCTGTTTCTAATTACCTGAAAGACATGCTAAAATACGTCAACTATAAAGTTGGTGAGCTCATGAGTTTTATTATACAGACACAATAATAAATAGCATGTGATAATTCAATAACAATACAACCAACCCTGCTCCATGCCCGGGCGTTTGCCTCTTATAATGTTAGCCCATAACATGGTCATTCTAATTTACTTCCCACTCCGAGACCCGTTCCTGCTCTCAGTGTAAATGTATCATAAAGAATATATGCCACAACGGTTGACATTAACCTCAGTGGGGTTTCAACCCTATTTTTATAAGGCCACCCTTTCGGGCCACTGTGCGTGGGGGATTCCCCAAGTAGTACTACCCATATACTCACCGGCTCTCCTTATGAGTTAATGGTTGCAAATTATGCTTAATGTCTAGGGGAAGCAATTACATTTGAAACGGACGTTCATTATCACATCATAAATATAATTTTATAAACAATTTATGGAGCATGCTTTCAGTATCCCAAAACAGTAAAAAGAAAAGGGATCACATGAACTCACCTGGTTGCTTTAACTGGTTCCCTTTTGTTCCTGTACAATCATGTCATTGTGCCACTATGCATGATTTGCTATGTTCCCAGAGTTATCATCAAAGCAGTTCCTAATTGTAATCATCTATACATGTATAAGTTGTAGATTTCATACATTAAGGTTGTTGATTCGTAGTTGAGCTCTTTGGGTTTATATGTTTAATGTTTATGTTTACTAGTTTAAAGTTTCCTTGTATTTCCGTATTTAGTGAACTCTTACTATTCAGTTGTACATATAAGGTATGTGAAATGTTATTATTAATTAATGTTTAATATAAATATTTCATATATATCTTGTGTAACTAGTATGTTTGCAATTTCTAAGATGATTTAGTTTTACTGTGATAACTTCTAAAGTTTTAAAGTTGACTCTTGTTTGTGCACTTGAGAGAAAACAAATATCCAAATTTGTCTAAGTCTATTAGTAGAAATGATACTTTATTAATACTAAAAGTTGATGCAATACATAGGGTACAAAAGGTAACAAGAATAGTATAAAGTTATAATAATGTGTTCACCAGCTTATTAACATTAGAGATAATTAACAGGAATTTCACATAGAATAAAATATTAACAATTAACATTAGTATCTAAGATGTTATACATGTTGTAGTCAATATTTATACTACTATTATAATTGTTCTAAAGATTGCATAAAAGAATGTTTGAACTTATACATAATTAAATCTCTATGTGTAAATGGAATTATAAATTCTTAGATGTAACCATCATTAATTATAATAATACCAACAATACTGATTTCACTAACAATATTAATGGCATTTCTATTTTTATGACTAAAATATATGAGTAATATAATATCATATGTTAGGGTAAATAATAATGTTTTTAATAAGTTTTATTATTTGTAATTATTGAGTTAAAATTTCATAATATTGTTTAGTTAGATTACTCTTAACATGATAAGTATATTATAGTAAAATCTTAAATAATCTTAAAAGAGTAGAACGTGATAATGTTAATGTTGATATAAATAATAGTAATACTTATAAAAATAAATCGTCTTAATATTAATTCAAGCAAATTCGTGATCAAATGAAACATTAGTATAAGATAAGTACTTTGTATAAAATCGTATTATTGTCAAGTCAAACAACTTTCTTAGATTTCAATTTATTTAACACTAAAATATATAGTGTAGGTATACACATTAATCTTATTAACTTCAATATAATCTAAGTTTTGTTTACCCATAGACGTATAAAATCCATTGTTAACGTGTTGAATTAATCATATTTATAAGCATATAATCTTACATAAACTATTATTGTATATTATTCTATGGATGTGTATATATAGTATGTGTATGTATTTGTAAATTTAATGATTTAATACCCACTTTAATTTAAGTTTCTAAATAAATTCTCATACTCTATGTAACATGTGTAAATAAATTTCCAATAAGTATCCATAATATACCTCAAGACTTGAAATAACAATTTGATCATATATTATCATATATTACTAGTGTTCATGTTACCACTTAGTACCATTCAACATTTTAGGGTTTTGTAGTTATTTTTATTTATGAACATATCTCCGAATGCCGAATGTAAATCACACACGACTTATGGTTTTAGTAACATTTTTATTATTAACTAATTTCTTAATAACCATATTTTATGTTTGTTAACACAAAAGCTCAACCAATTATATATATTCATTTAAACATATAAACTACATATTAAAAGTTAATGGCACGCGATTTTTACCTTCCCACTCGTCCAATACACGTATCCAAATCCGATTAAATTATTCGCACGTTTGTTTCATAATTCGAACTTGTTTCTAAACTCGTTTTTACGTAACGAATACAACCGAGCGCTTCATTTTTGCTATTGACCGAGGCTGTCCGGGTTTGACCCGTCCTAAACGCGTCTGACTTTCGTTGACCAAGGCTCTAATCATCTCCAAAACATCCCTAATCGTTCTTCGGCTACTTCTGTCAACCACGGTTGGGCGTGGTGGCTGCTTCTCCGTCACCAGATGCCTTTCGGGAAACATCACAGCCACGAGCACCACCCAAAATACACATATTAGAACAAGATAAACGAGTTAATGAAATGCATGTGTGGATCGGAGCTGTTTAAGTCCGTTCTTACCTTGCGTTGTTAGTTGTAGAGAAATAGTCGACCGGTTTACCTAGCCGAACCCCTCTGTCGAGAACCCCAGCAGCATTACCGCCCACTGTCACGCCGGGAATCCTTGGGGGAACCACCACAGCCGCGATAACATGTCAAAACCAATTTCAGAATCGATAACCTTCATAAATTCAGCATGCATGTGTAGATTGATGGTTGTTGTGTGTCTGCTTACCGTTTTGCGCCAAGAGTATAGAGAAAAGGTTGTAGGCTCCGAATCACCACCATCAACCGCCGCTGGAGTCAAGGTGGAACCCTACCCGCCTCAGCCATTGTCGGTTTCTTGTTGGCGATGCTCAAGCCACCGCTGCATGTGGAGTTTTTGGTCTCCTCCCGTCATCTAGCACATGTCTCCGGTCCAAAACACCATTCGAGCTCCTCGTCCTTGGCGTTTATAGCGAAAACCCTAGTCACCGTGAATCTTTCTAACTAGTTTTCCCGACCTTAGAGATGTTTACTCACAAGATTGCAGAAGGGGAAGTTGTAGAATACAGGGAGAGGAGTTCGATGGTGTGGTCATCTTGTCTTGCCACCGTGACGCCGCCGTGATGCCGCCGTGGGGTGGCCAACTCCGGCCGCCGCTCTCCCTTTCTTTCTCTCGATTGTTTTAATTTGAACAGCTGAAAAAGACACACACATATTTGTGTGCGGCTGGAATAAAGGGAAAAGAATAGGGTTTTCATCCTTTTTATAGCAAGGGTTAATTCTAGGGCTTTAAACGCGTATTCGACCCGTCTCGCGATCGTATTTCGTTTTCCTTTATCATTCTCGACCCGACTCTTCCTAACTTACGTGAAAATAACGTATAATAATATTAGAATGTTTATTTTTTTTGAAGTTATTTGTTTAATTAATTACGTTCAAACGCGTTAGTATCGCGTATTCAACATATTTGACTAATTAAATGTTTTCGTTCTCCGAATAAGGTTCTCGTATTTTTAATATTGTAAATATTTTTAAACAGGTATTTATCGAGGCTATTTACCTCAGCTCGGAAATCAGAACATTTAATTAGTTAATGCTGGTGTTCACACATTAAGTTCTGTTTAAAATTCTTAATAGGCCTAATTGGGCCTAAGTTTCTTATTGGGCTTTCAATGGGCCTATTTGGGCCTTCACATCAGATTGAGCCTTTATATCTTATTGGGCCTTATTATCTAATTACAATTTAATGTTTATGTTTGTTGGGATTTTCTTACATTTGTTACATCGTGAAAGGAGTACAGTGGGCGAACCTGTTGCTGGCCGGACATGCCCATTCACGAACCCACGATGGAGTGCCGAACCTCACATCTTGCAGGCGAACCTATGACGACCACCGAACCCTTCACTATGCTCCTAAACCGAACCTTGTAGCTGGTATGGGCGAACATGTGTCTCTCGAACCTGTAGTGGCGAACCCAGGACATCAATCGGCGAACCTATCACTGTGTAACTCAGCCGAAGCTGGCGCTCATATGGCCGAACCTCATGGCATTTGGGCCGAACCCTACTGGCTTGAGCCACGAACCCAGAGACGAACCTATTGAATCATAGCCGAACCTTTGAGGTAGGAACCACCATGACGAACCTGGTTAGCATACGCGAACCATAGCAGTAGACGAACCATTTATACCTCACCGAACCTACGTGGCAAACACAGGGGACGAACCTTTGGGGGAAGACACGAACCAGTTGGAGGATCACGAACCTCACAAGGAGTGGCAAACCTTGGGTGAGAGGTTCGCTGGTTCCAACGAATGACCAGAAAGCATAGAGTAGGACATATCCCATTTTCATCGAAATACACCGCTTGGTCCAACCCTATTGCTACTTGATCCAACATAAACCCTTTGGCCCAATTTATTCTTGAACAAGCCCAAATCGTTGACCCATTTATCCTAGGCGGCCTAATAACCACAAATTGATCATCTTTTAATTCGACCTACTTGTATAATATAATCGGCCCAACAACTCATGTAGATCGGCCCATTTAGAAATTGGTTTGGCCCACAATATGGTTAATTTGGGATAGACACAAGAACTTAAACCACAAAGGCCTAACATGTAAAACAATGATGGTAAATCAATTACAAACGCTTTATCAATGCAATTCAATAGTATAACATGGTATGACTGGAATTTCGAGAAAGAAATTTAAATACAAGGAAGCATTCAAAACTATGTATTAAGATGGAAATCATAACAATACATAAACGGGGCCAAACAATGAACGGACTCACAAATGTTAGCCCACTTTTGGCTAACACAAACACGAACACGAATTATTACACTTCTACTCATGAATTGCAGACAACATGAAATCAATATAGGAACGTGAATACTACTACCAACACAACAACGAGCGCGCATATTCTTGTATCATTACTTAGTCAACCACTACAAACACAAGGTGAGTTCATATGTCCCTTTTCAAACTTATTTGTTTTTCTTCAGGAATGAGAAGCATGTTAAACATTTTAATAAACTATTGAAATGTTATTTAATGCTTTTAAACTTAAACATGATGTTTACAACAAGGCTTATGCTTGGAAACTATTATACTTTGAGAAACTATGTGCTTGATGCTTATTCTACAAAGTAGATGCTTAATGCGTATGCTTGAAACGAGATGCTTGAACTTGATGCTTGAGTGTTATGCTATGAACAAAATGCTTAAACTTGAGGCTTGATGCTTATGCTACAAACTAGAGGCTTAAACTACATACTTGATGCTTAAACTATGAATTTCATGATTGAACTATATGCTAATGCTTGAAACTATATGCTTGGAAACTATGATTGCGTGCGAAATGCTAAGCTTGTATCTTGTCATGGGCTACGTAATTGCTAAACTTCGCTATAGCAGGGCTTGTACCCATGTATTGAGATACGTGAAAGCTAAACTATGATGAGGCTAAGCTATTATCTATATAAGAGACATGTAATTGCTAAACTTCTGCTATAGCAGGGCTTTTGTCTGCTTATATAAGATATGTAAATGCTGGATTGTTTGTGTATGCATGGCTTGTGTCTATGTATGAGATACGTAATTGCTAAACTTCTGCTATAGCAGGGCTTGTATCTTGTATAGGAGACACATAATTGCTAGACTAGGCTTAACTAATTCATGAGATACGTAATGGCTAAACTTCTTCTAGAGCAGGGCTTGTATCTATCCGTGAGCTAAATAATTGCTAAACTTCTGCTATAGCAGGGCTTGTACTCACGCTTGAGATTAGTGAAAGCGAAACTATGTGCGTGTGAAACTATGATGCTTGTTAAACTTACTTTGAAGCTAATACTTACGAATGCTATAGACTTGTAAACTTTGAAACAGTAAACTAAAGCTATGACAAGGAATGGTTTGAATGGTAGGTAAAATGCTTTGTTCTTATTGACAACAGTGTCATATGCGGATTAGTATGTGGTGGGACGGCGTCTGGGCGGGTTGTAGGCTCGACTCCGGGGTATGCCCTATATATAAGCATACCGATTTGGATATTTCATGTGGAGTTAATGAGGTTAAGGTTTTACCGAAAGAGGTTTGCTAAAGCTATTTTTAAACTTATAAATTTTATGAACTCACCAACCATTGTGTTGACTTTGTTTTTCTTACATGCTTTTGTAGGATTCGATCTGCCCAAGATACATATTAAATTGATGTGGCTAGTGTGATATGATCCAAGTCGGGTCATACCCAATAACAAGCTAGACAAACACCTTGCAAAATTTATTTATTGATTTGATCAATTTAATAAATTACAACACTTAATACATTTAGAAAGTGGTTTTCTAAATAGATGCACTTGAGAAATTAATAAATAACATGGGTTTATTTATTTTGAGAGATTACTAAATATTGTTATTTAAGAGGTTATATAATGTGACATATATTTGTTACATGTCACAAATTAATTAAATGGTTTGATTAATTAAGATTAAACAAAATAGGTGGGATATTTTAAAAGCAAACCCTTCCATTGGGGGCAGATTTTTCAGCTTTTTTTTGGCTGCAAAAGCCTTACCCACTTGATTTAAGTTGATCTTTTACATGTGCAAGCAATATACATGCAAGATACACTCTCTCTCTCACTAGAAAAGTTGAAAGCCTTTTCTCTCTTTTCTTGCTCTCATTCTCACGAAAAATAACAGCAGCTTAGGGGCTGTTCTTTTCAGTTTTAAAAGGGTATTTGAGCTGAAATATTGGTGTTGAGATCCTAGCATTCAAAGGTGTTCTTGTTGGAAGCTTGGGGTATACAAGCTTGAGGTCTTCTACATTGAAGATTAGTTTTCAAACATCATCTTCTACACTTCCAAATCTGAGTTTCAAGAGGTAGTTCATGATGTTGTTATGAGTTTTTGATAGCATGTTCTTCCATATAAAGATCCTTTGTATTTGGGTTTTGTTTTAACAAGTGTATATGATACATAAACTAACTAATCTCAAAATGGTTTTTGATTATAACTCCGCTGCGTTTTTACATATTAATGGTTAATATGACTTTGATAAACATCTACAAAACCCAACAATGGCATCAAGAGCCGGTTATATGGATGCATGCTTCAAAAAATCGAAATTTTCGGGTCCTTTTTGAGTAAAAAGTGGGCTGGAAATTTCACACATGGAAATCCCTTTGTTTTTCAAGATATTACTTTTATATGCATGTAAGAATCTTGAAAAATTAAAATCATAAGATGGTTTGTTTGTTTGGACAAAAACCCACTTGGATTTGGTTTGTGTTGGCTGAAATTTTGGGTTAGAAAAGGGACCATGTTACGTTTTTTTTGTGTATGCATTTGGATGTATTTTGGTGCAAATAACCTAGCCATGACCTTGTGTTTGATTGTTTGTGGTTGTGATTTTATTTGGTTGAAATAAAGGCATGTAATTTATTTGTTTCATTTGATATGTAATAAATAGATTAGGTTGCACTTTATTTTTCTAGAAAAAATGTATTAGGATTTTTTTTCTATGTAACAAGCATTTTGGGGCTGATTTGTAAGACAAAGAAGGTGCCTAAAGATGGTGGTGGAATCACAACACAAAAGGAATACTTGAAGCATTTGGATGCAAGTTCAATTGGGAGTTCATCAACACAATATTGTGTCATGTTTTTACCCTTAGGAATGACCTTTTGACACACTCGTTATGGCAAGCAAGTGTGGTCAAAATAGTTGGCTATGGTTATGCACTTATATTTTATGTTTGGTTGTTTGAATAAGTTTGACATTTTAGTAGAAAATTGATAAAACTAGTTAAACAAATAAGATAAAACAAACATAAAATTGGTTCTTTAAAAATCATTAAAGGATTTAATAAAATGGTTTATTAAAGGTTAATGATTTAATAAAATGAGTTTCATTAAAAGGAATCAAAAACAAAAATTTTTTTATATAAATACCATGTATTTGAATGCATACAAATAGTATGGTATAAAAGGTTTTTCTAAAAACTAGAATTTTAGAAACTATAAAGACCCTTTACAAAACAAGTTTTAACACCATCCTTTTAAACAACACTCAATTCACTTGCAACTTATTTATGGGATAAAGGTCACCTAACCATAAACTTAGAAACTTGTGAAGTTGAGGTGAAATTACCGTATTTGTGGGATAAAGGTCACCTAACCACTTGTATTTGTAAAATCACACGTGTGTTTAAGTAGGACGACTTGATTTGGAAATCATGCATTAGGATCACCGAAGCATGACGTACAAAAGATGTTGATGGGATAAACATGCCAAACAAAACATAAGATGTTTAAACCGATCCCATACACTAGAAATTGTAATAGGTTACAATTGTCAAAACGTTGACTACCTTGTTAATTTAAATAAAGGGATAAAGATCACCTAACCAATATTTAAATGTAACGTTGGATTCTAGATTTTAATTATTAATTGTCTATGAGACATAAAAGGGTATTAGTAATTAAAATACATTGATATTAAAAATACTAAAATTGAACTTTGAAAATTGTAGATGGCAGCTAACAACAACAACGCAAACCCGAACGTCCACAACCTATCACTAAGAACCATCCTCGAAAAGGAACGTCTTAACCATGGGAACTTCATGGATTGGTACCGAAACTTGAGAATTGTTCTCAAGCAAGAGAAGAAATCCTATGTGTTGGACGATCCTATTCCCGATCAACCCGATGAGAATGACGTGGAAGCCTTTAACGATTGGGTCAAGTACGTCGAGGACTCCGTGCAAGTCTCATGTCTAATGTTGGCGAGTATGACTTCCGATTTACAGAAGGACTTTGAGAACCACAATGCTTATGATATGATCACCCAGTTGAAGGAAATGTTCCAACAACAATCTAGGGTGGAACGGTTCGAAACGGTTCGAGCACTTCATGCATGTCGGATGGACGAGACCCAATCAGTTTCATCTTATGTTCTCAAGATGAAAAGCCACATTGATCGCCTCGAGAGACTTAACTGCCGTGTCTCAAATGAGTTAGCTACGGATTTGATCCTTAACTCCCTATCCAAAAGGTTTGAAACCTTTGTTATGAATTATAATATGAATGGATGGGACAAGAGCATTGGTGAGCTTCATGCAATGCTCAAAACGGCCGAGGCGGGTATGGGTAAAAAGGTTTTACCGGTCCTTACGATCAATGAGGGAGGTAGTAATAAGAGGAACCACCCCGACCCTAAGGCAAGTGTTGCTAAAGGGAAAAGGCACGTCAAGGGGAAGGGTAAGGGAAAAGCTAAAATGGAACCAACCAAACCGAAAGAAAAGAAGCAAAAGGTTGCTAAAGATGACCCATGTTTTGAATGTGGTGAGATAGGCCATTGGAAACGCAATTGTCCGGTCTATCTTAAAGAGTTGAAAGCTAAGAGGGATGCGGGGCAAACCTCAGGTACAAATTTTATGATACAAGTTGAGCTAAATGTTATTTCTTCTAACACATGGGTACTAGATACCGGATGTGGAACTCATATTTGCAATTTGTTGCAGGGGTTCAAAAGAAGTGAACATTATGCAAAAGGGGAAATAAGTCTCTTCATGGGCAATGGTGCAAAGGTTCATGTTGAAGCCCAAGGAGACTATGTTTTGAAGCTTCCAAGTGGTTTGGAAGTTATTTTGAAAAATATTTTGTATGCTCCTAGTTTGACTAGGAATATTATTTCAGTTTCCCTTTTAAGACAATATGGTTATGATTTCAAGTTTGTTGACAATGATATCCATGTTTCTTTAAATCATGTGTTTTATTTTAAGGCTATGCCTTGTAATGGTATTTATGAATTGGTTCATGATAACACAACATATCATAGCTCAATGTACCAAGCTACCACCAAAAGGCTCAAATTAGATTTGAGTGATTCCTATCTTTGGCATTGTCGCCTTGGACACATAAACAAAAATCGCATGCAAAAACTTCAAAAGAATGGTCTTTTAAAAACTAATGAAAATGATTCATTTGATGTATGCGAGTCTTGTTTACAAGGTAAAATGACAAAGGCCCCTTTTAGTGGGACTAATGAAAGGGCAAAGGATTTATTAGGGATCATACATTCGGATGTATGTGGACCTTTTAATCCGATCACAAGGAATGGTGAAAGATACTTCATTACCTTTACCGATGACTATAGTCGTTATGGGTATGTGTACTTGTTAAGACACAAACATGAATCTTTTGAAATGTTCAAAATCTTCAAGAATGAAGTAGAAAATCAACTCAGCAAAACGGTCAAGATTCTTCGAACCGATAGAGGAGGTGAATACCTAAGCAGTGAATTTCAAGAGTTTCTTAGAAGTTGTGGGATTGTCTCACAACTTACTCCACCTGGAACACCACAACATAATGGTGTATCTGAGAGGAGGAATCGGACTCTATTGGATATGGTTCGATCTATGATGGCTAGAAGCACACTACCTCTGTCATTTTGGGGTTTCGCTTTGCTCTCCGCGGCCCGTATTTTAAATATGGCCCCAACCAAGAAAGTGGAAAGGACACCTTTCGAAATATGGCATGGAAAGGTTCCATCATTGTCATATTTAAAAGTTTGGGGATGTGAGGCTTATCCTAAGCAATACACTCAAAACAAACTGAAAGCCCGATCCACTAAGTGTATCTTTGTTGCATATCCTAGAGATTGTATGGGATATTATTTCTATGATCCAACAGAGCAGAAAGTGTTTATTGCTCGAAAGGCAGAGTTCTTGGAAACTAAGTTCCTTTCGGAAGGAACTAGTGGAAGAACAGTGGAATTTGAAGAGGTTCAAGATTCACAAGACGATACACATTTGGTTGATACTAGCAATCAACATGAGGATGTTGAGAATGCTCATGTGGATGATCAAGATACACAAAACATTCGCAGATCTGGTAGAATTAGTGTTCCTCATGAGAGATATGGATTTTTTATGGATGGATGCTATGTGGTGGATTCCGATGAACCAACCACATACCGTGATGCAATGTCAAAACCTGATTTTGACAAATGGCAAGAAGCCATGAACATTGAGATGCAATCCATGTATGATAACCAAGTTTGGGAATTGGTTACACCACCTCTTAAGTCCAAGGTAGTTGGAAGTAAGTGGGTTTTCAAGAAGAAAACCGATATGCATGGAAACTTGGATACTTATAAAGCTAGACTTGTAGCAAAAGGTTTCACTCAAACTCAAGGTGTTGATTATGATGAAACTTTCTCACCTGTTGCGATGCTAAAGTCTATTAGGATATTGTTTGCCATAGCTGCATATTATGACTATGAGATTTGGCAAATGGATGTCAAAACCGCTTTCCTTAATGGATATCTTGAGGAAGATGTCCATATGGAACAGCCTGAAGGTTTTGTCGATCCAAAACATCCTAATAAGGTATGTAAGTTAAAGAAGTCAATCTATGGATTGAAACAAGCATCGAGAAGTTGGAATCATCGTTTTGATGATGAAGTAAAGAAATTTGGCTTCATCAAAAACGCTGACGAAGCTTGTGTATATAAAAAGGCTAGTGGGAGCATCATTACTTTCCTTGTATTATATGTCGATGACATTCTACTATTTGGAAATGACATTCCAACCTTGCAAGGTGTAAAAGCCTGGCTTGGAAGTTGTTTTTCCATTAAGGATCTTGGTGAAGCCGCCTATATTTTGGGAATAAAGATCTATAGGGATAGATCAAGGCGGTTGATAGGCTTAAACCAAAGTGCATATATTGGCAAAGTCTTGAAAAGGTTCAAGATGGAGAATTCTAAGAAGGGTTTGGTACCTATTCAAAAGGGGACTATATTGAGTAGATCTCAATGCCCTAGTTCAAAAGTTGAGCAAGAAAGAATGAATGGAGTCCCATATGCGTCTGCTATAGGATCCATCATGTATGCAATGATATGCACTAGACCGGACGTGTCATGTGCTCTAAGCATGACAAGCAGATATCAACAGAATCCTGGAAATAGTCATTGGATGGCTGTTAAGAGTATTTTGAAATACCTTAGAAACACTAAGGATATGTTCTTAATATATGGATCTGGTGAGGATGAACTAGTTGTAAAGGTTTACACGGATGCGAGTTTCCAAACTGATCGAGATGATTCACGATCACAGTCGGGATATGTCTTCATTATGAATGGAGGAGCGGTCTCATGGAAGAGCTCAAAGCAAGATGTAGTGGCACTATCTACAACAGAATCAGAATACATCGCTGCTTCATTGGCAGCTCAAGAAGCTGCGTGGCTTAGGAAGTTCATTGCTGATCTAGGGGTTGTTGCTACCATTCAAGACCCCCTGGAGATCTTTTGTGATAACGAGGGTGCGATTGCTCAAATCAAGGAACCTCGTGCACATCAAAAGACTCGGCACATTGAACGGAGGTTCAACTACATAAGGGATGAAGTTGAAAAAGGAAAGATATGTATTCGCAAAGTTCACACTGATCAAAACATTGCGGATCCATTCACGAAGCTCCTTGAAAGGACAAAGCATGAAAGTCATACTTGTTCCTTAGGACTTCGATATTCTAGTGATTGGACTTGATCAAATTTTGTATTTGGATATCGGAACTTATGTTATTTGACTTAATTATTTGGTTATAATTTTTATTTACTATTCCTATTTTGCATGTTTAAATCCATGAATAAATAAGTTATTCTAAACGTCCGTAGTCGGTCATATTTGTGGGAACAACTATGAATGTAAGACTATTATGAACTTGGATTGGTTGATATTCATAAGGTATGAATATAAAGCAAAAGGTTGCTAACAAGGTTCATTAATATCTGTGGGATATAGATATAGGACTGACCCGCTCTCAAATATTTCTTCATGGAATCTTAGTGATTAGTCATAAGAAATATTGAGTAAAGGCGAATATCATTGTATCCTCAGACCTGAGATACATATTGGGTCTTGATATTCACCAAGTGTCGTACTTTGACTTAGTACTTTGCTGTTCTAAAAACACGGCAGTACATAAGGCTGAGTTCAGGTATGATACAAGGTGATTGTGAGAGACGTATGTAGTCAAGATGGAATTTGTTCCTCTTATTCGTTGAGAGTAAGATGTTTAAGGCCTGTTAAAGTTAAATCATTGGAGAATGACAACTCTATGTCTCCAGGATTTAACATGACATCTGTAACAAAAGGATAAATGATTGATTCACCTAAATCATATTCAAGTGAGGTACTTGAAGAGGATGATGTTATTGAATGGCACTTAGTCATATACATTAGGAGTAGCAAACCGTTGCTAGGCGTTATTTGCTACTTGCATCAATCTTCTATGAATCTTGTGCAAGTGGGAGATTGTAGGATTCGATCTGCCCAAGATACATATTAAATTGATGTGGCTAGTGTGATATGATCCAAGTCGGGTCATACCCAATAACAAGCTAGACAAACACCTTGCAAAATTTATTTATTGATTTGATCAATTAAATAAATTACAACACTTAATACATTTAGAAAGTGGTTTTCTAAATAGATGCACTTGAGAAATTAATAAATAACATGGGTTTATTTATTTTGAGAGATTACTAAATATTGTTATTTAAGAGGTTATATAACATTATTTAGGTTCATGTAATGTGACATATATTTGTTACATGTCACAAATTAATTAAATGGTTTGATTAATTAAGATTAAACAAAATAGGTGGGATATTTTAAAAGCAAACCCTTCCATTGGGGGCAGATTTTTCAGCTTTTTTTTGGCTGCAAAAGCCTTACCCACTTGATTTAAGTTGATCTTTTACATGTGCAAGCAATATACATGCAAGATACACTCTCTCTCACTAGAAAAGTTGAAAGCCTTTTCTCTCTTTTCTTGCTCTCATTCTCACGAAAATAACAGCAGCTTAGGGGCTGTTCTTTTCAGTTTTAAAAGGGTATTTGAGCTGAAATATTGGTGTTGAGATCCTAGCATTCAAAGGTGTTCTTGTTGGAAGCTTGGGGTATACAAGCTTGAGGTCTTCTACATTGAAGATTAGTTTTCAAACATCATCTTCTACACTTCCAAATCTGAGTTTCAAGAGGTAGTTCATGATGTTGTTATGAGTTTTTGATAGCATGTTCTTCCATATAAAGATCCTTTGTATTTGGGTTTTGTTTTAACAAGTGTATATGATACATAAACTAACTAATCTCAAAATGGTTTTTGATTATAACTCCGCTGCGTTTTTACATATTAATGGTTAATATGACTTTGATAAACATCTACAAAACCCAACAGCTTTCTCAGGTGATGACAAGGTTTAAGCTAAGACTCTTGGATTGCATACTAGGCGGCCTAGATAGAGGACCTAGTTGATTTTGGAAGCCCATATTTTGTTACTCATACGAATCACTTTTGGATGTCTTGTACAAATTACAAGACAGAAAACATTTGGATCTTTTGATAGGTTTACCGAGTTAAATTACTGAACATTGATATTGTAATTTCACTTCGTAATCCTAGTTTAATGTTTGATTGTGCTTTAGTTATTCTTAACATTGATGCTATGTAAACAATCTGATCATTACGATTATCACTCATGATATCGCGCCCCAAGAACCTTCCGCCTGGCGGGGAACACGATCCGTCCCGCCGGCTCGGGGTGTGACACCAAGCCTTGAAGTTGATCGAAGAGATAATCGATGCGCGACAGCGAGTATGGATTCTTAATGGTCAGCTTATTCAGTTCACGGTAATCGATGCACATCCGGAATGACCTGTCCTTCTTCTTGACAAATAGAACCGGTGCACCCCATGGTGAATGGCTCGGGCGAATGAATCTTGTATATGACAGTTCTTGTAGTTGGCTCACCAATTCTTGTAACTCCGAAGGCGCAAGTTTGTAAGGAGTTTTGGCGATTGGGTTCGCAAAAGTACTAAGTCAATTTGGAATTCTACTTGACGCTCTCGAGGAATCCCTGGAAAATCATCTGGAAATACTGCAGGAAAATCTCTGATCACTGAGACGTCTAGTAAGCTCTTACTATGCTCATTTTCCTCCACTATGTGTGCTCGAAACGCGATGCATTTCTTCATATAATACTTATGGGCTTCGGTACATGACATCAGCCTAAGATATTTACTAGGGGTTTCCCCGAAAACTCTTAGAGTTTCACCCGAAGGTAAGGAAATACGAATATATTTCTCATGACAAACAATTTCTGCTTTGTGGATGGCTAACCAATCTGCCTATGATAACATCAAAGCTACCAAGATGCATAGGTATAAGATCAATTGGGAAAACATTATCATTTAAGTTCACAGTACATCCAGTTATAATAGTATCAATATCAACAGTGCTACCGTCAGCCACTTCTACGTTAAAGGGTTTGTCTAATTTAGTATGTGTTTTACCAAGAATACATTCAAACACATATGAAATAAAACTCCTATCAACACCATAATAAAATAAGATAGATGCATAAGAGTTATTAACCAGAAATGTTCCGTTAATGACATCCTGGTTGGCCTGAGCTGCTGGAGCATTCGGTTGAAAAGCTCTGCCTCTTGCCACCTTTTGGTTATTGCCAGTCAGTCTTGGGCACTAGTTTCGGAAATGACCAACATCACCGCACTTATAACATGCTCTTGCATGTGCAGTTGTAGGAAGAAATGCTACTGCTTGAAGTGGTTGTGTATGCGGTGCAGGCAATGTAAGCGGTGCAGGTTGCATCCGTTGTGCCTCCTGTGCACTTGTACATACGTTGGAAAAATGACCATACTTACCACAGTTGTTACAAAAGACACATGGTAAGTTAGGTGCATGATGATATCTACGGACATTATATTGCTGATTTACTCCAACATGGGGTCTGATGTTGAAGTTGCTAGATGATTATTGACCAATAGGTGTAGTAACAGCATAGGTTCTTGTCTTTCGCTTTTGATTGCTGCTCTTAGATGAACTAGCTGGTTTATTCTTGACTTTAGTTGAAGTCTCCTTTGTAGTTGTCTTCGTTTCAGTCTTCTTACTTCACATGATTATCCATCAATGTAGAATATACGCGGATTGCAGCTTCCAGAGTGTCTTGTATCTGCATAGGTAAATCGCCTATGTATTTCTCTATATCTCTCTCCAATGGTGTCACCAGATGAGGTACCAGTGAGCTTAACTCATGAAAACGGGAGTTATAGATCAAGTTCTCACCGCTGTCTTGTTTGAGTTACCAAAAAATTAGCTTTAAGTTTCCTCATCTCACTGTGAGGACAAAACTCTATGGTCAACAGAGTTTTAACTTCAGTCCTATTCAGTGCTAGGGCTGCATCAACTCCCCTAGTTTGCTTTTCGCCATTCCACCAAGTTTGTGCCCTCTTTTGGGAAACACCGGTGGCATAGCGCACCTTCAAATTTTCTGGACAATCACTATTAATGAAGGTGTTCTCAATACTCTTAAACCACTGCAACAGACCAGTGGCTCCTTCAGCACCCATGAATGTCGTTGGGTTATAGGTGTTAAAATGCTTAAAAGTGCAAACAGGTGGGTTGGCACCTCCCTTGTTTTGATTGAGAGTTTGGTTGGCTTGATTCAGTTGAGTCACCAAATCAGTAATGATATTTGCTAACTCTTGCATGCCAGTAATGGCATTGTCGTTGTTAGCATCCCCATTGTTGTTGTTTGTATTTTCTTCGTTGCGACAGCGTGGCGGCATGTTTCTGAGGATGTTTAGAAACATGTTACTACCGTTTACAATGTAAGTCATACAAGCTAAGGCCAAATGAGTTTATTTTAACAGTTAGGATTACATATATGGAATACACGTGTCTCCTATATGTTCTCAAACTCATCATAAGGAAATTGTTCCTAATGTTATAGTAAAGCATCCTAAATAGGTCATATCTAATACTATCTAAATATTCCTAAATTTCAAACAGTTTCCACCCTATACTAACACTGAGAACCTCCCGATGCAGTGCAACTAGTTTATAGCTAGGGCATACGTAGACTTGATTGTCGTCTCATCACCCGCCGTCCCACCACCACTGCAATGCACCACGATTATGCCCATGTTAGAAATTAGAGTATATCATATGCTTCCCAACATTACACTTCACAAGCTTATCCTATAAAGGATAATTATGAGGGAAGTGTATTCAAATTCACTTGACAACTAGGTTCTCCTAACGTCTAAGTTCACCTGACATCTAGGTTCACCTACTTTCTAAGTTCACCTAATGTCTAAGTTCACCAGACATTTGAGCTCCCCTAATGTCTAAGTTCACTAAGTTCTCCTATCATCGATACAGGTTCATATCATCACCAAGTGTTATATTATTTCTAAGTGTTCGTATCTTCCCTTCAATATAAACCCATAATGTGTATTCATGTGAAGACCGGCATCCGAGCAACCATAAGTCGGAAATCCAAGGGTGTACACAATCACAGTGTAAGACATAGGGTTACGAGAGTGAAGAAAACAATAATAAACTACAACAAAATACACTGGTTTTCGTAAAACAGTTATGAAAATCCACTTAATCACGTGAACATGAAACATAAGAAAAGAAAAACAACCTGTGAGGGAAAAACAATAAACAAAACCTGAATGGATAACATTTGGAGTATCGATCCAACGAGATGTTGACATGGGTGACGATCCATGTGGATATGTTGTTAGATTTGAATACTCTAAATGAAATATTTACAGTAACAAATAAAATCAGCAGTGAAATACAATGCGGTGTTCATATGGGTGACGATTCATACAAATGTCCGTGTGAGTCTTTAACGTTGATGTAAAATAATAACAACTTTTAAAAAATCTCAGCAAAACAATTTAAGTAACAATCAAAATTTTAAACACACAAACCCATTCGTATGAATGGACTCTCATTCGTACGAATCGGTCTAATTCGTGAAGCTTTATAGTCTCAGTTCGTTCCCACGAATGGGAGCCATTCGTACGAACAGCTGATTCGTGCGACAGCACGGGCATAAAGTCAACACTTACGCTTTTCAAACCCATTTTTCACCCAACTTTCTCTACCGAACTCCATACTTGGCCACTCGATTTTTCGGCCATTTCCACGTGGAATCGGACCATTCCACTGTCCAAATCATGTGTATTTCAACCCCAACACCTCCATTTCAATATTTCAACCATTTTCATCTCATTTTGGTCAAATACAAGCTCCACAGTACATATTGGCACCGATCCTTAGCACCAAAACACTCCAAAACATTTTACCATCAATTTCGACCATAAAAACACCAAAAACAACCACCGATTTCAAAAATGGCGTTCTTGGTAAACATGTAGGCGAATGAGCCGTATGAAAGGTTCATTCGTGTGAACGATAAGCCTCGTTCGTGAAGAAGAGTTACGCGAACGAGCTTCCATACGAACGAGCAACTGCACGAACGACATGGGCTCATTCGTGTGAAACAAACATTCGAATGAAGACCCATTCGCATGAAGGGATAACAAGAAGGAGAGCATGCATTCACATCACTCCATTCGTGTGCATGAGCGGCATTCGCACGAACCACCTGCTCGCACCAAGAACAGGTGAAAACGGCTAAGTGTTGAAATTTCTATCTTACAACATTGTATCGATGGAACCGAACCATAAATCCGATCTTAAATCTAATCAAATTAAAACCAATGAAAACACATTTTCCAAAATCACATCAAGAAACAGAGCACATAATCTCCTAACACCTTGCGAACTAATATTTAACACATGATTCAAACCAAGACAACATACCGGGTGAGTGCATCGACGACCCAAGACCTCAGGTGAGTTCACAGACCCGTTGTTTTCAATTTTCTTGCTTCCAAATAATTTGAGGCCGAGAACATGAAACCTCTTATTCGAGTGATCAACGAATAAGAGTTATTTTCAAATGATTTCAATAAAAGGATCAACTCTCAACCTCTTATTCAAATGTTATACGAATAAGTGTCTTTTCAATTACTTTTACTAAGCGTTCATCGCTCCATTTAACTTTTCATCAAACAATAGCGACAAACAAGTTTCAAGGGATCAAAACACAAATCATCGAGAAGATGTCCGTTGACCAGAACAGTTCGAGGCTTTATGCCCAACCAAGAGGTGAACGGACACAAGTCGTGGAATTGTATGGTGCACAATCAAATACCACCATTTTCATGGGAATCCCCATCAAACAAACAACATTTTCGTATGATTTTTTTCTAGGTTAATTCACTAGGACATGCGACCACACAACATCACACTAGGAAGCCGCTGAGGAATTCTCGAACAACACACATCAGTTTCATTTATCATAAGTTGACGCGGGTCAACCGACACTAACGTAGTTGGTACCATAGGTTTTACAAACCTCCAGCGCTGAGGCTGGTAAGCTACATGCAACTCAGATTAGTTCCAGGGGAACTAATCACACAATCATATCAGTTAGGGTTGGTAAATGATAACAAGGGTGATATTACGAATATACTACACAACAAAAACCAGAGCTTTCAAATCAAGTAAATGTTCAAGACCTGGTCTTGAACGAGTTTTAAACGATTACACAGTAAACAATGTTTTACCAGAAGAAAGGAGCATCACTTGTGTGATTTTCTAACCAAACAAAACATGTCTCCTATACCAGGAGCAGAGCATACACTTCTTTCTCACAATTTCATTTTACAATCATCTATTGTGTCAAGTAGAGTGTAGATACACAAGTGAAAAGGTCTGATTACTATTAAGGACACCCTCGTGGACCATCGAAGGGGTGGTAGGTAGGCGGTAAGCTTTACCCTACGTATGCCCTATACATAAAATACCTTTGGTGATTTGGGATAGAGCCAATAATGATGGTCTGACCAACGCACTTGTGTAGTTCATTCGTGTTTTCAACACCATTCACACACCATATTTCAATTCGATGTGAATTGAAAGACTTTCACTAAACCTTTTACAAAACCTAATATTTTCAAAACAAATGTGACTCACCAACCTAGTGTAGACAGATTTTACATGTTCTGAAGTGACGAACAGGTGAAAGCAAGATGACTTTAGAGAGAGAAAGATAGGATCCCTTAGAGAAACCTACAACTCCTGCATGGAATCTCTCCGGTTAGCCCAGATACAAGATTCAAGACTTGCACTTGTTCAAGCAAACTTTGTGGGACATCCCGTCCTCATTCCAGATGTCCAAGTCAAGTTGTAATAGAATTAAATTATGAATTAGTTGTATTTTAATTTTATTCATTTATTGTAATTTAGTATTTCTCATATTATCATGTGCAATGTAACAATCTGATCACTCCAATTACAATCACGCCTAGGGACTATTCTGCCCGACTGGTCTCCGATCCGGCCCGCCGGCCCGGGGTGTGACAGACTGGTATCAGAGCCATGGTTATAAAGAATTAGGTCATTTACTTAAACGGTTTGGCCTAGACTATAACCTAGGGACCTCATGTAGAGAAATCAGGACAGGAACAATTGAATATATTATTTGTGTTTAATCACATGTACTAATCGTTTCCACTTCGGGGGTCACCAGAGTGCCTCCAAAGGAACAACCATGTGCCAAACTGGACGCCACCGCTTTAGGTATCCTCATTGCGGAGTAACTCATCGCTTCCATCCCTGACATTGTGGATAAAATCAATTGTGGACCTCGATATCCAGTAGACACCTCTATCGTGCCAGACACTGAAGCCGAATCTGCTGCAAGGGAATAGACGGGCGAATCCAGCTGCCCTCTCCCCAAGAGACGAAGAACCAACAACCCTAACCAAACGGGTCCCAGCCACCAAGGCGAACGTCGCAGATCCTACGCGGGAGCATTCCCCCTTTGCACAAAATGTCAGTATCACCACCCTGACGATAGAGGGTGCAAGCTGTGCTCTAATTGTTGGAAGCTGGGTCATTGGGCGTAACACTGCAACTCAACAGTGGGCCCAGGTCGTAAGTGGTATGCTGGAACCTCTCCTACGTGTACCTGCTGCAAACGCTGTCATGTCGCGAGCCAACTGTGTAAGCAATGTATGACAGGCGGGATGATGGGCAACGAAAGCCAGGACTGTCGGACTCAAAATACTCAACGTCTAGGCAGTGTGACCACAACCCACCTTCCACCAAGCAACGTCAAGCTCTGTACACATGTGGTGGACTCTGGCACGTAGCTAAGAAGTGTCCCAAGAGAGTGTGAATCACCACAGACGACTACACCAAGTCGTTGACCATGCCCACACGCCCGAGACACCGCTAACGCAGCACCGACACAGGTACCTTCTTTAACATCCTTCATGGACTTACTGTGCATAACTTAAATATATGCACTACCATGTGTTCACCCATCCCAAATTTTTAAATAACCCGAAACCCCAAGGGACTGATGAGTGAGGCACACCTTAGGGTTTTGGTTAGGACTATAGTGATGAGTGTAAGGATAACCTCAGTCACCACTAGCTAATGAGGGACACAAGGAGAACAAGGACAACAGCTCACTACAGTGACCAGAGGACGTAAAAGCGTTTCTCGGGACATCTTGACAAATGTCAAGCCGATGCGACTCCACAGCTAGACGTTGATCACCTGGCAACTACAAGGAAACCAGTATTCCTGAGAGAGCAGGAGTTATTTCAGGAATCAAGAGAACTCATGAAAGCCCGATATCCCTTCAAGTGATTTTTCTATCCCTGAAATCTATAGGTCCTGTTCGTGTGAGCTATCGAAACCTGAGTCGACGAATGCAGAATACAATGACACAGACGAAGGAAATGAGAAGAAGAATGTTAAGTAGTTGCGCTATCAAACTGGTTAAATGAGAGACTTATGACCACTTTGACCTGATTTTGAATAGTCATTTCTTATAAATTCAAGGACCATTCGTCGACTGAACGCCTTCGCGTGAAGGAGACCTTACCATTAATTTTGGGATTTGAAAGCGTAGTAGAACACGGGCCGCCTACAGCCATGATCATTTCTCTACCACAATACACTATGGCATACGACTTGGTCATAGATCGAAAGTTGTGGGCAGGCCTACTCCAAGCGGTTAACTCTAGAGGAAGGAGATAGTAATTACCTCGCTTCGAATCACAAGGACTTTAGTCCTTTTGAGGAGGAGTGCTAACATTACAGCGCGTCAAGGTAAAAGGCATAGACCTTGCAAGCCTAAATTGTGATGTTATGGTGGAGGCGGAAGCTGCACACAAGAAGTAGATTGTAAACAAGACATCCTCTGACATTTTCTTGTGAATCATCATTCCTGGAATGGCAGTGTGGTTAAAGTCTGCTTACATCCCCCGGACTAGTACGAATGTAATGGAACCGGAGCAAGAAGGGAAAAAAACACCCTTCCTTGGGAAGACCGTAAGCAACGACAAGAGTTGAAACTCAACGGGAAGGGCTTACATGTTGTGAAGACAACTCAAAACCATTCATCCAAGCAATGAAGGCAAGTCCTCACCGACTAAGATTTTTCTTGAAACCTTAAGTTTCAGAGGAAATGCACTTAGTGTATGCAGTACCAATAACTGCAACAGACTAATAAGAGGCAGATCCCAAGGATGAATGTGAAGAGACGGTTATTGACAGTCTCAGTTCAATACATTGTGATCACGGACGCCGAAAGAACAAAAAAGATGTCAAGAAATGATAAACTTCACCTCCTAAATGAGTATCACTTCCAACAATCCAACATCAGAAAGCATCCTCTACATGCGGCGTCCAACGCAACCACTGATGAGGGAGCCATGCGTGCAAATCAAAGGAGGGAATTTCTCCATGAGCTCGATGGGATTGGAAGAGAAACAATCCAGGATAGTTCCAAGAGAACTATGCTGCCAGATTGTGCAATGCCACAGCTTACAAAACCAGATCGCCAATGGGCAAAATTTCCAAAACCCAATCGAGGACAATCCATAATTTGTTCTACCCAAAAAATTACAAAACCAAAGCCTCAGAGTAGTCACAACTCGTAGGTGAGGGGACATCCATACAACTCCACGAGCAAACAGTGAACCTGAGGATTTGAGGGAAAGAAACCATATGTATCCATCTCAGGAACAATGCAAGAAAATCGTACGACTCAAAGGGTATGATACAACACATTGCATTGTCAACAGTGAGTAAATTGAGGAAGTAGACATTCTTGGAAACGCGAAGTGGAAACACGGCGTCAATGAAAAGTCTAAGAAGATTAGACTAACTCACTAAGGAAACCACATAATCTACACGAAACCAAGTTCATAAGCCTATCCTAATTGAGAAGCGTCAGGAATAACTGATCCAAGTTATACATTTGCTTCCACCAAACCACAGCCATCAACTCGGACAGTAAAGGACATAGAGACACACATGATATCATAACATCATTTGTGCACCTATCGCCTGTGTAAAACCGAGTTGACCACATTATGTCATCGAGGACCATGGGATATCTCACAGGTATTCTACACATTTCGGATCAAACAACCAACCGACAACTGTCGTCAGCAAGTCATAGGACTCGAGCGAAGTACACACAAATGGATATAAGAACTACGCCAACATTTTTCACATGTACGCCTTAGTACAACACAGAGAACATGGACACTCAATTTCATAATCAGTCGTCTCCTAGAACATTCAAAAGGAAAATGAGGGTCCAATAACACATTTCAAATTTCGGAACAAAATTCCTTCAACAGGGGGAGACTGTGATGACCAGCATCCGAGCAACCATTAGCTGAAATCCAAGGGTGTACACAATCACAGGGTAAGACATAGGGTTACGAGAGTGAAGACAACAATAATAAACAACAACGAAATACACGGGTTTTCCTAAAACGGTTAGGAAAGTCCACTTAATCACGTGAACATGAATCTATGGACAAGAAAAACAACCTGTGAGGGAAAAGCAATTATCAAAACCTGAATGGATAACATTTGGAGTATCGATACAATGAGATGTCGACATGGGTGACGTTCCATGTGGATATTGTCACACCCCGAGCCGACGGGCTGGATTGACTTTCCCATAGGGCAGAAAGTTCTGGGGGCGCGATATCGTTTGATATTCGAAATGATCAGATTGTTGCATAGCACATGATATAATAATGAGAAATGCAACATGACAATGAAATGGAATTACAAAGTTAAATTACATTGTTTCCTTATAATTGAACTAAGTAAATCCAATCAAAAGAATCAAAAAGTTCATATCTTGTAACTGTACAAGATCCCCAAAAGATGATTTATTATTTTTTCAATCCAAAATATGCACGACACAAAATGTAGCTAGGTCTTCTAAAAGTCCACTAGCTATGTTCCTGAATACTGGGAACTAAACATGTTCGTCACCTGAGAAAACATGAATTTAAACAAAGTCAACACTAGGTTGGTGAGTTCATAAATTTGATAATTGAAAACCTTGAATAGTTCACATACACAATCACAATGTCATACATGTTACTTGTAAGTTATTTGATTCACCTGTTCACACAATGGCCTCTCCATACTTATATTCACAAGTATTATTTCATCCTATTAGTTATGCTTATATATAGGGCATATGTAGGGGGAACGAGCCCCAGCCAAAATCCCACCACATAACTAATAGAACTCCACACTACTTGCAATACAACTATTGATATCCATTATCATATCCCTTTTTCATTCAGTTTGATATTCACCCATTGTATAATATGTAGAATAATATGTCGAGAGGGGTTTAGTTATCAAACCGAAGTATTGATACACCGTCAATGTGTTAAGGAAATTAGATTAATTTAATCCGTTCCTTGTTATTATTCTATTACTTGTGGGGTTAACTGTTAATCACTTTTAAAGATAAGAGTGTTAGTTAACCAATTTTTATTTGGTCTCAAATTGAAGTGCATAGATCCTAAAAGGAATCCATTGCAATCCTCACATAATCATATTACAATGCATCTGATTTACCTCTACCACTTTTTATTACCGTAGGCCTTATCGAAACGATTACTAATAATATTACATAAGAGAAAATAAATTACTCAGTCTACTAGTCAACAGGAAACGATGGATTAATTACTATTACAACTGCAGATTAATATCACCATGTGTCGCTTACCAAACCTTGACTGTTCGTCGCCCTATCACGGGTCATACGTTACCGGCCAATGATGAGTATGATCAACATACTAGCCCTACAAGCTAGAGGTTTGTCAAACCTATGGTACCACTATGCTATCGTCAGTTTAGTCACGTCAAACTAACTGGTCAGCGATTTGTGAAGGGACTAACAATGATCAAACTTGAATACTTGGCACATGATTGAAATGATATAATGCAGACAGTTCAATAGTAATCAATTGTATTGTGTTCATCGATGTTGTTGTTTGTTCTCAATGTTGTATGTTCTCATTGTTGTTAACAAAGTTAATTAAGAACATGTCTTATTACATTATGTTAATTGTTGTGTGAATGATGTTGTTATCATGAAGTTACATTATCATGATTATCATTCCTTGTTGTTCCATATTGTCACCCTGTTGTCACTAAGATGTGGTAAGAACTAGTCTTACTACACTTAGTCGACTCAGGTGGTGGATGATACTTGTTCCATGTTATCTTGTAGTATGCACCGAGTTATAAGCAGAGTGTTATAAGAACTTGCCTTATTACACATAGTTAGCTCTGGTGTTGAATGATATTATGAAGATATATTATCTTCATATCATTCATATGTTTTGTTGTTGTTGTCTTCATGTTCACCTGTGATTATCTCAAAGATTGTTCTTGTAAGAATAACTAAATGTTGTAAGATATAATCTTACAATTATGTTATTCTATTGTGTTGATGAGTTATGAAGGTATATTATCATATTCATCTTAGTTGTTCCTGGTATATCATGATCATAAAAGCATGCATACAATGATAAATGATAATAAGTCAAACAATATTATCTAATCAAAGTATAAGCAATATGTTAAACTAAAACTTTTAAATAAATAAAAGTTAAGCATGTTTCTCAGCCCTGAGAGTTTAAAATCAGTTAAGATTAGAAAAGGGGCATATGAACTCACCTTATAGTTTTTGTGGTTGACTTAGTCTAAACAAGAATGCGCGCGCTCTTTGTTGTTCTTGTTGTTGTTTTCACAACCCTGTATTGATTTCACGATGTTGTAATTTGTAAGAATAGGTTATAGGAATTCGTGTGTGTGTTAGCCCTAAACTCGGCTAACACTCGTGACTCTCGTCTAAATTCGGCCATGATTCAATGTTTGTTGATACTGAAAGTCTTTATGTTTCATTCTTGTAATTTCACAACCTTATCATGCCGTGCTCATTACTTGTAGTGATAGAATCCTTATAAACCACCCTAAGTCATAAGTATAACTTAGGTTTATAATTTAACATTCCCCATATTGTTCATGTTATTCTCAAAACGATTTATTACATAATTCGCAGATAACCATGCAATTATCTTTGTAAACTTAATATTATACATTTTGTGTATGTATTAAATCCAAGATTCTATCACCTTTGTAGTAAAATGAGAATCGGTGTATGACTACTTGCATGTTATCACTTAACATTTGTTTTCATATGTTAATTTGCATCTTGAATCAATTGGGCCGAACTTTAAATGGATTGGATTAATCACATGGGCCGAATGAGACACTTGGGCCGTATGTGTGTGTGGCGGGATGGTTGTGCCGAAGGATTTACTGGGCCGAATATTTTCTGGACCGAGGTAGTAAGTATGGGCCTTGTGTTTGCTGTTTGGGCTAGTTAGAATTGCTTGGGTCACATGGGTTGTGGGCCTAACATGGGCCAAGCAATTGGGGTTTATTCCAATCGAAGGGGGGCATGGTTCCAATTTCAGCGAGCCTCGATGGTTCTTTAGCTAAAGGTTCGGCCACCAGTGCATCAGTGACTAGGGTTCGGTGGGTCTTGAGGTTCGGCTAATCATGTCCGGCTACACACCAGTCTTAGGTTCGGCCCTGCATGGGGGATCGGCTGAGTATAGGTTCGTTCATGATGGTGAGAGGTTCGGCAAAGGTAGGAGGTTCGTGGCATCTCACAGGTTCGTTGCTGGAGGTCCGGCTATGGTGGTTGCTAGCTCAAGGGTTCAGCTGGTCGACGTTCATGGACCTAAAGGGTTCGTGACTCATGCATTGATTCAGTGATGATGCTGGTTGGCTGGAGGTTCGGTGATGAAAGGGTTGGGTTGGCCGAAGGTTCGCTGCCCCTTTTTGGTTCGTGATAGTGGACTCATGGCAACAAAGGTTCGGTCACCTTCTTTCCCAGTCATGCCGAGGTTCGGCTGGTCGAAGGTTCGGCCAGCCCCTCCCCTTGCGAACCTGCAACTGATTAGCATCAACCTCGAACTTTAAATCTGTTGCGAAGCTAATCCCGCGGTAGTGTTAGGTGTAGATGAGTTCTTGAGAGTGTTGGGTTTGAAGGAGATGGTTTATAGCCTGGTGAAGGTTGATGGGTCGAACAAGGGGTTTGAAACCCTAGTTTTTGTGTTACTCAAGCTTCATTACCTCGAATTTGGTTGGGTTTAGTCTCAGTTCAGTTGTACTTTCTGGTAGTACAGATCGAGAGCTTCGTTTGGACACCAAGAAAACCCGATTTCACCAAGAAATGAACAAGTTATGATGCTTTGAAGGTGATTTTCTAGAGAGAGAGCAGGTTCGGGAATGGAGTGTTTAGAGAGAGAGAAATAGTGAAATAAATGAGGTAGAAAGCGTCATTTAGGCTTTTTATACTTCAGGGTGTTTGGGTTCGTTTCGGTTGCTCGTCTTTTGTCTCCGTTGTGTTTCCGGGACGTTACGCATATTTTATGCGTTTTAAATAAAATGGATTTATTTTTAATGATTGGAAAGTGGTTATTCCTAGTAAATTTTCTAAATTTGATTTTCTTAAATTATTTCATCAAAAGCAATTATTTTAAAGGTTTCGTCACATCGCGTCACCTTCGGGCGTATTCGTTCGAATCGTCACCCGAACGAACACGACGATGGTTTGGCTTTCTGACTTTTGTTTTCTACTTTTCAGTCATTATTTCATAACGATAAACTCATAGATATGTTTGTGTGAATCGTCACCCACGCAAACACACTGTCAGTTCGTTATTCTGAAATAACACTGCATTTGTGTCTTGAATTGTGTTTCCTCACTGACGGACTCAACTAGACTTCCTGTTTTCACATTGTTTTCGTACTGATTTATCGGCCAACTGATTCCTGTAATCTATGGATATCAGATCGCAACCAACATGTTCTTGTTGCTTACTTGAACATTGTTGTTTCTCTTGATTCGTTGTATCAATTCTACTTAGGATTTCACCTAGATACATACAACTATTGTTTATCGTGAGTTGTTGTACATACGGTATTTAAGTTTTCACATAAATACGTACAACTGTTTCTTGTATTCTGAGTTCTATTATCATGGACACTGTTCATACATTGTATTTACACGCAGTAAATAGTGAAAGTACACATACCGTACGGACTTACCGGACGATCAGGTACTGGATGTCACAGATATGTTGTTATAAACTCTAAATGAAATCTTTACAATATCAAACAATGTCAGCAGTTAAATAGAATGCGGTGTTCGTATGGGTGAAGATTCATAAAAATGTACGCGTGAGTCTTTAACGTTGACGTAAAATAATAACAACTTTAATAAAATCTCAGCAAAACAATTTAATAAACGATCAAAATTTAAACACACACAACCGTTCGTACGAATGAACTCTCAATCGTACAAACCGGTGGAATTCATGAAGCTTTATAGTCTTAATTCGTTCGCACGAATGGGAGCCATTCATATGAACGGCTGATTCGTGCGACAACACAGCTATAAAAGCAACACTTAAATTTTTCAAACCCATTTTTCACCCAACTCTCACTACCGAACCCCACACTCGGCCATTCGATTTTTCGGCCATTTCCACGGGATACGGACCATTCCACCGTCCAAATCGTGTGTATTTCAACCCCAACACCTCCATTTCAAGATTTCAACCCTTTTCATCCCATTTCGGTGAAATACAAGCTCCACAGTAAGTATTAGCACCGATCCTTAGCACCAACACACTCCAAAACATTTTACCATCAATTTCGACCATAAAAACACCAAAAACAACCACCGATTTAAAAAATGGCGTTCTTGGTAAACATGCAGGTGAAAGAGCCGTACGAAGGGCTCATTCGTGCGAACAAGAAGCCTTGTTCGTGAAGAAGAGTCACGCGAGCGAGCTTCTAGATGAACGAGCAACCGGACGAACGACATGGGCTCATTCCTGTGGAACAACCATACGAATGTAGACCCATTCGCACGAACGGATAACCAGAAGGAGAGCATGCATTCGCATCACTCCGTTCGTGTGAATGAGGGCCATTCGCATGAACCACCTGTTCGCACCAAGAATAACCCAAAACGGCTAAGTGTTGAAAGTTATATCTTACACCATTGTATCGATAGAACCGAACCTTTGACCCGATCTTAAATATAATCAAACTAAAACCAATGAATACACATTTTCCAAAATCACATCAAGAAACAGAGCACATAATCACCTAACACCTAGCTAACTAATATTTAACATAGGATTCAAACCGAGAGAACATACCAGGTGAGTGCATCGACGTCCCAAGACCTCATGTGAGTTCACAGACCCCTTCTTTTCAATTTTGTTGCTTCTAAATCATTTGAGGCTAAGAACAAGAAACATCTTATTCGAGTGATCAACAAATAAGAGTTACTTTCAAATGATTTCAATAAAAGGATCAGCTCTCAACCTCTTATTCGAATGTTATACGAATAAGTGTCTTTCCAATTACGTTTACTGAGCGTTCATCGCTCCATTTAACTTCTCATCAAAAAACAACGACAAACCAGTTTCGAGGGTTCAAAACACAAATCATAGAGGAGATGTACCTTGACCACAACAGTTCGAGGCTTTGTGCCCAACCAAGAGGTGAACAGACACAAGTCGTGGAATTGTGTGGTGCATAATCGAATACATCATTTTCATGGGAATCCCCCATCAAACAAACAACATTTTTTTATGGTATCTGTCTAGGGTAATTCACTAGGACATGCGTCCACACAACATCACATCGGGAATTCGCAGAGGAATTCTCGAACAACACACATCAAAGTCATTTACCATTAGTTGACGCGGGTCAACCGACGATAACGTAGATGGTACCATAGGTTTAACAAACCTCCTGCGCCGAGGCTGGTACGTTACACACAAGCACACGTACAACAACAACTCAGATTAGTTACAGGGGAACTAATTACACAATCATATCAGTTAGGGTTGGTAAATGAACACAAGGGTGATATTACAGACAGGACACACAACAAAAACAAGACTTTTCAAAAAGAAGTAAATGTTCAAGACCTGGTATTGAAAGAGTTTTAAATGAGTACACAGTAAACAGTGATTTACTAGAAGAAAGGAGCGTCACTTGTTTGATTTTCTAAACAAAAAAAACATGTCTCCTATAACAGGAGACAGAGCATACGTTTCTTTCTCACAATTTCATTTTACAATCATCTGTTGTGTCGAGTAGAGTGGAGATATACAAGTAACAAGGTCTGATTTCCGTTAAGGACACCCTCGTGTACCACCGAAGGGGTGGTGGGCTGGCGGTTGGGCTACCGGTAAGATGACCCTATGTATACCCTATACATAAACTACCTTCGGTGATTTGGGATGGAGTCAGTAATGATGGTCAAACCGGCGCACTTGTGTAGTTCATTCGTGTTCTCAACACCATTCACACATCATATTTCAATTCGATGTGTACGGAAAGACTTTCACTAAACCATTTACAAAACCTAATATTTTCAAAACAAATATGACTCACCAACCTAGTGTGGACAGATTTGTCATGTTCTCAGGTGAGGAACATGTGAAAGCATGATGACTTTAGAGAGGGAAAGATAAGATCCCTTAGACGAACCTACAACTCATGCATGGAATCTCTCCGGTTATCCCAGATACAAGATTCAAGACTTGCACTTATGCAAGCAACCTTTGTGGACATCTAGTCCTCTTTCCAGATGTCCAACTCAAGTTGTAATAGAATTAGATTATGAGTCAATTGTAATTTTATTTTATTCATTTATTGTATTTTAGTATTTCTCATATTATCATGTGCAATGTAACAATCCAACCACTCCGATTACAATCACGCCTCGGAAATATTCCACCAGACGGGTCTCTGATCCCGCCCGGGGTGTGACAATTCATAATTATGCATTTCCTTGTTTTCCAAACATATTCATTCAGTACCTTCCATCAACAATTTCTATCAATGTAACATCAGTGCCGGAAACGTCACCGAAACAGTGATCTCAACAGTAACATAAACAGTATTCAGGTGCAAATTATACATATTTCATTTCATGTCATGTTCATGTCATATGTCATTACCATTTCATGTTATCAAACAGCAAATTTAGAATCATTTAAGAGAAATAGAACTCAGAAAACATGGTTCATCAGTCAGATAACTATCTGGCAACACAAAACCATCATGTGATTATTTGTTAGGATTTTATTATGTATAAACGTATGTGAGATTTATAGAACAAAACAACACGGATGTCGTTACGTGAATGCTAAATCGACGGATTATTCATATAGGTGATGATCTGTACGAATAAATCAGAAAGTTTAATGTTCTGAATGATATCTGATAATTAGAAAACAATATCGAAACGTATAGTTATCGTCGTGTTCGTGCGGGTGACGATTCGAACGAATACGCGCGACGACTGTACAATTCGATTTTAAACTGTAACTAAATATTTCTGAAAATTTTAAATAAATGGAAGATATTTAGTTAATTTACTAGGAACAACCACCTAAAATAATTTTATAAATCTTATTTTAAAATGGGGTCGTTTCGTTACGAAAACTACGAAAAACCGACGTTTTGTGCGTAACCTAGCAAAACCGAACGAACCCGAACGAACCCGGGTATTTTCTAAGTCATTTAATGTGATCATTAAGACCACAACCACCACCACCAACCCATTTTATCTATAATTTTCGTTTCTCTCTCTCTCTAAAATCTCTCTCTAACTTCTCTCTACAAGATCTCTTCCAATTCTCAACCTTTTCTAGTGTTCTTGGTGTCAAAACGACCACCGCATCACGTAAATCATAAAACTACATAAGATCGAGCTTGGAACCATTCCCTTTGAAGGTAAATAACGAGTTTACTTTGGTTTCTCGCACTATCCTTAACCAGTTAGCAATTTTATGTTTAAACAAATTCCATACTAAGGAAACCTTAAAACGAGTTGGTATGAACGGGTAGAAGTAGATGGGTTGGACCTGCAACAGGTTGGAGTTTGCTAGGTTGGAGGTGATGAACAGCCAAGTGCTGTTGGCTCGTGGAAGGGAGATCAGCCGAACCCATAAGGGTTGTCGAACCCTTGAAGTGGCGAACCTATACGCATAAACCTGGATGGAGCGAACCTTTGGCCTACGAATCTTCTCTCAGTCAAACGCACAGGATGAGCTTCACGAACCACGAACCCAAGCTGTCGAACCTTCCTCCTGTTGGCCGAACCATGGAGCCGCAAAACTCAAATCAGCTGAACCTCGGTATTGGCGAACCTAGGTGGCTGCTGCATATGAACTTCACGAACCTAGGGTTCCTCTAGGACCTAGCAGAACTAATTAAGCTCCACGAACCAGTGATGGCCGAACCCCCTATGGCAGCTGAACCCAGGACTACCGAACATACGAGGGCCGAACCATGTGTTTAACACTTAGCCGAACCCTAAAACCCTTAAACTCTTTGGGATGGCAGCGAACCTTGAGCTAGCCGAGTTAATATGCTCTCCTACGGTTGAGTGTCGAAATAGGTTCGGAGATTCATGGATATGGGGGCCGCGTATATGTGTGTGCATGGGGGATTAGTAGGGTTTTCTTAACATGGAGCTAACATAATATTTTCATATAAAGGTAGTGGATCTAATTAATCATGCATGTATGTGTATGTTTGTGCATGGGATGGGTATGCGAACCATGCATGGGAAATTAGTGTATGTGCATGGGAAGCCTACTAAGGCCATTTTATTGATAAAGAGTTATTAAGGTGATCATGGGTTAGTTATCTTTTTATAACAAGGGTTTTCTTTAAAACACCCTAACAACTCAACATGAGTTGTTAATATCTATTGAATTATCTATGCCGATTTATTCAAAGATTTCGATTAATGATTGCATGGAAATCAAAGTCTAGCAATGGGCCGAGGTGGGTCCAATGGGCTTAACCTGAGCTCGTCATATGTTAAATGTCCTTTCATTTAAATTAAATATGTTTGGAATAAAAGAAATTAAATTATAAAACTATATTAAATTACAATAAATGAGGTTTCTAAATACTTAACCTAAAATGAGACAACCTAAAGAGATTTTAATTAAAGAATTGTTATAATTAATCGTGGGATACGGGTTACGAATGGGTGATTAGTTAGACTAGTAGATAGTCTTAGAAGCACATTAGTCTACAACAACGAGCGCACATTTTGTGGTACGACGACTACTATAAATACTTATCGAATTCGAATTCTCTTAAAACAACTCAGGAACCGAAGAAACATAGTGTACAACAACGAGCGTGCATTTTGTGGTAATTCAATACAGAGCAACACAGGTGAGTTCATTGCCCCTTTTCTAAATATTTCTGTTTTCAAAAGCGGGGCTGAGAAGCATGCGTAATCCTTTTTATTTAAATTGTTTTACGTAAATGCTTTTATTTATTATTTGCTTATTATATATGCTTGTTCATACTCCTGGACTCCTGTCTAGGTAATTGCTATACATAATTAACTAACAAGTTAATTAATTACTCTTTTGAGTAATACCTTAGTTCTAAACTCTAAACAAACCCTTAGTCCATCAAGTTCAAATTCAAGAATCTAAATTCAAAGTGAAATCAACAGAACTAAAGCTAAAGATCAGATGCAATGGAATCTAATCCAGTGTGTGATCAGTAAACTAAGGATCCTAATCAAGAATCTATAATCATAGTGGAAATCATGGAATTCTAAAGATCAAAATCAAGAGAATCAAGGAAATCATAACTGTGTGTGAATCATTGAAATAATGAAATCATTAAGATCTAATGAAATCATTAATTGCTTAAATTAAGGTGGATGTCAGTTGTATGTAAATCAAGACTACGTGTAACACACGGAAAGTCCCGGCATAAATAGTAGACTCTTGTAGTCAAGCTATATGGGCATAACTTAAGCTATCAAACGAAATCAAGAGAATCAAAGAAGATCAAGAATCAAAAGATATCCTTAAAGTCCCAGCATGTACAGTAGACCAATGGGTCAAGCTGATATGGGCATCATGAAAGTCCCGACACATACAGGTAGACTCCTAGTGGGTGAAGCCTGATATGGGCCACATGTGAGAGGGTACAACTTGGACAACCACCAACAACTAAGTCTAATTGATTGAGTAAAATAAGGCTCAATCATCATGTCTTAGTTGCATTTAAATGCTTGGTTATTAATTAAATTAAACATTTAATATTATATTTCTACAAGTGCTTTGGGGTAATCATGAATACATGGTGAACTCAAGAGATCAAAGGTAAATCTATTTGTGGAAATCAAAATCTAAATTGAAGGTGAATGGAGTGAAACGCTTAATTATCAATAACAACAATATGCTAAGCAATCCGGTATGTGGTGGGACGGTGGCTGGGGCTTGTCTCCTACATATGCCCTATATATAAGCATACTTGATTGGATAGCATAGGTTGCCGTTGATGAGGTTAAGGTTGTCATTTCGGGGGACCAAGGTAAACATTTTCAGGGTAATCAAATGCTATGAATCAATGGTTATGAAATCAAAGGTATGGAATGAAATGCTTAATTATCACCAAGAACGATATATCATGTGGTTTAGTATGTGGTGAAACGGTGGCTGGGCGGGCGGTAAGTTCGACTCTACATATGCCCTATATATAAGCATACTGGACTGGATGGTATAGGTGGTTAATGGTGAGGTTAAGCTTGTCATTCTGGTTATTGAATTTCATTTTTTATAGAAATAGATGAACTCACCAACATGTGTTGACTTTATTTATGCATGACATCTCATGTGACGAGCAGGTCAACTAAGAGGTTATTTCTTTTGGACTAGGACATCAGATAGAAGACCTAGTGTTTTTGGACGTACATATTTTTGAAACATCATCTCACAGATTATTTTGTATATCTTGTGCAGATACAAGATTGAAGAATTATGATGTTGATAGTAGATTTAAATTGTTAATTTATGAACTAAACTGACGTAATTTAACTTTGTAATTCTATTTTAATTTAGCAGTTTCTCATTTATATATCATGTGCAATGTAAACAATGGGATCATTCCGATTATCACTCACGAAATAGCGCCCTGGGAACATTCCCAACATATCCTAACTAATTTTCTTAATTCCAGACACTGACAAACCCCCAATATTCCTCAACCCTGGCATCCACCAAATGTATTGTAAATGGTATCTGTATAGGGCATACGTAGAAGTCCAACCATGTTTACAATACATCACGAGTATGTCCTTGTAAACTAGTCAGGGCACAAACAATCACATAAAGCAACAATTAACATGTATCACCTAACCCATAATAATTATCATGTTACGTATATTATATAAAAGGATTGCATTTAACATCTAATAAACATACAAGCACAGAATCCTGCATATAGTAACTCGTGTATGAAGTAATACATACTAGGATTTGCTATGGTTATAGACTAGGTCATCTATTTCTAGTAACTTAATTCCTATAACGCAAACTCTGATACCAATCTGTAACACCCTGACTGATGGTGGAAACGTCAGGATGCCACGAGGGATGTGTAGATTGTGCACAAGCTCATGGGCATCTAAAGTATCATCACATAACATTTAGTTCAATTAAAGTATTTACACAAAAATAAAGTTAATCATGATTCAATTACAACAAATACACAAAAGATGAAGCTAAATTAACTAAATCCTAAACTTCAATGATCCAGTTAATTTAGCTAAGACTGAGGCCCTATGTGATGATGTCCAAAAGATGCAGAGCTACCCTGATCTACCTACTTCTCCTCGTTTCTTGAAACATGTAGGAAACCAAGTGTCAACTCAATCAACGGTGGAATCATCGCAGAGGACCGCAGTCAACTCAATCGACGATATTCCTAATATGCATAAGTGTCAATACTTTGCACCACGGAGGACCGTGGTCAACTCAATCAAAAGTGGAATCACCGCAGAGGACCAAAGTCGGCTCAATCAACAGGAATTCCATCATCGCAGAGGACTGAAGTAAACACAATCAGCAATGACTCAGAAAAGTTATAATAATCTGTATCTAGAATAATATCTCAACAACAATCTGGTTTGAGACATGTTATATCAAAATCATAGTGGTTTTGGTTTTCCTGTTCCACCCCTGAGTTTAAAAGCAAATGATTTAAAAAGGGGGTTATGAGAACTCACAGTGATGTCTTATAGTTCAATGATTTGTAGACCACGTGCTCACTTAGGTGGAATCACTGGTGACTCAACAACTTGTGTTTTATAGGTTTCATGTTCATAAGTATGTGAGCTTTTACCATTATGTAATGCTTATTGTGTTTAACTTTTAGTTTGAACACATGTCATTACTTATATAAGATTTTCTAAGTTGTAATTATCCAAATATAAGTGTTACGACTTTTAGTTTCAAATAATTTATAATGCTTTTAAGTTTAACCGAAACATGCTAACACACACGTGTATATATATGTTGAAAAGGTGGTCACCTTTCATATACACATATCTATACATGCACACACATGAGTTCATGTATGTATTATCCTTTCTTGTAACAAAAATTATTCAATTTAACAATTATAATTTAAGCTTCGAAAACTTAATTAAGTTTAAATCAAATAATAATGATGATATTCAATAAAATCCCAATTATGTTAACTTACAAGTATATGGAAATGTGTTATAAAAAGGTGGTAGCTTGGGAATATACACATGCTTGTTTTTTATTGATATTCGTAGGCCAAAAGTAACAATTTCTGCAACCTTATGTTGAGAATAGCAATCTCGACAACTTGGACATCGATACTATCATCCTTGGCGACCCACATCGATAATAATTAGTTTCATGCCTTAGTATCGACGGTCAAATATAACACGGTCAGAATCGATGATGCGCTTATCCCGGAGTTTACTATCTATGGTTACCCGGCCGAGATTACCAAGTTCGACAAGCATATGATCCTATCGACATGGACTTGCTCAACCTTGTTGTTCATCGATATTGTAATCTCGATGAATCCTAAAATCGACAAGGCTAGGTTCGGCAAAGATAGTTTCGATGCCACAGATTCAATAAGCTAATGTTGATGACATCTTATTAATATCAATGGGGTATCCCAGCTGGCATAGGTTCGATGGTATTACCATCGACATTAATAATGTCGACGCCCTACAAGTTCGACGACGCTAGATTCAATAGAATAATGTCGACAACGCTTAGTTTGATGATGGTTTCTCGATTATAGTCAAGTTCGATGGCATCTTCAGTCGAAACTAACAGTCTCGAAAAGTTCCAGTCGAACTTGTTAGATTCGACAGCCCATGGCCGATACTATTCACCGTCTTCATCCTTCCATTCTTCCAACATATGCAGCATTGTTCCTTTGCTTCTAATCGTTTATACATGCTATCCCTTTAATACCCCGTAACAATCCCACGTGCTCGGTTACATTTGTTTGTACGTTAATTATTTTATTTTCTCAGTTTTTACCTGCGTAATTTATCTTTAAATACAAACGTTTAATTAAAATGATTTTATTTAAAATATTTTAAGGTGTCTATTCCTAGTAAACATTTTAAGTCTCTTTTTATTAATTTAAGTATCGTAATTATTATTTCGGTTATCTCGTTGAAATGCGTTACTTACGTACGCATTTATAAAGATCATCACCTTTATAAATACAACGTTCGTATCGTATTCCAACTGGATTGACGATTATTCCAAACAATTGTATTCGTGTGAATCGTCATCCACGCGAACACTCTATTAGGTTAACATTTCAAAAATAATATTCGCATTATATGTTATATTCGTGACCTAAGCATTGCATAAATGTTATTAGTATCATTTTCTTTATTTTAATTAATTATGCTTATGAATTATCAGCTTCCCAATCCTCAACCCCACTAAAATCATATCACTGACACATCCATAATAGATCGAAATAATTTTATGTATAGGGCATATGTAGGAGTCAGTCGCAACCTATCCAGCCGGCGTCCCATCACCATTTCGATAAACCATGATCATGTGTCCTTGACTATATTTATTGACCAACCATTATCCTTTAACAATTCCAAACAAAACTAGATCACATCATAAATATTCCACTACAATAAACACTGTGGTTCAGTCTAGTTATATTCCAAACTAACTTCCCAATGGTTTATGATTAATAATCATATGTTCTCATCAATGTATACGAACAATAATATCATCAATCAAGTCCAAACATCAAATTATCATAGCAGGTTTTATCAATACAAATATATATCTAATGACAATACCTGAAATACAGTGATGTTACATGCTTCTCCGCGGTTATTCTTTGGTTGATCAGTTGTTATCTTCTAGTGGTTTATTCATTCAGCGCTTTTGGTCCCGTGGTTGCGCTCTGTGGCTTTCTAGTGGTTGTCTTTAGTGGTTAGACCAATCAGTGGTTAACCATTACAGCTGAGAATGTTCTTTAGGATTCATCAATCCTTATTTTCCAACAATCTCCCGCTGGACTGACGAAGGCAAAACCATCTATTTCTTTTTCGTTTGGAATTTCAATTGTAATTGACCTTTTAGGTTAAGCAGAAATTCTTGCACATTGAATTTCCCAAATAATTTTCAAGGTTGAGCTGCAACGCCCTCCTAAGATCAGCATTAGAAAGGTCTAAGATGGAATACCAATATGTGAAAGAGGTTTTGTAATCATTAAACCTCTCTATCACAATAACATTGGTATTTTCATCAAAGAACCATCTTCTGATCCCTGGATGATATAGGGATACATGCTTGATTTTTTTAGGAGGGGGATTTGGCTCTTTCTTTGGGCTAAACCTTTTAGGAGAGGGTTGAGAAGGGGGAACCTTTGGTTGAGGCAAGTGCACAATTTACCTTATTTTCCCATGGGAACTTGTGTTTATTCTGGTTCTAGCCCCAACATATTGGTTTGGTTCATAGTTGAGAAGGAGATCAGGCTTGATTTCTTCTTCAATTATAGTCCATGGTCTGAAGTGACGGCCTGAAACTGTTACTGGTTGTAAGCCCTATAGTACTACTCCACTCATTATCCAATCCAATATGATGTTTGCGGTGGCATCCTAGGATTCTTTCAAGGTTGAGGATTTGTGGAGGATAATGGCAGAGAAAGACTCCTGCCATAGTTTAGGATAGTCCTTGTTCAACTTTTTGATCTTGGACCATTCTTCATATAAAAGGTTATCCTTCCAATTCATGATAACATATCTTTAAATCTCAGTCGTATTGGATTAGGATATTAGGCTTTATTATATTCCACTGCTCTGCATCCCTTTTCTTCCTTGCATCTGTCTTAAATCTGGTAGTGAGTTTTTCAGCTTCATTTCTTAAACTAGTGATGTCCTAGTTCATGAAGGTTTCCAATTTATACTTTCCTTCATCGAGCAGGAATTTTATTATATTCTCTCTCTGAGCGTCATAATCCTTCTGTTATTGGATATTGTCATACCCCGAGCCAGTGGGCTGGATCGACTTTCACGTCGAGCTGAAATGTCTCAGGACACGATATCGTGTGATAACCTAAATGATCAGAATGTTTGCATAGCACATGATATATGAAATGAGAAATACTAAACATACATGCAATAAAAATTATAGAGTTAAATTACATCAGTTTGCATTCCATAATTTAACCCTCCAATTCTAAAAAAAGGCATATGATGTAAATCTGTCTTGAACTGCAAAATGTTCTTGATCATATGTGAATCCTACACAAAATGTGATAGGTGCTTCTATTAGGCCGCCTAGTTAGTTCCTTGATCTTGGTGACTAAACATGTTCATCACCTGAGAAGAATCATGCAAAAACAGGTCAACATGAGGTTGGTGAGTTCATTTGTTTATTTGATTTGAAAATGTTTTAGGAAAACATTTATTCCGTCAAACATGATTTAAGAATCTCACAAAAGTTATACACATCACAATGAATATAGTTTGCCCCCAAATTTTTTTTATCATCCTCAAAGATTATTATAACTAATAACTAGAATTAGTAATATAACTATAACTTAGGCAATAATATAATAGATTAAGGAATTTCCCACCAAACTTTCATTTAGTAGGAAGTTCTTGTTTGTCTCAAAATGATTTAAAATTCCCCACGCACAGTTTCCACCTTAGACATCACTACTGACATCACCATGTCTTGTCAAGTATCGCTTATATATAGGGCACACGTAGGGCCAAGCTTACCGCTATCCCACCACGTCAATGACAAGACACGATCATGTCCTCAGCGGAACTATGGCTTTTGCCATGCAATCACACACATAATCACAACTCATTGATCTCACTTGATTCACACTGGAATGAGTTTACTGTTTCACACTTCCAACTGGATGTGACAGTCAACTCATTAAATGGATGTAGACTCATTGAACAACTTTGTAGTCAATGTCAATTGAGCCACTATGCTACCAATTCTACACTCGATTTCATTTTGATGGATGTAAATTCATTGAATAGCTTTGTGGTCAATGTTAGTTGAACCACTATGCTACAAAATTTACTCTCAATTTGATTTGATATTTGTCCTCACAATGTCTTCACACTATCTGCCACTGTCCAAAACTTAGGCTGAGTATCAGTCAACCAGATTATTGCTAGTACTAAATAGTAAAGTGCCGCCAATTTAATATAACCCATGTGGCCGGTTACCAAACCTGACTAATGCCGCCCTGTTACCGGCTGTACGGGTCCGGCCAAATGAAAAATGTCTCAATTTCAAATAACGTACCGGCCTCACTCACCGGAGGTTTGTCAAACCCTTTGGTACCACTAAGTTACCGTCGGTCTTGGCCACTTCCACTATCATCGATATTATACAGTGATATAATTAAACAGTTTCACTAGAAACCATGTACATGTTGTCACATCCCGGGCCGGCGGGCCGGATCGAAGACCCGTCGGGTGGCATAGTCCCAAGACGTGATGGTAATCGGAATGATCCGCTTGTTACATTGCACATGATAATATGAGAAATAATACAAAACAATAAATGAATAAAATTAAATTACAACTGATTCATAATTTAATTCTAATTACAACTTGACTTGGGCATCTGGAATGAGGACCGGATGTCCCACAAAGGTTGCTTGCTCAAGTGCAAGTCTTGAATCTTGTATCCGAGCTGAATGGAGAGATTCCATGCAGGGGTTGTAGGTTCCTCTAAGGGATCCTAGCTTTCTCTCTCTAAAGTCATCCTGCTTTCACCTGTTCTCCACCTAAGAACATGTAAAATCTGTCAACACTAGGTTGGTGAGTTACATTTGTTTTGAAAATATTTGGTTTTGTAAAAGGTCTAGTGAAAGTCTTTCCATTCACATCGAATTGAAATATGATGTGTGAATGGTGTCGAAAACACGAATGAACTACACAAGTGCTTCAGTCTGACCATCATTACTGACACCATCCCAAATCACTGAAGGTAGTTTATGTATAGGGCATACGTAGGGTCAAGTTTACCACCAGCCCAGCCGCCAGCCCACCACCCCTTCGATGGTCCACGAGGGTGTCCTTAACCGAAATCGGGCCTTGTCACTTGTGTATCTCCAATCTACTCGACACAACAGGTGATTGTAAAATGAAATTTTTGAGAAAGAAGCGTATGATCTGTCTCCTGGCATAGGTGACATGTTCTGTTTGTTTAGAAAATCACATAAGTGACGCTCCTTTCTTCCGGTAAAACATTGTTCACTGTGTACTCGTTGAAAACTCATTCAAGACCAGGTCTTGAACATTTACTTGATTTGAAAACTCTTGTTTTTGTTGTGTGCTATGTCTGTAATATCACCCTTGTGATCATTTACCAACCCTAACTGATATGATTGTGTGATTAGTTCCCCTGGAACTAATCTGAGTTGTTGTTGTATGTGTGCTTGCGCGTAACATACCAGCCTCGACGCTGGAGGTTTGTTAAACCTATGGTACCATCTACGTTACCGTCGGTTGACCCGCGTCAACGAATGGTAAATGACTCTGATGTGTGTTGTTCGAGAATTCCTCAGCGAATTCCTGATGTGATGTTGTGTGGATGCATGTCCTAGTGAATTACCCTAGACAGATACCATAAAAAAATGTTGTTTATTTTTGTCACACCCCGAGCCGACGGGGTTGGATCGGAGTCCCCGTCGGGCGGAAGGTTCCCGGGGCGCGATATCGTCAGTGATAATCGGAATGATCAGATTGTTACATCGCACATGATATATAAATGAGAAACTTGCTAAAATAAAATAGAATTACAAAGTTAAATTACATCAGTTAAGTTTATAATTTAACAATGTAAATCCACTATCACATCATACATCTTCTATCTTGTATCTGCACAAGATATACAAAATAACTGTATAATGATGCTTCAAAAATATGCAGGTCCAAAAAGCTAGGTCCTCTATCCGATAAACTAGTCCAAAGAAATAACTCTTCAGTTGACTTGTTCGTCACCTGAGAAGTCTTGCAAAAATAAAGTCAACACATGGTTGGTGAGTTCATTAAGTTTTATAGAATGAATTTGAATAACCTTAATGACAACCTTAACCTCACCATTAACCACCTATACCATCCAGCTTAGTATGCTTATATATAGGGCATATGTAGGGTCGAACTTACCGCCCGCCCAGCCACCGTCCCACCACATACTAAACCACATGATATATTGTTCCTGGTGATAATTAAGCATTTCATTCCACTACTTTGATTCCATGACATATGATTCATAGCATTTGATTACCCTGAATATGTTTACCTTGATCCCCTGAAGTGACAACCTTAACCTCATCAACAACCACCTATGCTATCCAATCAAGTATGCTTATATATAGGGCATATGTAGGGGACAAGCCCCAGCCACCATCCCACCACATACCGGACTGCTTAACATATTGTCGTTAATGATAATTAAGCGTTTCACTTCATTCACCTCTGATTTAGATTCTACTTTCCAAAATTTGATTCACCTTTGATTCTCTTGAGTTCATCATAGTTACATGATTTCCCAAAAACAATTATAGAAATATAATGTTAAAATTTAAATAAACAAATAAAAAAACATTTAAGAATACAACTAAGACATGATCATTGGGTCTTATTTGACTCAATCAATTAGACTTAGTTGTTGGTGGTTGTCCAAGTTGTACCCTCTCACACGTGACCCATATCAGGCATAACTCACAAGGAGTATACCTGAGCGTGCCGGGATTTTAATGATGCCCATATCAGCTTGACCCAATGGTCTACTGTACATGCCGGGACTTTACGGATATCCTTTGATTCTTTATCTCTTTGATTCTCCTGATTTTGATTTCCTTTGATAGTTCACGTTATTGCCCATATAGCTTGACTACAAGAGTCTACTATTTATGCCGGGACTTTATGTGTGTTACACGTGGTCTTGATTTCCATACAATTGACATCCACCTTAACTCAAGTATTAATGATTTCATTAGATCCTAATGATTTCATTATTTCAATGATTCACACACATTTATGATTTCTGATTCCTTGAGTCTCTTGATTTGATCTTTAGAATTCCCATGATTTCGCAATGATAATTGATTCTTGATTATGATTCCTTGTTCCCAGATCACACACTGAGTTAGGTTTCTTTGAACATGATCCTTTGCTTTAGTTCCTTTGATTTCACTTTGAATTTAGATTCTTGAATTTGAACTTGATGGACTAAGGGTTTGTTTAGTGTTTAGAATTAAAGTATTACTCATAAGAGTAATTTAATTAACTTGAAAATTTGATCTGTATAGTAATTACCTAGACAGGAGTCTAGGAGTATCAACAAGCATAAAGATATGACATATAATGAATAAAAGCATTTAAGTAAACAATTTAAATAAAACAGTTTACGCATGCTTCTCAGCCCCGCGTATTAAACAAAAATGTTTAGAAAAAGGGGAATGAACTCACCTGTGTTGCTATGTAACTGATCTATCACAAAATGCGCACTCTTGTTTGTAGCTTAGGTATCTTCAGTTCCTGAGTTGTTTTATAAGAGTTTAAACGCGATAAGTATACGTAATAGTAGTCGCACTTAAGGTTTGGTCTCGGTGTGTGTAACCTAGTGTCCTAATTTACTAATTGCTTCTATGATTTAATCTAACTAACCTAGCCTAAATACCCATTTATAAACCCAATTCCCATGATTAGTTAAAACACTTATCATTAAATTTTACAAAAATTTGGGCAGAGTCTCCTTTGTTTTCTGTTCAAATCCAGACAATTGTATTGTCTATTTATAAACAATTTCCCAAGCATTTAATCATATCAAGTTCCTAAAATATATAAAATAGAACTCCATTTAGGTTAGAAATCTTAGAAATCATTTCATTTTATTAAAAATTTAATTATTTTAGATTAATTTAACAAGTAGCATGTGATGGGCCTTACTAAGCCCCTTGGGTCCACTTAGACCCGAATGACAACCTTTGATTTCAATTTGATTTCAAGACTTGTGTTTTGATTCCCATGGGCTTTCTATCACTTCCTTTTGCAATGCCCATTATAATTCCCAAGTGTTTCAAACTAAGTAAATAGAGAGTAATACTTAGGTTAAATTGTTAGTGTTCAAGATGACCCTTGTTATTCATGCTCTAGTCTTTAGCCTCATGAGCTTATACTATGTTGTTTATGTGCTATAGGGAACATCATTGTTGTCATAAAATAAAAAATCCATGATTAACTAAATATCCTTGTATCATTTGAATCATCTTAGTGAATTTTCTCATGTCCTCCCATCTATATCCCCATGCAAGTACGCGTATATGTTCCCATGCACGTTAGAAGTTAAGGATTTTGGATAACATTAGGTTTGATATTCTCTCATAGCAGCGAACCTATCCCCATTGTTAGGAGGTTCAGCAACTCCAAGGAGGTCCTAAGGTTCGGTGCCTAAGAGGGTTCGTTTGTAACCAAAGGTTCGGCTGATTGTTGGCCATCTAAGGTTCAGTGGCAGCCGAAGGTTCATGCCTATTAGGGTTCGCATGGCCAAGATTCGGCCATGCAGGGTTCGGAGAAATGTCAACCGCTCAGGGTTCGGCTAGCACAAGATGGCAACAGGTTCGTTGCAGGGAACCCCCAGGTTCGGTGCAGGTTAGTCAGGTTCGGTGCCAGGGTTCGTGAGGTGCCAACAGGTTCGGCTCCAGGGTTCGGCCAGGGAACTACTAGGTTCGGCTGGTGATAATGGGTTCGGCTGAAAAGGTTTTCATGAACCTGTGGATTTCCATGGCTTCCATCCTCGTCCTTGAGATCTAAAACCTGTTACAACTCATTTCTAGAGCTGCCTAAATGTGCAAGACACCTTAACCCAAGTGTTTTAAGTGTTTAATATCGATTACTACTACGAAAAGATTATAGATCGTGAAACACACATTAAACCGAATTTAAAACTAACATTTACCTCGAGATCGACTAATGGAAGACCAAACTTCTTGTACTTCCTGGATCTACACCGCGTGGGGATCGTTTTAGCACCAACTAGACTTGAATCCGACAATAAACGAGCTCCAAATCTTAGTGAGAAGGTGGGTTCTTAAGAGAGATTTAGAGAGAGAGAGAAAACGAGGTAGAGAGAGAGTGAATGATGGTGGTGGTTGTGACAATAAATGTCACATTTAATTGTTTCAAAACACCTGGTAGATCGGTCTCGTTCGGTTTCGCGTAAGATGCTAATCCGCGTGGTTTTCGTGAGGAAAGTGAATCCGTTTATAGAAATAGCATTAGTGAATTTATTTTAGGTTTTGATTCCTAATAAATTAACTAATATCTTTTATTTATTTTAAAATTTAAAATATAAATTTATATTTAAATCGAAACGTACGGTCATTGCGCGTATTCGTTCGAATTGTCACTCGTACGAATACGAAGATAACTATACTTTTCAATATTGTTTTCTAATTATTGGATATTATTCAGAACGTTAAACCTTCAGATATATTCGTATAGATCGTCACCTATACGAATAACCTGTCAATTTAGCATTCATATAACAACATCCGTTCTGTTTTGTTCTATAAAGCCTCACATACGTTTATACATAATCAATCCTAACAAATAGACCCATGGTGATTCTGTGTTGCCGGATAATTATCTGACTCAAGAACCATTGTTCTGAACATTGTTTCTGTTTACTGTTTATGAATTTGTTGTTTGATAACACAAAATGATATTGGCAATGATATGAGTAATGAACTAAAATAACATGTTTGTAGTTCGTACCTGTTTACTGTTCATGGCACTGTTTAAGATTACTGTTCCGGTGATGGTTCCGGCACTGATGTTACAGTTTGATGGGGGATTCCCATGAAAATGATGGTATTCGATTGTGCACCACACAATTCCACGACTTGTGTTCGTTCACCTCTTGGTTGGGCACAAGGTCTTGGGTCCTCGATGCACTCACCTGGTATGTTCTCTCGGTCTGAATCCTGTGTTCAATATTAGTTAGCTAGGTGTTAGGTGATTATGTTCTCTGTTTCTTGATGTGATTTTGGAAAATGTGTTTTCATTGGTTTTTGTTTGATTAGATTTAAGATCGGGTCTAAGGTTCGGTTCCATCGGTACAATGGTGTAAGATAGAACAGGTGGTTTGTGCGAATTGCCCTCATTCACATGAATGGAGTGATGCGAGTACATGCTCTCCTTCATGTCATCCGTTCGTGCGAATGGGTCTTCATTCGTATGGTTGTTCGGCACGAAGGAGCCCATGTCGTTTGTGCGATAGCTCGTTCGTCTGGAAGCTCATTCGCGTGACTCTTCTTCAAGAACGAGGCTTCTCGTTCGCACGAATGAGCCCTTCATACTGCTCATTCGCTTGAAAGTTTACCAAGAACGCCATTTTTGAAATCGGTGGTTGTTTTTGGTGTTTTTATGGTCGAAATTGATGGTAAACAATTTTGGAGTGTTTGGTGCTAAGGATCGGTGCTAATACTTACTGTGGAGTTCGTATTTGACCGAAATGAGATTAAAAGGATTGAAATATTTGAATGGAGGTGTTGTGGTTGAAATACACATGATTTGGACGGTGGAATGGTCCGCTTTTGCGTGGAAATGGCCGAAAAATCGAGTGGCCGAGTGTGGGGTTTGGTTGAAAGAGTTGGGTTAAAATGGCTTTGAAAAATGTAAGTGTTGCTTTTATAGCTGTGCTGTCGCACGAATGAGTTGTTGGTACGAATGGCTCACATTCGTGCGAACGAACTAAGACTATAAAGCTTCATGAATTAGAACGGTTCGTACGAATGAGAGTCCGTCGTATGACGGTTGTGTGTGTTTAAAATTTTGATTGTTTATTAAATTATTTTGGTGAGATTTTATTAAAGTTGTTATTATTTTATGTCAACGTTAAAGACTCATGCGAACATTTGTATGAATCGTCACCCATAAAAATGTCACGTTGTATTTAACCACTGACATTATTTGATACTGTAAAGATTTCATTTAGTGTATTCAAATCTAACAACATAACCAAATGGATCGTTACCCATGTCGACACCTCGTTGGATCGATGCTCCGAATGTTATCCATTCAGATTTTGTTAATTGTTTTTCCCTCACAGGTTGTTTTTCTTTTCTTCTGATTCATGTTCATGAGATTAAGTGGATTTTCTTAACTGTTTTAGGAAAACCTGTGTATTTCGTTGTTGTTTATTATTGTTGTCTTCACTCTCGTAACCCTATGTCTTACACTGGGATTGTGTACACCCTTGGATTTCTGACTCATGGTTGCTCGGATGCTGGTCGTCACACATGTCATCAATACCACAATTGTCATTTACCCAATAACCCATTTTAGTAAATTAAAACAAGTCATACTTAGGTAATATGGAGTTGGTCTTGTTGTTTTGAATTCCAAGGAAGTCAAAACTGACTTGTGAAATCTAGAAATATCATCATACATGTGGCCTATAACAAAAGCCTAGCTAGGACTTTTGGAGTTATAGGACTTTTTGTTTGCTCTTGTGTTTCTCTTGTTTTTGTCTCAATTGTCATGATTTGTCTCTATAGTTATTTTCTCGATATTTATTGTCTTATGTGCACATGTTGTCTTTGATATTCCCCAGATATTTCTCCATGTTCTGTATTTGTCATTTGCTCACTTTGATCTCATGAAAATAACAAAAATCTAACATTACAGATGTCAAAAGTTATTTTAAGATTGATAATGATAATCAATATATGAACATTTTGGATAACCTAGATCTCTCTGGATACTTAGCATATTTGTTTCTGAAATACCATAAACACTTGAAATAATAGCAAAATATGAAAGCATTACATACATTTTATAAAATAAAATATATAAGCATGCTTCTCAACCTCGCAGTTATAAAATAAAATGTTCAGAAAAGGGGCTATGAACTCACGTGCGGTGTGTTGACTGTTGACTTACTTCGAGAATGCTCGCGCTTGTTGTTTGTAGATGAATTGTATTCAACCTATGTGTAATTGGTTTGTGTTCAACATTGTTAACATTAGTCTGTGTTTGAATGTTGTGATGAAGATTGTGTGATTTGACTAACTGTCCTAAAGACCTTTCTAATGATTTACTAGATTTGTAACTATATGGTTTTATGATGCTATCTCTAATGAATCTTAACCATTATCATCAGTTGCTTGTTTAAATAATTTTTGTAGACAAAACATGTTGTAAGTTGTTAGAAAACAATATGTTTTCAAGATTTCATGTTTAACATAAAAAAAATTACCCTTGTTTTATATAAGGGATGTTTTACAAGTAAACTTATGTTAATTTTATAAAATGAGCTTATTCATATTATATTGGTTAAAGTGTTTTATTAAAAAAGCATGTTTAATTTACAAAACAAAGTTTAAATTAAAAAATTTTGCTTTGTAATACTTAACAAAACCCAAAGTGTTCCAAACCCATATTTATTCACTTAGTCATCTTTTTACTATTTATGGTTATTGTTTAACTACTATTTTCTTATAATAATACTTGGTTTATAATTTACATGTGTCTTAGAGCCTTTTAAAGATAATATCGATAGGCAAGGCACAATAACGGTGGGTCATCATAAAATCGTTGACTTGTAAAACCAGTTAACATCCATGAAACCCTAATTGGTTTCCCATCGACATCATCTTGCCCTACTTGATCCCATGACCTTATTTTTGATTAACTATTCTTCTTTCTTAACTTATTTTTCTTAGATGAAGCTAAGGCATTATCGATGGGTTGTGAATACAAGAATGGAATGTATTGGAAAGATTAGCATCGACCAAAGGCAACACATGAACCTTGTCGATACTATCTCCTTCATCTCAGTTGTCTGAATTCCTTTCTGCTTAATATCGATGGATTTCATGTCCAAATCACTTGGAGGGAACCAAATTGTTAGTATCGATGCTCGACTGGGTAGTATTGACACTATCGGTGTCGATACTAGGCTTACAACACCACCCATGTGCCTTCGATACAATAATATCGATCCTTGACATGTCATCGATACTAATTCCCTTCAACTTAGTAATATCGACAGCAGGTGTATCCGTCACACGTGGACTTCTTTGAACTAAGTATGTTCGACGACCCCCACTCTTTTAGTGACCATCGAGACTAGTATCATCGATGACCAAGTCATCTGATTGCTACAGTGTCATCGACACTACACTTCCAACTACCCATCCATCGATACTTGTATTTCCCAACAGATCCAGCCATCTTCGACCTTTTTTGCATGATCCTTGTGTTTTATGGTCTAGTTTCGATTTAGCCTTAGTCGATTTTTAAGAGCGTAAACCGGATGTAGTGTGGAAGAGTTGAAATGGATGAAAACCCACAAAAATCCGAACCTTCTCTCTAGATTTTCCTCCGTTTGAGCTCTTTTTGGGTTAGATCTTCTGTACTTCTTTAATCTACTCATTGAGAGAGTCGTTTGGACACCAAGAACTCAAATTTTGGTGTTGATTTGCTATGGTGGAGTGTGTTGGAAGTTAGACAGAGTATAGAGAGAAAGGAGAGTTCTTGATGGGAGAGACAGGAAATAGCTGGAACATGACGAAGAAGAAGAGGAAAAATGGGGTTTTGTACTCCGGTTGTTTACTCGCTTGTTCGGTCTTAATCGGTTTTGTTTAATTACGACATTACGTAACGTGACGTTAATTATGTATAGTTTTATAAAAATAGTTTAATTAAATTCTTTTTAGGACGTAATTCCTAATAAATATTATTTTATTTTCATTTTTTTAAAATTTTTAATTGTTTATTTATATCTTTTCGTCAGAAAACACAACTTACGCGCGTTTTCGTACAAAGCGCTAACTCTACGGACCCGATCATTCGTTTCGCTTTCTGATTTGGTTTTCTATTACAAAATATCATTTGAAAATATTAATCCACAGATATATTCGTTCGAATCATCACCCAAACAAATATTCTGTTTGTTTTACGCTTTCTTAATGATATCGGATTAGGATTATTTATTGATATCCTCACAGTCGTTTATATACTTCCTCGTAGGTATTCTCATTCACTTGTCTTTTCTCATTAAGTTTTCAGTCGTCTGATCCACGTAATCCAAGGATCTATTTGACAACGGTTGTGTTTTGTTTTCCGCACACATTGTTGTTTGTACCGAATCTGTTCATCCGGTTCTGTGATATCACCATAGTTTCTCTCTTTTTTACTTTGTCTTTAGTTTATTTTACAAATACACTTTGGTATTCATACTAAGTTATATAACTATTGTACTACCGTATAGTTTATCGACGGTTTTGTACCAGATGTTACAGTCTCCGCTTGTTAAAGAAATTTCGTCTCGAAATTTAAGTTTAATTATAAGGTACGACTTTCTTTACACCAAGTGGAAATGTTTGATTGTTTCTTACGTGTTTTCTACAAGCATGCAATGTTCTAATATGAATACCCCTTAGTGCTATCATGATAGCTAGGGTGTTATTGATGTGAGATATAAGCTGTGGTTCCATTTTCACAGATATTGATTGGACTAGCGTATTTCACATTTGTTAAGGATCTTATTTCTCATTGGTCTTGACCATCCCACCTCAGATTGTAATTTACTTTGCAATTCTCACAAATTCAGAGGAATTTCCGCAGTTACTTCAAAGTTTATGAATTTACTGACTATGTTAGTTAGAAGATTATGATCATCAGACCTTCCCATACCATAGTTTTGATGGTGTATGATTTACTTGAATGGTCCCTATAACAATTCTTTCATGTCATGGGAATTGTGCACGAACTAGGTCATATAGGTATTAATGACCCATATGTTTTGGTTTCCACTGGGAGTATAAGATAGAAGCTTGGTAATTATAACCATAACTATATTTTTATACGCCTATAGAATTACCTCATGTTATTCTCTCAACCCTATGTTTTGATCGTTCGATCTCAACCTTTAGGTCACATATAGCGTATCCTAGGTCATGTAGGTATGATCTTATACCTGACACATCGCCTTTAGGTCTGTTGATGCATGATATGTACCTAGTTCTATGTAATGCTTTATTATGATTGTACAAAGTTTATATTAGTAATAAAATCGAATATTCTGTATTTTTCGTTTATGTTTATTCAAGTTTAATATGTTTGACTTTGATTTTATTTATCAAACAGACCCATTCGTGCGAATGACACCTACTAATGAGTTCATTCGGACGAATGAACGCTGGTGAATGTGACAATCCGACTTTTCGAATTAACCTCGTTAACTGAAAATAACGAAATCACAAATATGAGGCCCAAGGTAGGCCCAATGAGGCCAAGGTAGGCCCAATGAGGCCAAGGTAGGCCCAATGAGGCCCAATGAGGCCAAGGTAGGCCCAATGAGGCCCAAGGTAGGCCCAATTGTAAATATGAGGCCCAAGGTAGGCCCAATTGTATTTAGGAGGCCCAAAAGGCTTAATCTAGTCCAACAGTGTTCTAAATAGCCCAATTAGTGACAATTCGATATTTTCGGGATTAACTCCGTTAGCAATAATTAGCAGAAATGATTATGATGATTAGAAATCAGATTAGAAGGTTTAAGCTTGAACAAAATTAGGTATAATACATTTAGATTATAAGAAATTGACTTATAATTAGATAAATTATTCAATTTTGACTAGAAAAGTCAAAATTCGGCCAATAATGTGGATAGAATTCGATTTTCACATGGGTAATCAGTTACGATCGATTTAAACCAGTCTTAATCATGTCATTAATGATTACTAACGGTTAGACTACAAGAATTCCCCGTTTAATGATCGAATTTAATCCAGAAGTTAACCTTAAGTCGAAACCGTCACTTCCATAAGTGAAAATCATACAATTCGACTAAAATCTTCACAATTGGGATTACAGAAACACTAATCGGCATAGTTAGAGCCATTTTCATATCACAATTGCATTCTTAGAAGCTTGGATTGAAGGAGTCGATTGGGAGGAGGCCGAAACTAGGGCTAGAAGTCGATTTCATTCAATTGATCATCAAAACAAGTAAGTTCTTGTTCCTACACCTTCTAACATGGCCGAATAAGGATAACCACATGTTAATTTCAGTTTCTAACATCGGATTAATCGATTTCAATGGCTAGGGTTCAAACAAGAAACGGGTTTGGGGGTTTTCGAACAAACAAGTGTTAAAATCAAATTGGTTGATACCATTAGCTTCAGAAGATTCCGATTTAAGTTTAACCTAAGTCAATTTCATGATTCAATATCAAATTGTATAAGTTCAATCATTAGGGTTCATCTTGTAAAACGATTTGGGGTTTTCTATCCAAAAGAGCTTGAAAATCAAATTAATTGTTATCATTAGTTTCATATAACTCCGAATATGCTAATCCATGTATCAATTTTATATAAAACACCGAATTGCATGAGATTGGGTTTAGGGTTCTTAAGATAAGAACGAATTGGGGATTTCGAGTTGATAGAACTTGATAGTCGAATTAAACTTTTCAGATAGTTTCGAAAACTCTTTCTTAATGAGAACCTCATGAAATTTCGATGTAAAACAAATGAATTTTCCAAAAATCGATCGGGGGGTTTGGGAACTTGAGTTCGAACATGTTCATACCCGATTAATTGGGTTACAGTGAATAATTGTTCAAATTAAAATCATCCACAGGGTCGGTTGGATCCCAGGAACATAACCCCTATGGTTTTGAGTTCGATTGGGTTCGAACCGAGGTCCAATTGGATGCTAGTTGGTTCGGTCAAAGGGAATTCAAGGGAACCGGTGGGTTTGGGTTTAAAATGATTAACTGGGCTTCTTGTTAACAAATGTATGATGGGCTGAGATGGTAGTTAATGAAGGTTGGAGATGGAGGTCGCGGGTTCGAACCCGGCTCCATCCGTTTTTGAGGTTTTAAGCCATTTTTGATGTTTTAGTCGTAACTCACTCGTTTTAACTCCGATTCGACTCGTTCGAATTGCGTTAGAACCAGAATTCAATTCCAAACACATTTGAATAATAAAATTCATATTTTAGATCGGAAACGAAATCGCGTATAATTACGGTTATTTAAATAAAATCAGATATGATTTTATTTAAACGATTTCAAAGTCACACGTATTTACGTATGCACATTTCTAACACTCTAGCATACGTGTGTTGACACGTATGTGATTTCAAGCACAAAACGACATCTCGAATAACACAACGTTATTGTTTAAACACAGATCCTTCGTAAGAGGATTTTCTACGCAAGTTCACATATTTGATCATTCTGCAACAATCAAAGGTGCGTACACGGCCCCTTTCTTATTTTAAACTGTTTTGGGGGAGAAAACATGTGCAACAAACATTTTAGATACATATCACTTGCATGAGTTAGCTGTTTACATTATGTGACAACATAGCATTTAAAAGTCCTTACACTTCGATCCGTTTAATTTGCCGTAGCGCAAAGCGTGGTAGTTGGAAATAGATCTATTAGGTTTGACAAACCTCACTTGGTAGATGGGATCTACGCAGGTGTTTGACTGACCAAACAATCATTTACTATTGTTTGTGCTAGACAATAGTGGCAAGGCAAAACATGCGATAGCATGCACCAGTCAGCTTCGGTGTCGACCACTTATGTAAATAGTATATATGACTAGCTATCATGACTATGCAATGTGTGATTATGTTATCTGCAAACTTATATTCAAACTGTTGTTTCAAGCAATTGTGAATGCTATAACCTGTGTAATGCACCAACCTTTGTGTTGACTTGATTTACATGTTTTCTCAGGACGCTAAGGTACATCAGAAAGCAGGCATGGACTAGGAGATCGAGTCACATGCATGTTTTACATTTCATTTATTTGGATTTGAACATTTGACAACTTTGCATTGTAATTTACAGTTTACAACCATTACGTTTATAATTGTTTTAAAACGCTTCCGCAAACTTTGAAAACTTTGATATTACTGTTTTAGACCAAAGTATGTTTTGAAAATTCATATAGAGGTCTTCGTTATGTCTAATGATCTGAGATCCTGGTTTGTCACGTTCCCAAACGGTATGATTCCGTTAGTTGAAAATTGGGGGTGTGACAGATTGGTATCAGAGACATTGGTTATAGCGAACTAGGTTTGCATTTGTAGACTTATACTATGACTGTTAGACATTAGACACGCATACTTACACATATCACTTAGAAATTACATATGGCATTATGTGATAGACTTGCTTACACATTCCATGGCACTGCACTTACATATGGTATTATGTAACAGGCATGGCATCTTCATCATCAGTACCATACATATACATTGATGATTCGGAGGATGAGGTGCCAGTAGTTCCAGCAGCACCATCATCACCAGCACCACCTATCACATCTCCTCCACCATCTGAGAGAGATGATTCAGACCCGGAGGAGGATCCGGAGGAGGATCCCGATGAGGACCCGGAGGAGGATCCGGATGAGGACCCGGATGAGGATCCGGAGGAGGAGCCAGCTGAGGGTACTCAGGAAATTCCTGGTGAAGGACCTTCTACCCATCCACCAGCTACATTGGATGTTTCGGAGCCTAAGAGGCAATGGACTGATTCTGAGGGGATTGCCAAACTACGTGAGGACTTGTACTGTGCGAATGACAGAATTGAGTATAATGTTCGGGAACTCTGGGATGCAAATGAAAGACAAGATAACCTTGCCCATCTGGTTAATGACATGCGAGATGAGATCATCCATTTGATTGGTTGTCTTGAAGCTTCTGAGAACCGAGCTGAGATTTTGGAAGGCAGACTTGAAGCCTTGGAAGACTTGGTGGTCTCGGAAAATGAAGAAGAGGACGAAGAGGATGAAGAGGAGGAAGGGGAGGAACCAGCACTAGTTGTTGATTCTGATCCTGAATCCACTATTGAGGATGATTGATTTTCTTTATTTTATTGAAACTTATTAGGGGCGGGTTGTGTCCCTATATTAGAAGTTAGAAAACTTATGTTTGATTTTGAAAGTATTGTACTCAAAACAGATTTCTATCTATTGAAAAGCTATTATTATTGACAACAGTTGTGTTGATTTCTACATTACATGTTTGATGTTTGTTGTATTGTTTACACGTTTCACATTGGACTTTGATAATGCTCTAACACTTCTTTTAACTAGGAAGATAATGGCTGAGGGGAACGTTCACATGACAGTTGCTGAGCTCAATGAGCTGATTAATAAGAGGGTCGCGGAGGCTATCGCGAACTACGCTCAGACACACAATACATGGCCACATGGTCCAGCTGGGGGATTGGTGAACCCACAGGCATGCACGTTCAAGATGTTATTGGACTGTAAGCCACATAACTTCAAAGGATCGGAGGGGGCCATTGGACTCCTTCGATGGATTGAGAAGGCTGAATCAGTGTTTGAGATGTGCAACTGTCCTGATGAGAGCAAAGTAAAGTATGCTACGGGAACATTGGAGGGTCCGGTATTGACTTGGTGGAACTCGAATGTTCAGACTCTGGGATTGGGTGAGGCCAATGCCTTAACCTGGAATGGTTTCAAGACCTTGCTGCAGGAGGAGTACTGTCCTCGCAGTGAGATGCAAGAATTATCTACACAACTGCAAGAGTTGCTGGATAAGGGTTTCATACGACCTAGTTTTTCACCGTGGGGAGCTCCAGTTTTGTTTGTTAAGAAGAAGGACGGGACTTTCCGTATGTGTATCGATTACCGGGAACTTAACAAAGTTACCATCAAAAACCGGTATCCGTTACCTAGAATTGACGATCTGTTTGATCAGTTGCAAGGTTCGAGCTACTACTCGAAGATTGATCTCAGATCGGGTTATCATCAACTAAGAGTTCAAGAGGAGGATATTCCAAAGACAGCATTCAGGACGCGCTATGGCCATTATGAGTTCTTGGTCATGCCATTTGGGTTGACAAACGCTCCAGCAGTATTCATGGATCTCATGAATCGTGTTTGTAAACCTTATCTTGATAAGTTTGTCATTGTTTTCGTAGTTGACATTCTCATCTATTCCCGAACTGAGGAGGAGCATGCTGAACATCTCCGATTGTTACTGGAGTTACTGAAACAGGAACAATTGTACGCTAAGTTTTCGAAATGTGATTTCTGGATGCAAGAAGTACAATTCTGGGGTCATATAGTCAATGAAAAGGGCATACACGTGGATCCAGCAAAGATTGAAACGATTAAGAATTGGGAAGCGCCAAAGACCCCTACCGAGGTACGACAATTCCTTGGTTTGGCGGGTTACTACCGACGATTCATTGAGGGATTCTCAAAGATCGCTCAACCACTTACAGCTCTTACGCACAAGGGAACGAAGTATAACTGGATGGATAAACAGGAAGCGGCATTCCAGTTATTGAAACAGAAACTCTGCAGTGCACCGATTATGTCCTTACCGGAAGGGACGGAAGACTTTGTGGTGTATTGTGATGCATCTGCACAGGGTTTGGGATGTGTGTTGATGCAACGTGATAAAGTGATTGCTTATGCTTCAAGGCAGCTACGACCACACGAAAAGAATTACACTACTCGTGACTTGGAGTTAGGAGCAATGGTTTTTGCTTTGAAAATTTGGAGGCATTACTTGTATGGAACCAAGTGTACCATATACACTGATCATAAGAGTTTGCAACATATCTTTGATCAGAAGGAGCTGAATATGAGGCAACGACGATGGGTTGAGTTGTTGAACGACTACGAATGCGCGATTAAGTATCACCCGGGAAAAGCTAATGTGGTAGCTGATGCTTTAAGCAGAAAAGACACTTCAACAAGACGGGTTCGCGCACTTATGATGACAATACATACTGACTTACCTGACAAGGTACGCAGTGCTCAGATGGGAGCCTTAGAAAAGGATAATTTGGTACATGAATCCTTACAGGGGATGGAAACACAGTTGGATGTCAAGTCTTATGGAATTCGTTATTTCATTAATCGACTGTGGATACCTTTGTATGGAGGGTTGAGGGAACTCGTGATGGATGAAGCGCACAAGTCCAGATATTCAGTCCATCCGGGGTCAGACAAGATGTATCATGACTTGAAGGCACTGTATTGGTGGCCTCACATGAAAGCTGATATAGCTAGATATGTTAGCAAATGTTTGACTTGTTCTAAAGTCAAAGTTGAATATCAGAAACCATCTGGTTTGCTGCAACAACCAGAGATACCGATGTGGAAATGGGAAAAGATTTCGATGGACTTCATTACTAAGTTACCCCGTACACCGACTGGTTGTGATACTATATGGGTAATTGTCGATCGATTAACGAAATCTGCACATTTCTTAGCAATCAAGGAAACCGACAAGATGGAGAAACTGACTCGTATTTACATCAAGGAAGTGGTAGCACGGCATGGTGTGCCAATCTCTATCATATCGGATCGGGATGCTCGATTTACTTCAAACTTTTGGAAATGACTTCATAAGTCATTGGGAACTCGCTTGGATATGAGTACCGCATATCATCCACAGACCGACGGTCAAAGTGAACGTACGATTCAAACGCTCGAGGATATGTTACGAGCTTGTCTAATTGACTTTGGGGATAGCTGGGAAAACCATTTACCGCTAGTGGAATTCTCTTACAACAATAGTTATCATACAAGTATTCAAGTAACACCGTTTGAAGCTTTGTATGGTCGTAAATGTCGTTCACCAGTTTGTTGGGCTGAAATTGGTGACAGTCAGATTACAGGTCCTGAACTAGTACACGAGACGACAGAGAAGATTGTACAAATCCGGAACCGTATGGCAGCGGCCCGGGATCGACAAAAGAGTTATGCTGACAAACGTCGTAAGCCGTTGGAATTTCAAGTAGGAGACCGAGTTCTTCTAAAGGTATCACCTTGGAAAGGTGTGATACGATTCGACAAGCGCGGAAAGCTTAGCTGATCAGGATCTTCAGGTATCACTTGATGACATTCGCATCGATGATACCATGCATTTTGTTGAAAAACCAGTGGAGATAATGGATCGTGAGGTTAAACAACTCAAACGCAGTAGAATTCCAATTGTCAAAGTACGTTGGGAATCGAAGCGGGGTCCAGAATTCACGTGGGAGCGAGAAGATCAGATGAAGCTTAAGTACCCACAGTTTTTTACCACGGTCACTCCAAGTTGAATTTCGGGACGAAATTCCTTTAACTAGGGGAGACTGTAACATCACTGTACTTCAGGTTGTCCGTACATCCGTACATTCGTACGATTGTACTGTTACGACCTGAGATTTATTATTATTAATGATAATGGATTATTTATTGATATTATTGATTATTATCACGGTTACGGGTATACATGATTATAACACATATTATACGCGTAAACCATGGGAAGTTTAGTTGTAACCCAACTAAACAGAACCAGCGAGTTCATCGCAGTAATATTATTGAAAATGATGATTGTTGGTTCGGAATAAAAATGAATATGGGGTTTGGTTTGGGAATTTTAATATTAAAATTTATAAAATAATGGAACTGATTACGCGATGGTGAGGTTATGAACGTTATCTAAACACGAATATTAATTCAGAAATATTAACTTAATAAATGTATTCGCGTGAGTGACGATTCACACGAATATAATTATTAGGAATAATATTCTGAAACGATATTAAATAAATCGTAAATCGAATCGAAATACGATACGAGCGACGAATTCGCAAAGGTGACGATCTTTACGAATACGTACGCGAGTGACGCGTTTCGACGAAATAATTAGATAATATCAAACGATATTAAAATTAATATATGAAAACTGAAAACGGTTATTAGGAATCACAACCTAAAGCAAAACCGAGTAAATCAGTTATTTAAAATAATTAATTTAGTAAAAATAAAACGAAATCGTTTTACGAAATAAAATTATTTAAATCATTTTAATTAATGAAATCCAATTATTTAAACATGTTATGTTTAAATATGTTTTCGTTAAAAACCGAGCATAACCGATCATTTATTATATTTTATCGCGATAAAAACGAGACCGAACCCGCGGGAAATACGCGGGTTATTAAAGAAGAAGAAGCCTCCTTCTTCTTCACTTTACACACACACTTTCTCTCTCTAAATAACCCAACCCGTCAACACTTTCTCTCTCTACCTTCTCTCTACCATAACCCACTCAAAACTCAACCAAATCACCACATTCTTGCGCCAAATCGAAGCTCTCGACATCCCCTACAAAAAGGTACCAAGGATCGGCCCTATCTCCATCTCAAACTCTCGAAATCTTAGAGAGAAGTTTCGGTTTTTAGGATTTTCTACAAACCCGACAAAAGCCGAACTTTAACCGGTTCAAAACATAACTTTTTCGACCCATACACCTTCTAAATGAGTTTACTCATCTAAACCCACTCAAAACGACTATATATACGACTATACCTCGAAATCATCTTCTCCCATGGCTGAAAACCCGTTCCGGCGAATGGCCCATGAGTATGAGCCATTCGGCCGAATGAGTCGGGAGAATGAGTGGAGTATGAGTCAGGAGAATGAGTGGAGTATGAGTCGGGAGAATGAGTGGAGTATGAGTCGGGAGAATGAGTGGAGTATGAGTCGGGAGAATGAGTGGAGTATGAGTCGGGAGAATGAGTCATTCGGGTGACTCATTCGGCGAATGACTCATTCGGGACTCATTCGGGAGACTCATTCGGAGAATGACTCATTCGGGACTCATTCGGGAGACTCATTCGGCGACTGACTCAATCGGCGACTGACTCAATCGGCGACTGACTCATTTGGGACTCATTCGGGAGAATGACTCATTCGGGTGAAAACTCATTAGCATGAGCCATTCTTATGAAAATCACAAGAATGAGTCATTTTCACCACACCAACTCAATTAACAACTTAGATTTCAAAAAGAGCAATCAAATAAGGAATCATAACTTTAGATAACATTTAATCAAACACAGGACTGTGAATACAACATCAGTACGACAACGGTGAGCGCGCATAATATGAGAACACAGATACTAAGGACTTCAGGTGAGTTCTCATAACCTCCCTTTCTTTAAACTGTTTTGTTTTTAAAACTCGGAGGTGAAACATGTATACAAATTTAAATATTATTTTGATAACACAAGGATAATACCTGTTTATCAATATGATATTCACAATATAAAATTACCACTTATTATGGATTTTTTCTTATTAACTTATATCCGTGTAAACATTGTTATTGACTTCGGTCAATAACAAAGATTACATGTATTGTCACAAACTCCGTGAATCATCGCTCTTAACTTCGGTTAATTGCTTTGACTTCAGGTATTGTCACGTGGATGGGTTCCACATCCGTGAAATCATTGCCTTTGACTTGGGTTAATTGCTTTGAATTCATGTATTGTCACGTGGTTAGCTACCACTCCGTGGATCATGTTCTTAACTTATGTTAATTACATAATGATCATGTATAGTCACGAACATTATTTGAGAATATTGATGTTGATATTGATTGATTGGTTTGTGGTTTGATTATCTATGAATGACTTTGATTACCTATTATTGAATATGATTATCTATGATTGATTATGGCTGATTTGATATGTGATTATGGGTTTGTGTATGTGTTTGAATGTTGAGTTTGGAGATTGGTTGGATTATCTCATACAGGTATTATTGTGGATTTTCTCATGAAATCATAAGCATTTATACTCATTTTATCTAAACCTTTTACAAAACCATTTTTAAACTTAAACTTTTAAATTTATTTTATAAAACTGTTTAAGTATAAAAACTTATGATTACTCACCAACTACTTCGTAGTTGACACTTGATTTTCTTACATGTTTCAGGTGATGGAGACAAGTAGGATGAAGAGGATGATCTCTTCTATTTTGGATATCATCATATAGGGTCTTGGACTTAGCTAAAGTTAACTAAAATTCTAGCAATTAGAGTTTAGTTAGTTAGCTAATTCTTTTGTGTAATTGATGTACTTAATTCATGATGAACATGATTTTTGTGTAATTATTTTGGTTGATTGAATGATATGTGATGATTTGATTTAGATGCCCATGAGCTTTTGAACAATCTACACATCCCTCGTGGCATCCCGACGATTCCGCCGCCGGTCGGGGTGTTACAGATTGGTATCAGAGCCTGGGTTATAGGGAATTAGGTTACTAGAAATGGTTGACCTAGTCTATAACCGTAGGATACCCTAGTATGAAGAAATTCATACACTAGTTAGTATATTCAGGATTTCATGCTTATGTGTTTATTACATGTTAACTGAACTCCTATTATACATCTGATTATATATGCTGATTATAAATTGTTTGCTTATTTGTGCCCTAATGACTCGATAAGGACATACTCGTGGTGTATTGTAAAGGTGGTGGGACGGTGGTTTGGGCGGTTGCGACCTACCCTTATCATATGCCCTATATATATACCATTTACAGTACATCGGGTGGATGTCAGTATGGAGGAATAAGGGAACTACCAGTTTGGGACACTTACTTGTTTAAAAACTTAACTGCTTAGGAATTTATTTGCTTTAGGAATTATCTGTCAGATCTTGTGATCACCATACAAGGACACACTCGTGGTATACTACAAAGGTGGTGGGACGGTGTAAGGGAGGTTGCGATCTACCCTTGCATATGCCCTATACATATACCATTTGTGGTATATCGGGGGTCTGTCAGTGTCAGGAAACATAGGATATTATTAGGATATGATTAGGAAATATTCTACAGTGGAGTTTGATGGATTGTCGATAGTATGTTTGTTGAATATGTTTGGATTGACTTGTGGATGATCAGACTTGATAAACACTTATAAATTCCCTTATGAAACACACGGATTGGACACGTAGGGTGCATAGGATCAATGAACGACGCGAACACTTAGTGATTGAATTGTAGAATTTGATGATGATATAGACACTTGGTGATTATATAAACGCATAGTGATGATACTAACACTTAGTGATGGTATGGACACTTGATGAGAATAAATCATAGGGGAGGATATGAACACTTAGTGACAATGAGAGCACTCAGTGATGATATGGACCCTTATTGATGATTATAGACATTGAGATTTGGTTTGGAATTTAGTGAACTTAGACATTAGCGGAACTTTAATGTCAGGTGAACTTAGACATTAGGTAAACTTAGAAATAGGCAAACCTACATGTCAGGTGAACTTAGACATTAGGCGAACCTAATTGTCCAAGGGAACTAGAGACCACTTCACTCAAAATTATCCTACCCGGGATAAGGGTTGTGAAGTGAGACTATGGTGAGATACATGATACACCCTAAACACTAACAAGGGCATAATCGTGGTGCAATGGAACGGTGGTGGGACGGTGTAGGGGAGATTGCGATCTACCTCTGCATATGCCCTATATATAAGCTTGTTGCATTGCATCGGGAGGTTGTCAGTGTTGGTATAGGGTGGGGATTGTATAGGACTTAGGAATAGCTAGCTAATATTATTTATGACCAACTAGGACACTTAGTATAATATTAGAAAATTTATAAATGTTATGAGTTTAATGACAGATAGGAGAGAAATATAGTTCCTATATGTAATCCTAACTGTTTGAATGAACTCATTTGACCATTGTTTGTATGACTTACTTTGCAAGCGGTAGTAACATGTTTCTAATTTCTCAGAAACATGCCGCCGCGCCGTCACAACGAAGATGACTCAAACAGTGGGGATGCTAACAACGGTAATGCCAACTCCGGCATACAAGAGTTAGCAACACTCATCTCTGGATTGGTGAATCAACTAACACAAGCCAATCAATCTCTCACTAAGAACAGAGGTGGTGCAAACCCACCAACTTGCACATTCAAACACTTCAACTCCTGTAATCCACTGAAGTTTACGGGGTCTGAGACTGCCACTGGACTATTGTAGTGGTTTGAGAGCATGGAGAATACCTTCATCAACAGCGACTGCCCCGATAACCTGAAAGTTCGCTATGCCACCAGTGTTTTCCAAAAGAGGGCACTGACATGGTGGAATGGGGAGAAACGAACTAGGGGAGTTGATGTTGCCTTTGCACTGACATGGACAGAGGTCAAAAATCTGATGACCACTGAATTCTGTCCGCGTAACGAAATGAGGAAGCTTGAGACTGAGTTTTGGGAACTCAAACAGGATAGTGGCGAGAACGTCATCTACAATACTCAGTTCCATGAGTATAGTTTAATGGTACCTCATATGGTGACACCCTTGGATAGGGCAATTGAGAAGTATATCAGCGGATTCCCGGTACAGATTCAGGACATAGCCTACGGGAGCAATCCCAAAACACTGGAGGCTGCGATCCGTCTATCTGCAACTCTTACTGATAATCACGTGAAGAATGGAACACTCACTCGGAAGGGATACAAGAAGACTGACACCAAGGCTGCTACAAAGGAAGTCAAAACTGAGGTCAAGTCTGAAGCTGCTAGCACTTCTAAGAGCAGCAACAAAAAGAGGAAGACCAGAAATTTCATGGTCACTGCTCCTGCTGCTAAGTCTGCGCAGCAATCATCAAATAATTCAACTGCCAGCAATTACACTGGGAACACTCCCCAATGTAACACCTGTCGATATCATCACGTACCGAACTTGCCATGTCGCGTCTGCAACAACTGCGGCAAGTTTGGTCATTTTGCTAATGTCTGTCGGAGTGCACCGCAAGCACAAAGGATGCAACAAGCACCGCTTGCACTGCCAGCTCCGCATGCACAACCTATTCCAGCTGTACCCGTTTGCCAGGTACCTCAGGCACATGCAAGAGCCTGTTATGAGTGTGGTGAAGTGGGTCATTTCAGAAATCAATGCCCAAAGTTGACCGGGAATAATCAGAGGTTGGCAAGAGGCCGGGCATTTCAACTGAATGCTCCAGCTGCTCAAGCCAACCACGACGTCGTGAACGGTACATTTTCGATCAACAACTCTTATGCATCTGTCTTATTTGATTCTGGTGCCGATAGGAGTTTCGTTTCATATGATTTTGAATGCTTGCTTGGTAGAACACGTACACATTTAGATAAACCGTTTAACGTGGAAGTGGCTGACGGCAACACTATCGATATTGACACTATTATCGTTGGATGTACGGTGAACTTAAATGATCACGTTTTCCCGATTGATCTTATACCTATGCATCTTGGTAGCTTTGATGTTATCATAGGCATGGATTGGTTAGTCACCCACAAAGTGGAGATAGTTTGCCATGAGAAATACATACGTATTCCATTGCCTTCGGGTGAAATTTTAAGAGTCTTTGGAGAAACTTCTAGCAAAGGTCTTAAGCTTATGTCATGCACTAAAGCACACAAGTACCTTAGAAAGAAATGTATAGCATTTTTAGCTCACATTGTCGAGAATAAAGAGAAAGGAAAGAAGATTGAAGATGTTCCAGTGATACGAGATTTTCCAGAAGTTTTTCCTGATGATTTGCCGGGTCTTCCACCAGAACGTCAAGCAGAGTTTCGAATTGACTTAGTACCTGGTGCAATCCTGTCGCCAAAGCTCCTTAACGACTTGCGCCCTCGGAGTTGCAAGAATTAGCGAGCCAGTTGCAAGAACTGACTGATAAAGGATTTATTCGCCCGAGCCATTCACCATGGGGTGCACCGGTCCTGTTTGTCAAGAAGAAGGACGGGTCATTCCGAATGTGCATCGATTATCGCGAATTAAACAAACTCACAATTAAGAATCGATATCCACTGCCGCGCATCGATGATCTCTTCGATCAGCTTCAAGGCTCGGCATGGTTTTCAAAGATAGATCTTAGGTCTAAGTATCATCAGCTTCGAGTACATGATGATGATATTCCCAAGACTGCTTTCAGAACAAGATACGGCCATTATGAATTTCTGGTAATGCCTTTCGGCCTTACCAATGCACCTGCGGTTTTCATGGATCTCATGAACCGTGTTTGCAGGCCATACTTGGATAAATTTGTGATTGTATTCATTGATGATATTCTGATCTACTCAAAGACCAAGGAAGAACACGAGAAACACCTTAAGTTGGTTTTGGAGATCCTAAAGAAGAGCGACTGTACGCCAAATTCTCTAAATGTGAATTTTGGCTTAAGGAAGTTCAATTTTTGGGGCACATTGTCAACGAATATGGTGTTCACGTGGATCCCGCAAAGATTGATGCGGTGAAGAATTGGAGTACACCGAAGACACCGACGGAGATTCGATCGTTTCTCGGACTTGCCGGTTACTATCGGCGGTTTATTTCGAATTTCTCCAGGATTGCTGTCCCTTTCACTTCTTTAACTCAGAAAAATAAGCCGTATGAGTGGGGACCAAAGCAAGAAGAGGCATTTCAGACTCTGAAGCAGAAACTTTGTGATGCTCCTGTCTTGACACTGCCTGATGGAAATGATGATTTTGTAGTCTATTGTGATGCATCTAACCTAGGTCTCGGTCGTGTTCTCATGCAACGGGGAAAGGTTGTGGCTTATGCATCAAGGCAGCTGAAGATTCACGAGAAAAACTACACTACACACGACTTGGAACTTGGTGCAGTCGTGTTTGCTTTGAAGATATGGAGACATTATCTTTATGGCACTAAGTGTGTAGTCTTTATTGATCATAAAAGTTTGCAACATATTCTCAATCAAAAGGAGCTTAATATGAGACAACGGAGATGGGTTGAACTGTTAAATGATTATGACTGCGAAATTCGCTACCATCCTGGAAAGGCGAATGTCGTAGCAGATGCTCTTAGTCGCAAAAGTCAAGTTCAGATTCATAGTGTCCGAGTGCACACTAACCTCCGTAATGATGTTCTCACAGCCCAACAACTCTCATTAGCTCAGGATAACTTGAAAAATGAGATGTCTTGCGGGGCTGAAATTCTATTGGAAACTAAGGATGACGGTTTGATGTATCATTTGAATCGGTTGTGGATACCGAACAGGGGTGATCTTAGGATGCTGATCATGGATGAAGCTCATAAGTCTCATTACTCAATCCATCCAGGTTCCGATAAGATGTATCAAGACATTAGGGGCTTGTACTGGTGGCCTGGAATGAAGAAGGATATTGCTGAGTACGTGTCTAAGTGCCTTAACTGTGCTAAAGTCAAGGCAGAACACCAGCGACCTTCGGGATTGTTATTACAACCAGAGATACAGATGTGGAAGTGGGAGAATATTTCCATGGATTTTATTACCAAACTCCCACGAACCGCAAACGGTAAAGATAGTATCTGGGTGATTGTTGATAGATTGACCAAGTCGGCTCATTTCTTACCGATACGCGAAACTTACCCTGTGCGGAAGTTAGCTCGTATCTACATCGATGAAATCATTAGCCGACATGGTATTCCTCTAAGCATAATATCGGATCGTGATGCTCGTTTCACGGCAGGATTTTGGTAATCACTTCATGAAGCCTTTGGAACAAGACTGGATGTTAGCACTGCTTATCATCCTCAAACGGATGGTCAAACGGAGCGAACGATCCAGACATTGGAAGACATGTTGAGAGCGTGTGTCATCGATTTTGGTGGCAACTGGGATAGCCATTTACCATTGGTCGAGTTCTCGTATAACAACAGTTATCACGCGAGCATTGGTATGGCGCCGTTTGAAGCTCTTTATGGCAGGAAATGTCGGTCACCTATTTGTTGGACCGAAGTCGGCGATTCGCAGATTACTGGTCCTGAGATTATTCAGGAAACGACTGACAAGATCCGCCAGATCCGCGACAATCTATTAGCTTCTCGCAGTCGACAGAAGAGCTACGCGGATAAACGAAGGAAACATTTAGATTTTGAAGTTGGAGATATGGTATTGCTTAAAGTGTCGCCTTGGAGGGGTGTTGTTCGATTCGGAAAGAAAGGGAAGCTTGCTTCGCGTTACGTTGGCCCTTTTAAGATCCTTGAACGGATCGGGAAGGTTGCCTACAAATTGGAACTTCCTCCTGAACTTAGTAATGTGCACCCGACGTTTCACATGTCCAATCTAAGAAAGTGCTTAGCTGATCAGGATCTTTAGGTATCACTTGATGACATTCGCATCGATGATACCATGCATTTTGTTGAAAAACAGTGGAGATAATGGATCGTGAGGTTAAACAACTCAAACGCAGTAGAATTCCAATTGTCAAAGTACGTTGGGAATCGAAGCGGGGTCCAGAATTCACGTGGGAGCGAGAAGATCAGATGAAGCTTAAGTACCCACAGTTATTTACCACGGTCACTCCAAGTTGAATTTCGGGACGAAATTCCTTTAACTAGGGGAGACTGTAACATCACTGTACTTCAGGTTGTCCGTACATCCGTACATCCGTACGATTGTACTGTTACGACCTGAGATTTATTATTATTAATGATAATGGATTATTTATTGATATTATTGATTATTATCACGGTTACTGGTATACATGATTATAACACATATTATACGCGTAAACCATGGGAAGTTTAGTTGTAACCCAACTAAACAGAAGCAGAGAGTTCATCGCAGTAATATTATTGAAAATGATGATTGTTGGTTCGGAATAAAAATGAATATGGGGTTTGGTTTGGGAATTTTAATATTAAAATTTATAAAATAATGGAACTGATTACGCGATGGTGAGGTTACGAACGTTATCTAAACACGAATATTAATTCAGAAATATTAACTTAATAAATGTATTCGCGTGAGTGACGATTCACGCGAATATAATTATTAGGAATAATATTCTGAAACGATATTAAATAAATCGTAAATCGAATCGAAATACGATACGAGCGACGAATTCGCAAAGGTGACGATCTTTACGAATACGTACGCGATTGACGCGTTTCGATGAAATAATTAAATAATATCAAACGATATTAAAATTAATATATGAAAACTGAAAACGGTTATTAGGAATCACAACCTAAAGCAAAACCGAGTAAATCAGTTATTTAAAATAATTAATTTAGTAAAAATAAAACGAAATCGTTTTACGAAATAAAATTATTTAAATCATTTTAATTAATGAAATCCAATTATTTAAACATGTTATGTTTAAATATGTTTTCGTTAAAAACCGAGCATAACCGATCATTTATTATATTTTATCGTGATAAAAACGAGACCGAACCCGCGGGAAATACGCGGGTTATTAAAGAAGAAGAAGCCTTCTTCTTCTTCACTTTACACACACACTTTATCTCTCTAAATAACCCAACCCGTCACCACTTTCTCTCTCTACCTTCTCTTTACCATAACTCACTCAAAACTCAACCAAATCACCTCATTCTTGCACCAAATCGAAGCTCTCGACATCCCCTACAAAAAGGTACCAAGGATCGGCCCTATCTCCATCTCAAACTCTCGAAATCTTAGAGAGAAGTTTCGGTTTTTAGGGTTTTCTACAAACTCGACAAAAACCGAACTTTAACCGGTTCAAAACATCACTTTTTCGACCCATACACCTTCTAAATGAGTTTACTCATCTAAACCCACTCAAAACGACTATATATACGACTATACCTCGAAATCATCTTCTCCCATGGCTGAAAACCCGTTCCGGCGAATGGCCCATGAGTATGAGCCATTCGGCCGAATGAGTCGGGAGAATGAGTGGAGTATGAGTCGGGAGAATGAGTGGAGTATGAGTCGGGAGAATGAGTCATTCGGGTGACTCATTCGGCGAATGACTCATTCGGGACTCATTCGGGAGACTCATTCAGCGACTGACTCATTCGGCGACTGACTCATTCGGGACTCATTCGGGAGAATGACTCATTCGGGTGAAAACTCATTAGCATGAGCCATTCTTATGAAAATCACAAGAATGAGTTATTTTCACCACACCAACTCAATTAACAACTTAGATTTCAAAAAGAGCAATCAAATAAGGGATCATAACTTTACATAACATTTAATCAAACACAAGACTGTGAATACAACATCAGTACGACAACGGTGAGCGCGCATAATACGAGAACACAGATACTAAGGACTTCAGGTGAGTTCTCATAACCTACCTTTCTTTAAACTGTTTTGTTTTTAAAACTCGGAGGTGAAACATGTATACCAATTTAAATATTATTTTGATAACACAAGGATAATACCTGTTTATCAATATGATATTCACAATATAAAATTACCACTTATTATGGATTATCTCTTATTAACTTATATCCGTGTAAACATTGTTATTGACTTCGGTCAATAACAAAGATTACATGTATTGTCACAAACTCCGTGAATCATCGCTCTTAACTTCGGTTAATTGCTTTGACTTCATGTATTGTCACGTGGATGGGTTCCACATCCGTGAAATCATTGCCTTTGACTTAGGTTAATTTCTTTGAATTCATGTATTGTCACGTGGTTAGCTACCACTCCATGGATCATGTTCTTAACTTATGTTAATTACATAATGATCATGTATAGTCACGAACATTATTTGAGAATATTGATGTTGATAATGATTGATTGGTTTGTGGTTTGATTATCTATGAATGACTTTGATTACCTATTATTGAATATGATTATCTATGATTGATTATGACTGATTTGATATGTGATTATGGGTTTGTGTATGTGTTTGAATGTTGAGTTTGGAGATTGGTTGGATTATCTCTTACAGGTATTATTGTGGATTTTCTCAGGAAATCATAAGCATTTATACTCATTTTATCTAAACCTTTTACAAAACCATTTTTAAACTTAAACTTTTAAATTTATTTTATAAAACCGTTTAAGTATAAAAACTTATGATTACTCACCAACTACTTCGTAGTTGACACTTGATTTTCTTACATGTTTCAGGTGATGGAGACAAGTAGGATGAAGAGGATGATCTCTTCTATTTTGGATATCATCATATAGGGTCTTGGACTTAGCTAAAGTTAACTAAAATTCTAGCGATTAGAGTTTAGTTAGTTAGCTAATTCTTTTGTGTAATTGATGTACTTAATTCATGATGAACATGATTTTTGTGTAATTATTTTGGTTGATTGAATGATATATGATGATTTGATTTAGATGCCCATGACCTTTTGAACAATCTACACATCCCTCGTGGCATCCCGACGATTCCGCCGCCGGTCGGGGTGTTACATTAGAAGCTTGGATTGAAGGAGTCGATTGGGAGGAGGCCGAAACTAGGGCTAGAAGTCGATTTCGTTCAATTGATCATCAAAACAAGTAAGTTCTTGTTCCTACACCTTCTAACATGGCCGAATAAGGATAACCACATGTTAATTACAGTTTCTAACATCGGATTAATCGATTTCAATAGCTAGGGTTCAAACAAGAAACGGGTTTGGGGGTTTTCGAACAAACAAGTGTTAAAATCAAATTGGTTGATACCATTAGCTTCAGAAGATTCCGATTTAAGTTTAACCTAAGTCAATTTCATGATTCAATATCAAATTGTATAAGTTCAATCATTAGGGTTCATCTTGTAAAACGATTTGGGGTTTTCTATCCAAAAGAGCTTGAAAATCAAATTAATTGTTATCATTAGTTTCATATAACTCCGAATATGCTAATCCATGTATCAATTTTATATAAAAACACCGAATTGCATGAGATTGGGTTTAGGGTTCTTAAGATAAGAACGAATTGGGGATTTCGAGTTGATAGAACTTGATAGTCGAATTAAACCTTTCAGATAGTTTCGAAAACTCTTTCTTAATGAGAACCTCATGAAATTTCGATGTAAAACAAATGAATTTTGCAAAAATCGATCGGGAGGTTTGGGAACTTGTGTTCGAACATGTTCATACCCGATTAATTGGGTTACAGTGAATAATTGTTCGAATTAAAATCATCCACAGGGTCGGTTGGATCCCAGGAACATAACCCCTATGGTTTTGAGTTCGATTGGGTTCGAACCGAGGTCCAATTGGATGCTAGTTGGTTCGGTCAAAGGGAATTCAAGGGAACCGGTGGGTTTGGGTTTAAAATGATTAACTGGGCTTCTTGTTAACAAATGTATGATGGGCTGAGATGATAGTTAATGAAGGTTGGAGATGGAGGTCGCGGGTTCGAACCCGGCTCCATCCGTTTTTGAGGTTTTAAGCCATTTTTGATGTTTTAGTCGTAACTCACTCGTTTTAACTCCGATTCGACTCGTTCGAATTGCGTTAGAACCAGAATTCAATTCCGAACACATTTGAATAAAAAAATTCATATTTTAGATCGGAAACGAAATCGCGTATAATTACGGTTATTTAAATAAAATCAAATATGATTTTATTTAAACGATTTCAAAGTCACACGTATTTACGTATGCACATTTCTAACACTCTAGCATACGTGTGTTGACACGTATGTGATTTCAACCACAAAACGACATCTCGAATAACACAATGTTATTGTTTAAACACAGATCCTTCGTAAGAGGATTTTCTACGCAAGTTCACATATTTGATCATTCTGCAACAATCAAAGGTGCGTACACGGCCCCTTTCTTATTTTAAACTGTTTTGGGGGAGAAAACATGTGCAACAAACATTTTAGATACATATCACTTGCATGAGTTAGCTGTTTACATTATGTGACAACATAGCATTTAAAAGTCCTTACACTTCGAACCGTTTAGTTTGCCGTAGCGCAAAGCGTGGTAGTTGGAAATAGATCTAATAGGTTTGACAAACCTCACTTGGTAGATGGGATCTACGCAGGTGTTTGACTGACCAAACAATCATTTACTATTATTTGTGCTAGACAATAGTGGCAAGGCAAAACATGCGATAGCATGCACCAGTCATCTTCGGTGTCGACCACTTATGTAAATAGTATATATGACTAGCTATCATGACTATGCAATGTGTGATTATGTTATCTGCAAAAATTATATTCAAACTGTTGTTTCAAACAATTGTGAATGCTAAAACCTGTGTAATGCACCAACCTTTGTGTTGACTTGATTTACATGTTTTCTCAGGACGCTAAGGTACATCAGAAAGCAGGCATGGACTAGGAGATCGAGTCGCATGCATGTTTTACATTTCATTTATTTGGATTTGAACATTTGACAACTTTGCATTGTAGTTTACAGTTTACAACCATTACGTTTATAATTGTTTTAAAACGCTTCCGCAAACTTTGAAAACTTTGATATTACTGTTTTAGACCAAAGTATGTTTTGAAACTTCATATAGAGGTCTTCGTTATGTCTAATGATCTGAGATCCTGGTTTGTCACGTTCCCAAACGGTATGATTCCGTTAGTTGAAAATTGGGGGTGTGACATTGAATGATTGAGACGAACGAATGACTCATTCACATGACTCATTCGGGTGTCTAGCTCATTCGGCTGAACCATTCGCTCGGATGAGTGTTTCGCACATCTCATTTGGCCGAATGAGTATAGTTTATAAATACCCCTGCAAAAAGAATGTTTCAAAACTGTTTCTGACCTCTGAACATTCCCTGTCAAATCCATAGGTTTTCAAAGCCGCCACCCTTCTTCCAAGTTCGTTCTCATCCCCGTGGTGTTCGATTTCGATCAAAAAAATGACTCCTTATCATCAGATTACCAGGGGGCTCATTGATTTCGATTGGAAAACCCCGAATAGGATTCCTCACTATTCGAGGGCCTGCCAAGCAGAATCCGCAAGGAACCGAGTGGTTTCCAAGGTCCTACAAGATCTGTTTCTAAATCTGGGTGTGCGTTTTAATTCTTGAGGAAACTAGCTAAGGAATATGGTAGCTTTATCATGATAAGTGTAAAGATTTACCTTTGAGGTAACCCATACACATCTTGAAAAGTAACGCACATTAACTCTCGTTACACCTAAATGTCATTTGACTTACATTATCTCATTTTAAATATTGTTCCACCTGTTATTACTCATTGTCTCTGCTACACAAGTATCTGTCTCACAATATCCGTTTCAAGATCTTAGCTATTTTGCCGACCTGGTTCGGAAAATGTTGGGATATAAATTTATGACTAACCATAAGTTTATCCCTCATAATTATATCATGCGAATTTTATTAGCTCCACAAGATGATATAATTCAATATAGTTAATACTTAGTCTCCAAATAACCCAATTGTTTTGACTACTAGGCGTTCCCTTAATATGGACGCCTATAGTTTTTATCCTAATATTATCTCAAAATTCTCTGTTCCAAGACTTTCAGATCTAATGTCAAGTCTCCTCAATAATAAATATAGGCGAATAACTATCTCATTATAGTTTTACATTTCATTTATTTGGATTTGAACATTTGACAACTTTGCATTGTAGTTTACAGTTTACAACCATTACGTTTATATTTGTTTTAAAACGCTTCCGCAAACTTTGAAAACTTTGATATTACAGTTTTAGACCAAAGTATGTTTTGAAACTTCATATAGAGGTCTTCGTTATGTCTAATGATCTGAGATCCTGGTTTGTCACGTTCCCAAACGGTATGATTCCGTTAGTTGAAAATTGGGGGTGTGACAGTGAATGATTGAGATGAACGAATGACTCATTCACATGACTCATTTGGGTGTCTAGCTCATTCGGCTGAACCATTCGCTCGGATGAGTGTTTCGCACATCTCATTTGGCCGAATGAGTATAGTCTATAAATACCCCTGCAAAAAGAATGTTTCAAAACTGTTTCTGACCTCTGAACATTCCCTGTCAAATCCATAGGTTTTCAAAGCCGCCACCCTTCTTCCAAGTTCGTTCTCATCCCCGTGGTGTTCGATTTCGATCAAAAAAATGACTCCTTATCATCAGATTACCAGGGGGCTCATTGATTTCGATTGGAAAACCCCGAATAGGATTCCTCACTATTCGAGGGCCTGCCAAGCAGAATCCGCAAGGAACCGAGTGGTTTCCAAGGTCCTACAAGATCTGTTTCTAAATCTGGGTGTGCGTTTTAATTCTTGAGGAAACTAGCTAAGGAATATGGTAGCTTTATCATGATAAGTGTAAAGATTTACCTTTGAGGTAACCCATACACATCTTGAAAAGTAACGCGCATTAACTCTCGTTACACCTAAATGTCATTTGACTTACATTATCTCATTTTAAATATTGTTCCACCTGTTATTACTCATTGTCTCTGCTACACAAGTATCTGTCTCACAATATCCGTTTCAAGATCTTAGCTATTTTGCCTACCTGGTTCGGAAAATGTTGGGATATAAATTTATGACTAACCATAAGTTTATCCCTCATAATTATATCATGCGAATTTTATTAGCTCCACAATATGATATAATTCAATATAGTTAACACTTAGTCTCCAAATAACCCAATTGTTTTGACTACTAGGCGTTCCCTTAATATGGACGCCTATAGTTTTTATCCTAATATTATCTCAAAATTCTCTGTTCCAAGACTTTCAGATCTAATGTCAAGTCTCCTCAATAATAAATATAGGCGAATAACTATCTCATTATAGTTTTACATTTCATTTATTTGGATTTGAACATTTGACAACTTTGCATTGTAGTTTACAGTTTACAACCATTACGTTTATAATTGTTTTAAAACGCTTCCGCAAACTTTGAAAACTTTGATATTACAGTTTTAGACCAAAGTATGTTTTGAAACTTCATATAGAGGTCTTCGTTATGTCTAATGATCTGAGATCCTGGTTTGTCACGTTCCCAAACGGTATGATTCCGTTAGTTGAAAATTGGGGGTGTGACAGTGAATGATTGAGATGAACGAATGACTCATTCACATGACTCATTCGGGTGTCTAGCTCATTCGGCTGAACCATTCGCTCGGATGAGTGTTTCGCACATCTCATTTGGCCGAATGTGTATAGTCTATAAATACCCCTGCAAAAAGAATGTTTCAAAACTGTTTCTGACCTCTGAACATTCCCTGTCAAATCCATAGGTTTTCAAAGCCGCCACCCTTCTTCCAAGTTCGTTCTCATCCCCGTGGTGTTCGATTTCGATCAAAAAAATGACTCCTTATCATCAGATTACCAGGGGGCTCATTGATTTCGATTGGAAAACCCCGAATAGGATTCCTCACTATTCGAGGGCCTGCCAAGCAGAATCCGCAAGGAACCGAGTGGTTTCCAAGGTCCTACAAGATCTGTTTCTAAATCTGGGTGTGCGTTTTAATTCTTGAGGAAACTAGCTAAGGAATATGGTAGCTTTATCATGATAAGTGTAAATATTTACCTTTGAGGTAACCCATACACATCTTGAAAAGTAACGCACATTAACTCTCGTTACACCTAAATGTCATTTGACTTACATTATCTCATTTTAAATATTGTTCCACCTGTTATTACTCATTGTCTCTGCTACACAAGTATCTGTCTCACAGTATCCGTTTCAAGATCTTAGCTATTTTGCCGACCTGGTTCGGAAAATGTTGGGATATAAATTTATGACTAACCATAAGTTTATCCCTCATAATTATATCATGCGAATTTTATTAGCTCCACAATATGATATAATTCAATATAGTTAACACTTAGTCTCCAAATAACCCAATTGTTTTGACTAGTAGGCGTTCCCTTAATATGGACGCCTATAGTTTTTATCCTAATATTATCTCAAAATTCTCTGTTCCAAGACTTTCAGATCTAATGTCAAGTCTCCTCAATAATAAATATAGGCGAATAACTATCTCATTATAGTTATTCATGTTGATCCTCAACTCTCAATTGCAACTACTGAACCTCGCTGATATAAGGGTTGAAATGATTATGATCTTGATATTGTTCTAAGATTCACTATTTCTTAATCATGAGCAAACCTGGAGCTCTCTAAAATGGTAAGCTCAAGTTCAATTAGGTCTATATTTGACATAACAGTCTACACACTTAATTTGAAAATTCATACAACAAAGAATGTGATGATCTGTTTAAATTTCTAAAGCTGAGATTACAACAGACACATGAGTACCATGGAACTCTATCAGACGTGTAAAGAAATATTTCTGATAGATTCTCGGAAATTACATACATAGCTTTCCAGGAAATTAAGACTAAGTTATTCAAGACTAACCTAGTCTCAATTGGTTTAAGGATTTCCTAATATGTCCTTGAGTCAAATTCCCCATTGAATTTCTACGCATTTTAGTGGCCTATCTCTTTAAGATTTTCTTGTTTAATACAGTAACAATTCCCATGTGAAGTATAGGAAATGATTATCCTAACTCCTATTATCTAATTGAGACATAGTTAGCCTATTGTTACCTTATGTCATTATCCCTAAAACTACAATGGGATATACATTTCTAAACATTATACTAATACATAACTTAAATACACAAAATTGAAATGACATACCAACGAAGTCATCTGACTCCAAGCGTACATTCGGAGCCAGTAGAGCAAGAAATTCCCTGGTAGCTGCTGGAGCTGTTGGAGGCTTTCTCCTGGGGTAGTCCCTTGCGAAATGCCCGTGCATTCCGCAGGTGTGGCAGTTGTTGTTACGTTTGGAGGAAATAGATGTGCTCACTTCCTGGTTCATATTCTCAGTTGGAGAAATTCGACAATTCTAAGTCAAGTGTCCCATCTTCCTACAAATCAGGCAGTGTTTGCATGGTTTGTTCTAAGCCTAATGAAATCCACACTCGTTACACTTGGGAAACGTACCAATGTATTGATGAGGAATTGAGTTCACTTAGGTTTTGCACCATTGAGCCCAGTGACCCGTCCTTCTAAAACGGATTCAACTACGACATCTGGTCCTGTCGTAGTGGTGATATTTGTAGAGTTGGCAGAGACGGACATTTCCACCATAAGTCTTGCCACTCTTTTTAGTCTCGTCTGGCATGACTTGACTAAGAGGTGTAGCTTTGGTGAAGTTCCCGAGTCCTTTACCCTTTTTAGCAGAACGACATTTAGATTTCTTACTGGTTTCATCTTCCTCTAATTCCCTTTTCCCTGTAGCAACTTGTGGGAAGATTCTAGCATACTCTTCACTATTTCTGATCTGAGTGATGATTTCAGGAAAAACTGCAACCAAGTATTTGGTAATCAAGGTTGCCAGTGCTGTAGTTGCTGGATCCGCCTCGGGTGGAGGGGAATGTGGTGGTGAATGTTGTCTTCCCTGTAACAATCTGTCACATCAGTGCCGGAACCGTAGCCGGAACAGTGACTTGTCAGTAGATCAGGTACGAACTATGTATATTACATGTGTATTATTATCATTTGATGTTTCAGACGAAACTATTATGGATCTATTTTAGAATCATATCATGAATCCATGGTTTAACAGTCAAAATCATATCTGGCAAAACAGAACTGTATGTGAGATTGTACAGAAGAAAACAATAATGGATGTCGTTATGTGAATATGAAACCGACGGAGTATTCGTGTGGGTGACGATTCGCACAAGTATATTTGTAAGTTTAACATACAGAACGATATCTAATAATTAGAAAACCATATTGGAATTTAACGTTGTGGTCGTGTTCGAACGGGTGACGATTCGTACGAACATGCGCGAAAATGATACGATCCGATGAAACAATAAAAATAAACTTTTTTAAATTTAAAAAAATAAATAAAAGATAATTAATTAATTTATTAGGAATTACTACTTTAAAAAGTTTCAGAATTTCCATTTTTATTAAGTTAGGTAATGTTACGAAAAACGACGAAAACGACGCTTAAAACCGAAACCGAACGCACCCGAACGCACCTGAACATTCCCGAGCTATAAAAGCCCTTATCTTTCTTCTTTTTCCCAGTTTGGCAGCCCACATCTTCTTCTTCCTCAAGAATCCCGTTTCCACTATCTCACCACCCATTTCCAACTTCAAATCATCATAACTTCTTCGTTTTCCGCCAAATTTGAAGATCTAGTTGTCAAAATGACCGTAACAATGAGAGGAACAGAGTAGTACAAATGATCGGAGCTGAAGCGGACTGATTTGGTCGCATTTTTAGACAGAAGTTTTTGATTTTGAGGGTTTTCTACTATTCCGTTAAGTTGAACTTTCCACTCGATTTCATACCTTTAAACCATCTAGGATGTACATGAAAATCGCTTAGGAGCTTAAGAAATATTTAATTTGAGCTTAGAATCAATTGGATGTTGCCGAAAAAAAGTCTGGAAATTAACACTATCTAGGTATGAAGGTCTATATGACCAATCTTGAGAACATTATGCGACCAGCGCACAAAAACCATTGACCTTATTAGGTTGGATGGGTTAAAATCGATGGGAAACAATCAAAACTAACAGATCAGGGGACAAGTTCAAACATAGGTTAGTCGAGGATGATTCCCTAGGGTTCTTAAGATGATAAACCGGTTTAAGGTGTATCGGTACTAAGGGTGTTCAACATAAAATATTCTCTAAACTTACCGAACACTTAAACAAATGTTTTGTGTAATCAAATGGGTGTATTATACCTGAATTTGATTAAGGAAAATCCTAATAGAAGTTGTTAACACCAAACAATGGTCCAATGTGGTTATTGTTAGTTGTTAACCGAAGATCTAGGGATTTTAGACAAGGACTTGGAACTTTCAAGGTTAGTAAACTAAGTTCATATGATAATTTATATTAAGTTGAAGGATTATTAAATAACTATGAGTGGCAAAGAAATTTAAGAACAATAGGTTAAAGATAAAGAGTTTCAAGTCATAACATTAAGTGTATGGGTTGATAGAGATATCAAAACTCAACACTTAACAAACTCATAACGATGGTATTCAATGGGATTATTCAAAGTGAATAACCTTAGTTGTTGATCAATTCGAATATGTGAACAAAAGATTAAGACAACATAAAAGAACATAGATTATACTTCATTAAAGTTAACCTAAGTTAAACATTATGTTTTATGATATAAACGTATATTTTATTAAAAAAATGTATTAGTTAGTTGCATAAAGAAAAGTTATAAGATTAAACTTACTATTTTAGAAAAAGAAAACAATGTTTTACAAAAATAAGTTAACTTTCTTTTGAATTACAAAATTTTATAACGAAACTTCTTTTATAAGCAGGTTTCCCATTTTTGGTTCTTCCTTAAAACCTTAAGGAGGATCCGATGGTTAATTCACAGTTTCCCCTTTTGGTTCGTTTACAATACCTTATTAGGGATCTTAAGGTAAATTCACGGATTCCCCTTTTTGGTGTTTATTATTACCTTATGGGGGATTCTTATTCTAGTTCAATAGGTTTTCCGTTGTTGGTTCTTCTTTAAAACCTTGCGGGGGATCCTGAGGTTAATTCACGTATTCCCTCTTTTGGTTCTTGTACGATACCTTATATGGGAACTTCTTTAAACCTAACTTTGAGCTTCTAAGTTAGTCTTCATTTATATTGGTTAAGGGTATAGTATGTTCAATAGGATAAGGATAGACTTAAACACTTAGTAACAAATCATAGTAACCCACTAAAAAATACTAGGACACTTATTCACACACTGGTGATTTAAAACACAATAGCAATAACTATAAACACTTATAGTATTCAAATCATAATAAACCAACTAAGGTCCCTTTTCTAAACATTTTTGTTTTATAAACGCGGGGATGAGAAGCATGCGTAAATTATTTTCTTTGGATTATATTTTACTTAAATGCTTTAACATCATATATGTGTTATATGTATAATTGTTATCCTAGATTATGTCTCGGTAAACTTATTCCAGGTTTCGAAAATGATTATTTACTCATCATAAGTAGATAGTTATTTATTTCAAGTAAACATGTTCAAAGAGCTATTCTCAAAGAACTATATTCAACGATCTATTTTCAAAGAACTATTCTCAAAGATCTATTTTCAAAGAACTATATTCAACGATTTATTTTCAAAGAACTATATTCAACGATCCATTTTCAAAGAACTATTCTCAAAGATATATTTTAAAAGAACTATTCTCAGTGATCTATATTTGAAGAACTGTTGTAACACCCCGACCGATGGCGGAAACTTCTGGATGCCACGAGGGATGTGTAGATTGTTCATTAGCTCGTGGGCATCTAATCAAATAATCACATATCAATCAAATCAAATAATTGTTTACACAAAAATCATGTTCGTTATGATTTAATTACAATCAATTACACAGAAGATTAGCTAAATTAACTAAATACTAGTCTTCAGTAATCCGGTTAATTTACTTAAGTCCGAGACCCTAAGTGATGATTGTCCAAAAGATTTAAAGCTATCCTGCTCTACCTATTTCTCCTCGTTCCTTGAAGCATGTAGAAAATCAAGTTTCAACTACGAAGTAGTTGGTGAGTAATCATAGGTTTTTATGATTAAAAATGTTTTGCAGGTGATTATAAAAGTTTATAGTTTTCTGAGAAAATCCACATGAACACCTGCGAGATATCCAACACAACATCCAAACACATAATCCAAACACATAAACCAAACACATAATCACATATATCAATAATTCATAGATAATCAATCATATGTTCAATCAACCCATCTCAAACATCCATATTCTCATTTAGTATAAGTGACAATACATGTATCATTGTAAATGACCAAAGTCAATGACAACGACACGGAGTTTTGGCAATCCACGTGACAATACATGCAATCGTTTCAGATAACCGAAGTCATCAGTAACGACTCATGGAATAGTGACAATACATGCAATCATTGTAGATGACCGAAGTCAACAACAACGACCCACGGAATAGTGACAATACATGCAATCATTGTAGATGACCGAAGTTAACAACAACGACCCACGGAATAATGACAATACATGCAATCATCGTAGATGACGGAAGTCAACACAACGACCCATGGAATAGTAACAATAGATGCAATCATTTTAGATGACCGAAGTCAACACAACGACCCATGGAATTATGATAATCCGATAATACGAGTATCACAACAATAAACAAGTGATATCCATGTGTAATCAAAGTAATATTTAAATTGGTATACATGCTTCACCTCCGAGTTTAAAAACAAAATAGTTTAAAAGGGAGGTTATGAGAACTCAACTGAGTCCTTAGAATTTGAATTCTTGTATTATGCGTGCTCGAGTATGTGAACTCAAAAGCAACACAATCAATCTGTATTTAATACTTTTCGTGCTTATAAGCATATGGGTTTCATTTCAATTAATTACCCATACGTGTTTTCTTCTAATTATTAATTGTGTCATTAACTTAGTTCCTTTAATCTAAGTTAAGTTGTAAACCCATAAGATTTTATTCTATGATCATCATAAAATGTGATTTAAATTTATTAGTTTCAATTATCTCATGGTGATAATTTCTTATGAACTCGTATGTATATTCTAAGGTGATAACTCCCAACGATATACATATCTAATTGTACATGCATGTTTAATTATATTGACCACTATAATATAAGTTATCAAATTTTTAAATTTAAATGCAACCTTTCATACTTGAGTTGATCACAAAATGTTTAGTGTTTACAATCTCATAATTCAAACTTATGTTTCTTAATAAAAGGTGGTAGTTAGTAGAATCTTCATGCATGCATGTTTTACATCACTATCTTGTTCTTTCATCCACCCTTAACTTTTAGTTAAAGTGTTTAGGTTTGATAGCTCCAATCCTAGCCATGGTACCTAGGTTTGCTGCCCATTCAACGAGTTTCAAGTGATCTAGGGTTCCACTAAAGGTCTATAGGCTCGAGGGCCATAGGTTGGGCTATGGTGGAGAAGGTGGCAGTTATAGGTTCGCAACTCCATTAGGGTTGATAATGGGAGGCTCGCCCACCATAGGTTCGGCTAGATCAAGTTGCATGGCTAGGGTTCATTGACCCAGGGTTTGGCACCCTTTAGGTTCATCTCCCTGGTTTCGGCTATCATCATGATCGTGAAATGCACCAGGTTCGGCTGACTCAGCCATGCTCCAGGTTCGCGGGGCTGGTCTAGGGTTCGCCAAAGAGGTTCGTGAGTCCCATGGGGCTCGGCTGGAAGATGCAGGTTCGTGGGGCTGGGTTAGAGATCGGCTGATCCTGTAGGTTTAGCCCTCACAAGGTTCGGCCGATCACAAGGAGGTTCGCCCGAACCACTTCTCAGCGAACCATCCCTTCATCCTCTTCATCGTCTTCGAACTACTGCATGTTATAGGCTAAACCGTGGCTTCCCATACCTACACTAATTTGTTTTAGGGTTTCCCAAGTACTTAATGTATCTAAAACATACTTATGTAAACCGGTTGTTGTTTTAGAGTGAGAAACAGAAGAAAACTCGACATCTACCTCAAAGTAGCTGTCAAATGTTGGATTTCTTCGTAGATTCTTGTTCCCCTCGATCACGTGGTCGTTTAGGCACCAAAATCTCTTGAATCCGTTAGGAAACGAGTGTGCAATTGTAGAGAGAAGTTTTAGAGAGAAAAAGTGACGGATTTTGTGTTGTAGATAGAGAAAGCTCTTGCAAGAAATGAGGAAGAAGAAGAATAAATGGGCTTTTATAGCCCGGGTCATCCCCACGTGTTCGGTCTCATTTAATTTGCGATAAAATAATTATACGTTCGGTTTTTATCGTACAAACACAGTTAAACCGTAAAACATTTAAATAAAGAAGTTTCGTTTTAATAAAATGATTTTAAATAAACTCGTTCAAAATGCAATACTTCCATTTACTTTCGTTAAATTATTTATTTAATAAAATAGTTTGTTCGGGTTTGTTTTAGGTTGTGATTCCTAATAAATATTATTAGTTTCTATTTATTAATTTAGTATCGTTAGATACTATTTCGTTATCTCGTCAAAACGCGTTACTTACGTACACATTCGTAAAGATCGTCACCTTTCCGAATCCAACGCTTGTATCGTATTTCGATTCGATTTACGATTTATGGAATACTGTTTCAAAATATTATTCTTAATAATTATATTCGTGTGAATCGTCACCTCACCATCGCGTAAGCATTTCCAATATTGCTTTCATTATTTTTTTATCTTTAATATTATTAATTCCCAATCCAATCCCACTAAACCATATCACTGACACATCCGTGATAGACCGAAATATGCATATGTAGGGGTCAGTCGCAACAGCCCCAGCCATCGTCCCACCGCTATTTCGATAAACCATTGCCATGTGTCCTTGACTATGTTTAGCAACCAAACCATAAAAACTTCTAATTTCTTTCCATTCCAAACCAATAATCTGTCATATGTGAATTCAACTGTGATAAACTCTCTGATTCTGTTTAGTTGGGTTACAACTAAACTTCCCATGGTTTATGCATATTAATATATGTTCTCAATATGTATATCAATATTAATAATGACAGTCAATAATCCATAATCATTAATAATTAATACATCAGGTCGTAACAGTACAATCGTACATGTACGGACAACTGAAAAACAGTGATGTTACAGTTTCCCTTAGTTAAGAGAATCTCATCCCGAAATTCAACTTGGAGTGACCGTAGTGAATAAATGTGGGTACTTAAGCTTCATCTGATCTTCCCGCTCCCAGGTGAACTTCGGACCACGCTTCGACTCCCAACGTACCTTGACAATTGGAATTCTACTGCGTTTGAGCTTTTTAACCTCGCGATCCATTATCTCAACTAGTTTTTCAACAAAGTGCATGGTATCATGGACGCGAATGTCATCGAGTGGTACCTGAAGATCTCGATCACCTAAGCACTTTCTTAAATTGGACACGTGAAACGTCGGGTGTACATTGCTAAGTTTAGGAGGAAGTTCCAATTTGTAGGCAACCTTCCCTATCCATTCAAGAATCTTAAAAGGGCCAACATAACGCGGAGCAAGCTTACCCTTCTTCCCGAATCGTACCACTCCTTTCCAGGGCTATACTTTAACTAGTACCATATCATCAACTCCAAACTCTAAGGGTTTACGTTGTTTATTCGCGTAACTCTTTTGTCGACTGCGAGCATCTAACTGATTGTCACAAATCTGGAGAATCTTGTCAGTCGTCTCCTGAATAATATCGGAACCAGTGATCTGCGATCCGCCGACCTCGGTCTAACAAATGGGCGACTGACATTTTCTGCTATAAAGAGCTTCAAACGGCGCCATACCAATGCTCGCGTGATAACTATTGTTATACGAAAACTCGACTAATGGTAGATGGCTATCCCAATTTCCACCGAAATCGATGACACAAGCTCTCCATATATCTTCTAATGTCTGAATCGTTCTCTCCGTCTGTCCATCCGTTTGAGGATGATAAGCGGTGCTAAGATCCAATCTTTTTCCAAATGCTTCATGAAGTGATTCCCAAAATCGTGCCGTGAAACGAGCATCACGATCCGATATTATGCTCAAGGGAATTCCATGCCGGCTTACGATCTCATCAACATAGATACGAGCTAACTTCCGCACAGGGTACGTTTCGCGCATCGGTAGGAAGTGAGCCGACTTGGTTAATCTATCAATTATCACCCAAATGCTATCCTTACCATTTGCGGTTCGTGGGAGTTTAGTAATGAAATCCATAGAGATATTCTCCCACTTCCACATAGGTATTTTTGGTTGTATTAGCAGTCCTGAAGGTCGCTGGTACCCTGCCTTGACTTTAGCACAGTTAAGGCACTTGGACACATACCCAGCAATATCCTTCTTCATTCCAGGCCACCAGTACATGGCTCTAAGGTCTTGGTACATCTTATCTGCACCCGGATGGATTGAGTAACGGCACTTGTGAGCTTCATCCATAATCACCATCGTAAGATCACCCCGGTTCAGTATCCACAACCGATTCAAGTAATACATCAAACCATCCTCCTTCGTTTCCAATAGTAATTCGGCCCCGCAAGACATCTCATCTTTTAGGCTACCTTGACCCAATGAGTCTTGTTGGGCTGTGAGAACACCATTACGAAGATTAGTGTGCACTCGGACACTATGGATTTGAACATGACTCTTGCGACTAAGCGCATCTGCTACTACATTCGCTTTGCCAAGATGGTAGCGAATTTCACAGTCATAATTGTTCAACAGTTCAACCCATCTCCGTTGTCTCATATTAAGCTCTTTCTGATTGAGGATATGTTGCAAACTCTTGTGATCTGTAAAGACTACACACTTAGTGCGATAATGATAATGTCTCCATATCTTCAAAGCAAACACGACTGCACCAAGTTCCAAGTCGTGTGTAGTGTAGTTCTTCTCATGATTTTTCAGTTGTCTTGATGCATATGCCACAACCTTTTCCCATTGCATGAGAACACAACCGAGACCTAGATTGGATGCATCACACTAAAGCACAAAATCGTCATTTCCATATGGCAGTGTCAAGACAGGAGCATCACAAAGTTTCTGCTTCATAGTCTGAAATGCCTCTTCTTGTTTTGGTCCCAACTCATAAGGTTTATTCTTTTGAGTCAAAGAAGTAAGAGGGACAGCAATCCTGGAGAAATTCGAGATAAACCGCTAATAGTAACCGGCAAGTCCAAGAAACAAGAGACTCTCCATTGGTGTCGTCGGTGTACTCCAATTCTTTACCGCATCAATCTTGGCAGGATCCACGTGAACACCCTTTTCATTGACTATGTGTCCCAAGAATTGAACTTCGTTAAGCCAAAATTCACATTTAGAGAATTTAGCATACAGTCGCTCCTCCCTTAGGATCTCCAAAACCAACTTAAGGTGTTGCTCATGTTCTTCTTTGCTCTTTGAGTATATCAGAATATCATCAATAAAGACAATCACAAATTTATCCAAGTATGGCCTGCAAACACGGTTCATGAGGTCCATGAAAACCGCCGGTGCATTGGTAAGGCCGAAAGGCATTACCAAAAACTCATAATGGCCATATCTTGTTCTGAAAGCCGTCTTGGGAATATCATCATCATGTACTCGAAGCTCATGATATCAAGACCTAAGATCGATCTTTGAAAACCATGCCGAGCCTTGAAGTTGATCGAAAAGATCATCAATGCGCGGCAGGGGATATGGATTCTTGATAGTCAACTTGTTCAACTCGCGGTAGTCGATGCACATTCGGAATGACCCCTTCCTTCTTCTTGACAAACAGGACCGGTGCACCCCATGGCGAATGGCTCGGGCGAATGAATCCCTTGTCAGTTAGTTCTTGTAGTTGGCTCGCCAATTCTTGCAACTCTGAAGGCGCAAGTTTATAAGGAGCTTTGGCGACTGGGTTCGCACCAAGTACTAAGTCAATCCGAAATTCTACTTGACGCTCTGGTGGAAGACCCGGCAAGTCGTCTGGAAATACTTCAGGAAAATCTCTGATTACAGGAACGTCTTCAATGCTCTTTCTTTTCTCTTTCTTCTCCACAATGTGTGCTAAAAATGCTATACATTTCTTCCTAAGGTACTTGTGTGCTTTAGTGCATGACATCAGCTTAAGACCTTTACTAGAAGTTTCCCCATAACCTCGTAAAGTTTCACCCGAAGGTAAGGGAATACGAATGTATTTTTCATGACAAATGATTTCCACTTTGTGGGTGGCTAACCAATCCAAGCCTATGATAACATCAAAGCTACCAAGGTGCATAGGTATAAGATCAATTGGAAAAACGTGATCACTTAAGTTCACGGTACATCCAATAATAACAGTGTCAATATCAATAGTGTTTTCGTCAGCCACAACCACTTTAAACGGTTTATCTAAATGTGTACGTGTTCTACCAAGCACACATTCAAAATCATATGAAACCAAACTCCTATCAGCACCAGAATCAAATAAGACAGATGCATAAGAGTTTTTGATCAGAAATGTACCGTTGACCACATCTTGGTTGGCATGGGCAGCTAGAGCATTCAGTTAAAACCCTCTACCACGAGCCACCCTTTGATTGTTTCCTGTCAGTCTCGGGCACTGGTTTTTGAAGTGACCCACTTCACCACACTCGTAACAGGCTATTGCCTGAATAGGTACATGGCGAACGGGTACAACTTGAACCTGTTGAGCTTGCGGAGCTGGCAGTGCAAGCGAAGCAGGTTGCATCCTTTGTGCTTGCGGTGTACTCCGGCAAACATTAGCAAAATGGCCATACTTGCCACAGTTGTTGCAGACACGACAAGGCAAGTTGGGCATGTGATGATATCTGCAAGTATTACATTGGGGAGTATTCCCAATATAAATTCTGGCAGTGGTGTTGTTGGACGATTGCTGCGCAGACTTAGCAGCAGGAGTAGTGACCACGAAGTTCCTAGTCTTTCTATTCTTGTTGCTGCTTTTTGAAGAACTAGCAGCCTCAGTCTTGACTTCTGTTTTTGTTTCCCTTGCAGAAATCTTCACCTCAGTCTTCTTTGTTCCTTTTCTTGTGAGTGTACCAGCCTTCACATGATTATCAGTCAAAGTTGCAGATAGACGGATTGCAGCCTCTAGTGTTTTAGGGATGCTTCCAAAGACAGTGTCCTGAATCTGCATAGGCAAACCGCCTATATACTTTTCAATAGCTCCCTCCAATGGTGTCACCAGGTGAGGTACTAGGAGACTATACTCATGGAATTGAGTATTATAGATGAAATTCTCGCCACTATCTTGTTTGAGTTCCCAGAACTCAGTCTCCAGTTTCCTCATCTCACTGCGAGGACAAAATTCAGTGCTCATCAAGTTCTTGACTTCAGTCCACGATAGTGCCAGGGCGGCATCAACTCCCCTAGTTCCTTTTCCCCATTCCACCAAGTTGGTGCTCTCTTTTTGAAAACACTAGTGGCATAACGAACTTTCAGATTCTCGGGGCAATTGGTGTTGATGAAAGTATTCTCCAAGCTCTCGAACCACTGCAGCAGACCAGTGGCTGTCTCAGAACCCGTAAACTTCAGTGGGTTACAGGAGTTGAAGTGTTTGAATGTGCAAGATGGTGGGTTTGCACCACCTCTGTTCTGATTGAGAGTTTGATTGGCTTGAGTCAGTTGATTCACTAATCCAATAATGAGGTTTGCTAACTCTTGCATGCCGGAGTTGGCATTACCGTTAGCATCTTCATAGTTCGTATCGTCTCCGTTGTGACTACCGTTTACAACGTAAGTCTTACAAACTATGGTCAAATGAGTTCACTTCAACAGTTAGGATTACATATAGGACTATATTTTTCTCCTATCTGTCATTAAACTCCTAACAAATTATAAATTTCCAAAGTTTATACTAAGTATCCTAGTTAGTCATATCTAATATTATCTAATTATTCCTAAGTTCCAAACATTTTCCACCCTAAACCAACACTGACAACCTCCCGATGCAGTGCAACAAGCTTATATACAGGGCATACATAGATTTGACCGCATTCGCCTCATACGCCGTCCCACCACCGTTGCATTGCACCACAATTATGCCCTTGTTAGAAATTAGGGTGTATCATGTATCTTCCCATTGTCTCACCTCACAAACCTTATCCTAGGTAGGATAATTTTGAGTGAAGTGGTCTCTAGTTCCCTTGGACAATTAGGTTCGCTTAATGTCTAAGTTCACCTGACATGTAGGCTTGCCTATTTCTAAGTTCACCTATTGTCTAAGTTCACCTGACATTAAAGTTTCCCCTAATGTCTAAGTTCACCAAAAGTTCACACCATATCCCAATGTTCATGATCATCATTGAGGGTTCATATCATCTCCGAGTGCTCTTATTGTCACTAAGTGTTCATATCCTCCCTATAATTCATTCTCATCAAGTGTTCATACCATCACCAAGTGTTAGTATCGTCACTATGCATTCATATTTTCACTAAGTGTCTATATCATCATCCAAGTCTTCAGTCTATCACTAAGTGTTCGTATCGTCCGTTGATCCTATACACCACGTGTCCAATAAGTGTGTTCATGAGTAATTGTATATGTGTTCATCAAATATGATCATCCAAAGCGTCAATTCAAACCAACTTAACCAACATTCCATCAACATCAACCTTACAACACTTCCTAATAATATCCTAAGTTCCTGACACTGACAGACCCCCAATATACTACAAATGGTATATGTATAGGGCATATGTAGGGGTCAGTCGCAACTGCCCCAGCCACCGTCCTACCACCTATGCATTATACCACGAGTGTGTCCTTGTCTGGTGATCAAAGACCAATCAAATAATTCCTAAAGCAGATGAGTTCCTAAACAGTTAGTTTCCTAAGCAAATAATTTCCCAAACAGGTAGTTCCCTTATTCTTCAATACTGACATCCACCTAATGTACCGTAAATGGTATATATATAGGGCATATGTAGAGGTTAGTCGCAACTGCCCCAGCCAACATCCCACCACCTTTACGATACACCACGTGCATGTCCTTATCGAATCATTAGGGCGCAAGTAAGCATAAAATCAGCAATTAATACATGTGAATCAGATATATAATCAGGAGTCAAATAACATGTAATAAACATATAAGCATGAATCCTAAATATAATAACTAGTATCTGAAATACTTCATACTAGGGTATCATACGGTTATAGACTAGGTCAACCATTTCTAGCAACCTAATTCCCTATAACCCAGGCTCTGATACCAATCTGTAACACCCCGACCGATGGCGGAAACGTCGAGATGCCACGAGGGATGTGTAGATTGTTCATAAGCTCGTGGGCATCTAATCAAATCATCACATATCAATCAAATCAAATAATTGTTTACACAAAAATCATGTTTGTCATCATTTTATTACAATTAATTACACAAAAGATTAGCTAAATTAACTAAATACGAGTCTTCAGTAATCCAGTTAATTTTAGCTAAGTCCGAGACCCTAAATGATGATTGTCCAAAAGATGTAGAGGTATCTGACTCTACCTATTTATCCTCGATCCCTGAAACATGTACAAAATCAAGTGTCAACTACGAAGTAGTTGGTGAGTAATCATAAGTTTTTATGTTTAAAAATGTTTTACAAGTGATTATAAAATTTTATAGTTTTCTGAGAAAATCCACATGACCACCTGCGAGATATCCAACACATAATCCAAACACATAAACCAAACACATAATCACATATATCAATAATTCATAGATAATCAATCATATGTTCAATCAACCCACCTCAAACATCAATATTCTCAATTAGTATAAGTGACAATACATGTTTCATTGTAAATGACCAATGTCAATGACAACGACACACGGAGTTGTGGCAATCCACGTGACAATACATGCAATCGTTTCAGATAACCAAAGTCATCAGTAACGACTCATGGAATAGTGACAATACATGCAATCATTGTAGATGACCGAAGTCAACAACAACGACCCACATAATAGTGAAAATACATGCAATCATTGTAGATGACCGAAGTCAACAACAACGACCCACGGAATAATGACAATAAATGCAATCATTGTAGATGACCGAAGTCAACACAGCGACCCATGGAATAGTAACAATACATGCAATCATTGTAGATGATCGAAGTCAACACAACAACCCATGGAATTATGATAATCCGATAATACGAATATCACAACAATAAACAAGTGTTATCCATGTGTAATCAAAGTAATATTTAAATTGGTATACATGCTTCACCTCCGAGTTTAAAAACAAAATAGTTTAAAAGGGAGGTTATGAGAACTCACCTGAGTCCTTAGAATTTGAATTCTTGTAGGATGTGCGCTCGCGTATGTGAACTCAAAAGCAACACAATCAACCTGTATTTAATATGTTTCTTATTTAGTACGTTTCTTGTTTATAAGCATATTGTGTCATTAACTTAGTTCATTTAGTCTAAGTTAAGTTGTAAACCCATAGGATTTTATTCTATGATCATCATAAAATGTGATTTAAATTTATTAGTTTCAATTATCTCATGGTGATAATTTCTTGTGAACTCGTATGTATATTCTAAGGTGATAACCCCCAACCATATACATATCTAATCGTACATGCATGTTTAATTATATTGACCACCATAATATAAGTTATCAAATTTTAAAATTTAATTGCAGCCTTTCATACTTGAGTTGATCACAAAAATCTTTAGTGTTTACAGTCTCATAATTCAAACTTATGTTTCTTAATAAAAGGTGGTAGTTAGTACAATCTTCATGCATGCATGTTTTACATCATTATCTTGTTCTTTCATCCACCCTTAACTTTTAGTTAAAGTGTTTAGGTTTGATAGCTCCAATCCTAGCCATGGTCCCTAGGTTCACTGCCCATTCAATGAGTTTCAAGTGATCTAGGGTTCGGCTAAAGGTCAACAGGTTCGAGGGCCATAGGTTCGGCTATCGTGGAGAAAGTGGAAGTTTATAGGTTCGCAGCTCCATTAGGGTTGCGGATGGGAGGCTCGTCCCACCATAGGTTCGGCTAGATCAAGTTGCATGGCTAGGGTTCGTTGACCCAAGGTTCGCCACCCTTTAGGTTCGTCTCCCTGGTTTCGGCTATCATCAGGTTCGTGAAATGCACCAGGTTCGGCTGACTCAGCCATGCTCCAGGTTCGTGGGGCTGGCTAGGGTTTGCCAAAGAGATTCGTGAGTCCCATGGGGTTCGGCTGGAAGATGAACGTTCGAGGGTCTGGGTTAGGGTTCGGCTAATGCTGCAGGTTTGGCCCTCACAAGGTTCGGTTGATCACAAGGAGGTTCGCCCAAGCCACTTCTCCGCGAACCAGCCCTTCATCCTCTTCGTCTTCTTCGAACTACTGCATGTTATAGGCTAAACAGTGGCTTCCCATACCTACACTAGCTTGTTTTAGGATTTCCCAGGTACAGAATTTATCTAAAACATACTTATGTAAACCGGTTGATGTTTTAGAGTGAGAAACAAAGGAAAACTAGAGATCTACCTCAAAGTAGCTGCCAAATGTTGGATTTCTTTGTAGATTCCTGTTCCCCTCGATCACATGGTCGTTTAGGCACCAAAATCTCTTGAATCCTTTGAGAAACGAGTGTGCAATCGTAGAGAGAAGTTTTAGAGAGAGAAAGTGACGGATTTTGTCTTGTAGAGAGAGAAAGCTCTTGCAAGAAATTAGGAAGAAGAAGAATAAATGGGCTTTTATAGCCCGGGTCATCCCCACGTGTTCGGTCTCGTTTAATTTGTGATAAAATAATTATACGTTCGGTTTTTATCGTAGAAACACCGTTAAACCGTAAAAAATTTAAATAAATAAGTTTCGTTTTAATAAAATGATTTTAAATAAACTCGTTCAAAATACAATACTTCCGTTTACTTTCGTTAAATTATTTATTTAATAAAATAGTTTGTTCGGGTTTGTTTTAAGTTGTGATTCCTAATAAATATTTTTAGTTTCTATTTATTAATTTAATATCGTTAGATACTATTTCGTTATCTCGTCGAAACGCGTTACTTACGTACGCATTCGAAAAGATCGTCACCTTTCCGAATCCAACGCTCGTATCATATTTCGATTTGATTTATGATTTATGGAATACCGTTTCAGAATATTATTCCTAATAATTATATTCGTGTGAATCGTCACCCACGCGAATACATTATTAAGTTAATATTTCCGAATTAATATTCGCGTTTAATTTATGTCCGTAACCTCACCATTGCGTAAGCATTTCCAATATTGCTTTCTTTATTTTTTTTATCTTTAATATTATTAATTCCCAATCCGATCCCCCTAAACCATATCACTGACACATCCGTGATAGACCGAAATATGCATAATCATAGGGCATATGTAGGGGTCAGTCGCAATAGCCCCAGCCACCGTCCCACCGCTATTTCGATAAACCATGACCATGTGTCCTTGATTATGTTTAGCAACCAAACCATAACAACTCCGAATTTCTTTCCATTCCAAACCAATAATCCGTCATATGTGAATTCAACTGCGATAAACTGTCTGGTTCTGTTTAGTTGGGTTACAACTAAACCTCCCATGGTTTATGCATCTCAATATATGTTCTCAATATGTATACCAATATTAATAATGACAGTCAATAATCCATAATCATTAATAATTAATACATCAGGTCGTAACAGTACAATCGTAAATGTACAGACAACTGAAATACGGTGATGTTACAACTGTTTTCAATGATCTGTTTTGAGAGGAATTTCTGGGAATTAATCAAAGGTAGCTTGTGCCAAAGAACTAAACAATGTATGCGGAAACCAGAATGATCAAAAAAGAACTAGACGATCTATAAAATCCTATATTTCAAGAAGTCCTAGCTAGATTGATTGATTATAGGTCGCATGTTTGATGATATTTACAGAATTCCTCAACTTCTATGAACCTTGATTGTTATACTAGTCTACTCGAGTTTGACCAAGGCTCAATCATTAGGTCTTAGATTATTAATTAAATGTTTATTTATTCATATATTCTAGCACTTTAATTACATGTTTTTACATTGTCATGGTTGATCAAGTGTGTGATGAGATTGAGAAATCAATAGAACAACCACATTTTGTTGAAACTAATAAGAACTAGTATGTTGATGATGAGGAATGAAATGCTTAATTATCATTAATAACAATATCATATGTGGTTCGGTATGTGGTTGGCTGGCGGCTGGGCTTGACCCTACATATGCCCTATATATAAGCATACTTGACTATATAGTATAAGTGCTTGTTGGTGAGGTTAAGGTTGTCATTTGGATAGGTTTGTACAAATTCATTTTCAAACAAAACTATATGAACTCACCAACCATGTGTTGACTTGTTCTTTTTGCATGACTTGTCAGGTGACAAACATGTTAACTTGGAAGTTGGTGCTATTTACTAGGGCGCCCAGATAGAGAACCTAGTATTTTTTTATGTGCATATATTTGAACATCATTATACAAATTGTTTTGTATATTTTGTGCATATACAAGATAGATGAATTATGATGATGATTATCAGATTTACATTGTTAAATTATGAACGATACTGATGTAATTTAACTTTGTAATTCTATTATCATGTGTAATGTAAACAATCTGATCATTTCGATTATCTCACGATATCGCACCTCGAGACCTTTCCGCCCGACAGGACATTCGATACGGCCCGCCGGCTCGGGGTGTGACACATTCTCATCTTAACCAAAAAGTTATCAGTTGGTACTCATGATCAAATAATGAAACATATGCAAATAATTCCTAAGTCTTGTTTTTTCTACATGAGGGTCCCTGGTTGTAGTGTAGGCCAAACCATTTAAACAAAATGACCTATGTTTCTCTATAACCATGGTTCTGATACCAATCTGTCACACCCCGAGCCGGCGGGCTGATCGACTTTCCCGCTGGACGGAAAGGTCTCGGAGCGTGATATTGTACGATAATCGAAATGATCAGATTGTTTGCTTAGCACATGACATATGAAATGAGAAATACTAAACATACATACAATAAAAATTACAGAGTTAAATTACATTAGTTTGCGTTCCATAATTTAACCCTGCAATTCTATCAAAAGACATATGATGTAAATATGTGTTGAACTGAAAAATGTTTTTGATCATAATCAAATGCTACACAAAATGCACAAAATTTGCTATGTCCTTCAATTAGGCCGCCTAGTTTGTTCCTTCATCTTGGTGACTAAACCTGTTCGCCAGCTGAGAAGAATCAAAAACGGGTCAACACGTGGTTGGTGAGTTCGTTTGTTTATTTGATTCGATAATGTTTTAGGAAAACATTTATTCTGTCAAACATGATTTAAGAATCTCACGAAAGTTGTACACATCACAATGAATATATTTTGCCCCCAAATTTGTTTTTATTATTCTCAAAGATTATTATAACTAATAACCAGAATTAGTAATGTAACTCTAGTTTAGTCAATAATATAATAGATTGAGGAATTTCCTAGCAGACTTTCATTTATTAGGGTCAATCTTGTAACACCCCGACCGACGGCGGAATCATCGGGATGCCACGAGGGATGTGTAGATTGTTCAAAAGCTCATGGGCATCTAAATCATATCATCATATATCATTTAATCAACCACAATAATTACACAAAAATCATGTTCGTCATAAAACAAGTACATCAGTTACACAAAAGAATTAGTTAAACTAACTAAACTCTAATCGCCAGAAATTTAGTTAATTAACTAAGTCCAAGATCCTATATGATGATGATGTCCAAAAATAGAAGAGATCCTCTCTTCATTCCTACTTGTCTCCATCACCTGAAACATGTAAGAAAATCAAGTGTCAACTACAAAAGTAGTTGGTGAGTAATCATAAGTTTTTATATTTTAAAAAATGTTTTAGTAAAATGCGTTTGAAAGTTTATGCTTAAAATGGTTTTATAAAATGCTTTGTTTAAAACGGGTATAAAACTTATGATCTTCTTGAGAAAATCCATATGAATACCTGTATGAGATAATCCAACACACATCCATTAATTCAACAGCCAAACACATACACAATCACATAACCACATAACCAAATCAATCATAGCCATTCACAAATAATCATAATCAAATATAGGCAATCAATCCACAACAAATCAACCAAACTCAATCAATCATATTCTCAATCAATGTTCGTGACTATACATGATTCCTTAAGTATTTAACATAAGTTAGATACATGAATCATGGAGTGGTCGCTAACCACGTGACAATACATGAAACCAAAGCAATTAACCGAAGTCAAAGGCAATGATTCACAGATGTGAAAACCATCCACGTGACAATACACGATGTCAAAGCAATTAACCGAAGTTAAGAGCGATGATTTTCGGGATTTGTGACAATACTTGTAATCTTTGTTATTGACCTAGGTCAATAACAATGTTTACATGGATATAAAATAATAAGAGATAATCCCATAATAATGATAATTTCAAATGTGAATATCATATTGATAAACTAGTATTAACCTTGTGTTGTCAAAATAATATTTAATTTGGTATACATGTTTCACCTCCGGGTTTTAAAACTAAAAACAGTTTAAAGAAAGGGAGGTTATGAGAACTCACCTGAAGTCCTTAGAATCAGTGTTCTCTAATAATGCGCGCTCACGTGCGTATCTCAAGTCAATTCAACAATCTGTGATTATTGAGTATTTGTATTTGTGAGTATAAATATTTCATCACAGTCTAATGTTCATTAGGTTTACTTAAACTCCATAGCATATTGCTAGCTTATTGAAGTTTGCCTAGTTTTAATGTGAGATGTTAAACATCTTATAATTAATTACTATTAACCTATGGTTTAACTTGTGAGTTAGATTAATTAGTAATAGTAGCCAATTATGCTATCTTATGTGTGATCCCTTAGTATATATATATTCCTAGATGATAATTTTGATCATAACTCATTAACAAATACAAGCATGATCGCTTTATTGGCCACCTTAGTTTAATTAAATGTGTAAGTAAAAATATATATCAATCTCATAATTTAAGAGGATCTATGTATACTTTGTTTTCATAATGATTTCTCATTATACAAAGATTTCATTGTTTATTTCATTAAGGAAAGGTGGTGGCCATTATTCATGCATGCATGGTTGTGTATACATATATATGTACGTAATTCATGTCCCTTTACTTCGCTTAAGCTCTCAATTAAACGAAACTAGGTCGAATCCCCCTTATGGGCAGCGAACCCTTGGCAAAACCCAGCCAAGGTTCGGCCCATTTAGCCTTAGGGTTCGCAACAATGATGGCCATGGGTTCGGTGCTGCTAAGCTTCGGCTAAGACAAAGAGGAAGGTTCGACAGCCATGTGGGTTAGGGTTCGTGGTCCATAGGGTTCGCCACCCTATGGTTCGCTGCATGTGGTATGTATAGGGTTCGTCTAAGACAAAGAAGGTTCGGCCAAGTAGGAAAGTTCGGCCAAGTAGGAAGGTTCGGCCAAGTAGGAAGGATGAAGGTTCGGCCCAGCCAGGCGAACTCTAGGCTCGTCCCAGACTCCAACAGGTCGGTACCCCACTGGTTCGCAGCTAGATGGTTCGTAGCCCATTAGGGTTCGGCATGGACAGGATGGTTCGCCAGGGGTGGGGTTCGGCTCCAAAGAGTTAGGTGGCCAAGGGTTCGGCTCCCTTCAACCTCACGAACCTGTCCTTCCTCGAACCTCCATCATCATCCTCCTCAAGCTCCTGCACATTCCAGACTACATTCGGCTTCTACCTAATCCTTTTAACTCGTTTTAAGGTTCCACAATATATTTAGCCGATTATATCTACCATGAATCCAAGACTCACGACTAAGAACCAAAACCGAAAATAAACATCTCAGATTTACCTTGAATCTTCGTTTAAATGCAGGATTTCTTCGTATCTTCTTGTAGCTCTCGATCTCACGAACGCGTAGGCTCCGAAATCTCCCGAATCGGTTAAGAAACGAGTCTAAGATGCTAGAGAGAAGGTGGAGAAGGTTGTGTGTGTGTTTTTAGAGAGAGAATGGTGTTGTTGAAAATGAAGAAGAAAGAGGAGGGTTTCTTTCATTATATCGCGCATTATACCCTCGTGCTCGGTCTCGTTTTTATCGCGATGATATAATTAAATGTTCAGTTTTTATACGCTAAACATATTTAAACATAAAGTATTTAAACCCTTAAGTTTCGTTACGCTAATTATTTCAATAAAATGATTTAGTCTATTTCGTAAAACGATTCTGATTTATTTACAGTAAAATATTTATTTAAATAAGGGTTTTATTAAATTTGTCTTAGGTTGTGATTTCTAATAAACGTTTTAAGATTTTATTTACCAATTTAATATCGTGAGATATTATTTAATTATCTCGTCGAAACACGTTACTCGCGTATGTATTCGTAAAGATCGTCACCTTTGCGAATCCAACGCTCGTATCGTATTTCGATTCGAATTACTATTTATGAGATATCGTTTCAGTATATTATTCTTAATAATTATATTCGTGTGAATCGTCACCCACGCGAATACATTATTAAGTTAATATTTCTGAATTAATATTCTCGTTTAAATGATATCCGTAACCTCACTTCGCGTAATTAATTCCCATTATTTAATAGCTTTAATATTATCATTTCCCAAACCAAGCCCACTAAACCCTAGTCACTGACACATCCATGATAGACCGAAATATGCATATATATAGGGCATATGTAAGGGTCAGTCGCAACTGCCCTAGCCACCGTCCCACCGCTATTTCAATAAACCATGACCATGGGTCCTTGACTACGTTTAGTAACCAGACTCCAACAAACTCCCAGTTCCATCACAAATCCATTCTCAACCAATAATCCTTCATCATCAGTAATACGTAACTGCAATAACACTACGGGTCTGTAGTTGAATTACAACTAAACTTCCCGTGGTTTATGCGTATAATAAATTATAATCATGTATACCAGCAATAGTGATAATATCAGTAATGTCAATCAATAATCTCATGATCATTAATAATTATGAATATCCAGTCGTAACAGTACATTCGTACGGATGTACGGACGTACGGACAACCGAAAATACAGTGATGTTACAGTCTCCCCTAGTTAAAGGAATTTCGTCCCGAAATTCAACTTGGAGTGACCGTAGTAAATAAATGTGGGTACTTAAGCTTCATCTGATTTTCTCGTTCCCATGTGAATTCTGGACCCCGCTTTGATTCCCAACGTACTTTGACAATTGGGATTCTACTGCGTTTGAGCTGTTTAACCTCACGATCCATTATCTCCACTGGTTTTTCAATAAAATGCATGGTATCGTCGATGCGAATGTCATCGAGCGGTACCTGAAGATCCTGATCAGCTAAGCACTTTCTTAGATTGGACACGTGAAACGTCGGGTGCACACTACTAAGTTCAGAAGGAAGTTCCAATTTGTAAGCAACCTTCCCGATCCGTTCAAGGATCTTAAAAGGGCCAACGTATCGTGGAGCAAGCTTCCCCTTCTTTCCGAATCGAACAACGCCCTTCCAAGGAGATACTTTGAGTAATACCATATCTCCCACTTCAAACTCTAAAGGTATTCTTCGTTTATCCGCGTAACTCTTCTGTCGACTGCGAGCAGCTAACAGATTGTCGCGGATCTGGCGGATCTTGTCAGTCGTTTCCTGAATAATTTCCGGACCAGTAATCTGCGAATCGCCAACTTCGGTCCAACAAATAGGCGACCGACATTTTCTGCCATACAGAGCTTCAAACGGTGCCATACCAATGCTCGCGTGATAACTGTTGTTATACGAGAACTCAACCAATGGTAGATGGCCATCCCAATTGCCACCGAAATCGATGACACAAGCTCTCAACATGTCTTCCAATGTTTGAATCGTTCGCTCCGTTTGACCATCCGTTTGAGGATGATAAGCAGTGCTAAGATCCAGTCTTGTTCCAAAGGCTTCACGAAGTGACTCCCAAAATCGTGCCGTGAATCGAGCATCACGGTCCGATATTATGCTTAAGGGAATGCCATGTCGGCTAATGATCTCATCAATGTAGATACGAGCTAACTTCCGCACCGGGTAAGTTTCACATATCGGTAAGAAATGAGCCGACTTGGTCAATCTGTCAACAATTACCCAGATACTATCTTTACCGTTCGCGGTCCGTGGGAGTTTAGTAATGAAATCCATGGAGATATTCTCCCACTTCCACATCGGTATTTCTGGTTGTAGTAACAATCCCGAAGGTCGCTGATGTTCTGCCTTGACTTTAGCACAGTTAAGGCACTTAGACACATATTCAGCAATATCCTTCTTCATTCCAGGCCACCAGTACAAGCCCCTAAGGTCTTGATACATCTTATCAGAGCCCGGATGGATTGAGTAACGAGATTTATGAGCTTCATCCATAATCAGCATCCTCAGATCACCCCTGTTCGGTATCCACAACCGATTCAAATAATACATCAAACCGTCATCCTTAGTTTCCAATAAGATTTCAGCCCCACAAGACATCTCATTTTTCAAGTTATCTTGAGCTAATGAGTGTTGTTGAGCTGTGAGAACATCATTACGGAGATTAGTGTGCACTCGGACACTATGATTCTGAACTTGACTTTTGCGACTAAGCGCATCTGCTACTACATTCGCTTTACCAGGATGGTAGCGAATTTCACAGTCATAATCGTTCAACAGTTCAACCCATCTCCGTTGTCTCATATTGAGCTCTTTCTGATTTAGAATATGTTGCAAACTTTTATGATCAGTAAAGACTACACACTTGGTGCCATAAAGATAATGTCTCCATATCTTCAAAGCAAACACGACTGCACCAAGTTCCAAGTCGTGCGTAGTGTAGTTCTTCTCATGAATCTTCAATTGTCTTGATGCATAAGCCACAACCTTTCCCCGTTGCATGAGAACACAACCGAGACCTAAGTTGGATGCATCACAATAGACTACAAAATCATCATTTCCATCAGGCAGTGTCAAGACAGGAGCATCACAAAGTTTCTGCTTCAGAGTCTGAAATGCCTCTTCTTGCTTTGGTCCCCACTCGTATGGCCTATTTTTCTGAGTCAAAGCAGTGAGAGGGACAGCAATTCTGGAGAAGTTCGATATGAACCGCCGATAGTAACCGGCAAGTCCAAGGAACGATCGAATCTCCGTCGGTGTCTTCGGTGTACTCCAATTCTTCACAGCATCAATCTTTGCAGGATCTACGTGTACACCATACTCGTTGACTATGTGCCCCAAGAATTGAACTTCCTTAAGCCAGAATTCACATTTAGAGAATTTGGCATACAGTCGCTCCTCTCTTAGGATCTCCAAAACCAACTTAAGGTGTTTCTCGTGTTCTTCCTTAGTCTTTGAGTAAATCAAAATATCATCAATGAATACAATCACAAATTTATCCAAGTATGGCCTGCAAACACGGTTCATGAGATCCATGAAAACCGCAGGTGCATTGGTAAGACCGAAAGGCATTACCAGAAATTCATAGTGGCCATATCTTGTTCTAAAAGCTGTCTTGGGAATATCATCATCATGTACGCGAAGCTGATGATACCCAGACCTAAGATCGATTTTTGAAAACCATGCCGAGCCTTGAAGCTGATCGAAGAGATCATCGATGCGCGGCAGTGGATATCGATTCTTTATTGTGAGTTTGTTCAATTCGCGGTAATCGATGCACATTCGGAATGACCCGTCCTTTTTCTTGACAAACAGGACCGGTGCACCCCATGGCGAATGGCTCGGGCGAATGAATCCTTTATCAGTAAGTTCTTGTAGCTGACTCGCCAATTCTTGCAACTCCGAAGGCGCAAGTCTATAAGGAGCTTTGGCGACTGGGTTCGCACCAGGTACTAAGTCGATTCGGAACTCAACTTGACGTTCTGGTGGAAGACCCGGCAAATCATCTGGAAAGACTTCTGGAAAATCTCGTATCACCGGAACATCTTCAATTCGCTTTTCTTTCTCTTTCTTCTCCACAATGTGTGCTAAGAAAGCTATACATTTCTTCCTAAGGTACTTATGTGCTTTAGTGCAAGACATCAGCTTAAGACCTTTACTAGCAGTTTCTCCAAATATTCTCAAAGTTTCACCCGAAGTTAAAGGAATACGAATGTATTTCTCATGACAAACAATCTCCGCTCTGTGGGTGGCTAACCAATCCATGCCTATGATAACATCAAAGCTACCAAGATGCATAGGTATGAGATCAATTGGGAAAACGTGATCATTTAAGTTCACCGTACATCCAACGATAATAGTGTCAATATCAATAGTGTTTCCGTCAGCCACCTCCACATTGAACGGTTTATCTAAGTATGTACGTGTTCTACCAAGCAAGCATTCAAAATCATATGAAACGAAACTCCTATCGGCACCAGAATCAAATAAGACAGATGCATAAGAGTTGTTGATCAGAAATGTACCGTTGACCACATCCTGGTTGGCTTGAGCAGCTGGAGCATTCAGTTGAAAAGCCCGGCCTCTTGCCTCCCTTTGATTATTCCCGGTCAACTTTGGGCATTGATTCCTGAAGTGACCCACTTCACCACATTCATAACAGGCTCTTGCCTGTGCTTGAGGTACCTGGCGAATAGGTACAGCTGGAATAGGTTGTGCATGAGGAGCTGGCAGTGCAAGCGGTGCTTGTTGCATCCTTTGTGCTTGCGGTGCACTCCGACAAACATTAGCATAGTGCCCAAACTTGCCACAGTTGTTGCAGACGCGACACGGCAAGTTAGGGGCATGATGATATCTGCAAGTGTTACATTGGGGAGTGTTCCTAGTGTAATTTCTTGCAGCAGAATTGTTTGATGATTGTTGCGCAGACTTCGCAGCAGGTACAGTTACCATGAAGTTCCTATTCTTTCTCTTTTTGTTGCTGCTTTTGGACGAGCTAGCAGCTTCAGACTTGACTTCGGTTTTGACTTCTTTTGCAGTAGTCTTGGTGTCAGTCTTTTTATATCCCTTCCGAGTAAGCGTTCCGTTCCTCACGTGATTATCAGTAAGAGTTGCAGATAATCGGATTGCAGCCTCAAGTGTTTTGGGATTGCTCCCGTAGACTGTATCCTGAATCTGCACCGGCAGCCCGCCGATATACTTTTCAATCGCCCTTTCCAAGGGTGTCACCATATGAGGCACTAGCAGACTATACTCATGGAATTGAGTATTGTAGATGACGTTCTCGCCACTATCTTGTTTGAGTTCCCAGAACTCAGTCTCCAGTTTCCTCATCTCGCTTCTAGGACAGAATTCAGTGGTCATCAGGTTCTTGACCTCTGTCCATGTCAGTGCTAGTGCAGTATCCACTCCCCTAGTTCGCTTTTCCCCATTCCACCAAGTCAGTGCTCTCTTTTGGAAAACACTGGTGGCATAGCGAACTTTCAGATTTTCAGGGCATTCGCTGTTGATGAAGGTGTTCTCCATACTCTCGAACCACTGCAGCAGACCAGTGGCTGATTCAGCACCCGTAAATTTCAGGGGATTGCAGGAATTGAAGTGTTTGAATGTGCAAGTTGTCTGGTTTGCACCACCTCGATTCTGGTTGATGTTTTGGTTGGCCTGAGTCAACTGGTTCACCAATCCAGTGATGAGGTTAGCTAACTCTTGCATGCCAGGGTTAGCATTACCGTTAGCATCCTCTGCGTTCGTATCATCTCCGTTGTGACGGCGTGGCGGCATGTTTCTGAAGGAAATAGAAACATGTTACTACCGTTTACAACGTACAGCATACAAACAATGTTTAAATGAGTCCATTAGACAATTAGGATTACATATAGGAACTATATTTCTCTCCCATCAGTCATTAAACTCAAAATGGTTTATAATTTCCTATTATTATTCTAAGTGTCCTAGTTGGTCATAACTAGTGTTAACTAACTATTTCCTAGATTCTATACATTCTTCACTCTATACTAACACTGACAACCTCCCAATGCAATGTAACAAGCTTATATATAGGGCATATGCAGAGGTAGATCGCAATCTCCCCTACACCGTCCCACCACCGTTCCATTGCACCACGATTATGCCCTTGCTAGTGTGTAGAGTGCGTCATGTACTTCATCATAAATCTCACTTCACACACCTTATCCTTAGTAGGATAATTTTGAGTGAAGTGATCTCTAGTTCCCTTGGACAATTAGGTTTACCTAATGTCTAAGTTCACCTGACATGTAGGCTTGCCTATTTCTAAGTTCACCTAATGTCTAAGTTCACCTGACATTAAGTTTTCCCCAACTGTCTAAGTTCACTAAAATCCATATCAATTCCAATGTCAATAATCATCATTAAGGGTTCATATCATCACGAAGTGCTCTTATTGTCACTAAGTGTTCATATCTTCCCTATAGTTTATTTTTGTCCAGTGTCCATACCATCACTAAGTGTTAGTATCATCACTATGCGTTTATATTACCATCAAGTGTCTATATCATCTCCCAAGTCCATATCACATCACTAATCGCTCATTATCTTTCGTTAATCCTATGCACCCTACGTGTCCAATCCATATGTTTTTTTTTATAAGGGAATTTATAAGTGTTTATCAAGTGTGATCATCCAAAGTGTCAATCCAAACCAACCTTAACCAACAGACCATCAACATCCATCTCACAATAATTCCTAGTAATATCCTAAGTTCCTGACACTGACAGACCCCCAATATACTACAAATGGTATATGTATAGGGCATATGTAGGGGTCAGTCGCAACTGCCCCAGCCACCGTCCCACCACCTTTGTAGTATGCCACGAGTATGTCCTTGTCTGGTGTTTACAATATAAACAGATAATTCCTAAAGCAAGTAATTCATAAACAATTTATTTCCTAAGCAAGTAATTTCCCAAACGGGTAGTTCCCACATTCTTCAATACTGACATCCACCTAATGTACCGTAAATGGTATATATATAGGGCATATGTAAGGGTCAGTCGCAACTGCCCTAGCCAACGTCCCACCACCTTTACGATACACCACGTGCATGTCCTTATCGAATCATTAGGGCACACATAAGCAAGAAATTAATAAGCAGCATATATATCAGATGTATAACAGGAGTTCAATTAACATGTAATAAACACATAAGCATGAATCCTGAATATACTAGCTGGTGTATGAATTTATTCATACTAGGGTATCCTACGGTTATAGACTAGGTCAACCATTTCTAGTAACCTAATTCCCTATAACCCAGGCTCTGATACCAATCTGTAACACCCCGACCGACGGCGGAATCATCGGGATGCCACGAGGGATGTGTAGATTGTTCAAAAGCTCATGGGCATCTAAATCATATCATCATATATCATTTAATCAACCACAATAATTACACAAAAATCATGTTCGTCATAAAACAAGTACATCAGTTACACAAAAGAATTAGTTAAACTAACTAAACTCTAATCGCCAGAAATTTAGTTAATTAACTAAGTCCAAGATCCTATATGATGATGATGTCCAAAAATAGAAGAGATCCTCTCTTCATTCCTACTTGTCTCCATCACCTGAAACATGTAAGAAAATCAAGTGTCAACTACAAAAGTAGTTGGTGAGTAATCATAAGTTTTTATATTTTAAAAAATGTTTTAGTAAAATGCGTTTGAAAGTTTATGCTTAAAATGGTTTTATAAAATGCTTTGTTTAAAACGGGTATAAAACTTATGATCTTCTTGAGAAAATCCATATGAATACCTGTATGAGATAATCCAACACACATCCATTAATTCAACAGCCAAACACATACACAATCACATAACCACATAACCAAATCAATCATAGCCATTCACAAATAATCATAATCAAATATAGGCAATCAATCCACAACAAATCAACCAAACTCAATCAATCATATTCTCAATCAATGTTCGTGACTATACATGATTCCTTAAGTATTTAACATAAGTTAGATACATGAATCATGGAGTGGTCGCTAACCACGTGACAATACATGAAACCAAAGCAATTAACCGAAGTCAAAGGCAATGATTCACAGATGTGAAAACCATCCACGTGACAATACACGATGTCAAAGCAATTAACCGAAGTTAAGAGCGATGATTTTCGGGATTTGTGACAATACTTGTAATCTTTGTTATTGACCTAGGTCAATAACAATGTTTACATGGATATAAAATAATAAGAGATAATCCCATAATAATGATAATTTCAAATGTGAATATCATATTGATAAACAGGTATTAACCTTGTGTTATCAAAATAATATTTAATTTGGTATACATGTTTCACCTCCGGGTTTTAAAACTAAAAACAGTTTAAAGAAAGGGAGGTTATGAGAACTCACCTGAAGTCCTTAGAATCAGTGTTCTCTAATAATGCGCGCTCACGTGCGTATCTCAAGTCAATTCAACAATCTGTGATTATTGAGTATTTGTATTTGTGAGTATAAATATTTCATCACAGTCTAATGTTCATTAGGTTTACTTAAACTCCATAGCATATTGCTAGCTTATTGAAGTTTGCCTAGTTTTAATGTGAGATGTTAAACATCTTATAATTAATTACTATTAACCTATGGTTTAACTTGTGAGTTAGATTAATTAGTAATAGTAGCCAATTATGCTATCTTATGTGTGATCCCTTAGTATATATATATTCCTAGATGATAATTTTGATCATAACTCATTAACAAATACAAGCATGATCGCTTTATTGGCCACCTTAGTTTAATTAAATGTGTAAGTAAAAATATATATCAATCTCATAATTTAAGAGGATCTATGTATACTTTGTTTTCATAATGATTTCTCATTATACAAAGATTTCATTGTTTATTTCATTAAGGAAAGGTGGTGGCCATTATTCATGCATGCATGGTTGTGTATACATATATATGTACGTAATTCATGTCCCTTTACTTCGCTTAAGCTCTCAATTAAACGAAACTAGGTCGAATCCCCCTTATGGGCAGCGAACCCTTGGCAAAACCCAGCCAAGGTTCGGCCCATTTAGCCTTAGGGTTCGCAACAATGATGGCCATGGGTTCGGTGCTGCTAAGCTTCGGCTAAGACAAAGAGGAAGGTTCGACAGCCATGTGGGTTAGGGTTCGTGGTCCATAGGGTTCGCCACCCTATGGTTCGCTGCATGTGGTATGTATAGGGTTCGTCTAAGACAAAGAAGGTTCGGCCAAGTAGGAAAGTTCGGCCAAGTAGGAAGGTTCGGCCAAGTAGGAAGGATGAAGGTTCGGCCCAGCCAGGCGAACTCTAGGCTCGTCCCAGACTCCAACAGGTCGGTACCCCACTGGTTCGCAGCTAGATGGTTCGTAGCCCATTAGGGTTCGGCATGGACAGGATGGTTCGCCAGGGGTGGGGTTCGGCTCCAAAGAGTTAGGTGGCCAAGGGTTCGGCTCCCTTCAACCTCACGAACCTGTCCTTCCTCGAACCTCCATCATCATCCTCCTCAAGCTCCTGCACATTCCAGACTACATTCGGCTTCTACCTAATCCTTTTAACTCGTTTTAAGGTTCCACAATATATTTAGCCGATTATATCTACCATGAATCCAAGACTCACGACTAAGAACCAAAACCGAAAATAAACATCTCAGATTTACCTTGAATCTTCGTTTAAATGCAGGATTTCTTCGTATCTTCTTGTAGCTCTCGATCTCACGAACGCGTAGGCTCCGAAATCTCCCGAATCGGTTAAGAAACGAGTCTAAGATGCTAGAGAGAAGGTGGAGAAGGTTGTGTGTGTGTTTTTAGAGAGAGAATGGTGTTGTTGAAAATGAAGAAGAAAGAGGAGGGTTTCTTTCATTATATCGCGCATTATACCCTCGTGCTCGGTCTCGTTTTTATCGCGATGATATAATTAAATGTTCAGTTTTTATACGCTAAACATATTTAAACATAAAGTATTTAAACCCTTAAGTTTCGTTACGCTAATTATTTCAATAAAATGATTTAGTCTATTTCGTAAAACGATTCCGATTTATTTACAGTAAAATATTTATTTAAATAAGGGTTTTATTAAATTTGTCTTAGGTTGTGATTTCTAATAAACGTTTTAAGATTTTATTTACCAATTTAATATCGTGAGATATTATTTAATTATCTCGTCGAAACACGTTACTCGCGTATGTATTCGTAAAGATCGTCACCTTTGCGAATCCAACGCTCGTATCGTATTTCGATTCGAATTACTATTTATGAGATATCGTTTCAGTATATTATTCTTAATAATTATATTCGTGTGAATCGTCACCCACGCGAATACATTATTAAGTTAATATTTCTGAATTAATATTCTCGTTTAAATGATATCCGTAACCTCACTTCGCGTAATTAATTCCCATTATTTAATAGCTTTAATATTATCATTTCCCAAACCAAGCCCACTAAACCCTAGTCACTGACACATCCATGATAGACCGAAATATGCATATATATAGGGCATATGTAAGGGTCAGTCGCAACTGCCCTAGCCACCGTCCCACCGCTATTTCAATAAACCATGACCATGGGTCCTTGACTACGTTTAGTAACCAGACTCCAACAAACTCCCAGTTCCATCACAAATCCATTCTCAACCAATAATCCTTCATCATCAGTAATACGTAACTGCAATAACACTACGGGTCTGTAGTTGAATTACAACTAAACTTCCCGTGGTTTATGCGTATAATAAATTATAATCATGTATACCAGCAATAGTGATAATATCAGTAATGTTAATCAATAATCTCATGATCATTAATAATTATGAATATCCAGTCGTAACAGTACATTCGTACGGATGTACGGACGTACGGACAACCGAAAATACAGTGATGTTACAAATCTTACCGCCATCCCACCACGTCCTAGACAAAACACGATTATGTCCTTTGCGGAAACTAAGGCTTTCACTATGCAATCACCCACATAATCACAACTCATTGATCTCACTTGATTCACACAGGAATGAGTTTACTGTTTCACACTTCCAGCTGGATATGACAGTCAACACATTAAATGGATGTAGTTTCATTAAACAACTTTGTGGTCAATGTCAGTTGAGCCACTATGCTACCAAATCTACACTCCATTTGATTTTGATGGATGTAAATTAATCGAACAACTTTGTGGTCAATGTTAGTTGAACCATTATTCTACCAAATTTACACTCCAATTGATTTTATATTTTTCCTCACACTGTCTGCCACTGTCCAAAATTTAGGCTGAGTATCTATCAACCAGATTATTGCTAGTGTTATAGAAGAGTGTGATAGTTAATAGTAAAGTACTGCCAATTTAATATCACCCATGTGCTTGTTTACCAAACCTGACTGATGCTGCTCTGTTACCGGTCGTATAGGTCCGGCCAATTGAAAAATATCTCAATTGCAAATAGCATACCGGCCTCACTCACCAGAGGTGTGTCAAACCCTATGGTACCACTACGTTATCGTTGGTCCTGGCCACTACAACTTAATGGTAAACGAACTAAAAAGGTACTTACGAATGGACATGAATAGTGAACACATGAATAAAGTGATATAATTGAACAGTTTCACTAGAAACCATGTACATGTCATCAATAGCACAATTGTTATTCACACAATGTCATATGCAGTCAATATCGTTATTTACCCAATAACCCATTTTAGAAAATTAAAACAACTCATACTTAGGTAATATGGAGTTAGTCTTGTTATTTTTAATTCCAATGAAGTCAAAACTGACTTGTCAAATCTCGAAATATCATCATACATGTGGCCTATACAAAAAGACTAGCGAGGACTTCTAGAGTTATAGGACTTTTTGTCTGCTCTTGTGTTTCTCTTGTTTTTATCCCAATTGTCATGATTTGTCTCAGTAGTTATTGTCTTGATAGTTATTGTCTTATGTGCACATGTTGTCTTTGATATTTTCCAGATATTTCGCCACGTTATGTATTTGTCATTTGCTAAGTGTGATCTCATGAAAATAACTATAATCTAACATCACAAATTTTAGAAATTATTTTAAGATTGATAATGACAATCCAGTATATGAGAATTTAGGATAACCTAGATGTCTCTGGATACTTAGCATATTTGTTTCTGAAAAACCACACACACTTGAAATAATAGCATAATATGAAAGCATTGCATACATTTTATAAAATAAAATATATAAGCATGCTTCCGGGCCCCGTAGTTATAAAACAAAATGTTTAGAAAAGGGGCAATAAACTTACCTATGTTATGATGAAGATTGTGCAATTTGAGTAAGTGTCCTAAAGACCTTTCTAATGAGTTACTAGATTTGTAACTATATGGTTTTGTTGGGTATTTAAAAGGATAGATGGTATGTCCAAAATTAGTTTATAGTATAGCATAGTTAATTTGATGTTTATCAAACTGTTCATTATAAGTTTCTAACATATTTATATTCTTATTATAGAACTTCTGGACATGTTGTAATGCTAATTCACTTAAGAATGTCTACAATCGATGCTATTGCTCAGATTTATTATTTTGTGATAATGCAACATTAGCGAATGAATGTGTTGCACGGTTGGAATAATTACGAATGTTCAACTTGTGCACACTCAAATCATTTGCGAATGAATAAGTATTGCACAGTTCGAACATTTACGAATGTTCAACTTGTGCGCACTCATGTCAACTTTAAACTTTCTAACTCTAATGTGTTTAGCTTGTAGATTTGAAGAGAAGTTCTCTAAAGAATTTAGTGCCCTCTGAAACTGATGTTCTCTGTAGATGAAGCTTTTGCAAATGAGTCCATGACCATATGAACCTCTGAACTTTGCGAATAAGTAAATTGTTATTCATAAATCTTCACAGTGCTTTCAGGACTTGGAATTTTTCTATCTTCTATCTGCTGATGCTCACAAGGATGCTGCTGATGCTGATAAGAGTACTGCTATTGCTGAAAAGGAATGACACCTAAGACGCTAACAAGATTATTTTGACAGCATAGCCTTTTTTTATTACATTGTATCATGAACCATGAGTATGATGTTTTCATGGGCCCCAATTGTCTGTATATAGAAAATGATTTAATAGAATTAGGGCAACACCGGAAAAAAAACACACAGAAACACTGATATCAGCTACTCAGTTTTAGAGAAAGAAACTCTAGAGATAGAAATTGATAACCTAGTGATGCTCTATGATCGGAATAATGTTTCCTGATCCTAGGCCCTTTGTAAATTGATTGATCATTAATGAAGAATGATTTTGACAGTTGTGTTATTGTTCAATTAATACGTATTTGTATAAATTAATTAACCTGTTTGTTTCTGCCATTTAGCGTTCAGAATACCCTCACTTGTTATTGTCCTAAAATTACCCGATCCTGACAATTGGTATCAGAGCCTTGTGCTCCTAATCATTGAGGTGTTTTTACATAACCGATACAAATTGCTTAATCAAATCATTCACTATGTGTTCTTGGTGTTTGTGTGTGTTTCATCATATCTTTGAAATTATCAAAAATCTCAATAGAACTTTAGCTTAGATCATCATAACGATTGATCGACTATAGTTTTCTTTGTGTTTTGATAAATTCAAGACACTCAACTTTCTTGATTTGAAAACCCTGTTTCTGCACTATTTCATCAAAAAAAACCTAAAATTAATCATGGATTCAAATGCTCATGCTAGTAATCAAGAAATTGGTTCTGGAATCAAACCTCCTGCTCTTAAGAATGCTGCAGATTACAAGCACTGGAAGTTAAGATTCAAAAAATTCTTATATTATAGTGAACCCGAGCTGTGGAATTCAATAGTTAAAGGTCCATTTGTACCTGTTAAACTATCGGTTGATAATTATCATACAGACCTGTTTGATCTAAATTCTATAACTGATGAAGAAGATAGAAGAAAAATCAGACTAGACATTAAAGCTTATAGTTCTCTTACAATGGGACTTCCTATTGAAATTTTGATGTGTGTTCAAGAATATGAAACTGAAAAATCTCTTTGGGATGCTATTGGTGTAATGTTTGAAGGAAGTACCGAACTAAAAGAAATGAGAAAAGACAAGCTAAAATATCAATTTGAAACATTCTGTGATATGTCTGGAGAAACTGTTACACATAAATTACATTGATTTGTTCAATTGGTAACTGAACTTAAATCAAATGTAATAAAATATGATAATCATGATATGAACAAGAAATTGTTACATAATCTTCCTAATGAATGAAAAAAACAATGTGACTATGCTCAAAAAGACAAAAAATATTCAAGCTATGAAGGTTTATGAATTGATAGCTCATATTTAACCAATGGCTATTGATGAGAGTACCAGAAACAGTTCAAGAATTAAGATTCATCCTTATAAGATTACAAAAGATTATCCTTGTGTGAGTGCTCTCACGAGTTAAGAGATTGAATAGAAGTTTAAAGAAAATGATACTCAAGACTTTGAGTTATTTACCTCTCCACCTGTTCCTTTAAATACTAAAAAGGGAAATTATGGAAATAAGTCAAAAGGATACAATGAAAAGAAAAGAGCTGATGATTCAGATAGTGATGATATTACCTTGAAGGTTAAATCTGCTGATCAAAAGGCTTTATTTGTTGCTTTTCTTTCTACATATCAAGATTATTTAAGTCGTAGTTTATCTGAAGCAGATCTAAGTCTTGATGAAATGGATCTTAAATGGGAGACTGCAATGGTTGCTATAAGAAACAAAAGATTTTTCAAAAATCTAGGTCACATGTCTTTCAACAAAGATTCAAGAGTAGGTTTTGACCAATCAAAAGTAAGATGTTACAATTGTAATTTATATGGGCATTTTTCAAAAGAATGCAATGTTTAGGGTTCATGAAGACAATATTCAGCTAATCAAAGATCTTCATCTGTAAATTGTCAAAATTCAAAGACATGACAACTAAAATGATAGAAGAAACCACAATCAAAGTCAGTCTGGAAATTAGAGTCAAGAAAAAGCTAGAACTTCTCCATCCACCTCTCTAGTATCTCCACACGATGAATACTTTGATTGGAGCTCTTATACAGAGGATGTTCAGCACACAAATTTAGCTCTAATAGCTGACTTGACAGAGATTGTAACACCCCGACTCATTTTACCAACAATATTGTCCGCTTTGCCAAATTATAGCTCACGGCTTTGCTTTTAGTTGCCCGGGTGAAAACTTCCCAGGGGGTCACCCATCCTGGATTGCTGTCACCTGAGCACGCTTAACTGTGGAGTTCTCCTCTCATCCATTACCATTAAGCCCCAAAACGCGTTGTTGGTATAAGAGGCGGGTTATTACATATGAACCAAGGATCTCTCCTGTCCACGGCCGATGTGGGATTTGCCTAAGGTGTCACATACACCCCCCCTTGGGACTCATCGTCCTCGATGAGGTTTGCCCTGCTAGCCTCTCTGGCGTGTAGGATCTGCCTAAGGTGTCCTCCAGACACCCCCCGGGACTCATCGCCCTGGATGAGGTTTGCCCCACATCCCGAACGGCACAGGAGTGTCTCTGATACCATTCTGTAACACCCCGACTCATTTTACCAACAATATTGTCCGCTTTGCCAAATTATAGCTCACGACTTTGGTTTTGGTTGCCCGGGTGAAAACTTCCCAGGGGGTCACCCATCCTGGATTGCTGTCACCTGAGCACGCTTAACTGTGGAGTTCTCCTCTCATCCATTACCATTAAGCCCCAAAACGCGTTGTTGGTATAAGAGGCGGGTTATTACATATGAACCAAGGATCTCTCCTGTCCACGGCCGATGTGGGATTTGCCTAAGGTGTCACAGAGATGCCTCAAGAGGTACTTCAAAATGTTTGTTATGAGAAATGCAAAGAAATTATTGAAGGTTATAGTGTTCATAGTAAGGATTCAATTGATACTGTTCAAGAAGTAGAGTCAAAAAATTCTCAATTAATCAAAGAATATTAATTCAGTGATAAGAAAGTAAAGGCACAAAATATAGACATTGAAAAACTGAAAATTGAAAATGATAAACTTTTAGCTCAAATAGGTGATCTTCTTGCTAAGCTTACTCAAGCTAAGAATGATCTCTCACAAAATGAATTTAGAATGCAAAAATATGAATCTTCATCCAAAGTTCTTCAAAATATTATAGACAATCAGATTTAAACCAAAGTCACAGTTGGTTTAGGATATCCTCCTCCTTTTAATCATACCTACACAATTATGCCTAAATCATTGGAAGAAGTAGTATTTGATAAGATGACTTTTGAAGAACAAACGAAAATTAAAGAATCAACTTTAATTGATAGTAAGCCTCAAAAGATTGAGACATTTGTAGAAACAGACTCTTCAAAAATTGCTTCAAGACATCCATTAGAAAGTTCATCCTATGGTGTTTCTCATGAAGTCCATGGAAATCTTTATATTCCTCTGCAAAAATTTGCATACGCATGAATACTAAGAAATGAAAGTGTTCAACCTGTTTCAATTCTGAAAAAGAAATCTAAACAAAATGAATCAAGTACATCAACAAACTTGGTTTCTCTCATAACAAATAATGAAAATACTCCAGTCTTTAATGAGAGTGAAAAAGAAAAGAAAAAGAAAAAGACCAAAAAGGTAAAGAAAAAGAAAACTTTCAAAAACAATGGTTTTGATGTAGATCAAGATGACTTGCTGTATGATTCTTCGAGTCAAATGTCTGTGATATCTCATAAACAAAATTTTCAAAATCATTAGTGTAAAATTTTTGGAAAATCAAATCACTTAACAAATGAATGTTATTTTAACCAAGAAAATCAAAAACCAAAATTTCAGAATGGAAAACTAAGTTTGAGATCTGAAAGAAGCATTAGTCCTTACATCAGACAGTCAAGAAATTCCAATCAAAATCTTTACTTAAAAATTTGAAGATTATTATAGTGATTACATTCAAGATACTGAATTTAAAAAATCAGGAAGATCTTATTACAAAAGAAGCTCTTGGATTCCTCCATCTTTTCATCATCGGAAATCAAAAACATTTCAAAATGTTAAATTTAATAATCCCATCAAATCGTTGGCAAACTTCCACAATTACAAACATCTAAAAAAATCTCAATTCTTGACACAACTGGATTATCATATAAAAAAATCTCAATTATTGATGCTTCAGGACAACCCAAGACTATCATGGCTTGGGTTCCAAATTCTAATTGAATCTCTTTGATATGTAGGGACAATCCAAAATTCTAAGAAATATATCGCATGTTGATAGTGGTCCAAATGTTACTTTTGGCGGCAACCATAAAGCTGGAAAAGTAACATGTATAAGAACTGTATCAAATGGAAAACTTTAGTTTTGAAAATGTATATTATGTTCCTGAGTTGAAATATAATTTCCTGAGTGTTTCACAAATTTGTGATAACAAGTTCTCAACACACTTTACCAGTAGTACTTAATGCATTATAGTTAAACCATTTAATGCATTGTAGTTAAACCAGGCTTTGTTATCCTAGAAGAGTGGATAATGTTGAGAACTCCAAGGAAACATCATGTATATCTCATGGACATGAATTTTTCTATAGACCCCAGTGAAGAAACATGTTTAATCTCAAAGGCATTTGTGGATGAGTCACAATTATGGCATAGAAGACTTGGTCATACAAACTTCAAGAATATGAACAAATTGGTTAAATCAAGTCATGTTATGGGCATTCCTCAAAAAGCATTCTTCTGTCAAGATCACTACAATGCATGTTTAAAGGGAAAAAAACATAGAGTGACATACATATCAAAGAAAATATCTTCCATTTTTGAACCTCTTCAGTTTATTAACATGGATCTTTTTGGTCCAACAAATCTTCTTAGTATTGGGAAAAAACAATATTGTTTGGCGATTGTGGATGATTATTCACGTTTTTCTGGGGTTTTCTTTCTTTCAAAGAAGAGTGATACTGCAGATATTCTTATTCACAATATAACTTTAATTGAAAATCAACTAAATTTCAAAGTCAAAACCGTTAGAAGTGATAATGGGGCAGAATTTAGAAATGAGATATTTGATTCGTTTTGCGCTAAGAAAGGAATTGCTAGATAGTTTTCTGCCCCTCGCTCTCCTCAACAAAATGGTGTAGCTGAGCGCAAAAAACAGATCATTAATTAAAGCTGTTCGGTCTATTCTAGCACATTCCAAACTTCCTATTACTTTTTGGGCTGAGGCAGTGAATACTGCTTGTTATGTACAAAACAGAACAAGAATTGTCAAAGAACATAATAAAACTCCATATGAACTAATCTTCAAGAGAAAACCATATATTGGATTTTTTGAAGCATTTGGAAGTCCTTGCCCTGTATAAAATACCAAAGATTGTTTATCTAAATTTGCACCAAAAGCAAATGATGGATTTTTCTTAGGATACTCATCTGTATCACAAGCATACACAGTATTCAATAGAAGAGCTAATATAGTTGATGAATCCTTGAATGTAACTATTCAAGAGAATTCATTTCCTATGACAAGTTCAGGTCCAGATTAGTTGTTTGATGTAGATGCTCTCACAAAGTCATTAAATCCAATCATGTTTGAAGATTAAAATTCAAATTAAGATATTGACACAGGAAGTTCATCAAATTATGGAAGAGATCTTGGTTTGAACGCTAAACCTATGGGTGTTCATCCAATTTATCCTCCTCAATATACTACATCTCCATCTCATGGACCTCAAAATCAAAGCTCAAATGAAAATAGTCCACATTTTTTAAATGAGGATCCTGAAGAACAATTTGAGTTTGCATCTAACAGTGAAGATGTTTTAGTAGAAAATATTGTTGAAAACAATGATGCATCTTCTTCAACTCAAAATGTTGAAATAATCACTCATGTATCAAATGCTTCAAATGAAGAGACACAAAATCAAAAAAAATTAGAGTCTTTGATTCCAATTGATCCCAATCTGATTATAGGATGAATAGTAAAGAATTATCCCTCATCAAATATAATTGGTGATCTGAATCAAAGAACAAAAAGAAGCACATCTCATGAAGCAAATATTTGTCTTTTCTCCTGCGTTCTTTCACAAACAGAGCCAAAGAATAGAAAGGAAGCACTTGCAGATGCAACTTGGGTAGAAGCAATGCAAGAAGAGCTGCAACAATTCAGAAGACAAGAAGTATGGGAACTGTATGATCTTCCAAATGGAATGTATCCAATTGGTACTCGTTGTATTTTCAGAAACAAAAAGGTTGACAGGGGAATCATAATAAAAAATAAAGCTCATCTTGTTGCTAAGGGATATACTCAAGAAGAAGGAATATATTATGATGATGTATTTGCTCCAATAGCAAGAATTGAAGCAATAAGGATCTTTTTGGTATATGCCGCATCTAAGGACTTTATAGTATATCAAATGGATGTAAAATCAGCCTTCTTGTATGGAAAATTACATGACGAAGTCTATGTTTCTCAGCCTCTAGGTTTTGAGGATCCTAATTTTCCTTATGGAGTCTTCAAGCTAGATAAATCTCTTTATGGGCTTCATCAGGCGCCTAGAGCATGGTATGAGACAATGTCCAACTACTTACTGAAGAATCATTTCAAAAGGGGACAAACAGACAAGACTCTGTTTTTGAAGAAATAAGTAAAAGATTTGTTGCTGGTTAAGATATACGTAGATGACAGAATTTTTGGTTCCACAAATTCTAAACTTTGCAAGGATTTTGAATCACTTATGCATTCTAAATTTCAGATGAGTTCTATGGGTGAACTAATATTTTTCCTTGGTTTGCAGCTGAAACAAACTCCAAAGGGAATATTCATTCATCAATCAAATTATATTGTTGATATTTTTGCTAAATTTAATCTTTCTCTTTCAAAGGTAGCTAGTACACCTGCTGATACACGAACTAAATTAGATCTTGATTAAAATGGAGTTTCTGTTGATCATAAACACTATAGATCAATGATCGGTTCACTGATGTATTTAACAGCCAGCAGACCTGACATTATGTATGGAGTCTGTGTGTGTGCCATATTTCAATCTAATCCAATAGAACCACATCAAGTTGCTGTAAAAGGATTTTTGTATACTTAAAAGGAAAACCATCCTTAGGTCTCTAGTATCCAAAGGATGGAGATTTTAATCTGTTTACGTATACTGATAGTGATTTTGGCGGTTGTAACTTTGACAAAAAATCCACATCCGGTGGGTGTCAATTTTTACGAAATAGATTAGTTTCTTGCCAATGCAAGAAACAATCAAATGTTTTTGTCTCCACTGCTGAAGTTGAGTACATTGCCGCATCCTTACGTTGCTCTCAAGTTCTCTAGATTCAAAACCAGATGCTTGATTTCGGTTTTAACTTTCTTAAAACCCCTTTATATATAGATAATCTTGCTACCATACTTATAACTAAAAATGTTGTTCAACATTCTAAAAGAAAACATATAGAAATAAGGTATCACTACTTAAGAGACAACTCAGAAAAAGGATTGATAAATCTTGTTCAAGTTGATACTGATTTCCAGTTGACTGATATATTTACTAAACCCTTGGATACTTCAAGGTTTGAATTTTTGGTTCAGTCACATGGAATGATAAATTTTCAAGAATAAATACATGTTCTATTCTAAATTTATGAAAATGATAGGAATCACTTTAAATTAATTTCTCTTATGAAAAAAAACATTTTGACGTATATAATATAATTTTTATTATTTGTGATCGGTAGATTTTAAAGTTTATAAGAATGGATTGAGTGAGAAAACTAAATAAAATTTATGAAAAACTGATTGTTTCATATATTAAAGGAAAGTATGTTTTCATGTAAGAAATTGAGAATATCATATATTTAGTTTAATTAAGTAAACACACAAATAAGAGTATGCTTGAGACTCCTTTGGTATACAATGTATAGCCATGAAACTCTCATTGTGTCCAAAATAATAAGTGTATGCAATAAATTACCCTTTGTTATACGATGTATAGACCTGGATATTTATTGCATCCAATACAACTAAGAGCATGCATGACGTACCTCAATTATACATTGTATAAACTTGGTGTTCAAAATGCATCCATTTAAATAAGGGTTGGTAAAACACAGCTTCCTTAATTAAGCTATTATATTGATTTTTAGTATATTTCTAATACGAATATATCTTTCTTTTAAATAAATTCAAAATTTCAATCTTTCATGTATAATGTACCTAAAACATGATAAGTCTCATTATACCTATTTCTTAAAAATTGAAAAGTTTTAAAGGATCAAATACCAACAAGTTATATTAGAAAATATGTTATAGAACATATAAGTATTTCGTTTCATTCTTTAAAATGTTTAAAGTGTTATGATTCAAAAATTTAGTATAAGAAGTTAAAAAAAAAGCCCTTTAGAATTTTTATGACTGTTTAACAGATAGCAAATAAGATTATTTAACATAAAGTAAAATAACAAACTTGAGCAACATTTCTATCAAAGAAATATAATTTTAAGAAGTACTTTGAAATTTTGTTTTTCGAATGAACTCAGTTACATATTCTTAAAATAAAGAATATAGTTGAAGCATTGATCTTAAATACTTGATTGATGAATACTAATTTTTATGTTCTCAATTTTAAGTATTTAATTTGCATCAAGTACTATATTCATTCCCAAAGTTCAGAAACTTATCTTTATGAGTTGCAAATTTTAAAGTCCATTTTGAATGTGTGGGCCTATTACATTTAAAGAAGATTGTATGGGCCTAAGTTATTTTAAATAAACTCAAATTCTATTGAACTTCTTCTCACTATATCACACTTCTTAACTGAAAAACTATCGAAAAACCGCTCTCTTGCGAACGCTTTTTCATCGTTTTTACTATTCGATTGCTGAAATTCTTCAATTGATCCTCCTTCAACACAAGTTTCATATTGATAACTTGATTTTAGGTAGTTTTCCATAGTAAAATGAGATTCAAAAATGTTATTTGGTTTCTTGCAAAACCCTAAACCCTAAACTAAACTTGTAACCAAAATGTTAAACTTTTAAAATTGGGAATAAATGTTATAAATACATTTTAACAGGATTTGTAAGAATCTTCATTGATTACTTAATTTACAATTTGAACTAATTTTTGAATTTGTGTTAAATGTTTCAGAGAAATGGCCTCTCTGTTATTTGTCAAGGATCAGAATGTCTGCGTGTTTCTTGAAGAAAACACACTGATAGAATGGAATACTCAGATGTGATAAAATTTCTTAAAAGATCAAAATACAACTATGCACTAACTGCTAATCCAATAGTGCACAAAGAAATGATTGAAGTTTTTTGGACCTCTGCTCACGTAATTGCTGAAGATGATGAGCACAAAATCTCAGCTACAATTGGTTGAAAAAACTTTCAGATCCTAAAGACTTCTATTCGCTCTTGTCTTATATTTGGTGATGAGCATGATGCTCCAACTAAGTATGAATCTCAGACTGTTTTGAACATCTCTTAAAAACATACTATGATATGAAGGAAAATTGAAAGTAAAATAGATTGAAAAAGGAATGTTGTGCCCAAGATGGAAATATCTGCTACATACCTTTCAGCACTGCTTGTCAAAAAGGAAGCTGGTTGGAATAATATTGGTATGCAACTATCAAGTGCTATAGTCAGCCTGTAAACTTCTGAGCCATATAATATGGCATCTTATCTTTTTAATAGCCTCAAATCAAACATCCCAAAAGGATCTAGAAATCAGTTTCTTATGTATCCTAGATTCATCCAATGTTTGATAAATGATTGTGTGCACTCCATACCAGTATTTGGTCATGTTCTCTCTATCCAACATCATAATGTGACAATTTTCAAAAAAATGAAACGAACTCACTCAAAAAAAACATTCTCAGGAGTTGATGTTCCAATGCCACAAATATACATTGATCTTCAAGAAACTCTTCTTCAACCTACTTATTTTCACATTCCACCCATCCTGAAGAACAAGGAACTACTTCGTGGCCTTGTGATGAAGAAGTTGCTCTAGATCCTTTGTTCTCACTCTCTCCTATTCATTCAAATCATAAATCTCAATCTCAACAGTCCACTGAATCAGTTCATTTCCCTTCTGAGTCTAGATCTCATTTTATTGGAGAAACTGTTTCAGTTCATTCAACTTCGTCTTCTTCATCTACCTCCATTTTATCTGGGAAAGCTTCTCCACTCATTCTTTCTCCATAACCTCAAGCTGCATCAGGTTCAGAATATGCTCATGATTCACAAGATCTCGCTTATTCTGAATCTTTAAATGCAGAACCTTAACATCCTCATACTCATTTTCAATCCTCTCTTTCTAATAAATCATCTTTTCTTTCTCCTATTCACACTAGCATTCAGTGTTCTTCATCTCCTAAACATTCTCGATCATGTCTTCATTTACAGTCTTCAATTCATGTGCAAGCTTCATCCTCACCATCTCCAACTGAAAATCTTAGTGAAACTATAATTGTTTCCTTAACTGCTCCTTTGATGGAAGAAATTGCTCTGTTAAAACTGTAAAACAAATCTCTTGTTAAAAATCTGAGAGCAAGATCAAAGAAATTACTCACGGCAGAAGGAAAAATCCAAAATCACCATGGAAGGGAGTTGTACAATTTAGGAAGAAGGGTAAGTTTCTCCACATTATGTTGTCCCTTTTAAAATTCTTGAACAGATCAGGAAGGTTGCCTACTAGCTGGAACTTCCTCATGAACTAATCAATGTACACCCAACCTTTCAAATGTCAAATTTGAAGAAATGTTAAGCTGATCAAGATCATCAAGTACCGCTCGTTGATATTCGCATCGACGATACTATGCACTTTGTTGAAAAACAAGTCGAGATTATGGACCATCATGTTAAGAAACTCAAGCGCAGCCGGATCCAAATTGTCAAAGTACGATGGATCGAAGCGTGGTCCAGAGATCACCTGGGAAACAGAAGATCAGATGAATCTTAAGTATCCAAACTTCTTCACTATAGTTACTCCAAGTTGAATTTCGGGACGAAACTACCTCAACTAGGGGAGACTGTAACATCACTGTTTTTCAAGTTGTATTGATGGAACCTATTATGATAATTTTGTAATTATTGATTTATTGATGTTAATATTAATGGTATGCATTGATGAGAATATATAATAATTAAGCATAAACCAGGGGGAGTTAGTTTGAAATACAACTAGACTGAACCACAGTGCTTATTGCAGTGGAACACTTATGATATGATCTGGTTTTGTTTGGAATTGTTAACGGATGAGGTTTGGTCACTAAATAAGGTCAAGGACACATGGTCATGGTTTATCGAAATGGTGGTGGGACGGCGGCTGGATAGGTTGCGGCCGACTCCTATGTATGCCCTATACATAAACTTATTTCGATCTATCGTGGATGTGACTGTGATATGATTTAGTGGAGTTGATGATTGGGAAATGGATAATTGATAAATATGTTTCATTAAAATAATGAAAAGGATATTGAAAAAATAAGTACGCGACGATGAGATGTCACACCCTGAGCCGACGGGGTTGGATCGGATTCCCAGTCGGGCGGAAGGTTCCCGGGGCGCGATATCATGGGTGATAATCGTGATGTTCAGATTGTTTACATTGCACATGATATAAATGAGAAATGCTAAATAGAATAGAATTACAAAGTTAAATTACATCCGTATCGTTCATAATTTAACAATGTAAATCTATCATAAACATCATAAGATATCTATCTTGTAACTACACAATATATACAAAATAATTGTATAATGATGTTTCAAAAATATGCAGGTCCAAAAATACTAATGTCACACCCCCAATTTCAACTAACGGAATCATACCGTTTGGGAACGTGACAAACCAGGATCTCAGATCATTAGACATAGCGAAGACCTCTATATGAATTTCAAAACATACGTTGGTCTTTAAAAACATAACATTCAGAGTTTATAAAAAGTTGCTGAAGCGTTTCAAATCAAACCAATAAACTGTTGATAAGTAAAACATTACAAATCAAAATACTGAAATAATCAAATTCAAATGTTCAAAGTGTTTATAATGCATGAGACTCTATCTTCCTAGTCCATGCCAGCTGTTACGCGCGCCTTAGCGTCCTGAGAAAACATGCAAATCAAGTCAACACAATGGTTGGTGCATAACACAGGTTTTCAATAATCACAATGTTCAAAACATCAGTTTGAATAACAAGTTTGTAGATAACATAATCACAATTGCACAGTCATGATAGCTAGTCATATAAACTATTTACATACGTGTTCGACACCGAAGCTGACTAGTTGCCATGCTATAGCATGTTTTCGCCTTGCCACTATTGTCTATCACAACAATAGTAAAAAAATGTGTTTGGTCAGTCAAACACCTGCGTAGATCACATCTACCAGGTGAGGTTTGTCAAACCTAATAGATCTATTTCCAACTACCACGCTTTGCACTACGGCAAACTAAACGGTTCGAGGTGTGTAAGGACTTTCAAGTTGATATGTTGGCACATAATGTAAACAGATAACTCATGCAAATGATATGTATCTAAAATAGTTTGTTGCACATGTTTTCTCCCCCAAAACAGTTTAAAATAAGAAAGGGGCCGTGTACGCACCTTTGATAGTATTAGAATGATCAAATATGTGTGAACTTGCGTAGAAATCCTCTACGAAGAATCTGTGATTTAAACAATAACCTAAAGTTATTCGAATTGTCGTTTTGTGCTTGAAATCACATACGTATCAACATACGTATGTTAAAGTGTGATAATTAGGCATACGGAAGTACGCGTGCTTTTGAAATCGTTTAAATAAAATCACATTTGATTTTATTTTATTAAACGTAATTATACGCGATTTCGTGTTCGGACTAAAATATGAATTTTATCATTTCAACACGTTCGTATTCTCGTTACGGTTCCAACGCAAATTGAACGGATGAAAACGGAGTTAAAATGAATAAAATATGATTAAAATACTAAATAACTAATAAAATCCAAAAATTTGGTTGGGCCGGGACTCGAACCCGCGACCCTCAACACCCACACACATGCCTCTAACCATCTCAGCCCGCTAGGGTATCGCGAAAGTATCTGGAAATTAATTGTTTTAAACCCACACTGATGGGTTTCCCTTTGATCATCCATAGCCGAAGCTTACATCTCAAAATTGGTCACGAATTCGAAACTAGTTAATTCTAAAACCATAGGGCTTTCATTGGACTACAAATTCCGAACCTCTCTGATTAATCAATTTCGATAATCATAACAGTTTGCATCAAAACCCCAAAAACTTATTCATCTTATGAACCCTAACATCGAATTCATCCAATTCGTTATTGAAAACACAAATTGAAACGATATTATTCTTAATCGAGGTTGTCTGAAACTACTGATAATATTTAATTTGATTCTACAATCCATTTGATACGAAATTCCCAAATCATTTTCTTAACATAAACCCTAATATCGAATTCACAGAATTTGATGTTTCTAAATGAAATTGTTATGATAAACAGTTTGATCGGAACCTTATGAAGCTTACCATATCATTTGATTTCATTTTTAAATCCATTGAAATCAAATCCCCCAAAACCGTTTCTACTTAGAACCCTAGAAATCGAAATCAAATAATTCGTGTACATTACATGAAATTGTCATGTGTGTTAGCTTATTCGGGATCTTCTGAAACTATCCATATATTTTAATTTGATTTTCAAACTCGTTCGATCAACGACCCCCAATTCGTTCACAATGATGAACCCTAGAACCGGCAATCATATAATTCGATATTTGAATACCGAATTAACCTAGGGGTTATCTTAGTCGGTTGTTTTAGGATGTTTAGATATAGGTTTTTACCTGATTGGAGCTTGAATCAAAGTACTTCGACTGTAAGATTGTTCTTCGACCCCCCTTCGATCGACTTCGACTATCCGCAACTCCTGGGTTTGAATTGATGTATGCTAGAGTTGCTAAAAGTGCCGATTAAGTGTTAGGAAACCTCAATTGTGAATATCATAATCGAATTTAACGAATTCAATCATGGGTGTCTACGGTTACAACTCTTGGGTGTTAATTGAGTTTAATTCCACAACTTAATGCTCTAATAACGTATGATTGCTGTTACTATTCGTTAATAACTGATGATTGAAAGGTTTCTTCAATCAATTTCACTATAATGACTACAATTCCGAATTTAATTGGTAATCCCATTCGAATTTTGACCTCTAAGGTCAAAATTGAAACTTTAAATCAATTTCCAACCTAAACTTAACAATTAAAATGTATTGAAACTGATTTCAATAATTTCCAAACCTTTGGATTTGATTTCTAACAAAAACATAACATTTTTGTTTAATCTAGAGTTAACGAAGTTAATCCGAATTGCCGAATTGTCACTAATCGAGTCATTTAAATCATTGTTGGGCTAAATTATCCCAATTGGGCTTCTTAACTACAGTTGGGCCTCACTGGGCCTTCCTGGGCCTACCTTGGCCTTCCCTAAGCCTACTTGGTTTACATTGGGCCTTACTTGAACTTATTGGGCCTTAATGGGCCTCTCTTGGTTTATTGGGCCTACATTGGCTCTGTTGGGCCTACATAGACTTCGTTGGGCCTAATTGATCTTATTGAGTCTTCCTTGACCTTACTGGATCCTCTTTGGCTTTACTAGGCCTTCATTGGTCTTGTTGGGCCTTCATTGGCATTGTTGGGCCTGTTGGACCTTCATTGGTCTTATTGGGCCTTGATTGGCCTTATTGGGCCTGTGATAGCACCAACTCCCGTTAACAAGGTTAGTGTGAAAAGTCGGATTGTCACAACTAAGTCTTCTATCTGAAGTCCTAGTCCAAAAGCATAAACTTTTTAATTGACCTGTTCGTCACCTGTGAAGTCATGCAAAAATAAAGTCAACACATGGTTGGTGAGTTCATATAGTTTAGTATTTGAAAATGATTTGTAAACCTTTTTCGATAGAGACCCTAACCTCATTAACATCACATGTAATATCCACATCGGTATGCTTATACATAGGGCATACCCCTGAGTCGAGCCTACAACCCGCCCAGACGTCGTCCCACCACATACTAATACGCATATGACACTGTTGTTAATGATAATTAAGCATTTTTACCTACCATACACTTCCATACACTTCCATTCCACTGTTGTTAATGAAATGTAGTAATCCATTGTGGTTGTTCTTATTCAATACTTGTGCATGATTCAACTGTTCATACGTCACCGCGCCGTGGATTCCGCACGCGGCGCAGGGGTGTGACAGGTTGGTATCAGAGCCAAGGTTGTAGAGAACTAGGAAAAACCCAATGTTTAATGACCTAGACTATAACCTAAGCTACCCAATAGGACTAAGTGCTATAGGCTTGAGGATACTTAGGATCTAAGTAACTTAAGTGAGCATTAAGTCTACAATAAGCTTGAAAGATCTTAGGGACATTTTTCTAAGATTAGACATCGAGTCAAGGAATTTGAATCGGACTTCTATAATTTTAGAAACCGAATTAAATTCTCACACATATGCATTTAAGGATTTCAGAGGCAAGGATCTGTATTCTTAGTATCCTTGATCTGAAATTCTCACACAGAGATCATTATAGAAATTCAGAGGCAAAGATCTGTGGTTTCAGTATCTTTGATATGAATTTCTTGTCATATTCATTATGGGATTTAGAGGCAAAGATCTATTAATTTAGTATCTTTGATCTAAGATCCTTGTCATATTCATTATGGGATTTAGAGGCAAAGATTGTTATCTTTGATCTAAAGTCCTTGTCATATTCATTATAGGATTCAAAGGTCAAGATCTATTAATTTAGAACTTGGATTTGAGATCCTTGTCATATTCATTATAGGATTCAAAGGTCAAGATCTATTAACTTAGAACTTGGATTTGAGATCCTTGTCATATCATTATAGGAATTCAAAGGTTGAGGTCTATTAATTTAGAACTTAGATTTGAAATCCTTGTCATTGTTATCATTATCATGGATTCATTATCATAGGAACTTTATAACTTAGAATCTGTGTAACAGTATTCTTTAGTTGAAGTTCTCACAGGAAATCGTTATGCTCAGTACTGTAAGTATTGGGAAACTAGGTTGATTAACCTAGGACACATATACATAAACCTAAGGTCTTAGTTTCTAGTAAATTAAGGACCATGGTTTACACAATCATAAACAGAATCAAGGAACAAGAGAAATCATGGGATAATCATAATCAATCAAGGGTTGGAATCTTAGCTTCAAATGCAAACGGCGGATTAACGCTGATGGGCTGAGGTAAGTGGTGGGTCGGTGAGAGCTTACCCTATATATAAGCTTATCTTGGTTTGTCAGGGAAAATTCGGCGCTTGAATTTGAAGTGAGGATTCGGGAACAACCGGAATCATTGAACATTGGTCAAACACATGGGGTACAAACACATGGGATACAATCATTGGTGAATCAAATCATAGTGGAATTCAAACTTGGATGAACCAGACATTATGGTGAATCACTCAAGTTGTGAACATTCCTTCAATGTAAACCTTAAGTGAAATTCTTAAGTGATTACATCATTAGTACTTGCTAACATAGGTTAACGGGAAGTGTAGAACACACGTATGATTTAGTTCTACATGTTAACGATTGTTAGAAGGTGCACGCATAACATAATCATAGTTCAATCATGGAATCAATCATAGTTCAAGTTGCTCAAAGATCATGGGATTCTTAATCAATGGAAAACACATGGAAATCAGTACAAACGTGTTGCCAAATGCTAGCAAGGGCATGATCGTGGTATACCGAAACGGTGGTGGGCAGCGAGAGTGAGCCCTATATATAAGCTATTTTCGGTATATCGGGAAAGTGTCAGTGTGTAGGTTTGGTGGAGAGATCATGAGACATCGTACATATTCACATGATAAGTATACAAATAAGTTGATAACTTATACGTGTACTGGATCATATTACAATTGAATGATAATACTAGTAGTATGGATATATTATTGACCTTATCATGAAAATTCAATTGTATCCATTCTCATTACTGACCCGCTTGTGGCTTCTATTCGTAGAATGCCTCCTCGACGAGACCCAAATGCTGGGGGTTCGAAAAGCGGTAATGATGATGAAATTAACAAGATTGCTCGAGCTATCGCTGTTCACATGAGGGATGTGATCCCGGGTATGGTCACTGATATTACCCAGAATCTTCGGGGAAGTACCGGTGATTCTGCACACAACTCCAATGCCACTAACGTTGGAACTGCTAACTTTACTTTTAAGCAGTTCAACGATGCTAAACCTCCCAAGTACTCTGGTACTGAGGGAGCAACCGGCCTACTGCAGTGGCTGGAAAGCATCGAAGACATTCTCGACTTCACTGGATGTCCTGAAAATCTGAAGGTCAAGATGGCCTCAAGTGCATTTCACAAGGGCGCACTCACCTGGTGGAATTCTGAGAAGAACACCAGAGGACGTGAAGTCGCTCTAGCCTTACCATGGAATGGATTCAAGAACTTACTGGTGGAAAAGTTTTGTCCACGTCACGAGCTAAAGAAACTGGAGGTGGAGATGTGGAATCTGGTGCAGGATAGTGGCGAAAATGCCAAGTATACAACTCGTTTTCATGAGTTGTGCATTTTGGTACCACATCTGGTTACTCCTCTATCCCGCAGGATAGAGAAATACATCGAAGGCTTGCCTCTAGTGGTTAGAGGAACTGTTATGGGGAACAACCCCACTACTTTGGAAGCTGCGATACAACTGGGTGCTACTCTTACTGAAGAGTATGTGAAATCTGGAGTGCTCACCCGAAAGGGATTCAAAAGGGCACAGATTGAGGAAGGCAAGAAGCCTGAACAGCACCATCATAAGAAGAAGAAACAGAAAACAATCAAGAACTTTGCAGCGTTGACTGCGGCTGCACCTACTCATGCTACTCCCCTCACAGCTATGCCACAACCCGCTAATGTCAGAAAGCAGTACACTGGCTCGTTTCCACTCTGCACCAAATGCCAGTACCATCATCTGCCCAATACTCCATGCAAGAAGTGTCACAAGTGTGGGCGTATGGGACACTTTGCAGCGACTTGTCGATCTGCTCATCTTATTGCTGCAACAACTGCTGCCACAACTTCTGCTGCTACAGGTGGAAGAGCTTGTTACAATTGTGGGGCAGAAGGGCACTTCAGAAACCAGTGTCCAAAACTCAATAACAATACTGCTGCTGCTCGTGCTTTTGTGATTGGAACTGCTGAAGCACGTGAAGAGCCGGCAGTCATCACGGGTACATTTCTTATCAATGATCACTATGTTCCTATCATATTTGATACTGGTGCTGATAAAAGTTTTATCTCTGCTCATACTGCTTCTTTGCTTAATATGCAACTATCCACACTTACTGCTCCCTATACTGTAGAAGTAGCGAATGGTAAGACTATAGTTGTAGATTCCATCATTAATGCTTGTGAGCTAAGACTAAATGACCATCTCTTTTCCATCGATCTTATTCCTATGACCCTCGGAAGCTTTGAAGTAGTGGTAGGAATGGATTGGTTATCTAAGAATAATGCTGAAATCGTATGTTCTGAAAAGCTTATTCGAATTCCCCTACCGTCCGGTGAAACGATGATAGTCTACGGTGAGAAACCCTGCCGCGAATTGAAGATTGTATCGTGCATCAAGGCGAGGAAGTATCTGAAGAAGAAATATTATGCGTTCTTAGCTCACGTGGTGGAAAAGAAACCTGAAAAGAAAGCAGTTGGAGACGTACCGGTCATCAAAGATTTTACAGATGTATTTCCAGAAGACTTGCCTGGACTACCACCAGTCCGACAAGTGGAGTTTAGAATTGATCTCGTCCCTGGAGCAAACCCAGTGGCGAACTCACCCTATCGATTAGCACCGTCTGAGATGCAGGAACTGTCTAGTCAGCTTCAAGAACTTTTAGACAAAGGTTTCATAAGACCGAGTTTCTCTCCATGGGGAGCTCCGGTTCTCTTTGTCAAAAAGAAAGACGGTTCATTTCGTATGTGCATAGACTATCGTGAGCTGAACAAGTTGACAATCAAGAATAGATATCCTCTGCCCAGGATCGATGATCTGTTTGATCAATTACAGGGAGCAACTTGCTTCTCTAAGATTGACTTACGATCTGGGTATCATCAGTTAAGAGTAAATGATGAGGATATACCAAAGACGGCATTTAGGACTCGATATGGACACTATGAGTTTGTGGTTATGCCATTTGGGCTGACCAATGCACCCGCAGTGTTCATGGACTTGATGAATCGAGTCTGTAGGCCTTACTTGGATCAGTTCGTTATCGTCTTTATTGATGATATACTGATTTATTCCAAGTCAGAACGAGAACATGAAGATCATTTGAGGAAAGTTCTGGGGTTACTAAGAGCTGAACAACTCTATGCTAAATTCTCAAAGTGTGAATTTTGGCTAAAGGAAGTTCATTTCTTAGGACATGTCATAAACAAAGATGGAATTCATGTAGATCCAGCCAAGATTGAGGCGATTAAGAACTGGACTACTCCATCTACTCCAACAGAGATTCGTTCATTTCTGGGTCTGGCAGGTTATTATAGAAGATTCATTGCAAACTTCTCTAAGATAGCCTTGCCACTCACTACATTGACTCAGAAAAGTCAAGCTTTTATATGGGGACAGAAACAAGAAGATGCATTTCAACTTCTTAAACAGAAGTTATGCAATTCCCCTATCCTTAGTCTTCCAGAAGGCAGTGATGATTTCATTGTCTACTGTGATGCTTCAAACCTTGGTCTCGGTTGTGTACTTATGCAACGGGACAAGGTCATTGCGTATGCTTCAAGACAACTTAAGGTTCATGAGAAGAATTATACTACTCATGATCTTGAGTTAGGGGCTGTGGTATTTGCACTGAAGATTTGGAGACACTACCTGTACGGTACTAAATGTGTCATCTATACAGACCACAAGAGCCTGCAACACATTCTCAATCAGAAAGAACTCAACATGAGACAACGACGTTGGGTTGAGCTTCTAACTGATTACGACTGTGAGATTCGTTACCATCCGGGTAAAGCCAATGTGGTGGCGGATGCTCTTAGTCGCAAGGAACCAGTCAAACCAATTCGTGTTAGAGCCATGGAGATCAACACACAACCGAACTTGAAAGACTTGATTCGTATTGCACAACAACAAGTAGTAACAGATAATCAACTCAAGACAGACTTGGATTGTGGTATTGAGAAGAAACTAGAACCTCGAGCTGATGGGTTGTTATATCTCAACGGCCGCATTTGGATTCCAAAGTCTGAAGAATTGCGCACACTCATCTGTGATGAGGCTCATAAGTCGCGATACTCAGTTCATCCTGGAGCCGACAAGATGTATCAGGACTTGAGGACATCTTACTGGTGGCCGGGAATGAAGAAAGACATAGCACTGTACGTGGGAAAATGTCTTACTTGTTCAAAGGTCAAAGCAGAACATCAAAAGCCTTCGGGACTTCTGCAGCAACCTGAAATTCCTCAATGGAAATGGGAGCAAATTTCCATGGATTTCATAACAAAGTTGCCGAGAACTCCGAGAGGTTTCGATTCGATTTGGTTAATCGTTGATCGACTCACCAAATCTGCTCATTTTCTCCCAATCCGAGAGGATTACAAGATGGAGAAGCTATCCACATTGTACATCAACGAAATCATTGCACGTCATGGTACTCCAACATCAATCATATCTGATCGTGATAGTCGCTTCACTTCTCGCTTTTGGCAATCATTGCAAAAGGCTTTGGGAACGCGTGTTAATCTTAGCACGGCGTATCATCCCCAAACCGACGGCCAAAGTGAGAGGACTATCCAAACACTTGAGGACATGCTCCGTTCTTGTGTCATTGACTTCGGTGGAAGTTGGGACACTCATCTCCCACTCATTGAGTTTTCATATAACAATAGCTATCATACGAGCATTCAATGTGCACCATTCGAAGCTCTATATGGTAGAAAGTGCCGATCACCGGTCTGTTGGACCGAGATTGGTGACTCACAGGTCGTAGGACCAGAACTCATTCAGGAAACATCAGACAAGATCACAATCATTCAGTCACGGCTTAAGGCCGCACGAGATCGGCAGAAGAGTTATGCTGATCGTCGTCGGAAACCGCTTGAGTTTCAAGTGGGTGACCGAGTCTTACTCAAAGTTTCTCCCTGGAAAGGCGTTGTCCGATTCGGGAAGAAAGGGAAACTTGCACCAAGGTACGTTGGACCTTTTGAGATCCTGGAACGGATTGGTCCCGTAGCCTACAAACTCAAACTTCCAGTGGAGCTAAGCAATGTTCATGATACTTTTCATGTATCAAATCTTAAGAAATGCTTGGCGGATCATGATGTTCAGATTCCACTGGAAGACATACAGATTCAGAACAACATGCAATTCATTGAACGTCCAGTTGAGATCATGGATCATGGGGTCAAGAAACTTAAACGCAGCCGTATCCCGATCGTGAAAGTGCGATGGGAGGGCAAACGCGGTGCTGAGTTCACCTGGGAACGTGAAGACCAGATGAAGCTTAAGTACCCTCATCTTTTTACAGTATCTTCGGCTAGTTAATTTCGGGACGAAATTCCCTTAACTGGGGAGACTGTAACATTTGTGCATATAGTCATGTAGTTGTAAACAGTGTTAGAACAGTGTCTATTCATGGTTCAGTTCATCAATGTGATTCGTATGTTCAAAATGTGTGCTTGTGTGTTACAGGATCTTAGTAATCAGAAAACAAGTATGTATTATCTATTTACAGTCGATTTCACTAAGCAAGAACAGTAACTTGTTATATCGAAACAGTGGTGGGCAGCGAGAGTGAGCCCTATACATATACTGCGTTCGGTGTAACATGTTAGTGTTAGTGCGTAGTGTTGAGACGAATAGTATAACAATTAATTAATTCAACCAAGATCGTAATCTGTAAGCGAGACTGAGTATAGTTATGGGTGACGATCCATAATAATACGAATGTTGAACTTATAATTACGATTAAACGACTTTAAATATTTTAATATTTTAATACGATCGGAAAACGTACGCGATTGCGGGTATACACGTAATTGTGAATGTTTTAACGATCCGACAACACACGAAGAGTAAAAATAATTATATTAATTATTTTATATTTTTACAATTTTGAAACTCATCATTTTAATGAGTTTAACAACTCTTTTTATTTAAAACCGCGTAAAATACGCGTTACGTTCCGGAAACGCGAACCGAGCGACCGAAACGGACCCGAACACTACCCGGACTATAAAAGCCCGAAAGAAGGCCATTTCCTTCATTTTTATCAGCCAACAACCCTTCTCTCTCTAAAACTCGCGAACCTACCCTCTCTCTCTAAAAACCGAACTTCGAACGCGCGTATCTCACTCGTTTCTCGACGGATTTCGGTGTTCTTGGTGTCCACGCGAAGCTCTCGACAAACTCTACACGAAAGTACAAGATTTACGCAGCTTTGTCCAGCCAAAAACGAGGTATGAGCCTTGGAAAGATTCGGGAAATAGGGTTTTCGAACGTGGGTTTGTTTAAAACCCGACCTTTAGCCGGTTCTAGCAAACCACATTCACTTTCGAGGCCATAGAAACCTTCTCTGATGCTTGTTTAGCTTAGATCTAGGTCTGGATACAGGTGATCAACGATGGTGATGATGATGGTAACAGGTTCGGCGGCCAAACCTGCATTCACAGCCGGCCGAACCCTAATGAACCTCCACGAACCGACATGGTTCGCCAACCTTCTGCCGAACCCTTAGGGGAGGATCTCACGAACCAGTGCCGAATCATCAAGCCATCACGAACCCTCTGGATCATCACGAGCCTTCACGAACCATTTGAGGATCAAACGAACCTTCATGCAGCATCCATCACGGGCGAACCTTTCAAGAAACCACGAACCTTTGCATGGTTCGTGGCAAGATCTGCCGAACCCTACTATGTCGAACCTTATACAGACGAGCCCTGCATGGTTCTCTGGTTGTCACCGAACCTTGGAACCTAGACACGAACCATGTTTGCTGCTATGATCCACGAGCCTGTATGACATCATCTTAGCCGAACCATGTAGGATACTAGGCCGAACCCTTGAACCTCTCATCATGACCGAACCCTTTGGTATAGGGGCGAACCCTAGGCTGAAACCCAAGAGGGTTCGCTGCCTATGTTGGCAGCCAAAGCCCAAATCGGCCCAAATTCATTAACACTTGGCCCATAGGTTTTCAACTAAGCACAATATAGTTAAATTGGCCCATTATGGGTTAATTGGCCCGACATTTGTCTTAGAAACTTGTGTGGTTTACATCCACATTGGTGGGCCCAATTAAATTCTTAAGCCTAATCCAAGCCCATTAGGCTCACTATTATACTAATTGGCCCATGGACTCGGTTTAAGGACCATCATGGTTTCATGGGCTTAAGGCCCAACGTGAGAACCTCGACTATGACAATTGTAAATTGATCATCAATGGGTTAAGTTTGTAACTTAACAATAATCATGAAGATCAATTCACAATCACAAGACTTAAAACAATTGGAAAATCTTTTCACAACAAATGGTAATCTATGGCTATCAAATTCTTGAACATTTATCATTTTATGCATATGAATTATGCATCAAAGAACATTTCATAAGTTTCTTGAACCCATGATCAATCAAGAGATTCAAAACATAACATTCAAGTTTTCACAACAATCATAATCAAGAGAACACAAGTCAATCAATGAATCAAAGTTATACAATTATAAATCCTATATCTTATGTATGATTACAATGTTATAGGAAACAATTAGAAGTCCTGTTTGCTACTTGCTATCTGTTTTTGTTCAGAGTCTACTGCAGACAGGTGAGAACTTTAGCCCCTCTTTTACTGTTTTATAACTGTTTTGGGGTGGAACACGTGATCAAAACCGCTATTTCAATCTTGTTTCATTACACAAGTTATGTGTAAGTCATAAACATTTCAGGTTCATCTTACGAATCCAAGGGATTCATCAATTGTTTAAAGAAATTGTCAACTGTTTTAATTTACTTGTCAATTACTAAACTCTTTTCATTAAAAAGGTTTTATAAGGGACTTTTGAACTGTTTTGAAATTATTTACTCAAATGTATTTATGAAGGAGAAACACTTTTTGATAAAGGATTTTACAAACCCTTTTGTTATAAACCTTGTTATTACACAAGGTCATCACATCATGGTATTCAAAACAAGTGGTTCACAACATGGTATCCAAATCATTGGTTCAAAACATGGTATTCAAATTCATTGGTTCAAAACATGGTATTCAAGTCAAGTTGTTCACATCATGGTATTCAAATCAAGAGATTCATTTCATGTTACATAAACAAAGGATTCAACTCGTGGAGTTAAATCCAGGTTTTCAATAAGACATTAACACATCCGGTTAAAGTAAGATTCAGAAAACATGGTGTCCATTGTTGTAAACAAACTTATAAACCCATCAAGTATCATATTCATTACCGTTAGTACTGGGTGATCACAACAAGGGAAAGCGGACACATTGTTTCTTATCCAGGATGGAGTTAGCTTTTAAATTTGTTTTAAAAGCTAACTGCAGGTCTGGTGTCATGGTTTTCTTATCCAGGATGGAGTTGGCTTTTAAATTTGCTTTTAAAAGCCAACTGCAGGTCTGGTGTCATATGGTTATCAAAACTGCTGACGTATTATCTAACTCCAAACGTGGTTTGGGACTTGATATTATCGGCTGTCGTGCGAACAGTGATTGGACTGTTTACACTCATTTTCTTACTTGATGTTAGTTTGGGTTGCAGCTCATCCGTGTGAATCTTATGATGCTTTAACTTACCTATGTCTTATATCATATACTCATGTTTACAAATGCTTAAACCTATTGTTCTCACCAACTACGTCTGTAGTTGACAGTTACTTTTCACGTGTTTCAGGTAATCAGGTTTAAGACATTCTCAGGGACAACTAAGGAGACCATTCTAAGATAGAACAAGATGAAGAAACATGCTAGGATGGAATAGAAACTCACTAAATCCTAAATGTTTAATTGTCTTGTTTGGAGTCTTATTTTGTAAACTATATTTTGGGTCTGTAGTTGTCTTACTTTTGTAGATAGATTGTCTGTACCTAATCAACTGTCTAAACATTATGAAATGTAGTAATCCATTGTGGTTGTTCTTATTCAATACTTGTGCATGATTCAACTGTTCATACGTCACCGCGCCGTGGATTCCGCACGCGGCGCAGGGGTGTGACACCAGACTGGATGTTTGATTATTCAGATCTCTTTGATTCGTTCAATATGCCTCCCATGTATTCAGATTAAGATGTTGCGGTTCAAATGTTATATGATGTACAAAATGCACCTAATGAATCTGTACCACCTTCATCCACTTCAGTTCCCATTGTACAGACAAATGATGATAGCTCAGACACTTATGAAAACTCTGCTCCACCAGTTGCCCCAGGACAAAATGTTCAGCCCTCAAAGGAAACTATGGATGATGTTCCAGTGAGAGCTACTAGTCTAGAAAATCAATAAAGGAAGATATTGGAAAGGCTGTTAGTAATCCCTCAATTGTCAATAAAATAACTAGAAAGGATATGAAAGCTACTTATCTGAATATAAAATCAAGCCATGATGCTCCAGTAGATAAACAAGAACCTCCAAAGAGGAAATCGTTGAGGACTAGAGGGGTGGGGACTGTTGAAAAATGAAGCAGGTGGAGAGTAGTTTAAAGAAGTCTGTGTCAAAAATGAATAATCAGTCATCTGTAGAAAATGCATCTAAAGGAAAGAGCTGGGCAATAAGTAGTGGGGTGATTAGAGACAGTGGTTCTAAAAAGAGAGCAAAGTTAAGTGGAATGAAACAAAGTAATTCAGAAGACCATGATATTAATTTTAGTAAAGAAGAGACCCCAGTTGCAAAGACAGGGAGTTTTAAACTTGATGAAGAAGTTACCAAAGTTACCTAGACCGAAGTTATTCCTACCTTTGGTAAATCTGATAGGCGGTTTACACGTAGGGATGTGTAGATTGTTCAAAAGCTCGTGGGCATCTAATTAAATCATCATATATCATTTAAGCAAACAGCATAATTACACAAAAATCATGTTCGTCATGAATCAATTACATCAATTACACAAAAGAATTAGTTAAACTAACTAAACTCTAAACGCCAGAAATTTAGTTAATTAACTAAGTCCAAGAATCCTATATGATGATGCTGTCCAAAATAGAAGAGATCATCCTCTTCATCCTACTTGTCTCCATCACCTGAAACATGTAAGAAATCAAGTGTCAACTACAAAAGTAGTTGGTGAGTAATCATAAGTTTTTATACTTGAAAATGTTTTAGTAAAATTTGTTTAAAAGTTTGTATTTAAAAATAGTTTTATAAAATGCTTTGTTTATAACAAGTATAAGACTTATGATCTTCTTGAGAAAATCCATATGAATACCTGTATGAGATAATCCAACACACATCCACCAATTCAACAATCAAACACTTACAAAATCACATAACCACATAACCAAGTCAAACATAGTCAATTTCAAATAATCATAATCAAATATAGATAATCAATCCACAACAAATCAACCAATCTCATCAACCATATTCTCAAATAATGATCGTGACTATACATGATCATTATGTAATTAACATAAGTTAAATACATGATTCATGGAGTGGTCGCTAACCACGTGACAATACATGAAGTCGAAGCAATTAACCGAAGTCAAAGGCAATACTTCACGGATGTGGAAATCATCCATGTGACAATACATGAAGTCAAAGCAATTAACCGAAGTCAAAGGCAATGATTCACGGATGTGGAACTCATCCACGTGACAATACATGTAATCTTTGTTATTGACCTAAGTCAATAACAATGTTTACACGGATATAAGATAATAAAAGAAAATCCATAATAATCAATAAATTTTAAGTTGTAATTATCATATTGATAAACAGGTATAAACCTTATGTTATCAAAATAATAATTAATCTGGTATACATGTTTCACCTCCGAGTTTTAAAAAAAAACAGTTTAAAGAAAGGGAGGTTATGAGAAGTCACCTGAAGTCCTTAGATTCAGTGTTTTAGTACTATGCGCGCTCGCGTAAGTAAATCAACTCACTCAACAACCTGTATTTATAAGTGTGTTTGTGTTTATAAGTTTAAGTATGACATTGTCATTACATGCTTAAACTTATTTAGTTTTCAACTCTTAAGCTTTCATTAACTTGGTTAACTCGATCTAAGTTAACATGTTACACTTAAGATTTTATTTTCTATTATCACATAAGAATAATTCAATTTTATCAATATTGATTATCTTATATCTATGATAATCTTTTAATTCAATATGTCAAGATTATGTAAGTTGTAAGGCTTTATCCTTAACTTATGTATATTCATTCTTATTGAATGCATGCATAATCATCCCCCTCCACCATGATTAGAATTATAATTAAAACTCTAACTTAAGTTTAATACACCAATCTTGGGATAATGTTCAATATTATGTTTAAAAAGGATAATAACTATGTTCTCCTTATAAAATGTTTCAAGCCATGTGAATCCATAACCAAATTTCCATTCTTATTATAAAAGGTGGTAGCTTTAACTCAATTTATGCATGCATGACTATATCAATGTGTATATATATATATATGTTCTTGCTTCCTATTATCCTTAACCTACTGTATTCAAAGATTTTAGTTTGGGTCCCCATGTTGGCAGCGAACCCTCTAGCCCAATGAACATAGGTTCGGCCAAGTAGAGAAAAAAAAATTCGGTGTCCCTAGGGTTCGCCACCCTAGGGTTCGGCTCCAAGGAGGAGGGTTCGTTTCCTTAGGGTTCATGGTCATGGTTCGTGACTCCCATGAGTTCGGCTAACAAGATGATGGTTCGGCTAAGGCTCTCCCGATTAGAGGACCATAGATTCGCTGCACCTGCAGCCTCCACGAACCCTTATGGTTCGGTTATGAAAGAAAAGGATTCAGCCCTACCTGTGCATGGTTCGTGAGGGGTAGAGTTACATGGGCAGGTTCACTGCCTAAACCATTAAGAGGATGGGTTCGTGGCTAGTGGAGACAAAGAGATTCGGTCGGCCACCCTAAGGGTTCGTCCCCTTGAGCTGTACTATGGTACAAGTTAATAACTATGAACACATGAAATCCTTTAGTATAACCGTAAAGAAAACTCTAGATTTACCTCAGATTAACGATCCAATGCAGAATTTCTTTGCATATCCTTGTTCCTCTCGATCACACGAACGCGTGGGCACCAAGATCTCGTGAATCCGTCGAGAAACGAGCGAGATATCGTAGAGAGAAGTTGTAGAGAGAGAAAGTGACGAAAATTTATGTTAGAGAGAGAGAAAGTTCTTGTGAAATGAGGAAAAAGGAAGGAAGGAGTCTTCCTTATAGCGCGTGTCGTGTACGCGTGCTTGATCCCGTTTTTATCGCGATAAGATAATTTAAATGCTCGGATTTTAACATAAAACATATTTAAAACAATAAATCATTTTAAATAAATTGGTTTTGTTTAAATAACACAAATTTAAATAAATTGTTTCGTAAATCGCTTTCGCTTTCCTTATCGTTAAATAATTCTTTATTAAATTAAATTATTCCGATTTAATTTAAGTTGTGATTCCTAATAAATATTTTTTTAGTTTTAATTATTAAATTAATATCGTTTGATATTATTTAATTTATCTCGCCGAAACACGTTACTCGCGTACGTATTCGAAAAGATCGTCACCTTTGCGAATCCAACGTTCGTATCGTATTTCGATTCGATTTACGATTTATGGAATATCTTTTCAGAACATTATTCTTAATAATTATATTCGTGTGAATCGTCACCCACGCGAATATATTATTAAGTCAATATTTCTGACTCAATATTCGCGTTTAAATAATCTTCGTAACCTCACTTCGCGTAATCAATTCTCATTATTTAATAACTTTAATATTATCATTTCCCAAACCAAAACCCACTAACCCTAGTCACTGACACATCCATGATAGACCGGAATATGCATATATATAGGGCATATGTAAGGGTCAGTCGCAACTGCCCTAGCCACCGTCCCACCGCTATTTCGATAAACCATGTCCATGGGTCCTTGACTATGTTTAGTAACCATACTCAAACAAACTCCCAGTTCCATCCCAAATCCATTCTCAACCAATAATCCTTCATCATCAGTAATAAGTAACTGCGATAAACACTACGGGTCTGTGTAGTTAAATTACAACTAATCTTCCCGTGGTTTATGCGTATAATAAATGTGCTATAACATGCATACCAGTATAGTGATAATATCAGTAATGTAAATCAATAATTTCATAATCATTAATAATTATAAATCTCCGGTCGTAACAGTACATTCGTACGGACGTACGGACGTACGGACAATCGAAAGTACAGTGATGTTACAGTCTCCCCTAATTGAAGGAATTTCGTCCCGAAATTCAACTTGGAGCGACCGTAGTAAATAAATGTGGGTACTTAAGCTTCATCTGATCTTCCCGCTCCCATGTGAATTCTGGACCCCGCTTCGATTCCCAACGTACTTTGACAATTGGAATTCTACTGCGTTTGAGCTGTTTAACCTCACGATCCATTATCTCCACTGGTTTTTCAACAAAGTGCATGGTATCATCGATGCGAATGTCATCGAGTGGTACCTGAAGATCCCGTTCAGCTAAGCACTTTCTTAGATTGGACACGTGAAACGTCGGATGCACATTACTAAGTTCAGGAGGAAGTTCCAATTTGTAAGCAACCTTCCCAATCCGTTCAAGGATCTTAAAAGGGCCAACATAACGTGGAGCAAGCTTCCCCTTTTTCCCAAATCGTACAACGCCCTTCCAAGGCGACACTTTAAGTAATACCATATCTCCCACTTCAAACTCTAAAGGTTTTCTTCGTTTATCCACGTAGCTCTTCTGTCGACTGCGAGCAGCTAACAGATTGTCGCGGATCTGGCGGATCTTGTCAGTCGTTTCCTGAATAATCTCGGGACCAGTGATCTGCGAATCGCCGACTTCGGTCCAACAAATAGGTGACCGACATTTCCTGCCATACAGAGCTTCAAACGGCGCCATACCAATGCTCGCGTGATAACTGTTGTTATACGAGAACTCAACCAATGGTAGATGGCTATGCCATTTGCCACCAAAATCGATGACACAAGCTCTTAACATATCTTCCAATGTTTGAATCGTTCGCTCCGTCTGACCATCCGTTTGAGGATGATAAGCGGTGCTAAGATCCAGTCTTGTTCCAAAAGCTTCATGAAGTGATTCCCAAAATCGTGCCGTGAAACGAGCATCACGATCCGATATTATGCTTAGGGGAATACCATGTCGGCTAATGATTTCATCAATGTAGATACGAGCTAACTTCCGCAAAGGGTAAGTTTCGCGTATCGGTAAGAAATGAGCCGACTTGGTTAATCTATCAACAATTACCCATATGCTATCTTTACCGTTCGCGGTCCGTGGAAGTTTAGTAATGAAATCCATAGATATATTCTCCCACTTCCACATCGGTATTTCAGGTTGTATTAACAATCCAGAAGGTCGCTGGTGTTCCGCCTTGACCTTAGCACAGTTAAGGCACTTTGACACATACTCAGCAATATCCTTCTTCATTCCAGGCCACCAGTACAAGCCCCTAAGGTCTTGATACATCTTATCAGAGCCCGGATGGATTGAGTAACGAGATTTATGAGCTTCATCCATAATCACCATCCTAAGATCACCCCTGTTCGGTATCCACAACCGATTCAAATAATACATTAAACCATCATCCTTAGTTTCCAATAAGATTTCAGCCCCGCAAGACATCTCATTCTTCAAATTATCTTGAGCTAATGAGTGTTGTTGGGCTGTGAGAACATCATCACGGAGATTATTGTGCACTCGGACACTATGGATACTAAGCGCATCTGCTACTACATTCGCTTTACCAGGATGGTAGCGAATTTCACAGTCATAATCATTCAACAGTTCAACCCATCTCCGTTGTCTCATATTAAGCTCTTTATGATTGAGAATATGTTGCAAACTTTTATGATCAGTGAACACTACACACTTAGTGCCATAAAGATAATGTCTCCATATCTTCAAGGCAAACACGACTGCACCAAGTTCCAAGTCGTGTGTAGTGTAGTTCTTCTCGTGAATCTTCAGCTGTCTGGATGCATAAGCCACAACCTTTCCCCGTTGCATGAGAACACAACCGAGACCTAGGTTAGATGCATCACAATAGACTACAAAATCATCATTTCCATCAGGCAGTGTCAAGACAGGAGCATCACAAAGTTTCTGCTTCAAAGTCTGGAATGCCTCTTCTTGCTTTGGTCCCCACTCGTACGGCCTATTCTTTTGAGTCAAAGCAGTGAGAGGGACGGCAATCCTGGAGAAATTCGATATGAACCGCCGATAGTAACCGGCAAGTCCAAGAAAAGATCGAATCTCCGTCGGTGTCTTCAGTGTACTCCAATTCTTCACAGCATCGATCTTTGCAGGATCCACGTGAACACCGTATTCGTTGACTATGTGCCCCAAGAATTGAACTTCTTTAAGCCAAAATTCACATTTAGAGAATTTGGCATACAGTCGCTCTTCTCTCAGGATCTCCAAAACCAACTTAAGGTGTTTCTCGTGTTCTTCCTTGGTCTTTGAGTAGATCAGAATATCATCAATGAATACAATTACAAATTTATCCAAGTATGGCCTGCAAACACGGTTCATGAGATCCATGAAAACCGCAGGTACATTGGTAAGGCCGAAGGGCATTACCAGAAATTCATAATGGCCATATCTTGTTCTGAATGCAGTCTTGGGAATATCATCATCATGTACGCGAAGCTGATGATACCCAGACGTAAGATCGATCTTTGAAAACCATGCCGAGCCTTGAAGCTGATCGAAGAGATCATCGATGCGCAGCAGTGGATATCGATTCTTAATTGTGAGTTTGTTCAATTCGCGGTAATCGATGCACATTCGGAATGAACCGTCCTTTTTCTTGACAAACAAGACCGGTGCACCCCATGGCGAATGGCTCGGGCGAATTATTCCTTTATCGGTAAGTTCTTGCAGTTGACTCGCCAATTCTTGCAACTCCGAAGGCGCAAGTCTGTAGGGAGCTTTGGCGACTAGGTTCGCACCAGGTGCTAAGTCGATTCGGAACTCAACTTGACGTTCTGGTGGAAGACCCGGCAAATCATCTGGAAATACTTCTGGATAATCTCGTATCACTGGAACATCTTCAATCTTCTTTCCTTTCTCTTTCTTCTCCACAACGTGAGCTAGAAACGCTATACATTTCTTTCTAAGGTACTTGTGTGCTTTAGTGCAAGACATCAGCTTAAGACCTTTACTAGCAGTTTCTCCAAATATTCTCAAGGTTTCACCCGAAGGTAAAGGAATACGATTATATTTCTCATGACAAACTATCTCCGCTCTGTGGGTGGCTAACCAATCCATGCCTATGATAACATCGAAGCTACCAAGATGCATAGGTATAAGATCAATTGGGAAAACGTGATCATTTAAGTTCACAGTACATCCAATAATAACAGTGTCAATATCAATAGTGTTTCCGTCAGCCACTTCCACGTTAAACGGTTTATCTAAATATGTACGTGTTCTACCAAGCAAGCATTCAAAATCATATGAAACGAAACTCCTATCGGTACAAGAATCAAATAAGACAGATGCATAAGAGTTGTTGATCAGAAATGTACCATTGACCACATCCTGGTTGGCTTGAGCAGCTGGAGCATTCAGTTGAAACGCCCGGCCTCTTGCCACCCTTTGATTGTTTCCAGTCAACTTTGGGCATTGATTTCTGAAGTGACCCACTTCACCACACTCATAGCAGGCTCTTGCCTGCGCTTGAGGTACCTGGCGAACGGGTACAGCTGGAATAGGTTGTGCATGTGGAGCTGGCAGTGCAAGCGGTGCCTGTTGCATCCTTTGTGCTTGCGGTGCACTCCGACAAACATTAGCAAAATGACCAAACTTGCCGCAGTTGTTGCAGACGCGACATGGCAAATTTGGTGCGTGATGATATCGGCAGGTATTACACTGAGGAGTGTTCCCAGTAAAATTCCTGGCAGTTGAATTGTTTGATGATTGCTGCGCAGACTTAGCAGCAGGAGCAGTGACCATGAAGTTCCTGGTCTTTCTCTTTTTGTTGCTGCTTTTGGATGAACTAGCAGCTTCAGACTTGACTTCAGTTTTGACTTCCTTTGCAGCAGTCTTGGTGTCAGTCTTCTTGTATCCTTTCCGAGTGAGCGTTCCATTCCTCACATGATTGTCAGTAAGAGTTGCAGATAATCGGATTGCAGCCTCAAGTGTTTTGGGATTGCTCCCGTAGACTGTATCCTGAATCTGTACCGGCAGTCCGCCGATATATTTCTCAATCGCCCTTTCCAAGGGTGTCACCATGTGAGGTACCAGTAAGCTATACTCATGAAACTGAGTATTATAGATGACGTTCTCGCCACTGTCTTGTTTGAGTTCCCAGAACTCAGTCTCCAGTTTCCTCATCTCGCTTCGAGGACAGAATTCAGTAGTCATCAAGTTCTTGACCTCAGTCCACGTCAGTGCAAGTGCAGCATCCATTCCCCTAGTTCGCTTTTCTCCATTCCACCAAGTCAGTGCTCTTTTTTGGAAAACACTGGTGGCATAGCGAACTTTCAGATTCTCGGGACATTCGCTGTTGATGAAGGTGTTCTCCATACTCTCGAACCACTGCAGCAGACCAGTGGCCGATTCAGCACCCGTGAATTTCAGGGGGTTGCAGGAATTGAAGTGTTTGAATGTGCAAGTTGGAGGGTTTGCACCACCTCTGTTCTGGTTGATATTCTGGTTAGCCTGAGTCAATTGGCTCACCAGTCCAGAGATAAGATTAGCTAACTCTTGTATGCCGGAGTTGGCATTACTGTTGTTAGCATCCCCATTGTTTGAATCATCTCCGTTGTGACGGCGAGGCATGTTTCTGAGGAAATTAGAAACATGTTACTACCGTTTACAACATAAGGCATACAAACAATGGTCAAATGAGTTCATTTAAACAGTTAGGATTACATATAGGAACTATATTTCTCTCCTATCTGTCATTAAACTCATAAAATTTATAAATTTCTCAACATTATACTAAGTGTCCTAGTTGGTCATAACTAATATTAGCTAGCTATTCCTAAGTCCTATACATTTCCCACCCTATACCAACACTGACAACCTCCCGATGCAACGCAACAAGCTTATATATAGGGCACCGTCCCACCACCGTTCCGTTGCACCACGATTATGCCCTTGTTAGTGTTTAGGGTGTATCATGTATTTCACCATATTCTCACTTCACAAACCTTATCCAAGATAGGATAATTTGGAGTGAAGTGATCTTTAGTTCCCTTGGAAAATTAGGTTCGCCTAATGTCTAAGTTCACCTGACATGTGGGTTTACCTATTTCTAAGTTCACCTAATGTCTAAGTTCACCTGACATTAGAGTTCCCCTAATTGTCTAAGTTCACTAGTTTTCCATGCTATTCTCAATGTCCATAATCATCAATAAGGGTCCATATCATCACTAAGTGCTGTAATTGTCACTAAGTGTTCATATCCTCCCTATGGTTCATCCTCATCAAGCGTTCATACTATCACTCAGTGTTAGTATCATCACTATGCGTTTATATTATCACCAAGTGTCTATATCATCACCCAAGTCCATATTTCATCACTAATCGCTCATACCGTTCATTAATCCTATGCACCCTACGTGTCCAATCATTTTGGTTCATAAGTGAATTTAATAGTGTCCATCAATGTGATCATCAAAATGTCAATCCAACACATTCTCAACCAACATATCATCACCAACCATCAATCATACCATCGCAGGAGTTCCTAATAATATCCTAAGTTCCCGACACTGACAGACCCTCAATATACCACAAATGGTATATGTATAGGGCATATGTATGGGTCAGTCGCAACTGCCCCAGCCACCGTCCCACCACCTTTGTAGTATACCACGAGTGTGTCCTTGTCTGGAGTTTATAGATCAAACAAATAATTCCTAAAGCAGATAATTCCTAAGCATTTAATTTCCTAAGCAGGTAATTTCCCAAACGGGTAGTTCCCACATTCTTCAATACTGACATCCACCCAATGTACCGTAAATGGTATATATATAGGGCATATGTAAGGGTCAGTCGCAACTGCCCTAGCCAACGTCCCACCACCTTTACGATACACCACGTGCATGTCCTTATCGAATCATTAGGGCACACGTAAGCAAGAAATACATGCGAATCAGATATATAGCAGGAGTTCAGTTAACATGTAATAAACACATAAGCATGAAATCCTGAATATACTAACTAGCGTATGAAGTAACTTCATACTAGGGTATCCTACGGTTATAGACTAGGTCAACCATTTCTAGCAACCTAATTCCCTATAACCCAGGCTCTGATACCAATCTGTAACACCCCGACCGATGGCGGAAACGTCGGGATGCCACGAGGGATGTGTAGATTGTTCAAAAGCTCGTGGGCATCTAATTAAATCATCATATATCATTTAAGCAAACAACATAATTACACAAAAATCATGTTCGTCATGAATCAATTACATCAATTACACAAAAGAATTAGTTAAACTAACTAAACTCTAATCGCCAGAAATTTAGTTAATTAACTAAGTCCAAGAATCCTATATGATGATGCTGTCCAAAATAGAAGAGATCATCCTCTTCATCCTACTTGTCTCCATCACCTGAAACATGTAAGAAATCAAGTGTCAACTACAAAAGTAGTTGGTGAGTAATCATAAGTTTTTATACTTGAAATGTTTTAGTAAAATTTGTTTAAAAGTTTGTATTTAAAAATAGTTTTATAAAATGCTTTTTTTAAAACAAGTATAAGACTTATGATCTTCTTGAGAAAATCCATATGAATACCTGTATGAGATAATCCAACACACATCCACCAATTCAACAATCAAACACTTACAAAATCACATAACCACATAACCAATTCAACAATCAAACACTTACAAAACACTTACACACATCCAATACCTGGAGTGGAATCCAGCGCGGCTGGCTAATCCCACATGGGTTGAGTAAGGGGAACGAAACTTCCTTATAAGAGGGAGTGGAGACCTTCTCTATTGGACGCGTTTTGGGCTTAGTTGGTTGTGGAGCACATGAAAACTCCACAGTTAAGCGTGCTCAGGTGGCAGCAATCCAGGGATGGGTGACCTCCCTGGGAAGTTTTCACCCGGGTAGCCAAAAGCAAATCCGTGAGCCTGGTGGGGCAGAGCGGACAATATCCAATACGGCCCGCTGTTAAAGATGGTATCAGAGACAGGGGCCGAATCCATGTGATCAGCGGGGACGCTGATTCCCCAGTGGGGGAGGAATTCCACTCCAGCGCGGCTGGCTAATCCCACATGGGTTGAGTAAGGGGAACGAAACTTCCTTATAAGAGGGAGTGGAGACCTTCTCTATTGGACGCGTTTTGGGCTTAGTTGGTTGTGGAGCACATGAAAACTCCACAGTTAAGCGTGCTCAGGTGGCAGCAATCCAGGGATGGGTGACCTCCCTGGGAAGTTTTCACCCGGGTAGCCAAAAGCAAATCCGTGAGCCTGGTGGGGCAGAGCGGACAATATCCAATACGGCCAGCTGTTAAAGTCCCCATGTTGGCAGCGAACCCTCTAGCCCAATGAACATAGGTTCGGCCAAGTAGAGAAAAAAAAAATTCGGTGTCCCTAGGTTTCGCCACCCTAGGGTTCGGCTCCAAGGAGGAGGGTTCGTTTCCTTAGGGTTCGTGGTCATGGTTCGTGACTCCCATGAGTTCGGCTAACAGGATGATGGTTCGGCTAAGGCTCTCCCGATTAGAGGACCATAGATTCGCTGCACCTGCAGCCTCCACGAACCCTTATGGTTCGGTTATGAAAGAAAAGGATTCGGCCCTACCTGTGCATGGTTCGTGAGGGGTAGAGTTACATGGGCAGGTTCGCTGCCTAAACCATTAAGAGGATGGGTTCGTGGCTAGTGGAGACAAAGAGATTCGGTCGGCCACCATAAGGGTTCGTCCCCTTGAGCTGTACGATGGTACAGGGTTCGGCCAGAAACCCTCCCCCACGAACCCTGCACTTGCACCTCTCCTCCTCCTCCTCATCGGTCCCTAATCCTTAATGGGTCGTTTCAAGACTTTGTTAAGCTTGCTATAGGCCCGATTAACAGGTTTAACACACACAAATCGATTCACAAGTTAATAACTATGAACACATGAAATCCTTTAGTAGAACCGTAAAGAAAACTCTAGATTTACCTCAGATTAACGATCCAATGCAGAATTTCTTTGCATATCCTTGTTCCTCTCGATCACACGAACGCGTGGGCGCCAAGATCTCGTGAATCCGTCGAGAAACGAGCGAGATATCGTAGAGAGAAGTTGTAGAGAGAGAAAGTAACGAAAATTTATGTTAGAGAGAGAGAAAGTTCTTGTGAAATGAGGAAAAAGGAAGGAAGGAGTCTTCCTTATAGCGCGTGTCGTGTACGCGTGCTTGATCCCGTTTTTATCGCGATAAGATAATTTAAATGCTCGGATTTTAACATAAAACATATTTAAAACAATAAATCATTTTAAATAAATTGGTTTTGTTTAAATAACATAAATTTAAATAAATTGTTTCGTAAATCGCTTTCGCTTTCCTTATCGTTAAATAATTCTTTATTAAATTAAATTATTCCGATTTAATTTAAGTTGTGATTCCTAATAAATATTTTTTTAGTTTTAATTATTAAATTAATATCGTTTGATATTATTTAATTTATCTCGCCGAAGCACGTTACTCGCGTACGTATTCGAAAAGATCGTCACCTTTGCGAATCCAACGTTCGTATCGTATTTCGATTCGATTTACGATTTATGGAATATCTTTTCAGAACATTATTCTTAATAATTATATTCGTGTGAATCGTCACCCACGCGAATATATTATTAAGTCAATATTTCTGACTCAATATTCGCGTTTAAATAATCTTCGTAACCTCACTTCGCGTAATCAATTCTCATTATTTAATAACTTTAATATTATCATTTCCCAAACCAAAACCCACTAACCCTAGTCACTGACACATCCATGATAGACCGGAATATGCATATATATAGGGCATATGTAAGGGTCAGTCGCAACTGCCCTAGCCACCGTCCCACCGCTATTTCGATAAACCATGTCCATGGGTCCTTGACTATGTTTAGTAACCATACTCAAACAAACTCCCAGTTCCATCCCAAATCCATTCTCAACCAATAATCCTTCATCATCAGTAATAAGTAACTGCGATAAACACTACGGGTCTGTGTAGTTAAATTACAACTAATCTTCCCGTGGTTTATGCGTATAATAAATGTGCTATAACATGCATACCAGTATAGTGATAATATCAGTAATGTAAATCAATAATTTCATAATCATTAATAATTATAAATCTCCGGTCGTAACAGTACATTCGTACGGATGTACGGACGTATGGACAACCGAAAGTACAGTGATGTTACAGTTTCATCTGAAATTAAACGACTTTTTGATGATGCTCAGATGTCTTCAATTGAAGTGGCAGAAGTTGGGGTAATCATGATCTTCAGATGTCTTCACCTGAAGTTGCAGAAGTTTTGGCCAATCCAGATGATGGTGACACTACAGGAGCTGGATTTGAAACTTCTACAGAAGTAACAGATCAAAATTTTGGTAACGTATTAGCTTTAGAACCTGTTAGGTCGCCAACTAGACCTGTGGTGAATATAGATCCTGTGAATGAAGCTGCCATGGATGTGGATTGCGTGAGTCCTGTATTTGGAGATAATGCTTCTAGGAAAGTTATGGAAGATGCTGGTGCCAACATTGAAAAATTGACTTCTAAGGCAAGAGCAATACCGTGTTTGACTGATAATTTGCTTATTTGGAAGCAGCACAACCCCATGGAGTTGCAAAGTTTTGATGATGGAACTTCATTAGGGAAATTTTCTCGAAATCACATGACATATGTTTCAACGGCAGACGTTGTCGAGACTGCTCGTGATGCATTTTCTGATGGATCTCACCTACAGAATCAGAACAAGGAGGCTTATGTGGAATCTGGAATATTCAGTGAAGCTAAAAATTTGGGGACATCAGTCCTGGAATCTGAGAAATCAGATGCTAAAGGGCAGGATACTGAATTGAAAGAATCAGGATTTTCTTCAAAGGGGCTGCAAGCTGATGATGAGAGTGCTAGTGCTCAGAAGCCTTTGATTTCTGAGTATGTTTCTTTGAATACGGATGTTGCAAGTGGTGTTGATGCTCAGAAAATGGATTTTGTTATGGGGGATTATGATGATGAATCTACCAAAGATAATGCTCTGAACCAATTACCCGCCAATAATAAGCTACATGGATTTGCCATGGGAGAAAATGATATTAAAGTTGGCGTAGCTACTGCTCAAGATATCTTAGTGGGCTATTCCGACTTGTACTACTGTGGCCCCTCTGACCACCTCTATTGCCCAGGCTCCCATATTCCCTGCTGCTTCTGCTGGTCCCTCCATTACACGAGCTGACACGTTCATACCTACTGTTTCAGTTGTTGATCAGCTGAGCACACTGAATAGTATGGTACTAAGACTGATGGAGAGGAACATGGAGCTGGAAAGGAAGAGCAGAGAACATGATTTGGTTATCGCTCAACTTATTCAGAGGATAACAGATCAGGATGCACTGTTGCTTCAAGCTGCAGATCAGAGAGCAGATCTCATAGCAAGATCAACTCAGCAAGAAGAGCAGTTGCTAAAATATATAGACGAGCATAACCAGTTAGCATTGACAGCCACTGGTTTCAATGAACGGATCCTGTCTTTAGAGGAGGAGAATGCTCGTCTTGCTGAACAAGTTGAGAATCTCAAAGTCAACACTCCCAGACTTGAAGGCACTACTACTCACTCCGATGATTCAGATTCTAATAAAGAAAAGGAAGAGGAAGAAGAGGAAGAAGAATCTGATGAGGAGAAAGTAGACTATGAAGACATTGATAAAGAAGATGACTCAGATTAGGACGAGTCAGGAAGCGGGTCTTCTGATTCATCGAGTTTAGATGATGATGATGATGATGATGATGATCAAGCCCCTTCTACTTCTGAGATCAGGTCCAAATCCAAGCAAGACAAGAAGAAACAGGCTCCTCCTCCACCTCCTCCGACACAAACTGAAGAACCAGCAGCTACTGAGGATGTCGAACTTGTGCCTGTGAGACGTCAATTGGATGAGACACTCACTATGATTCTTGACGCTCAAGGAATCATACAGCACTCAGTTAGCTATGACAAAGAGGAGGGGGAGATCATACACTGCTTATCAAAGGAGCAGATAGCTGAGTTGTTCAGGTAAAATCCTGATGAGGTTATTACTGATGATACCTCAGTTCCTGTGTTTGATGAGCCTACTCCAGATGCCTTTGATGATATAGACGAGGTTATTATTGAAGATATTACTGATGAGGAATATCCCAAGTATACATCAGCTGAGGAAGAGCTGCTAACATTTACTGATCAGTTTGATCAAGTCACTGAAGATCTACTGATCCGATACTTAGAAGAACAAGTTGAGGTTAGCAAAGCCGAAGCTGATGATCAAAAGAAGAGAAAAGAGGAATGGGAGGCCTACTGGGAGGTTCTCAAGAAAGAAACCACCATGAAGTTTCCAGCTACGCACAAGAAAGTATATAGAACCAAAGGCTACAAGGCTGGATGTCAAATCTAGAGCTGGGCATACTTTCATGATCTTGGGTGCTATGCTGTGAAGAGAGAGAGAGGCAACACGATTTTAAGACGGTGCCAGGTTTTGAATTCAATTAGTTAGCACGTCTGAGGATGTTATACAGTGAAGATTCAGGAATGTCTGCCTGGTTCTCTCGGCAACTTCAGTACGAGTACAAAAAGAGGTGGGTGAACTTTCAGCCCCAACAGCCTGAACGTTATTATTTGCCAGAAATAGATGGAGAAACCCGGAAACATAAAGTTATCCTGAAGTGGCTTCCTCCTTAAGTTTTGAAGAAAATTCCGTTAAGGAAGATGCGACAAGACTTTATAGAGGACTTCCGACGGTGGTACTATGATGGGTGGAGTGGAGAAGCTGTGATTGTCATGTGCAAAGACAAGAAGTGGGAAACCGAACGTATTTTTGATCCAATGTGGTTGACTAACTTGTCCCGCAAAGATGTCCCAGCATTGTTTCGTCATCAAATCTTCTTTGATGTACAACACATGGTACATGCACTACAGTTTATGAGAGTGATCCGTCTCTGCAGTATATTCAAGATTCATGCTGGAGCAGACTTGAAAGCTCTTACTGATAGGTACTTCAAGAAAGACACTTCCAAGAGCTGAACTAGGTCCAAGGGGGAGTTTGTTGATGCACTTAATGTCCCTAGTTCAATTTTGTATTAATCATCATGTAAAGATTAAAGTTATATTAATGGAATTTGTCTTTATATCTTGTTATTAATGTTTAAGTTTGATTATATGGGTGTTTGATTTGGTTTATTAATATTTGAGTATGAGTGTTGCTCATTCGGGCGAATGACTCTAACGAATGAAGTCATTCGCCGAATGAGAACAGAGAATGACTATATTCAGCGAATGAGCCATTCGCCGAATGAGCTGCTTCGGCCTCTCATTCGGCCGAATGACTACAGTCTATAAATACATGTTCAAATCATTTCTAACCTAACTTTTCCGAGTCCTCATTCTTCCCAGTGCACTCCAGTGTCAAACCCTTGAAGTTTTGAGTGATTCTTACTGTCCAACTTCGATTCTCAACCCGTGGTGATCGATTCTCACTCACACGTTGATTCTACTCTCTCGATTCACCACGGTTCCTGCTGGTTTCGATTGGAAAACCCTAGAATAGGATTCCGCACTATTCTAGAGGCTGTCAAGCAGATTTCTCTTGGAATCGGATTGTTTCCGAGCTCCTACGAGGTCCTACAATCACAAGGTAAATGCATCTTTCACACAGAAAATGCACTTACATACTTTCCCTTGAACCTTGCTGTTGTATATGCTTAAACTTTGTGTGCATCGGGGAACAGATATGCATCAACATACTCCCCCTACAACCTTGCAATCTACATCCTCCCCTTCAGTTGTAGTTGTTGTATCAAATGTTCATCAGTCTCTTTGTTTACACTTCATTCTCTCTATCTTGATCTCATTCTCTCTGTCTCAATCTAATGTCTTTCTATTTCCAAGATTCACATGCTGAGGACTACAGTGACATCTTCAACACATATCTTCGTCACCCTAATCACCTGCATCAGTTAACTCATTATCAAAACTAAATCTCTTTCTTCCTATTAAGTATTTAGTCTCAATCATTGATATCATAACATCACATGTGATCATACAAGATTACTCATCACAATTCCAATCTCTCTTTGTCACTTATTAAGAATTGATCAATTATAGTGTTTACAAAAAGTTCGTAAGTCACATCGGATAGTCTAAATGAAAATAGAATAAAGTTTTTATGAATTTTTCAATGATTTGAATAAACTCCCTCTAAAGCTATAAATTGCAATTTTTTTTATATATATCCTATAATCCTACAAAATTTGTATTCTAACTAAAAGAACTAAAAAATAATAAATATGTTTTTGATGAGAAAGATCCAAACATGAGATCATATTGTAATCATACTTCACCATTACTTGTTGATTGTTAGTGAGATTTATTTATTCGATGCACAAGCATAGGACGATTGCCAGTATATGGGTCCACTTTAAGTCTTCTCACTAGTTGTGAATTTGAATTAATGAAAACTAATCACAAAACTTTGTGTTCCCCACTCACTTGAACACAACCCTGCTTTGTGAAACATCAACTAACAGCGATGCCATTGTAAAATATAAGTTCAAGTTCTTACTTAGTTTGATCATGTAAAAATAAAGCATAATATCTTTTGTGAAATAACAAAGTATAAAATAAAACATAATGTTCAAAATCCAGTAAGAAGATTGATACTTCCGTATGCGCAGATGAAACCAGGATATTGAAAAAAAATAACATAAGTTTATAACCTAGCAATCAGATTGATACTTCCGTATACACATAGAATGCCCAAGTTTTAAACAAACCAAGAAAATAGAAGCTGAATGTCCAAAACATAGCAATCAGGTCGATACATCCGTATACACACAGAATTTCCATGTTTTGAACGAAAATAAAAGAAAAAAAGTGAACCCATAATTTCTTTTGAAAAAGAAACGCATGATCAAACTTTTATATGTGCTAATACAATAAGCAATCACTGAGGCAAATGACCACACACTTAGGACAAAGATTGAATCATGTGTTCTAAGTAATGTGTCCCGCAAAGAATGACTATGGCATTAGTCTACAGAAATCACAATTGAGTGAAAGACCTTCCAACATATCATACTTAGTGCATTGTGCTCGATTTGTATTTGATCTTGTATGATACAAGTAAGCTTCCGAATGTTACAATGTATTATCATATCTCAAAGGTCGGATCAATTTCTCAATTTTCTAATTTTATATTTATTTTGATTTTTTTAAATTTTTTACTCCCCCTAAAATGCTAAAAATGAAAATATTTTTGGTTTTAAGGATTTTATAGGTACATAAAAGAATCAAAATTTCTTGAAAATTGACAACCGATATGACTTACCATCTTTGTGAAATAATATGTTCAATGTGACTTGAAAATATCAAGAAAATATGATAATGTAATTCCAAACCTGTCATGTTCTCCAGAATAATATGACAGTTAAAGGATTAAAACGATTTTACCAAATACACGTCAAGAAATTCCACTATTAATGAACTCTCCTTCAATTGATAGATCCTCTTGAAATCCTCCTGCATACACTCACAAACCATTAGATAGCTTTGGACACTCAAGCCATCGAAGTCTTGAGTTAACCGTGAACATCAGATGAAATTTCCTTTGATACTTCATTTGCGTTTAGTATCCACAACTGTTCCTGTTCAAGTGCATTCTTAAGATAATACTTATCTTGAATCACCACGTTGTTGTTAAAAACCAAATTAGTTGTTAAAAACCAAATTAGTCATTAAAGGTTTTGAAAGTTTCAGCTTTTCTTCATCCGAGGCTTTCACAAGTTCTTCCTTGTTTTGATTTGGCATTTTATGTTTTTTAGGAATAAACTTTGAAACCTCTGTGACACATGACTTTGCATTACTAACTTGTCCTTTTAACTCACACAGATAAGGACAATTAGCAATGATATGCCCTCTTCTACCACACTCAAAACATATTCTCCTCTCCACAAACCTAGGAGAATAGTTTTGCACAAACCTATGGTTTTTATTTGTCACCGGTGAACCGTAAACCAGTCTTTGATTCCTTGTTGAACCATTAAGAGTCAAATGTGACTTCTTACCACTTGACATTGGAGACTTAAAGTTCAACTTTTCACATCTTGTGGAACTTAGTGAAATCTTGTCTTTGATCCAAGACTTTGAAGTATCACATTTGATCCCACTTTATTTGATGCACATGATGATTTCACAACCAATTTTGATTGAATTTGACGTTTTGGTTTTGAACTTGAAAAACCATTTTGTTTTGAAAAATTCTTGTTTTTGTTCTTTGAAAACTTTTTAATATCAACCAATGGGGTTTTAAAGGAAACTTTCTTAGTGGATGATGTTACTGAGTTTGAAACACACGGTTTCACATCATCAAAGATATTACTGTGAGAATCATCGTAATTCTTATGTACATCATCAACCCACATCTATACAATGTCTCCTCATCATATTCCTCTAAACACAAATTGGAGACTTTCCCTTATTAAGATTGTTATCTTTTGAAATTTCACTATCACTTCGTTTCTCAATAAGAGGACTTGAAGAAATTATAGAATCATAATGATTCTCCAATTTCTGAATGATTATGTCGAAATCTCTTTTTACCTTGTCCATTCTGAGTTTAATATTATTGACTGCTTTTGTCAATTCAACATTTACTTTGGTCAGAATATCAAGTTTTTGTTCAAAAATGCCTTCATTGGCATTTGACTTTGACAAATCATCAGTCAACTTTTGAACCTATGACTTCAATTCTACAATTTGTTTTGTAAAACACTTTTCATTTGATTTGAAAACCATGTATGCTTTATTGCAGTTTGATAAGTCACATTTCAAGTTTAAGTTTTCTTCCTCCAAACTCCAAATTTGTCCCTCAAGATTTAAACATTTAGAGCACGAGAGTTTAGAAAGCTTACCTGAACCTACCTCTTTATCTGAAATGGTATGAAAATGATTTTCACTAACGATGGTAGTTGTTGTTTCAAACAAATCATCAGAGGCATCCTCATAAACACTCTCATCCTCTGTTGACACCACTTCATCACTTGAAGTTTCATCATTTGACTTCAACACATCATCTTCAGACTTCTTCATCTCACTTGTGATTTCAGAATCATCAAAAGTTTGTGTGTCTTCAGTAACATTACATCTCTCATCTACAATTTCATTCACCTGTTTGCTATCTTCAGCCATTTCAGTTTCAATTGGTTTATTAGATTCTGACAATGAAGGATCCTCACTACTTTCCATCCTCAAATTTACACTTGTCTCAATACGATCTTCAGTTTACGGATCATCTTCCGTTCCTCCATCAACATCTTCCTTTTCTTTCTCAAAACTCATAGTTGCCTTTAACATGTTTCTTTGTTCATCAATCCACGAGAAATCAACAATTTACACAATCCATGTTCAGGTTCTTCTTATCTCCGATTCCATATTGTCAACCACATCTTTGAAGTTTATTAATTTGACATTATGAATGACTTCAGTTTCCTTCATTCATTCAACAAATTCACTCCATCGATAAGGTAAGAATTGTGTAAACTTCTCAACGATTTGCCCATTAGTGATATCAAACATAAAATATTTCAATTCTTGCATAAGTGGTAAAAGACGGTCATAAGCATCGTTGATCTTCTTCGCAACATGATTGTTATATGCAAGTTCTAACAAACTCCACTTTGCACATGAATGTGGCACTTGTTCAAAATCAGTTTTTTAATATCTTTAGAGATGATAATCGAAAAAGAGTCACACAATTCTCTATCTTGATTAAATTCAAACATTTGATCATCATTACGTTTTGATGTCCCAAAATTATCATTCCATTTCAGACATGGTTTCTTGTATTGTTGGTATAATAACTTCCGGTAATTGTCATCCGCTTTAGTAATAAACGTTTTGAATGTGGATCTCCAGTTCGGGTAATTATCCAAATTTTGCAACACAAGTTCATTGTTAGTCAACCATTCCACGTTCAAGTTCTGGTATGTCATTTTTTAATTTTCATGTTCACAACTTCAAAGTTTAACTTCTCAAAACAAAATAGCTCAAAACTTGTCTTAACGTCCGAATTAGGTCATGAAACCTATCCCAAATGATCCGGAAGGCCCAAAATAGGTGAACAAGGTTCATTTGAGATTTTAAGTAGGTGTCTTTTTAGCTAAAATGAAGTTTTTTAACCTTTAAAAATAAGCCACGAACCCTTTTCACGAACCTTATCACTCTTGGAAGCTCACGAATACTTTATGATGTGTAAGGATCAAAATCTCGTGAACCACAACCAAAATCTCGTGAATCTAGGTCAATTTCTCGTTAACCTTTGAAACTCTTACGAACCTTGCGAGATTTTAACGAACATTATGAGATTTTAGGTCGACGAACCTTTTTTGGATAGAATCATGAACCCTAAGCAAAATGTCGCGAATCTTGGTCAAAATATCGTGATATTCTCACAATTTCTCGTGAAACAGTCAATTTCTCGTGAACTTTCTGGAAACCTATTCTCAAAACCTATTGGGATGTTCTCGCGAACCTATTGGGAGGTTCTCCCGAACCTATTTGGGAGGTTCTCACGAACCTATTGGCGAACCTATTTGGGAGGTTCTCTCGAACCTATTGGGAGGTTCTCACCAACCTATTTAGGAGGTTCTCATGAACCTACTTGAGCTGATCAGATCGAACAAACCCGCAACTTCACAAAAAGGGCTCTAGAATCTTCAATTTTTTGAGTAAGAAGGTGCATGAGTAGTCAAAATCTTCGTTTTTTCGAGATGCATCATTCTATTGGATCAGAATTCGCAAAAACTCGTTAATTTTCTGTAGATCTGGCTTTTTGTTGACGAAAACGTGAAGAACTTTAAGAACACCTTCAAAATGATGAAGTTTCTGATCACATTACATGAAATTGATGTCCAAATACTCGTAGAATCGAGCCTAAGGCTCTGATTGTCACACCCCATGCCGGCGGGCCGGATCGTGTGTCCCGTCAGGCGGAAAGGTCTCGAGGCGCAATATCGGGAATGATAATTGTGATGATTAGATTGTTGATATTGCACATGATATTTAATTAGAAAATGCTTAATAAAATAGAATTACAAAGTTAAATTACATCAGTTTCATTCATAATTTAACAATGTAAATCTACTATTAACATCATGATTCTTCTATCTTGTATCTGCACAAGATATACAAAATAATCTGTATAATGTTGTTCCAAAAATAAGCAATTCCAAAATACTAGGTCCTCTATCTGGCATCCTAGTCCAATAGCATAGACTTCTAACTCATACCTGTTCGTCACTTGAGAAGTCATGCAAAAAGTTCAAGTAAACACATGGTTGGTGAGTTCATATTGTTTTGTTTTAAAAATGAATTTGAATAAACATGTTCGAATGACAACCTTAACCTCACCATCAACAACCTATACCATCTAGTTCAGTATGCTTATATATAGGGCATATGTAGGGTCAAGCTTATCGCCAGCCCAGCCACCGTCCCACCACATACCAAATCACATGATATATTGTTCCTAGTGATAATTAAGCGTTCCATCCCATACCTTTGATTCACAACTTTTGAATAACCTGAAAATCTGTTAACCTTGATGACCCGGAATGACAACCTTAACCTCATCAACAACAACCTATGCTATCCAATCAAGTATGCTTATATATAGGGCATATGTAGGGTCAAGCTTACCTCCAGCCCAGCCACCGTCCCACCACAATACGAACTGCATAACATATTGTTGTTATGAAAATCAAGTTCTTCATTTCACACCATCGACACAATAGTTTTTATGTTCTTAGTTCTTGTAGTTCCACAAAATAGAATTTCAATTGATTCCTTAAGTTCATAACGCAATAATGATCAACCATATCATTTGTAGAAACATTTCATTTAAATGCCTAAATAAATAAATAAGTAAACATTTAATAAAATCTAAGACCTAAAGATTGGGCCTTGGTCAACTCGAGTAGACTAGTCTAGCAATTAAGGTTCTTAGTAGTAAAGGAGATATGTAAACCTCATCAAACATGTGACCTATAATCAATTAGTCTAGCTAGGACATCTTTTGATATATAGGAATTTATAGTTCGTCTATATCGTTCGTAGTTCGTATAGTTCTTTAGTTCTTTGGCAGATGTTATCTTTGAGTATTTCCCACATGTTCGTCAAAACTAGTTAGGGGATGCTGTAAATATCATCAAACATGCGTCTCATATTCGATCAGTCTAGCCAGGACATCTTTCAAACCTGAGATTGGCACATGCTATCTTTGACATTTCCCAGACAGACCCTTGAAAATAGTTCTTTTGTACATAGTTCTTTGACAACACACCATCGAAAATAGTTCGTTGAGTATACCGTTACTTCTTTAAAAATAGATCTTTAGTTTTTTAACAACACACCCCGAAAATAGTTCTTTGTACTTAATTCTTTGAAATAACCTTTGAAAATAGTTCTTTGATTTGAAATAGTTATCTACTCATAATGAATAGATAACTTGTTTTGAAATCTTGTAGATAGTTTACCTAGACAGAATCAAGAATAACATTTATACATGTAAAACATATATTAAGTAAAAGCATTTAAGTAATTAGAATTCAAAGAAAATAATTTATGCATGCTTCTCAGCCCCGCATTTGTATAAAAAATATTTAGAAAAGGGGCAATGAACTCACATGTGTTGCTATGTAATGATTCACAACAAAATGCGCGCTTGTTACTTGTAGATTAAGTATCTTCAGTACCTTAGTTGTTTTAATAGGATTCGAATACTATGAGTATTTATACTAGACGTATCTAGGGTTTTGGTCTCGGTGTGCAATTACGTATCATACGTTACTAGTGTGTTTCTATGTATCTCTAACTAGTCTACCCTGCTTATCCCTTTCCCCGTCGATGTCAAAACTAAACCTTACTTATATAAGGTCTAGTTCCTTGTATTCATGGTCTTTTTAGGTAACCATTTTTACTAAAACTCATTTTAAGTTAGATCCTTAAGTTAAGAATCATTTCATTTATTTTAAAACATTTTAATTAAAGTATTTCATAAATCATTTTCTTTTTATTAAAACATAAATTAATTTAAGCAATTTATAAGTTAACTTGTTACACTTAGGTTAATCTCATTCGATTAACTTTAAGCCCGTTGCTAGATCTTCATAACCCATGGTTCTTTGATCGGTCTTGTGTACAACTTAGCTTAGAAAGTTCAATTGAACTATCTAGCTTAGTTTTATGTTTGCATGAAATTTTTAAGTATTAAGTGTTAACAACGAGGTCAACACCAATATAATTAGACGTTTCCTTGATTCTTGATTATTCATCTACTCATTTTTCTTTAGTCCTTTATGATCATAAGTAAGGTGGTGTTACTCTTTGTAACCCATGATTCGAATTAAACCCTCTTTACTTGTTAAACTTATGTCCATAAACCAAAGTGGTCTAGTAAAACCTTAGTGTTTAAAAAACATACTCTTAGTTTCATATGATAAACTTGGGTGTTTTAAGCCCGATTAATTAATTAGCCATTCGTTGGAGTGTCAACTCGGTTTGATGGGAAAAACTTTGAGTTAATACTCTTAGTAATATTTCTAGTTTTAAACCGATTATATTCCCATGCAAACCCTAATGGCTCTTTCCCATGCATGCAACAAATCATGTGAAACACTTAGAGTATATCTAGGTCCGTTATGCGAATGACACTCCATTCCTTCATGGGCTCATGCGAATGTTAAAGTATTACGCGAATGGCTACCATGTGAGTGTAGGTAATCGGCCGAATAGGGTAGTTGTGCGAATGAGGTGGTTGACCAAACCAAGATGATTGTGTGAATGGGTAGGATGAACCCATGTGAATCAAATGGCTCCATTCGGCCATGCCCATTCGGTCCAGGTGCTCCTTTGGCCTGTAGCCAGTCGGTTGAGGGCTTCTTTGGTCATAGGCCATTCGGCCGACCTGGGTGTTTCCTCATTCGGCTGTTCAAAAACAGCCCCTCTATCCTTTATAAATCTCGAGTTTTAGGCTAGAGAAAGGTGTTCTCCAAGATCCAACACTATCTTATTTTGGTTTAGTGCAGATTTCCTATGGTTTAGATGGGCTTGAAACGGTTATTGTGAGGTTCGAACAAGAGGGGTTTGAAAACCCTAAAACCGCAACTTACAACTCGATTTTACCTTGATTTGGTTGTTTATTGGTTCAGAATGCTTGTACATTCAAGATCTACGGTGTGGTCGTTTTGACACCAAAATGAGTCAATTTGATGAAGAAATGAAGAATCTAGGGTTTGAAGTGTAGAGAGAGAGTGTAGAGAGGGAAAGTGACGGGAGAGAGAGAATGGGTAGTTGGTGGAAATAAAGGGTATTAAATGCCCTCTTTATTTCTTCCAAATACCCGGGTGTGTTCGGGTTCGTTCTATCTCGCTCGGTTTCGCATAGAGGCGTCGGTTTCATTCGTTTTCGTAACATCTCGTTACGATTTTAAAAAAAGAATTTATTAAATTAAATTAGGTGGTAATTCCTACTATATTAACTACGTATCTTCTGTAAATTTTAAATTTCTGAAAATATTAACTTACCTGTTTAAATCGAATCGTATAGTCGTCGCGCGTACCCGTACGAACACGATGATAACTACACTTTTCAATATTATTTTCTGATCATCAGACATCATTCAGAACGCTAAACTTTCAGATGCATTCGTACAGATCGTCACATATACGAATAATTCGTCGGCTTAGCATTCACGTAACGACGTCCGTTATGGTTTTGTTCTGTTCGTCCTCGCATACGTTTATACATAATAGAATCCTAACAAGCATTCATGTGATAGTTCTATGTTGTCAGATATGTTTCTAACTGTTAAACCGTAGATTTGAATCATGTTTCTGAAATGACTATGTAATAGTTCTGTATCGACATCAAATGATAATAGTATACAAGTAATACACATATATCGTACCTGAATTACTGTTCATGTCATTGTTTCAGTTACGTTTCTGGCACTGATGTTACACTGATACCACTGTAGATTCGAGGAATCGATAACGAAATCCTACGATTCAATCATAAACGCGCGGAATCCGTTCATGACTAGATTTGGATCAACAAGAACATTGTGTTTTATCATGAATCTGCATTTCTCATTAAAATTCATGTGTTTTACAATGAATCAAACTTGAAATAGATGACACTTCAATGCAGAAAAACATTAAGATGAATAGAGTTTGATGAAGATCTTCAAGTCTAGTTCTTGATTCTTGAGAGAGAATGTTGCTATTTGTGCGTATGGAATTATGAGCTCTACTATGAAATGAACTACCAACATCATATATATTGGTTTCTAAAGCAAAGGTTCGGCCCTTTTATGGACTTTTATTTTACATGCACCTTTGATAAGGTTCGTGAACCCTCACGCCAGCCGAACCTTAAACATGTGAGCCGAACCCTTTTGGATCTCTAACTGAGCCCTTTGACACTTGAATTTTCTAATCATATACAACAGAATATGATTTCATTTACAACAAGCTAGGTTCACATGGTAAATGCATCTTTCACACTGAAAATGCACTTACAATCGTTGATTGAGTTGACTGCAGTCCTTCGCGATGATTCCGCCGTTGATTGAGTTAACTGAGGTCCTCCGCGGTATCTTATATAGAGAATATTGTGGTGATTGAAGGTTGTTGATTGGTTAAGATTGATTAAGATTGATTGAATGTATTTGGATGATTACTTGTGAATACTTGGATTATCTGACTTATTTGACATGATGTGTTGTTGTTGTGAAGGTACAGATTGGTGTTATTAAACTAGTTCACATGAGTTATTCTTTAAACTTTCATAAACATTTTGAAGAATATAAAACTTATGATTACTCACCAAATACTCCGTAGTTAAAACTTAATTTTCTACATGTTTCAGGGAATGAAGAGAAGTAGGTAGAGCAGGGTAGCTCTACATCTTTTGGACTTCATCACATAGGATCTCGGATAAATTAACTGGATCGATGAAGATTAGGGTTTAGTTAATTTAGTTATATCTTTTGAGTAATCATTGAAATAGAATCATGACAGACATGATTTTTGTGCAAATACTTTATTTTAATTAATTGTTATGTGATGATACTTTAGGTGCCTATGAGCTTGTGAACAATCTACACATCCCTCGTGGCATCCCGACGTTTCCGCCATTGGTCGGGGTGTTACATATTGGTATCAGAGCCGGGGTTATAAGGAATTAGGTTACTATAAATGGTTGACCTAGTCTATAACCATAGGAAACCCTAGTATGAATTATCTCATACACTTGTTAATATATTTAGGATTTGTGCTTATATGTTTATTACATTTTAAATGCAAATATGTTATCTCTTGCTATGTACTATCATAATTCCTAGGATTTTACATGCTTTTTGCGATTTCTATCCATTAACTGGTAGGTTATAGCGATTGCTTGTGTAGTATAAAAATTTAACTTTAATCTATAACAAAGACATATTCCTGATTGTATTGTGGAGGTGGTGGGCTAGCGGCTGGATAGGTTGCGACCGACTCCTGCGTATGCCCTATATATAAGCTATCTATAATACAATGGGAGGTTATTCATGTCATAGTTAGAGTATGGGATAGTACTAAAATGTATGAATGAGGAAAATGTTGAGAACTGTTGATTGAAATTGTTGGTTGAAAATTTTTGGAAGATACATATATGCTTAATTATGAATACACTTTATGGATATGAACACTTAGGGATGCCATGAACATTTAGCGATGATATGAACACTTAGTGACGATATGAACACTTAGTGATGATATGAACACTTAGTAAACTTAGACATTAGGGGAACTCGAATGTCAGGTGAACTTAGACATTAGGCGAACCTAGATGTCAGAAATAGTTTGATTTACTTCACTCATAATTATTCCCAGTAGGATAATGTGGTGAAGTAAAACATTTGGGAATATATGTTACACTCTGAATTCCAAGAAGGTCCAAATCGAGATGCATTGCAACGGTGGTAGGATGGCGGATGATGCAACTGTGGTCAAGTATATGTATATCCTATATATAAACTTGTTGCACTGCATCGGGAGGTTGTCAGTGTTAGTATAGGGTGGAAAATGTTTAGAAATTTAGGAACATTTAGTTAATATTAGATATGACCAATTAGGATGCTTTAGTATCACGTTAGTACATTGTTGCCTATTATGCGTTTCAGAATACTCATAGGAGACTAGTATAATTCCGTATATGTAATCCTAACTGTTAAAATGAAATCATTTGACCTTATTTTGGATGACTTACGTTGTAAACGGTAGTAACATGTTTCTAACATCCTCAAAAACATGCCACCGAGCCATCACAGGGAAGATACTACAAACCCTAACTACGGGGACGCTAACAACAACAATGACAATACCGGGTGCAAACTCACCATCCTGCAACTTCAAGCACTTTAACTCCTGTAACCCGCTGGAATTTACGGATGCTGAGGGAGCCACTGGTCTGTTGTATTGGTTTGAGAGTATTGAGAATACCTTCATAAATAGTGGCTGCCCAGAAAATTTGAAGGTGCGCTATGCCAGCAGTGTTTTCCTAAAGATAGCACTAACTTGGTGGAATGGCGAGAAGCGACCTAGGGGAGTTGATGCAGCCCTAGCACTAACTTGGACTTAAGTCAAAACTCTGATGACTATTGAGTTCTGTCCTCGCAGTGAGATGAGGAACCTTGAAGCTGAGTTCTGGGAATTCAAGCAACATAGCGGTAAGAATTTGATCTACAATTCTCGCTTTCATTAGCTAAGTTCACCAGTACCTCATATGGTGACACCATCGGAGAGAGCAATAGAGAAGTATATACGTGGTTTACCTATGCAGATTCAAGACACAGTTTTTGGTAGCAACCCTACTATATTGGAAGCTGCAATTCTCCTATTTGTTACATTGACAAATAATCATGTGAAAGCTCGTACACTCACACGAAAGGGGACGAAGAAGACTGAAACGAAGACATCTGCAAAAGAGACATCAACTGAAGTCATAACTGAACAAGCTAGTTCATCTAAAAGTAGCGATCAAAAGCGGAAGACAAGAAGTTTTGATGTGACCACTCCTGTTGCTCAGGCTATTCAACAGTCATCTAACGGCTCCGACACCAGAAATTATGTTGGAGTGAATCAGCAATGTAATGTCTACCGGTATCATCATGCACCCAACTTACCATGTTGCGTTTGCAACAACTGTGGTAAGTATGGGCACTTTGCCAATGTGTGTAGGAGCACACCCCAAGCACAAAGGATGCAAATTGCAATGCTTGCACTGCCTGCTCCACATGCACAACCACTTCAATTAGTGTCCAAGACTGACGGGTAATAATCAAAGGGTGGCAAGAGGCAGAGATTTTCAACTGAATGCTCCTACAGCTCAAGCCAATCAGGACGTCATTAATGGTATGTTCTTGATCAACAACATATATGCCTCGAAATTATTTGATTATGGTGCTGATAGAAGTTTGTTTCATATGAGTTAGAATCTGTGCTTGGTTGAAGATGTACGAAACTAGACAAACCGTTTAATGTGGAGGTGCCTGACGGAAACTTAACTGATATTGACACTATTATCATTGGATGTACGGTGAATCATAACGATCACGTTTTTCCGATAGATCTCATACCTTTGCATCTTGGTAGTTTTGATGTTATCATAAGCATGAATTGGCTGGCCACTCACAGAGAGGAGATAGTATGCTTTGAGAAACTCATTCGTATTCCTTTACCGTCAGAAGAAAATCTAAGAGTATTTGGAGAGACTTCTAGTAAGGGCCTAAAACTCATGCCTTGTACCAATGCTCAGAAGTGTTTAAGAAAGAAGTGTATAGATTTTCTCGCGCATATAGTGAAAGATAACGAGAAAGACAAGAGCTTTCAAGACGTTCCAGTTGTACGTGACTTTCCAGAAGTATTTCCAGATGATTTGCCGGGGATTCCACCAGAGCGTCAAGTAGAATTTCGAATTGACTAAGTACCTGGTGCGAACCCAGTCGCCAAAGCTCCATACAGGCTTGCGCCTTCATTTTTACAAGAAATTGCGAGTCAATTGCAATCATTGTCTGTTAAAGGATTCATTCGCCCGAGCCATTCGCCATGGGGTGCACCGGCCTTATTTGTTAGAAAGAAGGACGGGTCATTCCGAATGTGTATCGATTACCGCGAACTGAATAAGCTGATCATTAAGAATCGATATCCATTGTCGCACATCGATGATCTCTTCGACCAACTTCAAGGCTCGGCATGGTTTTCAAAGATCGACCTTCGGTCTGGGTATCATCAGCTTCGTGTTCATTGAGATGATATTCCCAATACAGTTTATGATTGAATTATGTGTGCACCTGCTAACAATTGTTAACATGTAGAACTAAATCATATGTGTGCTCTACATCTTTCTCGTTAACCTATGTTAGTAAGTACTAAGTATGTAATCACTTAAGAATATGCATAATGATTGTTCACCTATTTGATTCACACACAATGGTGGACTCACATATGGTTGATTAACACAATGATTGTTTCACAAAATGATTCTATCTCGAATGGTTGTATTTGATATGTTTGACAAATGTTCAATGATTCCAGTTGCTCCCGGATTTTCACTTCAAATACGAACGCCGAATTCCCCCTGTCATACTGAAGTTAGTTTATATATAGGGCATACGTAGGGTCTAGATACTGCCTGCCTAGCCGGCCTCCCACCACCACTTCAGTATGCCAGAGCTTGGCCGCCATTTGTATTTGAAGCTAGGATCCCAACTCTTGATTTATTATGATTGATTCAGGATTGTCTCCTGAACTATGAATATGATTATCATTGTCTAAACCGTGGTTCTTGATTTACTCAAAATCAGGACCTTAGGTTTTAGTATATGTGTCCTAGGTTAATTAACCTAGGTTCCCAACACTTACAGTATTGAGTATAATGATCTCCTTGTGTGAACTTCAACTAAAGAATGCTGTTACACAGATTCTAAGTTAGGAAGTCCTAATGATGATGAATACATGATGATGATAACATGATAAGAATTTCAGATCAAAGATACTAAGAATACAGATCTTTGCCTCTGAAATCCTTTGATGAACTCTGATTGAGAATTTCAGATCAAGAATACTAAGAATGCAGATCCTTGCCTCTGAAATCCTTTATGAATATGTGTTGAGAAAGTTAGTTCGGTTTCTAAAATTATAGAATTCCGATCCAAATTCCTTGACTCAGCACCTAATCTTAGAAATATATCCCTAAGATTTTTTAAGCTTAATGTAGGCTTAATCTTACTTAAGTTTACTTAGTTCCTAAGTATCCTCAAGCCTATAGCACTTGGTCCTATGGGGTAGCTTAGGTTATAGTCTAGGTCATTAATTATTTGGTTTTTTCTAGTTCTCTACAACCTTGGCTCTGATACCAACCTGTGCCGCGTGCGGAATCCACGGCGCGGTGACGATCGATGGTTGAATCATGCACAAGTATTGAATAAAAACAACCACAATGCATTACTAAATTTCATAGATGTTAGACCATTGTTTAGTTACAGACAATCTATCTATCTTCCCAAAAGAATGACAACTACAGTCTCAAAAATGTCGTTTAGAAAATAAGACTCAGACAAGACAATTAAACAATCAAGATTAAATGAGTTTCTAATCCATCCTAGCTTGTTTCTTCATCTTGTTCTATCTTAAAACAGTCTCCTTAGTTGTACTTTAGAATGTCTTAAACCTGATTACCTGAAACACGTGAAAAATAACTGTCAACTATAAAAGTAGTTGGTGAGAACAATAGGTTTAACATTTGTAAACATGAATCTGCATTGTAAAGCATATGTATAAAACAGTGAATTAAAATACATGGATGGTTGTAACCCAAACTAACATCAAGTAAGAATAATGTGTGCAAACAGTCAACAGACTATTTACTAGAAAAGCCAACATATAATCAAGTCCCAAAATATGTTTGGAGTTAGAAAATTAGTCAGCAAACGCATTCAACACGAGTCGTACTAACGAGTTTACTCAGAAGACAACTCTGTGTTGACGTAACCCGGTCAATACGACTTATGCTGGTAAACTTAATTAACAGCAATTTCATATTACCATGATGCAACCAATTCTGCAGTTACTTTTTAAAACAAATTTAAAAACTAACTCCAGCTTTGGTATGTCCAAATGTGTCCCGCTTTCCCTTGTTTTCATCACCCAGTGCTAACGCTATAAGAATAAGAATATGTGTCTTGATGTGTGTATAAGTTTGTTCACAACGATGAACACCATGCTTTTGAATACATTGATTTGAAACCTTTGGTTGAAATGCCTTATCTAATTACCATGATTTGAAAACCTTGCTTGAATACCATGATTTGAAATCCTTTGATTGAATACCACCATGAAAACTATTGATTGAATACCTTGTTTTGAAACCCTAGATTTAATACTGAGAATAATGTCCTTGTATAATAACAAGGTTTATAAAATATTATTTTATCGAAAGCCCAAGTTTATAGTAAAAGAATTTATAAAAACTTATTCTTTAAAGTGTTTAACATTTATAAAGCCATTTTGTGTAAAACAGTTGTAAAACAGTTTAGAGAACCTTTTATAAAACCTTTTTGTAGAAATTGTTTAACAGTTGATAAATCCTTTTTAAAATAGTTCAGAAATATCTTGAATTTGTAAAGTGAACCTGTAACAATTGAACAGTAACATGAATCGTGTATATGAATTATGATTGGCATAAAAGTGTTTGATCACGTGTTCCACCCCAAAACAGTTATAAAATGGTAAAAGAGGGGCTAATGTTCTCACCTGACAGTAGTAGACTCTGAACCAGAACAAGTAGCAAGTAGCAAACAAGAGTTCTAACTGGTTCCTATATCATTGTAATCATACATAGAATATAAGCTTTGTGATATTGTACTCTTTGATTGATTGATTGACTTGTGTTATTATGATCCTGATTAAGCATTGAATAACCTGTTTTTATGTTTAAAAGTGTTGCAAGAATCCTGATCGAATACTTGTGTTTCAATTTAGGCTATGAAGAAAAAGAATAGCAATTTAGTTTAAATTATAGGTTTGTTATCCCTAGGATCAGCGAACCTTATGGTTCGTCTACACTAGGTTCAGCAATATCCATCCAAGTTTCACAGACCTGAGGTTCGGCTGTCCTAGGTTCGTTCAGCTCTTCAGGTTCGCCCAAACCTAGAGGTTCGTTCTCCTCTCAGGTTTGCCAGAAACTTTAGGTTCGTCGCCCCTGCAGGTTCGTCTGGATAAGGGTTCGTCGCCCTGCAGGTTCGCCTGAAAGGTTCGTTCCTCGGGTTCGTCAGAACCACAGGTTCGTCGCCCTGCAGGTTCGCCTGAAAGGTTCGTTCCTTAGGTTCGCCGGAACCAGAGGTTCCTTACCCTGCAAGGTCGCTAAGTGAAGGTTCGTCGCTGCTGCAGGTTCGTCTGAATATAAGGTTCGGCTGGGTAACAGGTTCGCCTGATCGGGATACAGCTATGGATCTTGCAAAAATCACGATTTAGCCACAATAGATGGTGATTTTTAGTGATTATTCATGCGTGAACTCATTTAGAACATGTAAGAATTAAAATGATATGTTAAAACCCGGTTTTAAAAGAAAAGAGATGATGAATAGTAGAATACCCTTGAATCCGAAAGTTCTCTCTATGAATCCGGCTTGAATAGCTCGATGTAGCTCCGATCCTTGGTACTACAGACTTCCTTTCGTCGAGAAGATCGTTTTTATATGCTATATGCGCGATTTGGTGAAGTAGTGAAGGAGATCTTGGTGTTTTAATGGTGTTTTTGTAGAGGGGGTGACATGACGAAAATTTTAGAGAGAGAGGGAAGATAGCTGAAATAAATGAAGAAGAGGAAAGAATTAAGGGCTTTTATGCCCCGTGTGGTTCCCGCGTGTTCGGTCTCGCTCGGTGTCGGTTTCACGTATTTTTACGCACGTTTTACTAAGATTACGAAATTAATATTTTGAATTGTTTTTGATGAGTTTCAAAATTGTAAAAGGTAATATAAAATATTTTTCTTATTTTCAACTTTTCGTTCGTTGTCAGACCATTAAACGACTACAATTACGTGTATACCCATAATTGCGTATGTTTTTCGATCGTATTATTTATTTATCGTCATTTACTCGTAATTATAAGTTCAACATTTGTATCTTTATGGATCGTCACCCATAACTATACTCAGTCTCGCTTACGCATTACGATTCTTGTTTAATTAATTCTTTTGTCATACTATTCGTCACAACACTACACACTAACACTATCCCATTATACCGAACGCAGTATATGTATAGGGCATACCCAGAGTCCAGCTAACTGCCTTATCTACACCAGCCCACCACTGTTTCGATATAATACAATGTTGTTCTTGTCTAGCGTAATCGACTGTAAATAAATAATACATACTTGTTCCTAATTGAATAAGATCCTATAACACACAAACACAATCATGAACACATGAATCACATTGACTGATTGAATATAAGTACAAATTGTTCTATCACTGTTTACGATTACCATGACTAAATGCACAGATGTTACACGAATGGTGGCTCACGAAGGGTGGCTCATACGAACGTGGATGTCATACGAATGAAACCCCACGACCCGCTCCTTTGCATGCATCTCGTTCATTCGCTCGTTGGTCCACTCAGGTGTTAAGCTCATGCATAGGAATCTTCACTCGTGTGATGTAGCCATGCGAATGAATCTCATTCGTTTGATACAAGAGAGGCGAATAAACATGGGATCCGAATGCGAAGGCATGCGAATGAAATTTCATTCGTGCAGTGAGTTCCTTCGTGAGTTCAATTCGCATGAACAAAGCTTTTTGGTGCTCATTCGCCTAGTTCATGGCCGAGGTGTCCCGCAAGTTCCTTCGTGAGTTCCTACTTAAGTCGTGTAGTTCCTAAGGGTTTTGAAGGTTTAAAACCGGTTGCAAGTGTGGATGTTCGGAGGTGAAGAAAACCCTAAAAAAATCGTATGCTTGAGCTCGATTTTACCTTGTTTTCATCAATCCAATGCTTGCTTTCTTTGTACTTACACGATCTACTTGTTATTGTGGTTGTTTTGACACCAAAATCACATGATTTGTTGAAGAATTGAGGAATTTAGGTTTTGAATCTCTGGAAAGAGAAACTAGAGAGAGAGTGAACAGTTTTGGGAGAGAAATGGGGTTGGTGAGGATGAGTAAAGGCATATGATGTCATTATTTATGAATTTCAGCGTTCGGCTGTGTTCTGGTTCGTTCGGTTTCTCTCGGTTTCGCGTAGCAGCATCGGTTTTCGATCGTTTTTATAACGAAATGTTACGATTTTAAAAGTAGGATTTATTAATTTAAATTAGGTGGTATTTCCTAATAAATTAACTATTTATCTTTCTTTTATTTTTAAAATTCTAAAATTGTCTAATTTATCTGTTTAATCGAATTGTACGGTTTTCGCGAGTCTTCGTTCGGATCGTCACACATACGAACACGACGACAACTGTGCTTTCCGATTTGATTTTCTAATTATCAGACATCATTCACAATGTTAAACCCACAGATATATTTGTGCGAATCGTCACCCACACGAATACTCAGTCGGTTTAATATTCACTTAACGACGTCTATTATTGTATTGTTCCGTACAATCTCACTTACGTTTATGCATAATATAATCCTAACTAACATTCACATAACAGTTCTGTTTTGTCAGATATGATTCTGACTGTAAACCCATGAATTCAAGATATGATTCTTAAGTAGATCTGTAATAGTTTCATATTAAACATCAAATGATAATAATACACATGTAATATACATAGTTCGTACCAGATATGCTGTACAAGTCACTATTCTAGTTACGGTTCTGGCACTGATGTAACACAGACCCTTCCTTCCTTTCGCACCTCTATTTAGATGCTGAAACAAACAGTCTGTTGGAAAAATAAGGGTTGATGAGCCTCAACCACATTCTCTAATCTGTGAAGAAAACAAGAATGTAGCTCAACTACTGAATAAAAACCATAGATAGTTCGCAAAAGAACAACCACATATCTTTCTCTTATCGGAAGACAATAGTTGATCCTTCTCTCATCAAAAGACAATAGTTGATCGGAAGACAACAACTGATTTGGAAGACAACCACTCATCATATACTAACAAATGTTGATCAGTTTCTGAAGATTAGCTTCCGAATAACATCTTCTGATGAATAACCACTGATCACTCACCAACTAGTTCAACCTCAAAAATACTGAAGATTGAATAGCTTATGAAGACTTGTATTTCCATTGTTTACTTTGTATTATTTGTTGTACTTATATGTTGTGTTAGTTTCTGTAATAGTGTCAGCTATTTGTCTCATTTTTTTGGTCCTGTACCGTTAAATGTTTGGGTATTTATATCCCAGCATTCTCAAAATTACTTGAATTGAATTCCTCGAAAATTTCTTGTGCTATTTCTCTCCTTTCCCTTTAGGCTAATTTAGCAATTGGTAGAAATAATCAAGAGTTCGATTCAAGAGGGAGTTAATACCTAGTCTTTAACTCTAGTGTCTAAAGACAAATATCTAGGTTAACACCCCTCCGGTCCTACAATTGGTATCAGAGCCACATTATTCAGTTCTTGATTTAACCATCAAGCCTAAAAATCAGAGCCCTTCTTGATAACCGATTGCTTAAAACTTCTCCTTAATAAATTTTCACTTTTTTTATTTGCATAAACTATTTTTACTATACTAAAGGTGTTTGGTTTGAAATCAACTATGTATTCAAAACCATTCCAGTGAACGACTTATACATATTTGTTATAGATTGATCTTCTCTTACCATTCTAAATGGCAGAAAAATTCGATCTAGATCCTCATAACATTAGCTCAGCAAGAAAACCTCCTGTACTGGTTAGACACGAGTATAATATATGGCAGAGAAGGATGATACATTTTCTGTCCACCGACCATACTGGTCATTGGAGATCAGTTATGTTCGGACCTCATAAGCCTATGGTCCTGGACACTGAAACTGGCGAATCAATTCCTAAAGATCCTCACAACTATACAGAAGAAGACTATGAAAAACTGGAGCTTGATGCTAAGGCTCATGCCCAGTTAGCAATGGCACTCCCTAACGACATCTATCCAGGTCTCCTTCACCATTAATGTGTAAAATATTTGTGGGATGCCTTAAAAGAGCAGTCCAGAGGAATTAATCATGATGTGGCTAATACTAGGGAAATATTAGCTCAACAATATGAAACTTTTTCTTAACTCAATAATGAGTCATTGACTCAACAATTCGAAAGGTCCCCCTCTCTTCCTAGTGAACTAAAAATAGAGGGTCAAGTCTACGCAGCAATATATGCTCTTAATTGTTTTCTGAGATCTCTCCCTGACAAGTGGGAAACTTACTCCATTGTCATGAGATCTTCTTCAGACATTGGCAATCTCACGCTTACTCAACTTCATGGTAAGCTAGTCACTTTTGAACGTGAGCTTGGCAAGAAAAGAAAACTAATAAAGTCTAGTAAATCAACTAAGGAGTATGTCCAAGGAAACACGGTTGTCCTTAGCCATGCTCATAACTCTGATAGTTCTGATCAGAGTTATGATGAACATATTGATATTACCACTGGCATCACAACTTCTTTTTCTCCCTGTGATGACCCTACTCTTGTTCCTGACAACTTGTGCTTCATCATGGATGATTTCCATCATATTCCAAGTGATGACTTGGAAGAGATGGATATCCTAAATCAACTTGCTCTTTTGAGCATAAGAACTAACAAGTTCTACGAAAGGACAGGAAGAAAATTTCCTAGTATTCATGGTAAGACCAAGATCGTTCTAAATAAAGCAAAAGTTCAGTGCTATAGGTGTCATGGCACATGAAATTTTGCTAGGGAATGCAGCAATGCCGCTCACAATTCTTCTTCACCCTATGTGATTTTTCACAACACAAATTCTTCCTCAACTACTTTTTCTTCTTCTTCCCATTACCCAAAACATAATACAAATCAGGCTACAGCTCACATTTTTCAGAGTTCCCTTCAACAACTATTCAATATGTACAAAATGCCAATGGCAATATGTATCAGCTTATGCCTGATCATCTTCAAATAGTATCCCTTCAACAAATAACTACTTCAAGCCTAGCTATCCCAACTTCCCAATCTAGCCAACATGCACTTTTCACTCAACAGTACGTAGGTTGGAGCAGCCTGCCTGATGATGCAGGGTAAGCCCTCATAACCAATGAGCCCACAAACTGCACATTAAGGGCCATTGGTGAAACTTCTACCTCTTCTAACCAGCCTGATACTGATTCATCTAATTCTCAGGTATCTGAAGCTCTTCTAGAGAAACACTGTTCAGAATCTTGTATCGAAGCTTTTGCTAAAATAAAGAATGCAAATGTTTTGTTATAACATCAAACCCAGGAACTTGAACAACAATGGGAAAATAAAAACCTGGAAGTAGATAAAATAATAAGTGATAAAAATGGTCAAATCTCTCTTCTAAAAACTGAAAAATCGAACTCACAAGAATTGTTTGAACTACAACAAGAATAATATTTTACATGTAAAGATGAACTAAGCCGAAACGAAAGTAAGTTGTTAAATGTGGGTTGAATCCTGCAAAGGGTTCAGATTTATTCTTAGTAAGAAAGTTCACAGCATGGCAAAGTTTGGAATTAGATATAATCATACTATCCCACCTACAGATTTTACACTAATTGACAATAAAGTGGAAGAAAAGGTTTCTGAACTTGCTTCTCCTACATTTCTTCCAGATGTTATTCCTAAAATAATGAACTCACCACCAAGGGTGTATCCATCATGGTCACTTCAGAAGTTTGTGTATCCTATGAATACAAACTCAGAAGTACCTAAAGAAACATCCTTGGATAATGTTCAAACAAAGAGCACTTCAGAACAAAAAGAGATGTTCCCTCAATGAACTTTACTCCAAGTTCTTCAGATACAAAAATAAAAGAAACTACTTTTGAATCAAATGATCTTCTAAATAAAAGGAGAGGGTCCTATGATTGAAGTTAAGCTTCCTTCTTCACATCCTCATCCTCCCTATCCAATAATGAAGGCAAACAAATCTTGTATTCCAAATTACTCTGCCTTGTCTCCTGCTGGCAACAAGTGTTTCAAGTACATTCACTCTACCAAAGAGTGTAGGACTAAGGCTCCAGTTCAAAAATTTTGAGATAAGTTGAAAAGTAAAAAGGCCTTGTAATTTAAAGGAAAACGCCCTAACAAGGTGAAAAAGGCTAAGATTGAAAGTAAACAAGGTGCTAATAGCATAATAAAGCTTGCTCAACATCCATCTTTTCTCTCACCTCCATCTTAGACCTCTAATCCAACACCCACAATTCTCGGTACACCTCCTCCTTACTGTCAAATGGTCAATCCTGCTCAATATTCATCAGCTGGTGAGAATTCATCCTCTATGGACTCACAAATCAACATGTTGCACCAAAATCAGCAACAACTGATTCAATTGATGCATAAACTAATGAACAATGCGCAGAAATAAATCAACTCTCAAAGCAGTCTTGTAACATTTGTGCATATAGTCATGTAGTTGTAAACAGTGTTAGAACAGTGTCTATTCATGGTTCAGTTCATCAATGTGATTCGTATGTTCAAAATGTGTGCTTGTGTGTTACAGGATCTTAGTAATCAGAAAACAAGTATGTATTATCTATTTACAGTCGATTTCACTAAGCAAGAACAGTAACTTGTTATATCGAAACAGTGGTGGGCAGCGAGAGTGAGCCCTATACATATACTGCGTTCGGTGTAACAGGTTAGTGTTAGTGCGTAGTGTTGAGACGAATAGTATAACAATTAATTAATTCAACCAAGATCGTAATCTGTAAGCGAGACTGAGTATAGTTATGGGTGACGATCCATAATAATACGAATGTTGAACTTATAATTACGATTAAACGACTTTAAATATTTTAATACGATCGGAAAACGTACGCGATTGCGGGTATACACGTAATTGTGAATGTTTTAACGATCCGACAACACACGAAGAGTAAAATAATTAAATTAATTATTTTATATTTTTACAATTTTGAAACTCATCATTTAAATGAGTTTAACATCTATTTTTATTTTAAAACCGCGTAAATTACGCGTTACGTTCCGGAAACGCGAACCGAGCGACCGAAACGGACCCGAATACCACACGGGCTATAAAAGCCTTGAATGAGATCATTTATCTCATTTATTCCACCTACACCACTTTCTCTCACTAAATTTCCGGCCAACCCTCTCTCTCTCTAAAAACCGATCTTTAAACGCTCGTATCTCGCTCGTTTCTTGACGAATTTCGGTGATTCTCGAACCCACGCGAAGCTCTCGACATTCTCTACAAGATAGTACAAGAAAACCACGGATTTGTCCAGCCAAAAACGAGGTATGACCGGTTGAAAATCTGGAAAAAGAGGGTTTTCATGGTTGTATTTGTGTTTGTGATCAAACCCGACGAACCACCGGTTTAAAACATCACCATTCTGTTTTCGCACCATTAGCAACCCTCTCTGATGTTATATTCACTTAGATCGAGGTCTAGATCCATGATTTGAGGGAGTGGTGGTAGCATGTTACAGGTTCGTCGAAGGTTCATGAGTCGAACCCCAATCAGCACATAGCCGAACCCTCCAGAGGCGTTCACGAGCCTGCATGGTTCGTGGGGTTATCAGCGAACCCTAAGGGGTCACGAGCCCTTTTGCCGAACCATCCTGGTCAACGAACCCTCGGGTGCCAAGCTTCAGCAGCCGAACCCTAATCCTAAACGAACTTGCATGGTTCGTGTAACTTTCTGCCGAACCCTTGATGTTCTCACGAGCCTTGCCGAACCAGTTCACCCTCACGAACCATCACATGCCTTTCAGTCGAACCTTCGTGGGCATGGGCATCTCCAACGAACCCTCCATGCTGGACCATAGGAAACGAACCCTTGTCGCCATGCATAAGCTGCGAATGAACCACGAACCCTGCATGGTTCGTGGCATGATCGACCGAACCCTCATCAGTTCATTGGCCGAACCCTGCATGGTTCGGGGATCTATCAGCCGAACTCTAGGAATCTTAAGGAGTCATCACGAACCCTAGTCGAACCATTGTGCATGCCACGAACCAACTTGAGCCGAGCCCATGCATGTCAACGAACCTAAGCCTTGAGACTAAAGGGTTCGCTGCCCAAGTGGCAGCCCATGACTTTTCGGCCCAACCCAATCAAATTCCATTCGGCCCAATTGATTAGTTAGCTTCGGTCCACCTTAGGTTAAGCCCAACAAGACATGAGGTCCAATAATTCATTCATTTGGCCCACGAAATCCACTTTTGGCCCAATACTTAGCAATTGGCCCATTATTGAATTAAGTGGTCATGAACTCGAATTAAGGACCATTGGGGTTACATGGACTAAGGCCAATTGTTTTGGGTTCGACTTATAATACTTGTGAATTGATCATGAATTGGTTAAGTTATAACTTAATAACAATCATGAAGATAAATTCACAATCACAAGACTTGAAAACAATTGAACATCTTTTCACAACAAATGGTAATCAATGGCTCTCAAATTCTTGAACAAATATCATTTATGCATAAGAATTATGCATCAAAGAGCATTTCATAAGTTTCTTGGACCCATGATCAATCAAATGACTCAAAGCATAACATTCAAGTTTTCACAACAATCAATTCATGAGAACACAAGTCAATCAATGAATCAAGTTATACAATTATAAATCCTATATCTTATGTATGATTACAATGTTATAGGAACAAGTTAGAAGTCCTGTTTGCTACTTGCTAACTGTTTTAGTTCAGAGTCTACTGCAGACAGGTGAGAACTTTAGCCCCTCTTTTACTGTGTTATAACTGTTTTGGGGTGGAACACGTGATCAAAACCGCTATTTCAATCTTGTTTCATTACACAAGTTATGTGTAAGTCATAAACATTTCAGGTTCATCTTACGAATCCAAGGGATTCATCAATTGTTTAAAGAAATTGTCAACTGTTTTAATTTACTTGTCAATTACTAAACTCTTTTCATTAAAAAGGTTTCATAAGGGACTTTTGAACTGTTTTGAAATTATTTACTCAAATGTATTTATGAAGGAGAAACACTTTTTGATAAAGGATTTTACAAACCCTTTTGTTATAAACCTTGTTATTACACAAGGTCATCACATCATGGTATTCAAAACAAGTGGTTCACAACATGGTATCCAAATCATTGGTTCAAAACATGGTATTCAAATTCATTGGTTCAAAACATGGTATTCAAATTCATTGGTTAAAAACATGTTATTCAAGTCAAGTTGTTCACATCATGGTATTCAAATCAAGAGATTCATTTCATGTTACATAAACAAAGGATTCAACTCGTGGAGTTAAATCCAGGTTTTCAATAAGACATTAACACATCCGGTTAAAGTAAGATTCAGAAAACATGGTGTCCATTGTTGTAAACAAACTTATAAACCCATCAAGTATCATATTCATTAGCGTTAGTACTGGGTGATCACAACAAGGGAAAGCGGACACATTGGTTCTTATCCAGGATGGAGTTAGCTTTTAAATTTGTTTTAAAAGCTAACTGCAGGTCTGGTGTCATGGTTTTCTTATCCAGGATGGAGTTGGCTTTTAAATTTGCTTTTAAAAGCCAACTGCAGGTCTGGTGTCATATGGTTATCAAAACTGCTGACGTATTATCTAACTCCAAACGTGGTTTGGGACTTGATATTATCGGCTGTCGTGCGAACAGTGATTGGACTGTTTACACTCATTTTCTTACTTGATGTTAGTTTGGGTTGCAGCTCATCCGTGTGAATCTTATGATGCTTTAACTTACCTATGTCTTATATCATATACTCATGTTTACAAATGCTTAAACCTATTGTTCTCACCAACTACGTCTGTGGTTGACAGTTACTTTTCACGTGTTTCAGGTAATCAGGTTTAAGACATTCTCAGGGACAACTAAGGAGACCATTCTAAGATAGAACAAGATGAAGAAACATGCTAGGATGGAATCGAAACTCACTAAATCCTAAATGTTTAATTGTCTTGTTTGGAGTCTTATTTTGTAAACTATATTTTGGGTCTGTAGTTGTCTTACTTTTGTAGATAGATTGTCTGTACCTAATCAACTGTCTAAACATTATGAAATGTAGTAATCCATTGTGGTTGTTCTTATTCAATACTTGTGCATGATTCAACTGATCATACGTCACCGCGCCGTGGATTCCGCACGCGGCGCAGGGGTGTGACAAGTCTTCCCTTGTTTAAACAAATATAGACCTATATCTAACCTATTGCATGTGATCTAATATGCTAAGAGTTTCTTCAAAGCAGAATCATTTATGGTATGTGGACAGTGGAGGCTCTAGGCATATGATTGGTTGCACATCTATTCTTAAGAATTTCATTCCAAAGAATGGAGGATATGTATCCTTTGGAAATGATGCAAAGGTTTGGGTAGTTGGGTCTGGCTCTGTCTCGAGTGGAAAATTTCACTTTAAGGATGTTAGTCTAGTTGAAAACCTTAACTTTAATCTCTTAAGTGTATATCAACTGGCAGACAAGAAATATTGCTCGTTTTTCACTAAAGACAGCTGCAAAATTCTCTCGCTAGAAATAAACTCAAAAATAAAAGCCTTAATAGACCAACATACTCTCTTAACCGCTAAGAGGAGTGAGAATGTCTATGCAGTCGAGATGACAAAGGTTCTTCAATCCACTGTTCCCACATGTTTCCTAGCTAAAGCTTCATCTTCAGAAACCGCTCTTTGGCACATAAGATTTAGTCATCTAAATCATCATTGTCTTCATAAGCTTTCTACACTTTCACATGTGAGAGGATTACCTTATAAAGAATTTCACTTTGAAGGTCAATGTGAATCTTTCTTAGAAGGAAAGAAACATAAATCTTCACATAAGTCAATTGAGGAATCTAAAACAACTTACTATCTTCATGTGCTTCACATGGATCTTTTTGGTCCAGTGAAGGTAGCTAGTTTAGCTAAAAAGAAGTACTGTCTAGTTGTTGTAAATGACTAATCAAGATTTTGCTGGACTTTCTTTCTCTACAGAAAAGATGAGACTTGTGATAAGATTATTGCCCTTATCACTCAGATTGAAAGACAAATTGAACTTCCAGAAAAAATAATAAGGAGAGATAATGGAAGTGAATTCAAGAATCAAGTTCTTGATGACTTCTGCACCTCTAAAGGAATCTTAAGACAATACAGTGTTCCTACAACTTCTGCCCAAAATGGAGCCACGGAAAGGACGAATATGATACTTATTGAGGCTTCAAGAACAATTGTCACACCCCATGCCGGCGGGCTAGATCGACTTTCCCGTCGGGCGGAAATGTCTCGGGGCGCGATATCCGGTGATAGTTGAAATGATCAGATTGTTTACATTGCACATGATTTAAAATGAGAAAGCACTAAATGAAATACAATTACAAAGTTAAATTACATCAGTATTGTTCATAATAGATCCTCTATCTGGGCATCCCAGTCAAAAGTACGAACTTCTTAGCTAAACATGTTCGTCACCTGAGAAGTCATACAAGAAAACTAAGTCAACACATGGTTTGTGAGTCACATAGTTTTGTTATTGAAAATGTATTTGTACAAACGTGACCAAGTGACAACCTTAACCTCACCAACTACCACCTATACTATCCAGTGAAGTATGCTTATATATAGGGCATATGTAGGGTCAAGCCCAGCCGCCAGCCCACCACATACCGAAGCACATAGAATATTGTTGTTATTCATAATTAAGTGTGTCACTCTCAACAATCGTCACACTTGTATCGTTAGTTTTGTCACCACGCTGGTTCCATTAGATTTGTCAAAACACTTGGTTCGTTAGTGTTGTCAAAACATTAGTTTCGTTAGTTCCGTCAACACACACAACACCATAGCAAATGTGGAAAAATGTGGAAGTTGTAAATTTAAAATGCTTAAATAAATTAATTAATAAAATTTAAATTAAAAGTATGTCCTAGTGATTGGGCCTTGTCCAACTCGAGTAGACTAGTACAACAATCAAAGGTTCTTAGAAGTTAGGGGATTATGTAAATATCATCAAACATGTTACCTACAAATCAAATGGTCGAGCTAGGACTTCTTGCAATGTAGGGTTTTTGTTTCGTTGTTGACTCGTCTTGTTTCAACCCTTGTTTCGTATAGTTTCGTTCACACTTGTTATCTTTGATATTTCCCAGTCTTTCCCCTGAAAATGATTTCTTGTTTCGTCTAGTTTCGTTGCAAGATGTACTTGATTTGTTGATCATTGATTACTTGATTCGTTGAACAAATGTACACTTGATTTGTTGATCATTGAATACTTGGTTCGCTGAACATCGAATAATTGATTCGTTGAAAATTGTCTCGTTTGATTCGTTTAACTCACAAACTTGTTTCGTCGAAATAGCTTCGTTTGATTCGTTGAAAATAGATACGTTTAACAATAGATACGCTGAAAATAGTTTCATTGAAAATGTTCATTTGATTCCTCAAAATGTTATTTGAGTATGACATAATCATCAACTTATTATATAAGTAGATGACCTTTTGTAAAACGTGCATAAAATTTACCTAGACTTAGTCAAGGATAACATTTATATATAAAAAATATATATGATTTAAAAGCATTTAGGTAAAATATAATACAAAGAAAATAATTTACGAATGCTTCTCAACCCCGCATTTATAAAACAAAAATGTTTAGAAAAGGGGCCACGAACTCACATGTGTTGCTATGCAAATGAAATAAAAAAGCTATGCCGCTTGTTGATTGTAGACTATGTAATTTTAACACCTGAGTTGATTTATTATGATTCGAAGACTATAAATATTTAAAGGTGACGTATATAGGGTTTGGGTCTCAGTGTGCAACTAAGTGTCCTATATATCCTTTCTAATTTGTTGCTATAACTTCTCTAAGTTATTCTAATTTATCATACCCTTACCCTTCACTATTAAAGAATTAACCTTATTTACCTTAATAAAAGACATAACCTTTTGTAAATCATCATTTATAAACTCTTAATTAAGTTACAATACTTAAGTTTAGAAAGTCATATACGTTATCTTGAAAACATTTTAGTAAATTAAGTTATGAAAATTTACAAACAATTACATTTTAAAACAAACAAGTTAATCATAAGTTATTTTTAAGTAAAATAAAAATTAAACATGTTAGAACTTAAGTTAATCATACTTGATTAATCAAAAAGTTCCTCAATAGTTCTTTGTTACAATCTTGTTTGTGCTCATTCTTGAGTTAATCAATACATTAGATTATTCTATTTGAACAACTTCGGTTGATTACCCAAAGCATGAAATTTACTAAGTATTAAGAGTTGATATCTAAGATCAACACCCTCATACTTAGTCATTTCTTGAATCCTCTCGTCACCATCATAGTTCTTTAGTTTTTGAGACTCATGACTAATTAGCGACTCTTAGGTTGTTGTGATTTATGTGAAATATATTTACTTTATTTTCTTAAAAATCAATAACTTAGGTTTGTGTAATTTGGGCTTTTTGTTAACACTTATAATCATCTAAGTCCATTATTGCTATTGACCTTGTATTCTATGGTTTCCCTTTATCAACATCTTACATTTTAGCCCCAAGTACTTTTTTAAAACGTATGTTTGTATGTTAAAATAGTTTATAACAACTTTTGTGTTGCAAAGTCTTAGTGTTGATGGGCACAAAAATCGGTTAACACCTCAAAATGGCCACCTTGGACCATTGTCGATATTAACACTTTGCTTATGATTTCATTGAGCAAATTCAAGTATTTAAAAATCAATGATTACTAAATACACTTCTTTAAATGTTAGATTGGTTGGGAAAAAGTTTTGGGTTTCAAATCCTTAGTATCGATGGAGCATAAAGTCGGTTTAGTAATCATGAAACCCTAATGGCTCATCACTCGACTAACCCATGTTCAATCAATCCCCATGAACTCGATTCTTAATGAATTAGGCTGGTTCCAAGTTCTAGTTAGTTTGATTAGATCTAAGTAATAGTATCGACATCAGATGGCTAGTATTGATGACCACGGTTTGATAAGTATCGATGAGACTCAGCTGAACACCTTCCATACTATAATCTCGATGGACTTGGGTTGGCAAATTATATTGACCATCGATACTTTTAGTATCGATAGTCCTTCATGGTCCTGCCCTTGAAGGTCTTCGATACTAGTAATATCTACATGGTTCCATTGATCCTAACCCATCGAAAATGTTAGTATCGGCTGATGAAGGTGACTCCATTCCCAAGTCATTGATATTGCTTGTGCTTGATGTTCTTGTACCGATACCAATTTTCCCCGGTTCCATGTCGATTCTAGCCACAAAAATCTTCAATCCAAACTCAATCCTTAACATCCTATACCATTTTTGTAAAGATCCTAGGGGTTTTGAAGCCCAAAACTCGGTTGAAATGAGGCTGGGTTTTTGGCAAACACGAAACCCACAAAAACAGCTCAAAATAACACGTTTTTATCTCTATTTTGATGATCTAGAGCTCGATTTCGTCATCTCTTCATGATCCACACATTTCTACGGTCCTTTTGACACCCAATTCGTCCGATTTGGTGCAGTTTTGAGTTAGTTGTGAGAGGCTTTCTAGAGAGAAAAAAGTTAGAGAGAGTGTACCGATTGTAGATAGAGAGAGTTGGTTGGTAGGTTGGAATAAATGGCATTTAATGTCATTTAAAAGGGTTTTTATGCTCGGTGTATTCGGGTTCATCCGGTTTCGCGAAGAAATGCCGGTTTTCGGTTTTCTCGTGACGACACGATACGATATTAAAAATAGAGTTTTCTAAATTAAATTAGGTGGTTATTCCAAGTAAATTGACTACATATATATTTTTTTATTTTTAAAATTCTGAAATCGTTTAATTTATAACTGTTTCATCGAATCGTACGGTTTTCACGCGTATCCGTTTAGATCGTAACCCGTAAGAACACGACGACAACTATGCTTTCCTATTTGATTTTCTAATTATTGGACATCATTCAGAATGTTAAACTTACAGATATATTCGTGCAAATCGTCACTCACACGAATATTCCGTCAGTTTAATATTCACATAACGACGTCCTTTATCGTTTTGTTTTTCATAATCTCACATTCATTTATACATAATAAATCCTAACAATCATGCACATAATTGTTTCGTGTTGTCAGATATGATTCTGACTGTTAAACCATGGATTCACAATATGTTTCAGAAATAGATTCGTAGTAATTTCGTATTGATCATCAAACAACAAGTAAAACACATAGTACTGTACAAATTACTGTTCGGGCACTGATGTTACAACAATTCTTGCTGACTCAGGATTGCCTCTCTCCCTATGGGCTGTGGCAATAAACATTGTTTGTTATGTCTTAAACAAAGTCCATGTTTTGAAAAGACATAATAAGACTGCCTATGAAGTCTTGCATAAAATAAAACCTCTCATTTCCTTCTTCAGATTGTATGGATGCCCATGTTTCATTTTAAACACAAAGGATTCCTTGTCCAAATTTGCTGCAAAAGTGGACTCAAGATACTTTGTGGGTTATTTTCAAACCTCTAAAGCCTGCAAAGCCTTCAATCTGAGAACTAAGACTGTGGAAGAAACAATAGACGTCAAATTCAACAAATTTGCATCTACTTCTTCTTTCCCTCCAACTCCTGAAGAATTTTTTGATCATGAAGGCTTTACATACATTCCTCTTGCATCATCAATATCTCCTTCTTCAGAATCATGTCAAACTTCTAAAGATATGTCATCTCTTGAAATGTTATATATCACAATTCTTCTCTTCTATTCTAGACTATCCAATAAATCCTCATAACCATGAGGAACATGTGTCAACGTTGTAACATCAGTGCCAGAAACGTCACGAGAACAGTGATCGCAACAGTGCCATGAACAATAAACGGGTACAAACCACACATATTTCATGCTATTTCATATTCATATCAATAGTCAAAGTCATTTCGTGTTATCAAACCACAAGTTTGTAAACAGTTAACAGAAACCAAGTTCAGAACAATGGTTCTTGAGTCATATAATTATCAGGCAATATAAAACCATCATGGGATTATGTGTTAGGATTTATTATGTATAAACGTATGTGAGGCTTTACAGAACAAAACAAAAGGATGTTGTTAAGTGAATGCTAAATTTACGGGTTATTTGTATAGATGACGATCTGTATGAATATATCTGAAAGTTTAACGTTCTGAATAATATTCAATAATTAGAAAACAATATTGAAAAGTATAGTTATCGTCGTGTTCTTACGGGTGACGATTCGAACGAATACGCACGACGACCGTACGATTCGATTTAAAGAGTACATTTCTTAAAATACTTCAATTGGTACACGCAAGAAATAGGCCAATTCAGCAGTTTTTTGTTCCATTTCCCGTGGAGTAAAATTCTCATCAGTACGAGTCAATGGAATGGCTCCCTGGCCTCGTATATCCATATAAAGGACACGCCGAGCATAAATACCCTCTTTAACTTCTATTCTGACGGATTGAATATCTTTCAATAGGAGGAATCTCCTTTTTCATTTCGGTTCTCTCAAAGGTAGCAGGCTTCATAGGGGTGAAGGCCCTCTCTTTCCTTTTGGCCAAAATGGGATGCTCCTCCACTCTGGCCTTCGTGATTGGCTGTGCTTTTCGAGCGCTCGTCACTGCGGAAGCAAGCCCCTCTCTGGCGCATTGGATGCTTCCCGGACCTTCTCACCAGCCTCACGTGGCAGAAGAGGATGACCCGCGGGACCATCCTGTAGCGCACCGAAGCGCCCCTCCTGAAGGTCTTGAGGTGATCAAACCGCTTATGATATTTAGAAAATTGTTAATAAATAAAAATATATTAGTTAATTTATTAGGAATCACAACTTTGAATAATTAAATAAATTCTATTTTTATAAACCGTGTCGTTTCATCGCGAAAACTACGCGAAACTGGCATTTTACGCGAAACCGAACGACCGGGTATTTTTCCTAAGCCTTTAATGAGTCATTATGGCACAACAACCACCACCAAACTCACCTTTCTCTATCATTTGCATTTTTTACACTCTCTCTCTAGAAAGAGTTTTTCTCCACCTTCTCACTAGAAGATCTCTTGCGAATCTTCATTGTTTCAAGTCTATTTGGTGTCAAAACGTTCATCTTTTCACGTAGATCGCGAAAGTACAAGGAGTTCGAGCTTACATCCAGTTATTTCGAGGTAAATCTCAGTTTATAATCCGGTTTTTAGTGAGAATGTCGAACCCTAATATCCTTTGATGTCGGACCCAAACAAACACTCATAGGCATGCACATCAACACATATGAACGATTAGGAGAGGGTAGGATTTTCTTTGTAACAGGTCTGGATCGTGGAAGGAAGTAGCGTTGCAGGTTCGTGAAAGTGGAAGTGGGTAATTACAGGTTCGTGGGTGAAGTTCCTAATGGGGCCGAACCTTTCTACACTAAGCCGAACCTCTTGTTCATGTGGCCGAACCTTTGTGGACTGCAACGAACCTGCTAACTCTGAGTCACGAACCCTGTAGACTGCAGCGAACCTGCGGCTACCCTGCACCGAACCTGTTGCATCAACTAACCATGGACGAACCCTCCTTAGCCAGCCGAACCCATAGGCGTTGTCGAACCTTTTCTACCTGCTGGCCGAACCCTAGCACCGAACCATATTACTCACGAGCAACAATGGAATGCTAGGAACCTAGGACAAGTAGAAGATGACCGAACCTTTGGAGAACCCCGTAATCATTCACGAACCTAGGGACTTTTAAAGAGAGCAACGAACCTTAAAGGCCGAACCCTAATGGTTCGTCCAGCCCTACTATGGCCGAACCTTAAAGGTTGTGGGAGATGATGTCTTAGCCGAACCCTACACTACTCAAGCCAACCGAGCCTATGGGATAGGCAATAGGTTCGCTGCCTAATGTGGACACCAAGACTAGGACTATCAAAGACCATAGTTTTTATCGTGCATGGGGGTGTATGAACTTGTACATGCATAATATAAGTTGTGTGTGTGCATGGGGATGACTAAGAGGAGCAAATTTAATGCAAACATACTTTAAAAAGAACTAAGACCTCATTATCAAACAACAAGGATGTTAAGGGTTGGTGTTGGGTTAGTTATTGCCACTAACTTAAGTACAATATTTATATGGATGGTCAACCTAGACAAATTGATTCACTATAACATATTACTTAATGATTTTAAGATAAGAACATGGAGATTAGGGTTGGTTTAATCACTAACGCTACCTTAGGAAAAACAATAATATGGATAGAAGGCTTAAATGAATAAATTATCTCTATCAAATTGTTCAAAGGACTTGAATTACAATCAAGTGTCAATCAGATACAATCACCGGGCCTAAGTGGGCCTAATGGGCTTGATTAAGGCCGTCATGTGTCAAATGTCATGAAAATTCAAGTAATAACATGTTTTATAAACCTATTAAATTAGAATTAAATGATTTTCTAAATCTTACTAAATTTAAATGGAATTTACTTATAAGGGTGGAGTCAAAGATTTATTATGATTATTTTGTTTGGGAAATTGTTGTAAATGGACAATATAATTGTCTGGATTTGAACAGAAAACAAGGAAAACACTGCCCAAATTTTGTAAAAATTTAAAAGGAACTTATTAAAATTAAAAATAGGAATTGGGGTCATAAAAGGGTAATTAAGTTACATTAGATCATAGAATCACTTAGTAAAGTAGGACACTTAGTTACACACACACCCCCCAAACCTTAGACGCGACCACTATTACACATACTTATCGTATTCAAACTCTTATAAAACAACTCTGGAACTGAAGAAACTTAAGCTACGACAAGAGCGTGCATTTTGTGTTAGGTCATTTACATAGCAGCACAGGTGAGTTCATTGCCCCTTTTTCTAACATTTTTGTTTTAAAACGCGGGGCTGAGAAGCATGCGTAAACTACTTTATTTAAATTGTTTACTTAAATGCTTTTATTTAACATATGTTTTATATGTAAATTGTTAACCTGGAATCATGTCTAGGTGAATTTTATGCAGGTTTACTAAATTCATCTACTTATAATTTAAGTGGATAATTGGGTTAAACTAAACATTTTAAATAAATCAAACGAAACATTTTGACGAAACAAGTGTGTCATTTCAACGAATCAAATAAAACATTGTGACGAATTAAGTGGGTGATTCCAACGAATCAAGCAAAACATTTTAAAAATTCAAGTGTGTGAGTTCAACGAATCAAACGAAACTATTTTGACAAAACAAGTGGGGAAGTTCAACGAATCATACGAAACTATCTTTGCAAAGTTAATATTCGATGTTCAACGAATCAAGTGTTTGATGAACAACGAATCAAAAGTACATTTGATCAACGAATCTAGTATTCCATGATCAACGAATCAAGTACATCTTGTGACAGAATCAGACGAATCAATAAATCATTTTCAAGGGAAGTCTGGGAGGTTCATATGTTTGATGATATTTTCAGAATTCCCTAACTACTAAGTACCTTGATTGACAGATTAGTCTACTCGAGTTGACCAAGGCCCAATCATTAGGACTTAGATTTTATTAAATGTTTATTATTTATTTAATTAAGCATTTATAACTATTTCTACAATCGCTGTGGTTGATCATATTGTCTGATGAACTTATGAAATCAATATGGATTTCAAATGATTGTAATTACAGGGACGAAGAACAGAAGGATTTTTGGTTTAATGAGAAGGGTAAAAATGCTTAACTGTCATTAACAACAGTGTCATATACGGATTAGTATGTGGTGGGCGGTAAGTTCGACCCTACATATGCCCTATATATAAGCATGCCGATCCAGATATTACATGTGGAGTTAATGAGGTTAAGGTCTTTACCGGAAGAGGTTTACAAATCATTTTCAAACTTTAAAATATATGAACTCACCAACCATGTGTTAATTTTATTTTTCATGACTTCTCAGGTGACGAACAGGTCAACTAGGAAGCTTATGTTTTTGGACTAGGACTTCAGATAGAAGACTTAGTATTTTTGGACCTGCATATTTTTGGAACATCAGTACACAATTATTTTGTATATCTTGTGCAGTTACAAGATACATATCTTATGATGTTTTTATGATAGATTTACATTGTTAAATTAGGAACGATACGGATGTAATTTAACTATGTAATTCTAATATATTTAGCATTTCTCATTTATATCAGGTGCAATGTAGACAATCTGATCACCTCAATTATCACTCACGATATCGCGCCCCGAGAACCTTCCGCCCGACGGGGACTCCGATCCAACCCCGCCGGCTCGGGATGTGACAGATTGGTATCAGAGTCATGGTTATAGAGAAATATAGGTCATTTATTTAACTGGTTTGGCCTAGACTATAACCTAGGGACCCTGCATATAGAGAAAACAGGACTTAGGAAATTCTTGCATACTGTATTCTGTATTTGATCATTGCACTAACCGATAACTTTAATTGGTCATGATCATAATGCCGCCATGGAGACAGCCTCCCTTGTTACCTGTACAATCACAAGACTTGGCCCTCACTCCTCCACACCGTCACCAAATGATTCACCACTGCCACCTCCTCCACCTCCTCCTCCTCCTTTGTTCACTCAACCATCTAGCTCGGGCACAACACCGATAATGGATCCTGCCACTATCGCCATGATGACTTTTCTGAGTAACCTGATGACCAACCAAATGAAGGTGGCGATACCGGAGATGTTCCTCCGTCTCCGCAACAAAATCAACAACACTGGCAACTCATTAGGGGAAGCCAGTGGAAATACTGGAGGTTCATCCCATTACTCCTACAAGTCATTCGTAGGATGTAAGCCACCCAGCTTTAGCGGGTCTGAAGGAGCCGTTGGATTAATCTAATGGATTGAAAAGATAGAAGCCACTCTGGATCTTTGTAGCTGCCCAGAGCACCACAAAGTCCGCTATTCAGCTAGAACATTCAACAAGCGGGCTTTGACTTGGTGGAACGGTCAAGTCAATGCTAGAGGAAGAGAAGAAGCTATGGCCATGCCATGGGAAAATTTCAACACATTACTAAGAACAGAGTTCTGCCCCAAGAACGAGTTGCAGAAACTGGAGGTTGAACTGTCCAACCATGTAATGAAAGGGGCTGATCATATGGGGTACACTACTCGTTACCACGAGTTAGTTGCTTTGGTGCCAGACATGGTGCCAACTTTAGAGAAGAGGATAGACAGATATGTAGGCGGACTTCCCGTCTGCATTCAGGGCATGGTTGTTTTCGCCAAGCCTACCACTGTCGAGTCTGCAGTGAGATTGTCCGGGAAACTCACTGACCATATGGTAGCCTCCGGAGTTCTGAAAAAGAAGGCTAACATCGGTAAACGCAAGGAAGAGTCTTCAAAGAAGCCACACCACCAACAACACCAGAAGAAGAAACATAAGTTAATCAAGAACTACACAGTGGCCACTCCCCTACAATAAGTAGCAGCACCACCACAACACCCTAACAAAAGACCCTACACTGGCTCGTTTCCTCTGTGTGCCAAGTGTCAATATCATCATACTGCTAACACTCCCTACAAGCAATGCACGGGATGTGGACGGAAGGGCCATTAGGTCCAACATTGCAGGATGACACCTAATCAAGCAGTCAACAATACTACTATGGCTCTCCCTCCACCGGCCAACCAGAACAATGGTGGATGCTTCAGTTGTGGCGAACAAGGCCACTTTGCAAAGAACTGCCCAAAGAAGGCACAACAGGCAGTGCAAGCTCCTCGTGGAAGAGCTTTTGTCATTGGAGACCAGCCGCACGCCAGGACCCAAATGTGGTCACTGTACGTTTCTTTTACATGAATTTTATGCATCCGTTTTATTTGATACTGGTGCAGATCAGAGTTTTATCTCTACCGAATTTGCATGTCAATTAGATTCTATAGAGGAACAGTTAGATTCCCCTTATATTATAGAAGTAGCTAACGGGAAACAGATCACCGTTAGTACGGTTTATAGGAATTGCCTATTGACACTTAACGATCATACATTCACCATTGATATGATACCGATGGAGTTGGATAGTTTCGACATCATTGTTGGAATTGATTGGCTTTCCTCTAATCGAGTAGAAGTCATCTGTTCTGAAAAGCTGCTTCGTATTCCATTGACGAGTGATCGTGTATTGGAAGTTAAAGGGGATCAAGCAAAACGCAGTGTCAAAATCATCTCTTGTGTAAAAGCGCGTAAGTGTCTACAGAAGCGGTGCGTTGCATTTCTGGCTCATGTGGTGGAAAAGGAGAAGGACAAGAAAAAGATTCAAGATGTACCTGTGGTGAAAGAATATCCTAAAGTGTTTCCTGAAGATCTACCTGGTTTGCCTCCTGCGCGACCGGTAGAGTTTCGTATTGACTTAGTTCCTGGAGCAACTCCTGTTGCTAAATCTTCTTACAGGTTAGCACCTTCAGAAATGCAGGAATTGTCTAATCAGTTACAGTAGCTACTTGATAAAGGTTTCATCAGACCAAGCTACTCACCTTGGGATATCATCAGCTTAGAGTTCAAGACGAAGACATACCGAAAACGGCCTTGCGAACCAGATACGGGCATTACGAATTCATGGTGATGCCATTCGGATTGACAAATGCACCAGCGGGTTTCATGGATCTCATGAACCGAGTGTGCAAGCCGTATCTAGATCAATTTGTCATTGTTTTTATTGATGACATCCTGATTTATTCTAAGAGCAAAGCAGATCATGAACAACACCTTAGAAAGATCAAGGAGCTGTTGAAGAAAGAACAACTATATGCTAAATTCTCCAAATGTGAATTCTGGCATAGAGAAGTTCAATTTTTGGGTCATGTGGTCAACAGCAAGGGAATACACATTGATCCTACCAAGATCGAGGCGATAAAGAACTGGGATACTCCGAAGACACCGACGGAGATACGGTCTTTTCTGGGAATGGCGGGTTATTACAGAAGGTTTATTTCAAACTTTTCTAAGATAGCTTTGCCACTCACCAAACTAACTCAGAAAAGTGAACCGATTGTCTGGGAGCAGAAGCAAGAGGATGCTTTACTGTCACACCCCTGCGCCGCGTACGGAATCCACGGCGCGGTGACGTATGAACAGTTGAATCATGCACAAGTATTGAATAAGAACAACCACAATGGATTACTATATTTCATAATGTTAAGACAGTTTTTTAGTTACAGACAGCTATCTACCAAAAGAAAGACAACTACAGACCCAAAATATGGTTTACAAAATAAGACTTCAAACAAGACAAGTAAACAATCAGGATTTAGTGTGTTTCTAATCCATCCTAGCATGTTTCTTCATCTTGTTCTATCTTAGTATGGTCTCCTTAGTTGTCTCTGAAAATGTCTTAAACCTGATTACCTGAAACACGTGAAAAGTAACTGTCAACTACAGACGTAGTTGGTGAGAACAATAGGTTTAAATATTTGTAAACATGAGTATATGATATAAGGCATAGGTAAGTTAAAGCAACATAAGATTCACACGGATGAGCTGCAACCCAAACTAACATCAAGTAAGAAAATGAGTGTAAACAGTCCAATCACTGTTTGCACGAGAGTCAACATATAATATCAAGTCCCAAACCACGTTTGGAGTTAGATAATGTGTCAACAGTTTTGATAAAACCTTATGTAACCGAAATCTGCAGTTAGTTTATAAAACAAATTTAAAAGCTAACTGCAGCAATCGGCCTGCCCCAATGTATGTGTCCGCTTTCCCTTGTTGTGATCACCCAGTACTAACGCTAATGAAAATGATACTTGATGCTTTTACAAGTTTGTTTACAACAATAGACACCATGTTTCTGAATCTTACTTTAACCGGATGTGTTAATGCCTTATTTGATAACATGAATTGAAAAGCCTGGATTTAATTCCACGAATTAAATCCTTTGTTTTGAATACCATGAAATGAACCACTTGATTTGAATACCATGATGTGAACCACTTGATTTGAATACCATGTTTTGAACCACTTGATTTGAATACCATGTTGTGAACCACTTGATTTGAATACCATGTTGTGAACCACTTGTTTTGAATACCATGTTGTGAACCACTTGTTTTGAATACCATGATGTGATGACCTTGTGTAACAACAAGGTTTATAACAAAAGAGTTTATAAAATCATTTATTTAAAAGTGTTGATCCTTTATAAGAACATTTGAGTAAATCTGTTATAACACATTTCACAGAGTCTTTATAAAATCCTTTTTAGTAAAAAGATCCCAATAGTTAATAAGTACTTAAAACGGTTGACAATTTCTTTAAACAATTGATGAATCCCTTGGATTCGTAAGATGAACCTGTAATGTTTATGGAATACCCATAACTTGTGTAATGAAACAAGATTGAAATAGCGGTTTTTGATCACGTGTTCCACCCCAAAACAGTTATAAAACAGTAAAAGAGGGGCTAAAGTTCTCACCTGTCTGCAGTAGACTCTGAACTAAAACAGATAGCAAGTAGCAAACAGGACTTCTAATTGTTTCCTATAACATTGTAATCATACATAAGATATAGGATCTATAATTGTATAGACTTTGATTCATTGATTGACTTGTGTTCTCATGATTTGATTGTTGTGAAAACTTGAAAGTTGTGAATTGAATCACTTGATTGATCATGGGTCCAAGAAACGAATGTGAAATGTTCCATTGTGCATAACTCTTATATATAAAATGATAATTGTTTGAGAATTTGATAACCATTTATTACAATGTTTTGTGATAAAATGATCCAATTGTCTTAAGTCTTGTGATTGTGAATTGATCCCATGATTAGTTTAAGTTGCAACTTAAACCGACTAAGGTCAATTTACAATCATTTTGAGTTGTGGCTAACCGTGGCCTTTTAAGTTAACCATGAGCCAATTGAAAGTGATGTTGGGCCAATTGAGTGTGATGTTGGCCCAACAACTTGCATATAGGCCTCATAACTCGCCCAAGCTAATACCGAGCTAATTAGGATCATAATGAACCGTATGGGCTTGGGTTGGGCCTAAGGAATTTGGGTTGGGCAAAGAAATGACTAAGTAGGCCATGTATGGTTCCAAAGCAACATTGGTCCAATTAAATATCTTAATGGGCCAAGCTATCTCAATTGTGCTTATTTTAAACCTATGGGCCAAGTTGTTAATGGAATTGGGCCTTGAATCATTGAGTTGGGCCGAATGGGTTTGGCTGCCACCTTAGGCAGCGAACCCTTTATGTTAATGGCCTAAGGTTCGGCCACAATCATAACAAGGTTCGGCCATAGGTTTGATGATTAGGGTTCGCGAGTCCAGCATGAGGGTTCGGCTACATCACCCATGGTTCGTCTGAGAAGGTCTAGGGTTCGTCATCATGCAACAACAGGGTTCGTGGAGGATGAAGGATGTAGGGTTCGTTTATGGTGAATGTTCCAGGGTTCGCTTGTTCTTACACGAACCATGCAGGGTTCGTGAGACTGATCAAGGCTGGTTGATGGCTCGGGAAGGTTCGTGAGAGGCTTGATGATCGGCCACAGGCTCGTGAGATCCCCTGACGGTTCGGCTGAAAAGCTACGAACCATGATGGTTCGTAGAACGCCTCTAGGGTTCGTTAATGGCGGCTGAAACTTTGGCCGGCGAACCTGTTACTAGCATCATCCTTCTCATCGAATCTTCTGCTCCAGACCACGATCCAAGTTATCCTAACATCAGGGAGTGTAGTTGAAGGTGCGAAACTAAGTTTTGTGATGTAAGGATCGGCTAAATGTCGAGTTTCATGAACACACACACAAAAACCCTATTTTTCCGAAACTTCAAGCTCAATTACCTCGATTTTGGCCGGTTAATCTCACTGATTTCTTGTACTTTCGTGTAGAGGATGTCGAGAGCTTCGCGTGGGTTCGAGAATCACCGAAATCCGTTGAGAAACGAAGAAGATACGCGCGTTTAAAGGTCGGTTTTCAAGAGAGAGAGGGTAGACGGGATTTCTAGAGAGAGAAGTGGTTGTTGGAGAATTAAATGAGAAAAACCCCATCTTTAGGGCTTTTATAGCCCGTGTGGTATTCGGGTTCGTTTCGGTCGCTCGGTTCGCGTTTCCGGAACGTAACGCGTATTTTACGCGGTTTTAAAATAAAAGAGTTGTTAAACTCATTTAAATGATGAGTTTCAAACTTGTAAAAATATAAAATAATTAATATAATTATTTTTACTCTTCGTGTGTTGTCGGATCGTTAAACATTCACAATTACGTGTATACCCGCAATCGCGTACGTTTTCCGATCGTATTAAAAATTTAAAGTCGTTTAATCATAATTATAAGTTCAACATTCGTATCATTATGGATCGTCACCCATAACTATACTCAGTCTCGCTTACGTATTACGATTCTTGTTGAATTAATTGTCATAATATTCGTCTTAACACTACGCACCAACACTATCCTGTTATACCGAACGCAGTATATGTATAGGGCTCACTCTCGGTGCCCACCACTGTTTCGATATAACACAATACTGTTCTTGCCTAGTGAACTCGACTGTAAATAAATAATACATACTTGTTAAATGATAAAGATTCTAACACACAAGCACATAATGACACATGATTCACATTGACTGACTGAACATGGATACACACTGTTCTAACACTGTTCACTACTATATGACTAAATGTACAAATGTTACATTTACAGACCCTGAAACAGAAATTATGTGATACTCCAATTCTATCTCTCCCAGTAGGCTGTGATGACTTTGTTTTATACTGTGATGCTTCCCATCAGGGACTCGTTTGCGTGTTAATGCAACGAGACAAAGTCATAGCCTATGCATCAAGACAGTTAAAAGTTCATGAGAAGAACTACACTACTCATGATCTTGAACTGGGAGCTGTAATCTTCGCGTTGAAGATTTGGAGACATTACTTATATGGCACCAAGTGTACCATATTCACTGATCACAAAAGTCTGCAACATATCTTTGATCAGAAGGAGCTCAACATGCGACAACGTTGTTGGGTCGAACTTCTGAATGATTACGATTGTGTGATCAAGTACCATCCGAGAAAGGTGAACGTTGTAGCGGGTGCCTTGAGCCGGAAGGAATAGGTTATACCCCTACGTGTTAGAGCAACGGGGATAACTGTGCAGACTAGTTTAAGGGACAATATTATTCAAGCACAACAAGAAGCACTTGACCGAAGTAATCTAAAGAAGGAACTTGACTGTGGGGCAGAGAAACTCTTTGAGACTAAGCCTGATGGAATGATCTACTACCAGGATCGTATATGGATCCCGGCGGTAGACGAATTGAGAGGACTTATCTTTGATGAAGCACACGAAACTAAATACTCTGTTCATCCAGGTGCTGATAAAATGTACCAAGACTTGCGTGGATTTTATTGGTGGCCGGGAATGAAGAAAGATATAGCTGAGTATGTCAGTCGATGTCTAACGTGTGCGAAGGTAAAGGCGGAACACCAGAGACCGTCTGGTCTACTGAAACAGCCTGAGATTCCGCTTTGGAAGTGGGAACAAATAGCTATGGATTTCATTACCAAGCTACCCCGCACTTCCAGTGGTCATGATACAATTTGGGTGATCATTGATCGTTTAACCAAATCTGCTCACTTCTTGCCTATGCGTGAGACTTTCACGATGGACAAACTGGAAAGACTGTACATCAATGAGATAGTGGTACGCCACGGAGTGCCATTGTCTATTATATCTAATAGAGACAGCAGATTCATATCCAGGTTCTGGCAATCACTACAGAAATCTCTTGGGACATAGTTGAATCTAAGTACAGCTTACCACCCACAAACGGATGGTCAAAGTGAACGTATGATTCAGACCCTGGAGGACATGTTAAGAACCTGTGTTTTGGATTTCGGTGGAAATTGGGACACTCATTTGCCACTGATAGAATTCTCCTACAATAACAGCTACCACAGCAGTATCGGATGTGCACCATTCGAGGCTCTTTATGGCCGGAAATGTCGATCACCGATCTGTTGGACTGAAGTGGGAGATAATCGTATAACTGGGCCAGAGCTTATTCAGGAAACCACTGATAAGATTTCCCAGATTCAAAGGAGACTAGAAGCTACTAGAAGCAGGCAAAAGAGTTACGCAGACAAACGGCGCAAACCGTTGGAATTCCAAGTGGGAGACCGTGTTATGTTGAAGGTATCCCCATGGAAGGGCGTAGTTCGCTTTGGGAATAAAGGAAAGTTAGCACCACGGTATGTAGGACCGTTCGAGATTATCGAACGTATTGGTCCTGTGGAATACAGAATGAGATTACCAGATGCACTCAGTGCGGTGCATGATGTATTTCACGTCTCGAACTTAAAGAGATGTCTTGCCGATGAATCACTTGTTATTCCAATTGAAGAGATTCAAGTGGATGAACACCTACATTTCATTGAGGAACCTTTAGAGATTATGGATCGCAAGGTTAAACAACTGAGGCGAAGCCGTATTCCTATTGTAAAGGTTCGATGGAACTCAAGACGCGGGACCGAGTTTACTTGGGAACGTGAAGATCACATGAAGTCAAAGTATCCCCAACTGTTTGAAGAGGAAGCTGTACCCGATAACAACTCTTAAATTTCGGGACGAAATTTCTCTGACAAGGGGAGACTGTAACATCAGTGCCGGAACCGTCACCGGAACAGTGATCACAACAATGCCATGAACAATAACCAGGTACAAACCACACATATTTCATGCTATTTCATATTCATATCAATAGTCAAAGTCATTTCGTGTTATCAAACCACAAGTTTGTAAACAGTTAACAGAAACCAAGTTCAGAACAATGGTTCTTGAGTCAAATAATTATCTGGCAATATAGAACCATCATGGGATTATTTGTTTGGATTTACTATGTATAAACGTATGTGAGGCTTTACAGAACAAAACAAAAGGATGTTGTTAAGTGAATACTAAATTTACGGGTTATTTGTATAGATGACGATCTGTATGAATATATCTGAAAGTTTAACGTTCTGAATAATATTCAATAATTAGAAAACAATATTGAAAAGTATAGTTATCGTCGTGTTCGTACGGGTGACGATTCGAACGAATACGCGCGACGACCGTACGATTCAATTTAAACATTAAATTAATATTTAGAAAATTGTTAATAAATAAAAAGATATTAGTTAATTTATTAGGATACACAACTTTGAATAATTAAATAAATTCTATTTTTATAAACCGTGTCATTTCATCGCGAAAACTACGCGAAACCGGCATTTTACGCGAAACCGAACGACCAGGTATTATTCCTAAGCCTTTAATGAGCCATTATGGCACAACAACCACCACCAAACTCACATTTCTCTATCATTTTCGTTTTTTACACTCTCTCTCTAGAAAGAGTTTTTCTCCACCTTCTCACTAGGAGATCTCTTGCGAATCTTCATTGTTTCAAGTCTATTTGGTGTCAAAACGTTCATCTCTTCACGTGGATCGCGAAAGTACAAGGAGTTCGAGCTTACATCCAGTTATTTCGAGGTAAATCTCAGTTTATAATCCGGTTTTTAGTGAAAATGTCGACCCCTAATATCCTTTGATGTCGAACCCAAACAAAAACTCATAGGCATGCACATCAACACATATGTACGATTAGGAGAGGGTAGGAATTTCTTTGTAACAGGTCTGGAACATGGAAGGAAGTAGCGTTGCAGGTTCGTGAAAGTGGAAGTGGGTAATTACAGGTTTATGGGTGAAGTTCCTGATGGGGCCGAACCTTTCTACACTAAGCCGAACCTCTTGTTCATGTGGCCGAACCTTTGTGGACTGCAACGAACCTGCTAACTCTGAGTCACGAACCCTGTAGACTGCAGCGAACCTGCGGCTACCCTGCACCGAACCTGTTGCATCAACTAACCATGGACGAACCCTCCTTAGCCAGCCGAACCCATAGGCGTTGCCGAACCTTTTCTACCTGTTGGCCGAACCCTAGCACCGAACCATATTACTCACGAGCAACAATGGAATGCTAGGAACCTAGGACAAGTAGAAGATGACCGAACCTTTGGAGAACCCCGTAATCATTCACGAACCTAGGGACTTTTAAAGAGAGCAACGAACCTTAAAGGCCGAACCCTAAAGGTTGTGGGAGATGATGTCTTAGCCGAACCCTACACTACTCAAGCCAACCGAACCTATGGGATAGGCAATAGGTTCGCTGCCTAATGTGGACACCAAGCCTAGGACTATCAAAGACCATAGTTATTATCGTGCATGGGGGTGTATGAACTTGTACATGCATAATAAAAGTTGTGTGTGTGCATGGGGATGACTAAGAGGAGCAAATTTAATGCAAACAAACTTTAAAAAGAACTAAGACCTCATTATCAAACAACAAGGATGTTAAGGGTTGGTGTTGGGTTAGTTATTGCCACTAACTTAAGTACAATATTTATATGGATGGTCAACCTAGACAAATTGATTCAATATAACATATTACTTAATGATTTTAAGATAAGAACATGGAGATTAGGGTTGGTTTAATCACTAACGCTACCTTAGGAAAAACAATAATATGGATAGAAGGCTTAAATGAATAAATTATCTATATCAAATTGTTCAAAGGACTTGAATTACAATCAAGTGTCAATCAAATACAATCACCGGGCCTAAGTGGGCCTAATGGGCTTGATTAAGGCCGTCGTGTGTCAAATGTCATGAAAAATCAAGTAATAACATGTTTTATAAACCTATTAAATTAGAATTAAATGATTTTCTAAATCTTACTAAATTTAAATGGAATTTACTTATATGGGTGGAGTCAAAGATTTATTATGATTATTTTGTTTGGGAAATTGTTGTAAATGGACACTATAATTGTCTGGATTTGAACAGAAAACAAGGGAAACTCTGCCCAAATTTTGTAAAAATTTAAAAGGAACTTATTAAAATTAAAAATAGGAATTTGGGTCAAAAAAGGGTAATTAAGTTACGTTAGATCATAGAATCACTTAGTAAAGTAGGACACTTAGTTACACACACACCGCCCAAACCTTAGACGCGACGACTATTACACATACTTATCGTATTCAAACTCTTATAAAACAACTCTGGAACTGAAGAAACTTAAGCTACGACAAGAGCGTGCATTTTGTGTTAGGTCATTTACATAGCAGCACAGGTGAGTTCATTGCCCCTTTTTCTAACATTTTTGTTTTAAAACGCGGGGCTGAGAAGCATGCATAAACTGCTTTATTTAAATTGTTTACTTAAATGCTTTTATTTAACATATGTTTTATATGTAAATTGTTAACCTGGAATCATGTCTAGGTGAATTTTATGCAGGTTTACTAAATTCATCTACTTATAATTTAAGTGGATAATTGGGTTAAACTAAACATTTTCAATAAATCAAACGAAACATTTTGACGAAACAAGTGTGTCATTTCAACGAATCAAATAAAACATTGTGACGAATTAAGTGGGTGATTCCAACGAATCAAGCAAAACATTTTGAAAATTCAAGTGTGTGAGTTCAATGAATCAAACGAAACTATTTTGACAAAACAAGTGGGGAAGTTCAACGAATCAAACGAAACTATCTTTGAAAAGTTAATATTCGATGTTCAACGAATCAAGTGTTTGATGAACAACAAATCAAGAGTACATTTGATCAACGAATCTAGTATTCCATGATCAACGAATCAAGTACGTCTTGTGACAGAATCAGACGAATCAATAAATCATTTTCAAGGGAAGTCTGGGAAATATCAGAGATAACATATGCCTATACAACGAATCAAGAACGAAACAAGAAATCCTACATTTCAAGAAGTTATAGCTAGATCGTTTGATTTGTAGGTCATATGTTTGATGATATTTTCAGAATTCCCTAACTACTAAGTACCTTGATTGACAGATTAGTCTACTAGAGTTGACCAAGGCCCAATCATTAGGACTTAGATTTTTATTAAATGTTTATTATTTATTTAATTAAGCATTTATAACTATTTCTACAATTGGTGTGGTTGATCATATTGTCTGATGAACTTATGAAATCAATATGGATTTCAAATGATTGTAATTACAGGGACAAAGAACAGAAGGATTTTTGGTTTAATGAGAAGGGTAAAAATGCTTAACTGTCATTAACAACAGTGTCATATACGGATTAGTATGTGGTGGGACGGTGGCTGGGCGGGCGGTAAGTTCGACCCTACATATGCCCTATATATAAGCATGCCGATCCAGATATTACATGTGGAGTTAATGAGGTTAAGGTCTTTACCGGAAGAGGTTTACAAATCATTTTCAAACTTTAAAATATATGAACTCACCAACCATGTGTTGATTTTATTTTTTCATGACTTATCAGGTGACGAACAGGTCAACTAGGAAGCTTATGTTTTTGGACTAGGACTTCAGATAGAAGACTTAGTATTTTTGGACCTGCATGTTTTTGGAACATCAGTACACAATTATTTTGTATATCTTGTGCAGTTACAAGATACATATCTTATGATGTTTTTATGATAGATTTACATTGTTAAATTACGAACGATACGGATGTAATTTAAATTTGTAATTCTAATATATTTAGCATTTCTCATTTATATCAGGTGCAATGTAGACAATCTGATCACCTCAATTATCACTCACGATATCGGGCCCCGAGAACTTTCCGCCCGACGGGGACTCCGACCCAACCCTGCGCGGCTCAGGATGTGACAGATTGGTATCAGAGCCATGGTTATAGAGATTAGGTCATTTATTTAACTGGTTTGGCCTAGACTATAACCTAGGGACCCTGCATTTAGAGAAAACAAGACTTAGGAAATTCTTGCATACTGTATTCTGTATTTGATCATTGCACTAACCGATAACTTTAATTGGTCATGATCAGAATGCCGCCATGAAGACAGCCTCCCTTGTTACCTGTACAATCACAAGACTTGGCTCCACACTCCTCCACACCGTCACCAAATGATTCACCACCGCCACCTCCTCCACCTCCTCCTCCTCCTTTGATCTCTCAACCATCTAGCTCGGGCACAACACCGATAATGGATCCTGCCACTATCGCCATGATGACTTTTCTGAGTAACCAGATGACCAACCAAATGAAGGTGGCGATACCGGAGATGTTCCTCCGTCTCCGCAACGAAATCAACAACACTGGCAACTCATCAGGGGAAGCCAGTGGAAATACTGGAGGTTCGTCCCATTACTCCTACAAGTCATTTGTAGGATGTAAGCCACCCAGCTTTAGCGGGTCTGAAGGAGCCGTTGGATTAATCTAATGGATTGAAAAAATAGAAGCCACTCTGGATCTTTGTAGCTGCCCAGAGCACCACAAAGTCCGCTATTCAGTTGGAACATTCAACAAGCGGGCTTTGACTTGGTGGAACGGTCAAGTCAATGCTAGAGGAAGAGAAGAAGCTATGGCCATGCCATGGGAAAATTTCAAGACATTACTAAGAACAGAGTTCTGCCCCAAGAACGAGTTGCAGAAACTGGAGGTTGAACTGTCCAACCATGTAATGAAAGGGGCTGATCATATGGGGTACACTACTCGTTACCACGAGTTAGTTGCTTTGGTGCCAGACATGGTGCCAACTTTAGAGAAGAGGATAGACAGATATGTAGGCGGACTTCCCGTCTGCATTCAGGGCATGGTTGTTTTCGCCAAACCTACCACTATCGAGTCTGCAGTGAGATTGTCCGGGAAACTCACTGACCATATGGTAGCCTCCAGAGTTCTGAAAAAGGAGGCTAACATCGGTAAACGCAAGGAAGAGTCTTCAAGGAAGCCACACCACCAACAACACCAGAAGAAGAAACAGAAGTCAATCAAGAACTACACAGTGGCCATTCCCCTACAATAAGTAGCAGCACCACCACAACACCCTAACAAAAGACCCTACACTGGATCGTTTCCTCTGTGTGCCAAGTGTCAATATCATCATACTGCTGACACTCCCTGCAAGCAATGCACGGGATGTGGACGGAAGGGCCATTAGGTCCAGCATTGCAGGATGACACCTAATCAAGCAGTCAACAATGCTGCTATGGCTCTCCCTCCACCGGCCAACCAGAACAATGGTGGATGCTTCAGTTGTGGCGAACAAGGCCACTTTGCAAAGAACTGCCCAAAGAAGGCACAACAGGCAGTGCAAGCTCCTCGTGGAAGAGCTTTTGTCATTGGAGACCAGCCGCACACCAGGACCCAAATGTGGTCACTGTACGTTTCTTTTACATGAATTTTATGCATCCGTTTTATTTGATACTGGTGCGGATCAGAGTTTTATCTCTACCGATTTTGCATGTCAATTAGATTCTATAGAGGAACAGTTAGATTCCCCTTATATTATAGAAGTAGCCAACGGGAAACAGATCACCGTTAGTACGGTTTATAGGAATTGCCCGTTGACACTTAACGATCATACATTCACCATCGATATGATACCGATGGAGTTGGATAGTTTCGACATCATTGTTGGAATGGATTGGCTTTCCTCTAATCGAGTAGAAGTCATCTGTTCTGAAAAGCTGCTTCGTATTCCATTGACGAGTGATCGTTTATTGGAAGTTAAAGGGGATCAAGCAAAACGCAGTGTCAAAATCATCTCTTGTGTAAAAGCACGTAAGTGTCTACAGAAGCGGTGCGTTGCATTTCTGGCTCATGTGGTGGAAAAGGAGAAGGACAAGAAAAAGATTCAAGATGTACCTGTGGTGAAAGAATATCCTAAAGTGTTTCCTGAAGATCTACTTGGCTTGCCTCCTGCGCGACCGGTAGAGTTTCGTATTGACTTAGTTCCTGGAGCAACTCCTGTTGCTAAATCTCCTTACAGGTTAGCACCTTCAGAGATGCAGGAATTGTCTAATCAGTTACAGGAGCTACTTGATAAAGGTTTCATCAGACCAAGCTACTCACCTTGGGGAGCTCCGGTTTTATTCGTGAAAAAGAAGGACATATCGTTCAGAATGTGCATAGACTACAGGAAACAGAACAAACTGACCATCAAGAATCCGTATCCATTGCCGAGGATTGATGATTTGTTTGACCAACTTCAAGGAGCTCAATACTTTTCAAAGATTGACTTGCGAACCAGATACGGGCATTACGAATTCATGGTGATGCCATTCGGATTGACAAATGCACCAGCGGTTTTCATGGATCTCATGAACCGAGTGTGCAAGCCGTATCTAGATCAATTTGTTATTGTTTTTATTGATGACATCCTGATTTATTCTAAGAGCAAACAGATCATGAACAACACCTTAGAAAGATCAAGGAGCTATTGAAGAAAGAACAACTCTATGCTAAATTCTCCAAATGTGAATTCTGGCATAGAGAAGTTCAATTTTTGGGTCATGTGGTCAACAGCAAGGGAATACACGTTGATCCTACCAAGATCGAGGCGATAAAGAACTGGGATACTCCGAAGACACCGACGGAGATACGGTCTTTTCTGGGAATGGCAGGTTATTACAGAAGGTTTATTTCAAACTTTTCTAAGATAGCTTTGCCACTCACCAAACTAACTCAGAAAAGTGAACCGATTGTCTGGGAGCAGAAGCAAGAGGATGCTTTACAGACCCTGAAACAGAAATTATGTGATGCTCCAATTCTATCTCTCCCAGTAGGCTGTGATGACTTTGTTGTATACTGTGATGCTTCCCATCAGGGACTCGTTTGCGTGTTAATGCAACGAGACAAAGTCATAGCCTATGCATCAAGACAGTTAAAAGTTCATGAGAAGAACTACACTACTCATGATCTTGAACTGGGAGCTGTAATCTTCGCGTTGAAGATTTGGAGACATTACTTATATGGCACCAAGTGTACCATATTCACTGATCACAAAAGTCTGCAACATATCTTTGATCAGAAGGAGCTCAACATGCGACAACGTCGTTGGGTCGAACTTCTGAATGATTACGATTGTGTGATCAAGTACCATCCGAGAAAGGTGAACGTTGTAGCGGATGTCTTGAGCCGGAAGGAACAGGTTAAACCCCTACGTGCTCGAGCAATGGGGATAACTGTGCAGACTAGTTTTAGGGACAATATTATTCAAGCACAACAAGAAGCACTTGACCGAAGTAATCTAAAGAAGAAACTTGACTGTGGGGCAGAGAAACTCTTTGAGACTAAGCCTGATGGAATGATCTACTACCACGATCGTATATGGATCCCGGCAGTAGACGAATTGAGAGGACTTATCTTTGATGAAGCACACAAAACTAAATACTCTGTTCATCCAGGCGCTGATAAAATGTACCAAGACTTGCGTGGATTTTATTGGTGGCCGGGAATGAAGAAAGATATAGCTGAGTATGTCAGTCGATGTCTAACGTGTGCGAAGGTAAAGGCGGAACACCAGAGACCGTCTGGTCTACTGTAACAGCCTGAGATTCCGCTTTGGAAGTGGCAACAAATAGCTATGGATTTCATTACCAAGCTACCCCGCACTTCCAGTGGCATGGTACAATTTGGGTGATCATTGATCGTTTAACCAAATCTGCTCACTTCTTGCCTATGCGTGAGACTTTCACGATGGACAAACTGGAAGACTGTACATCAATGAGATAGTGGTACGCCACGGAGTGCCATTGTCTATTATATCTAATAGAGACAGCAGATTCATATCCAGGTTCTGGCAATCACTACAGAAATCTCTTGGGACACAGTTGAATCTAAGTACAGCTTACCACCCACAAACGGATGGTCAAAGTGAACGTACGATTCAGACCCTGGAGGACATGTTAAGAACCTGTGTTTTGGATTTCGGTGGAAATTGGTACTCTCATTTGCCACTGATAGAATTCTCCTACAATAACAGCTACCACAGCAGTATCGGATGTGCACCATTCGAGGCTCTTTATGGCCGGAAATGTCGATCACCGATCTGTTGGACTGAAGTGGGAGATAATCGTATAACTGGGCCAGAGCTTATTCAGGAAACCACTGATAAGATTTCCCAGATTCGAAGGAGACTAGAAGCTACTAGAAGCAGGCAAAAGAGTTACGCAGACAAACGGCGCAAACCGTTGGAATTCCAAGTGGGAGACCGTGTTATGTTGAAGGTATCCCCATGGAAGGGCGTAGTTCGCTTTGGGAATAAAAGAAAGTTAGCACCACGGTATGTAGGACCGTTCGAGATTATCGAACGTATTAGTCCTGTGGCATACAGACTGAGATTACCAGATGCACTCAGTGCGGTGCATGATGTATTTCACGTCTCGAACTTAAAGAGATGTCTTGCCGATGAATCACTTGTTATTCCAATTGAAGAGATTCAAGTGGATGAACACCTACATTTCATTGAGGAACCTTTAGAGATTATGGATCGCAAGGTTAAACAACTGAGGCGAAGCCGTATTCCGATTGTAAAGGTTCGATCGAAGTGATCAGATTGTTTACATTGCACCTGATATAAATGAGAAATGCTAAATATATTAGAATTACAAAGTTAAATTACATTCGTATCGTTCATAATTTAACAATTGTGTACTCTGTAACATCAGTGCCGGAACCGTCACCGGAACAGTGATCGCAACAATGCCATGAACAATAACCAGGTAGAAACCGCACATATTTCATGCTATTTCATATTCATATCAATAGTCAAAGTCATTTCGTGTTATCAAACCACAAGTTTGTAAACAGTTAACAGAAACCAAGTTCAGAACAATGGTTCTTGAGTCAGATAATTATCTGGCAATATAGAACCATCATGGGATTATTTGTTAGGATTTATTATGTATAAACGTATGTGAGGCATTACAGAACAAAACAAAAGGATGTTGTTAAGTGAATACTAAATTTACGGGTTATTTGTATAGATGACGATCTGTATGAATATATCTGAAAGTTTAACGTTCTGAATAATATTCAATAATTAGAAAACAATATTGAAAAGTATAGTTATCGTCGTGTTCGTACGGGTGACGATTCGAACGAATACGCGCGACGACTGTACGATTCGATTTAAACGGTAAATTAATATTTAGAAAATTGTTAATAAATAAAAAGATATTAGTTAATTTATTAGGAATCACAACTTTGAATAATTTTATAAATTCTATTTTTATAAACCGTGTCGTTTCATAGCGAAAACTACGCGAAACCGGCATTTTACGCGAAACCGAACGACCGGGTATTTTTCCTAAGCCTTTAATGAGCCATTATGGCACAACAACCACCAGCAAACTCACCTTTCTCTATCATTTTCGTTTTTTACACTCTCTCTCTAGAAAGAGTTTTTCTCCACCTTCTCACTAGGAGATCTCTTGCGAATCTTCATTGTTTCAAGTCTATTTGGTGTCAAAACGTTCATCTCTTCGCGTAGATCGCGAAAGTACAAGGAGTTCCAGCTTACATCCAGTTATTTCGAGGTAAATCTCAGTTTATAATCCGGTTTTTAGTGAAAATGTCGACACCTAATATCCTTTGATGTCGGACCCAAACAAACACTCATAGGCATGCACATCAACACATATGTACGATTAGGAGAGGGTAGGAATTTCTTTGTAACAGGTCTGGATCATGGAAGGAAGTAGCGTTGCAGGTTCGTGAAAGTGGAAGTGGGTAATTACAGGTTCGTGGGTGAAGTTCCTGATGGCGCCGAACCATTCTACACTAAGCCGAACCTCTTGTTCATGTGGCCGAACCTTTGTGGACTGCAACGAACCTGCTAACTCTGAGTCACGAACCCTGTAGACTACCGCGAACTTGTGACTACCATGCACCGAACCTGTTGCATCAACTAACCATGGACGATCCCTCCTTTGCCAGCCGAACCCATAGGCCTTGCCGAACCTTTTCTACCTGCTGGCCGAACCCTAGCAGCGAACCATATTACTCACGAGCAACAGTGGAATGCTACGAACCTAGGACAAGTAGAAGATGACCGAACCTTTGGAAAACCCCGTAATCATTCACGAACATAGGGACTTTTAAAGAGAGCAACGAACCTTAAAGGCCGAAACCTAATGGGTCGTCCAGCCCTACTATGTTCGAACCTTAAAGGTTGTGGGAGATGATGTCTTAGCCGAACCCTACACTACTCAAGCCAACCGAACCTATGGGATAGGCAATAGGTTCGCTGCCTAATTTGGACACCAAGCCTAGGACTATCAAAGACCATAGTTTTTATCGTGCATGGGGGTGTATGAACTTGTACATGTATAATATAAGTTGTATGTGCGCATAGGGATGACTAAGAGGAGCAAATTTCATGCAAACATACTTTAAAATGAACTAAGACCTCATTATCAAACAACAAGGATGTTAAGGGTTGGTGTTGGGTTAGTTATTGCCACTAACTTAAGAACAATATTTATATGGATGGTCAACCTAGACAAATTGATTCACTATAACATATTACTTAATGATTTTAAGGTAAGAATATGGAGATTAGGGTTGGTTTAATCACTAACGCTACCTTAGGAAAAACAATAATATGGATAGAAGGCTTAAATGAATAAATTATCTATATCAAATTGTTCAAAGGACATGAATTACAATCAAGTGTCAATCAAATACAATCACCGGGCCTAAGTGGGCCTAATGGGCTTGATTAAGGCCGTCATGTGTCAAATGTCATGAAAATTCAAGTAATAACATGTTTTATAAACCTATTAAATTTGAATTAAATGATTTTCTAAATCTTACTAAATTTAAATGGAATTTACTTATAAGGGTGGAGTCAAAGATTTATTATGATTATTTTGTTTGGGAAATTGTTGTAAATGGACAATATAATTGTCTGGATTTGAACAGAAAACAAGGGAAACTCTGCCCAAATTTTGTAAAAATTTAAAAGGAAGTTATTAAAATTAAACATAGGAATTGGGGTCATAAAAGGGTAATTAAGTTACATTAGATCATAGAATCACTAAGTAAAGTAGGACACTTAGTTACACACACACCGCCCAAACCTTAGACGCGACGACTATTACACATACTTATCGTATTCAAACTCTTACAAAACAACTCAGGAACTTGAAGAAACTTAAGCTATGACAAGAGCGCGCATTTTGTGTTAGGTCATTTACATAGCAGCACAGGTGAGTTCATTGCCCCTTTTTCTAACATTTTTGTTTTAAAACGCGGGGCTGAGAAGCATACGTAAACTGCTTTATTTAAATTGTTTACTTAAATGCTTTTATTTAACATATGTTTTATATGTAAATTGTTAACCTGGAATCATGTCTAGGTGAATTTTATGCAGGTTTACTAAAATCATCTACTTATAATTTAAGTGGATAATTGGGTTTAAGTAAACATTTTCAATAAATCAAACGAAACATTTTGACGAAACAAGTGTGTCATTTCAATGAATCAAATAAAACATTGTGACGAATTAAGTGGGTGATTCCAACGAATCAAGCAAAACATTTTGAAAATTCAAGTGTGTGAGTTCAACGAATCAAACGAAAGTATTTTGACAAAACAAGTGGGGAAGTTCAACGAATCAAACGAAACTATCTTTGCTAAGTTAATATTAGATGTTCAACGAATCAAGTGTTTGATGAAAAACGAATCAAGAGTACATTTGATCAACGAATCTAGTATTCCATGATCAACGAATCAAGTACATCTTGTGACAGAATCAGACGAATCAATAAATCATTTTCAAGGGAAAGTCTGGGAAATATCAGAGATAACATATGCCAATACAACGCATCAAGAACGAAACAAGAAATCCTACATTTCAAGAAGTCCTAGCTAGACCATTTGATTTGTAGGTCATATGTTGGATGATATTTTCAGAATTCCCTAACTACTAAGTACCTTGATTGACAGATTAGTCTACTCGAGTTGACCAAGGCCCAATCATTAGGACTTAGATTTTATTAAATGTTTATTATTTATTTAATTAAGCATTTATAACTGTTTCTACAATTGCTGTGGTTGATCATATTGTGTGATGAACTTATGAAATCAATATGGATTTCAAATGATTGTAATTACAGGGACAAAGAACAGAAGGATTTTTGGGTTAAATGAGAAGGGTAAAAATGCTTAACTATCATTAACAACAGTGTCATATACGGATTAGTATGTGATGGGACGGTGGCTGGGCGGGCGGTAAGTTCGACCCTACATATGCCCTATATATAAGCATACCGATCCGGATATTACATGTGGAGTTAATGAGGTTAAGGTCTTTACCGGAAGAGGTTTACAAATCATTTTCAAACTTTAAAAGTATATGAACTCACCAACCATGTGTTGTTTTATTTTTGCATGACTTCTCAGGTGACGAACAGGTCAACTAGGAAGCTTATGTTTTTGGACTAGGACTTCGGATAGAAGACTTAGTATTTTTGGACCTGCATATTTTTGGAACATCAGTACACAATTATTTTGTATATCTTGTGCAGTTACAAGATTGATATCTTATGATGTTTTTATGATAGATTTACATTGTTAAATTATGAAGGATACAGATGTAATTTAACTTTGTAATTCTAATCTATTTAGCATTTCTCATTTATATCCTGTGCAATGTAAACAATCTGATCACTTCGATTATCACTCACGATATCGCGCCCCGAGAACCTTCCGCCCGACAGGGACTCCGATCCAACCCCGCCGGCTCGGGGTGTGACAAACGTCTACATCACCATATTTTGACAATGTTTAAATAAACACATACCTTTACCAATTTGTGACAACCCACCTCGTCCAACGGAAAATTTTCCTTCTTATGATGCTGCTTGTACAAATATGTGTTTGGGTATCATTCCTTTTAAAGGAAGCTTCCTTTTTAAAAAATCTTAGGTGATTTGAGTTAAGGTGTTCAAAAAATAAGTCAAATCTCAAACTTTTGTCTTCATGCTGCCTTCTTATCCCAAGTAGAGCCTTCAAAATATCAAGAGGCTTTAAAAGATAATAATTTGGTGGAAGCTATGCTAGATGAACTACTATAGTTTAAAAGACAAAATGTTTGGACCCTTTGTCCCTTACCGAAAGGAAAATACCCAATTGGAACAAGATGGGTATTTAGAAATAAAACGGATGACAAGGGCATCATAGTCAAAAAAAAAGCCAGATTGGTAGTTCAAGGTTGTTGCCAAGAGGAAGGCATTGACTACGATGAAACCTTTTCCCATGTAGCGAGACTTGAAGAAATAAGACTCTTTTTTGCATTCGCTATATCCCATAAAGTAAAGGTGTTTCAAATGGATATAAAAATGCTTTCCTGTATGGAACTACAAAGGAAGAAGTCTATCTTTGTCAACCACCTGGTTTTGACAACGTTCATCATCCTGGGTGGGTATACAGACTAGACAAAGCCCTGTATGGTTTAAAACAAGCACCAAGAGCCTGGTATGACACACTTTCTCAATTTCTTCTTTTAAATAAGTTCACCAAGGGAGCTATTGATAAAACTTTATTTGTCAAGCAGGTAGATAAGGAACATTTGTTCGTTCCAATTTATATCGATGACATTATTTTTGGATCAACAAATCCTCCTTATGTGAACAAATCTCTAAACTAATGTCTTCTAAGTTTGAAATGAGTGCTTTAAGTGAATTAAAAACATTTTTAGGACTTCAAATCAAGCAAACTCCCAATGGGATTTTTATTCATCAGTCTAAGTATTTAAAAGATCTTTGAAATAAATTTGAAATGACTGATTGTAAAACAATCTCTACCCCTATGGCAACTACCCCCGGAAAAACACCAGATGATGATGTTGAACCTATAGATCATACTCTCTATAGGTGCATGATTAGATCTTTGATGTGCCTTACTGTATCAAGGGCAGACATCATGATGCCACATGTGTATGTGCTGGATACCAATCTTGTAACACCTCGACCGATGGCGGATAACTTCAAATGAAGTATTTACACAAAAATCATGTTTGTTATGATTCAAATATAATGATTACTCAACAAATATAGCTAAATTAAATAAACCCTAATCTTCATTGATTTAGTTAATTTAACTAAGTCCGAGACCCTATATGATGAAGTCCAAAATATGTAGAGCTACCCTGCTCTACCTGCTTTTCTTCATTTCCTGAAACATGTAGAAAATGAAGTGTCAACTATGGAGGTAGTTGGTGAGTAATCATAAGTTTTTAATTATTCCAAAACATTTATGAAAGTTTTAAGAATAACTTGTGTGAACTTGAAATGTAGCATCAATCTATATAACCACAACAAACACACCAAGTCAAATAATCCAATTTATTTAAATAATCACAAGTAATCATTAAAATTAAGTCCAATCATTCTCAATCAATCATCTCAACTCAGCAACCATCATTCATCACAATATTCTGAATATAATATACTACGGAGGACCTCAATCAACTAAATCAACGTTAGAATCATCGCGAAGGACAGCAACCAACTCAATCAATGATGTTCCTAATAATGATAATTATCAATGTTGTGCACCTCGGAGGACCAAAGTCACTCAATCAACAGTGGAATCATCGCGGAGGACCGAAGTCAAGTCAATCAACGACAATTCTATCAACGCAGAGGACCGAAGTCAACTCAATCAATAATGACTCACTGAATGTATATCATCCCATAAACACAACTCATCTCAATAATCATGTCTCGAATAAAAATCTCGGTTCCACAATTGTTATATCAAAAATAGTTTATTTTGGTATACTTGTTTCAACCCTGAGTTTACAAACAACAGATTTAAAATAGGGGTTATGAGAACTCACAATGATGTCTTATGTTTTCAGTGTACGGTAGAACGCATGCTCACTATTGCAGAATTAATGGTGACTTAACAACCTGTGTTAGATTGAATATTGTTTGCAACTTATAAGTACTAGTTATGATTTCATAGGTTAACCCTAAAGTTGGTTAACTTTTATAACTCTTCATTATTTGATTTGATCTAGTTCAATTCGTGATGTAAATACGCTAATACTTAACCAATATAGGTTAAACATTAGTATAATGTACATTCTTGGTTTTTATGTTTGAACTTGGCTTAAACCTTAACAAGTTTCATCAGATTTGAAATCGTCATAATTCACTTAGTATTTTACCCATATGTTAACCTAAAATGGTTATCATTATCAAGTGTGTTCACCATAAGAACTAAATCATTTCGTAGGTTGCAAGTGGGTTTAAATAATATTAGGTTAATCTTTTAAAGTATTTCATCAACTTTGAAGTAAAGTTACCTACTTTATTTTACAAATATCTTTTTTGCTGTCTTGATTAGAAATTGAATGTATTATAAACATTTGATATGTTTTAACACTATGTCTATAATTTAGAACCCTTGTGTTAAGTTTGCCCGTGTGTTTAGCCAATGTTTAAGTAACCTAGGTGAGAGTACCTACAACCAATTGCACCCAAAACCAATGGTTCCCGATCCATCTATTTGAAAGAATAAGGGTTCTAGGTCTTGCATGGGGTTCTCGGTCCTATATGCATTACATTAGTGTATCCTTGGTCAAAATGGTCAAGCTAAATGGGTTCTCGACCAACGATCTTTGAGGATTAAGTGTTTTTGGCCAGGGATATTAAAAATTTTGGGTTCTCAGCCAAATATGGTTTCTCGGCCATCCCAAAACAAATGGAGTTATCAGATAATCAAGGGGGTTCTCGGCCAATGTACTATGTTCCGGATCGTACCCATCTCGTCCTAAACCCCCAGCCCCAAACACCATTTCCAGATTGTTGCAGGTCCAAGTTATAACCATTTTTAAGTTCTTTAAGCTCCAATCATTCACAAAAATTGTTTTATGCTGAAGAGATTCTATGTTTAAGAAAACTCATGTGAAGATGGTGATGGCAACTGGTTTTCAATTTTCCGAAAACACCAAAAAGAATAATACACAGATCTACGTGAAAAACAAGTTCTCAAGCTTGAAATCTTCGTGGGTTCTTGTTCTCCTTGATTACACGAATGTTTTGCAACAAAAATCAACCAAAATGGGTGTGTTTTGAGTGTGTTAGGGTAGAGAGAAGTTAGAGTGAGAAAGAGTGGCCGGAAATTCAAGTTTAGATAGAGAGAGTGTGAGATTGAAAAGTGAAGGAGAAGGAGACACTTGTCTCACCCCGAGCTGGCGAGCCAGATCATGTGTCCCGTCAGGCGGAATGGTCCAGGGGCGCGATATCGGGAATGATAATCGTGATGATCAGATTTTTTACATTGCACATGATAGATAATGAGAAACTGCTAAATGAAAATAGAATTACAAAGTTAAATTACATCAGTTTTGTTTATAATTTAACAATGTAAATCTACTATCAACATCATAATTCTTCTATCTTGTATCTACTCAAGATATACAAAATAATCTGTAAAATGATATTCAAAAATATGCATATCCAAAATACTAGGTCCTCTATCTGGCATCCTAGTCCAAAAGCAATAACCTCTACTCAGACCTGTTCGTCACCTGAAAAGTCATGCAAAAAGATCAAGTCAACACATGGTTGGTGAGTTCATATAGTTTTATTTTAAAATGAGTTTGAATAAACCATTCAGATGACAACCTTAACCTCACCATTAACCACCTATACCATCTAGTTCAGTATGCTTATATATAGGGCATATGTGAGGTCGAACTTACCACCCGCCCTGCCACCGTCCCATCACATACTAAACCACATGATATATTGTTCCTAGTGAATATCAAGCATTTCATCCCATACCTTCGATTCACAACGTTTTATTACCCTGAAATCTGTTTACCTTGATCCCCCGAAATGACAACCTTAACCTCATCGACAACCACCTATGTTATCCAATCAAGTATGCTTATATATAGGGCATATGTAGGGTCGAACTTATCGCCCGCCCAGCCACCGTCCCGCCACATAACTGACTGCTTAACATATTGTTGTTAATGATAATTAAGAGTTTCATTCCATACCATCGTCATATTAGATTTTGAGTTCCACAAATTGAAATACTACCGATTTCTTGAGTTCATCATGCATTCATGATCACCGATAATATTTGTAGAAACATGATATTAAATGCTTAATTAAATGAATAATTAATCATTTAAATACAACTAAGACATGATGATTGGGCCTTATTTGACTCAATCAATTAGTCTTAGTTGATGGTGGTGTCCAAGTTGTATAGTCTCACACGTGGCCCATATCAGGCTTGACCTAAATGGGTTTACCCGTATGTGTTAGGACTTTCATGATGTGCCCATATCAGCTTGACCTTCAGGTCTACTGTACATGTCGGGACTTTAGGATATCCTTTGATTTTGATCCTCTTTGTTCTCTTGAATTCGTTGGATCGTTTGATTTATGCCCATATAGCATGACTATAAAAGTCTACTATTCATGCCGGGACTTTCCGTGTGTTATCACGTGGTCTCAATCTGCATACAACTGACATCCACCTTAAATTGTTCGTTATTGATTCCATTACTTCTTTGATTCACACACAGATATGATTTCCTTGATTCTACTCCTTTGAATTCCATGGCTACTACACTGAGTTAGATTCTTTGAATTTGATCCTTAGTTTACTTGAACACACACTGAATTTAGATTCCTTGGATCTGATGTTTAGCTTTAGTTTTCTTGATCACACACTTTGTTTAGATTCTTTGAATTAGAACTTTGATAGAATAGTTGTTTGATTTAGAATTATGTCTTACTTATAAAGAGTAATTAATTAATTCATTAAGTACATCTGTATATAGTTTACCTAGACATGAGTCTATGTCACACCCCGAGCCGGCGGGACGGATCGAGTTCCCCGTCGGGCAGAAGGTTCTCGGGGCTCGATATCGTGAGTGATAATAATGATGATCAGATTGTTTACATAGCATCAAATATTGAGAATAACTAAATCACAATAAGCATTAAACTACGATTACAAAGTTAAATTACAAATGTCAATGTTTGATAATTTAACTAAGTAAACCTATCACAAGATATCAAAATAGCTTCACAACGTTCATCAAAACATGTGCTTTTCAAAATATACTAGGTCCTCTAACTGGGCATCCTAGTATGCATTCCTTAGCCTTAGCTTATTCCTGTACGTCACCTGAGAAATCATGTAAGAAAACAAAGTCAACACAATGGTTGGTGAGTTCATATAGTTTTAGTATTTGAAAAATAGTTTTGCAAACCTTTTTGGTAAAACCTTAACCTCATTAACATCACCTGTATCATCCAACTTGGTATGCTTATGTATAGGGCATACGAAAGGGTCGAGCCTACAACCCGCCCAGACGCCATCCCACCACATACTAAGCCACATAGGACATTGCTGTTAATGATAATTAAGCATTTTACCTACCATTCAATTCCATCATAGTTTCAAGCAATCATGTTTAGAAGTTTAAGATATCTACCCAATAGCATTCACCAACCCCCTTCGGTAACAACCTTAATCTCATTAACATCATATGTAATATCTTGATCGGTATGTTTATATATAGGGCATACGAAAGGGTCGAGCCTACAACCCGTCCAGACACCATCCCACCAGATACTAATCCACATATGACACTTTTGTTAATGATAATTAACTGTCTTACCTACCCTTAAATCCCATCATAGCTTTAAGTGTTCTGGTTACGATTTTCAACACGCACATAATAGCATTTGAGTATCAAGTTTTGCGAGTTACCATTATGGACAGCTGAACACCCTAAGGAATTCAGCATCCATCCATAACGGAATTAAATATGACTCGTGACGTCGGTGTTATGATAGAGGAATCCTCAAGATGACACAAAGTCAGCTAGAAGAAGCCAATATCATCCTTGTCACTCATCATAACCATGGATGAATCAAGAAGAACACTGAATGACTAGTAGGGCTTGACCACTGTCAAGACGCGGCTGCCAATTAGTCTGTCTTACACAATTCTGACAAAGAAGAGCACTGTTGACTAGTAGGGCTTGACCAATGTCAAGACGCGGCGGCCAATCAGTCTGTCTTACGATGTCCGATAGCTTGAGCATACAAGTTTAGAACATTCACATAGTTTTACTGATGACTAGTAGGGGTTGACACATAGGTCAACACACGGCGGCAATCAGCCTGTTATCTGAGCATTCCAAGTTTATCAAGCATTCAAGTGTTTCAAGTATTCTAAGCATATCGAGCATTCAAGTGTTTCAAGTACTCCAAGCACATCGAGCATTCAAACATATAATTCTTTATAGCCTTTTGAGCAAGTGAGTCTTTCTGAGTTTATGTTTTCAAGATTACTTAAGTATGGCTTTCAAAATCCTTCCTAGTTTTAGTGTTTGTCTTTCTTATGCATTAAAAACTTCGAGAGTTTTAAGCAAATAAGTATAAGTGTAAACACCATTAGTATTAAGATTAGGAGTATAAGATATTAACTTTTAAAAATAAGTGTATGAAGTATTAGCAATTAAAGTTAGTGTATACAGTGTTAGCCTTTAGAACGAGTGTATCAAGTATTGGCATTTAGTGTGAGTGTTCAAAGCCTTAGCATCGAGCATGTAGTTTAAGCATAGAGTTTAAAGCATAATCATCGAGCATATAGTTTAAACATAGAGTTTATAGCGTAAGCATCCAACATCTAGTTTAAGCTTCAAGTTTGTAGCGTAAGCATCAAGCATATAATTTAAGCATCTAGTTTGTAGCGTAAGCATCAAGCATATAGTTTAAGCTTCTAGTTTGTAGCGTAAGCATCAAGCATATAGTTTAAGCATCCAGCAACTAGTTTAAGCATCTAGTTTGTAGCGTAAGCATCAAACATGTCACACCCCGGGCCGCGGAAACGGATCGGGTTTTCCCGTCGGGCGGAAGGTTCCCGGGGCACGATATCTTGAATGATAATCGAATTGATCAGATTGTTTACATGGCACATGATAAATAATGAGAAATGCTAAGATGACATATAATATAGAATTACAAAGTTAAATTACACAGTACGTGTTCATAATTTAACTAAGTAAATCTACTCCAAAAGAATCGTGTAGTTTCTATCTTGTAACTGTACAAGATATGCAAAAGAGATTCACAATGTCATCAAAATATATGCATCCAAAAGTAAGCTAGGTCTTCTAAAGTCCTCTAGCTTAATCACTGATGCTGGTTAATTAGACCTGTCCGTCACTTGAGAAAACATGCATTTAAACAAGGTCAACACTAGGTTGGTGAGTTCATAAGTTTAGTAATTGAAAACCATTAAATTCTTGCCAATTATGTTCACAGCGTTTCACGCAAATTGTATTGTTAATTGAATCCCATGTTTCACACAATGTCCTCTCCATGGTTGTATGCACAGATAATGTCTCATCCAGTCAAGCATGCTTATATATAGGGGCATACGAAAGGGTCAAGCCCAGACGCCACCCCACCACATGCTTAACTGCACTCGACACTACCTGTAATACAACGATGGATACCCATTTCCTTTCACCCGTGATTTCCCGGTATGTTGATCATAATAATGAAAAGATCTAGAGACATAATTATCTCTGTTAACCATTCCTGATGGAATGGCCGGCATGCAAAATAACCCAATTGTAGGTCCTCAAACTGATTAAGATCCAAACTTTATCTCTGTAAACATCATCATTGATCTCTAACAAGTGCGGAATCCAAGTTAGAAACAAGAAAGCAAGTAGAAAAATGCAAACTTTATAAATATTGCAAAACTTCGAGTACAAGCGCCTCAATACGTCTAGAGAGCGTATGCCTCGGGATTCCAACCTAAACCTGTACAAAATACGTCTATTTATACTAGGCCTAGGTGTACACGAAATCTAGATACAAAAGGTTCGAGTACACGATAACTTCGTGTACTCGAAAAGCTGTACACGAAATTATCCAAAAACTTCCAAAAACTTTGACTCTTCCGGGTTGACTTTGTCAGTCTTCATCGTTTGGCGGGCTCTACAAACTCCCCCTAGACTGGCGAAGTCATCCGATAGGAAGAGTAACACTGTGTGGCCCTGCTCCAGCATATAGCTTCAGCTTCATGGCATAAGCAACAACTCGTGTAAATGGCTTAGCCAGCTCATCATTTCCAGAATGTACTCGTATAGGAGAGTTGTGTAGCTTCATCATGTCATCCTTACCATACTTCAGAAGATCCATAGGGTCAAGAATCATGTCGATGTCATCAATATCGTCCATATTCCTAAGGATGACTGCAGCAAGGTTCAGATCATCAAAATACCAAGATAGAAATTTAGCCAAAGAGTTATCAGGAACTCTGGGTGAGACGGGCACTGCCTGCACTACGTGGGGAGGAGGGTACTTGTAGTACACCCAAGGCTTCCGCGTCTTAGGATCTATGATGCATGAAGAAACAAATCGTCGTCCTTTAGCTGTGCGCATCACAGGAAAGTTCTTCTCACATTGATCTTTAACAAACTTCGCGAATAGATCAGCCTGTGAATCCTTAGACGGGTTAAAGAACATAGCCTTGTCCATACTTCTGATGTCGACCTTAGGCAGTGAACAAAAATCTCTTGGTTTTTTGTAGAACTCGACTTTTCCGCTCATCCGTTTCACCAAGTAGATGTCTCTCGGTTTGTCATACATCCAGCAGCATATATTTGATCTATCATTGCGAACTGCAAAAAGGTTTCGGTCATCAGAAATGAATGTATGCTCAGGATGTTGATCTCCCATTTCTTTGAACCATGCTTCCTTATCTACAGGAGGAGCTGGCGTCCAGTCTTTCTTGCGGTCAAACCAGCTATTTATCACTTCATTCAGTGAAGTGACCTCTTTTCCCAATGCATCGATGTATTTGTGGGCATACAAATAATCAATATAGGGGTCTGAAGAAACGTTGCCAAGGATGATGTTTTCTGGTTCTTCTTCTACAGATGCCCCTGCAGAAGATTTGGCTTGATCGTTCTTTGCATCACTCGGAGATCCAAAATCAAAAGTATCTGGAAGATCATCAAAAATGCTGTCAAGTCTGGATCCAGTCTCGTTGGGCTGTACACAATCGCCAAAAAGGATGTCATCTGGAATGTCTCCAAATAGATCATCATACAGACCAGAAGGCTTTTCGGAAGATGATGGATTCCCAGAGTCTCCACCCTGATCTTTGTCATCAGGAGGACCTTGGTCTTTATCCTTTTCATCTCCATCTTTATCATCTTTGTCGCCTTGGTCGTCTTCATCATCCTTGTCCTTCTTTTCATCTTTGTCTTTCTTTTGAGCTTGTACATCATTTCCATCATTATCATCATCATCACTGTCGTCACTGTCATCACTTACATCCATGACTTCATCTTCAGACTCGGAGACTTCTTCTCCTTTGAGTCGTTTGATATCCCTCTGCATCTTGTGGTTCTCTAACAAAAGAATTCTGATGAATTTCTCATGCGCCTTGACCTTTCCTCTGCACTTGTTCAGATGAGAACATATTTTGATCTTCCCTTCACGCAGGTTCATGATCATTTTGTCTTTTATCTCCGCATCTTTCTCTAACTGATAGACTCGCTCCTGAAGTCCAATGAGATCCACAGGCACCTGTGGAGGTTCGTAAGGTGAATCGGAACGCAAAGGAGATTTTCCTTTGCCGCTTCCGGATTGTGGTGTAGGTGATTTGGCTTTAGGCTGAATGGTGACTGATGGACGTGTGGAGGGAACTCGGATGATGAGTTTGGTTTTCGAAGGTTTGGATGTAGGTTTAGGTTGTTGTGGCTTAATGGGTTGAGAAGGTTTAGGCGGTGGAGGTGGTTGAGTGACAAGCGGTGGTGAAGGTGGTTTTGTGACATGAGGTGGTGATGGTGGTAATGTGACATGAGGTGGTGATGGTGGTAATGTGACATGAGGTGGTGATGGTGGTAATGTGACATGAGGTGGTGATGGTGGTTTGGTGACGGGAGGTGGTGATGGTGGTTTTGGTGACGGGAGTGGGTTTAACGGGTGCCTGTGTCATGACAGCAGCAGCTGAAGAGAAAGATAAACTTGAGAACATCTTTTGAAGTCGAGGATCTCTGGTTCTCTTAGCCATTGTCTTTTGCCTCTTCTTCTTTGGCGAAGACTCAGGAGTTGGAGTGTAATCCGTATCTTGAGCTTCTTCTCGTTCCTGTCTGGTTGGTGGCTTTTCAGGAACAAAATCTTCGCTTGAAGAAGATGAAGAATCATTAGCAGCAGCAGCTTTACTAACTTTAACACTTGAGCCTGTAGCATGAGTATCATGCTCCTCGGCAACTATTGCCACTGGGGTTCCAGGCATGTCTTCATCTACACCCTCTCCCACAAATCTTCCAAACTTGATTAGGGGCCTTTGACCAATGTACTGTTTCTTTCCGCGTTTGTTCATCTTCATGTAGCCGAAGATATCGTCTCGCATCCTTTTAACTTCCAGTGAACCAAATGTGCGTTGCAGGTTCGGATATCTTTTATCCAGGATAATCTGAATGAATCTAGGAAAGGCCAGGAATCTCTCTTTCCTCTTGCCTTTGATGTTCGCGTGCATATCCTGAAAAATCATCCTTGAGAAGTTGAAGTCTTCTCCAAGTGCTAGGGCCACCATACAAGAGCTAAGTGTCTGGTTGAGCACATCATATCCCCCTTTTCGTCCAGAAAGACACTGTGTCACCACGTGGGCAAGATATCTCCAATACGGATGCAGTAGTTTCTTCTCGGTGGGTGGGTAAGCGCCTTCATGTCCCATCTGATAAACAGTTTTGTTTACCAGCTCTTGATCTAGCTCAACAGGATCAGATTCTTTGTCTCCGAACTGCAGGCAATCTCTAATAATTTGCTCTGAAATAGTGATGGAGTGGCCCTGGATCTTTCCGACAATACTGATGTTTCCATCCGCATCAATACTCTCCTCTACTGAGCTCCAGAAGTCTTGAACAAAAGATGTAACAATCAGGGGATACTCCATAATAGCATAGTTAACTGGCGACAAAATCAGTCCTTCAATCATGCTTTTGAACTCGGAGTGCTTGGCTGGCGGTTCCCCAAGAAATGCAGTCATGTTATGATCATGTACGAACCGTAATTCAGCCATCTGAAACAGAAAACTGATTAAGTTAGATGAAGTGTTAAAGAAGCAATACTCAAAAATTTCAAAATTTGTAAAAATTTTCTAAGTGTTGAAGCAATCTCCTCGGAGCAACAGGTGTACACGAAACAGATCGAGTACACGAAGTAAGTTTTGTACACGAAGTGTGTTGTGTACACGAACTGTGTTGAGTACACGAAATGTGATCTGTACACGAAGTTCATTCTGTACACGAAATGTAGTCTGTACACGAAATATTCGTGTACATGAAGTTGAGAAATTTCGTGTACTCAAAATCCTTAGAGAAGTTTATCATTTTGGCTCCTTAGGACTTCTAAACCGATTCAATATACTCGGAATTGAAAGGCGACCAACATATTCACGAATCACATTTCAATTTTAAGCATTTCTTGGTCAATTTGACCAAAAACCTCTCGTACACGAAATTTGCGTATTCGAAAATCATTTTTGACCATAACTTTCGAATCCACGGTCAAAATTTGATAAAACTCTATACCTAAGGTCGCCTAATGATGATCTATAGGATAGCCAGAGCAGAATTTTGAAATCGGGTCTAAAGGTTGAGATCGCCTAAGAAAGAAAGATTTTGTACTCGAAGTGAAAGCTGTGTACACGAAATAAATGGTACTCGAAACTTAATGCTATTGGACTATTTATAGGAAGAATTTCGAGTATGCAATTTTCGTGTACTCGATTTCGAGTACATATACTTATTTTTTTTTTTGCATACTTTGATTTTAAAAATTCTAACTTTTCTAAAATAAAATAAAATAAAATAAAATAAAATAAAATAAAATGAAATAAAATAAAATTTTGAACAAGTTTTAAAGTTTAATCGGTTCAAATTTGTGGGATCAAATCTGTTATCAAAATTTTAACTATGTTCGATAATTTCTTAAAGAAGCACAACCTTTAAATAGCTATTCCCTACCAATTATTTCCACTTGTTATTCCATCTCTTAAAGATCAGTTATATGATCAAGTTTTTCTGAAAATATCTTTTGGGAAATTTGTGATCAATTAGATTGTAAGACTAGATTAATATGCAACCTATCAGTCTTGTTAAATCCTTTGTTTCAAACTATGATTGTGTTTCAACGAACTTCAAATTATTTTGACAGAGTTTTAAGATGAGAAAAGAAAAGAACAGATCTAGTAGGTTTAGAATCAAGAACAAGAAGGGGTTCTATCATCTTGTGCTCATTGGCATCTTTTATTTTCTGATCTGCAGACACATTGGCCTTAACGTCACACATCCAGTTCTTTGCTTACGCAAAACATAGAATGCTTCAGTAGGTATTTCCCGCTCTTTGTTTGCACAAAACATGGAAAATACCCGAGTTTTTTTTCAAACACAATTTCAAGTTTATGGAAACACAATCTTGTTTTGATTCAAGGATTTAAACAAGAAGTCAAATAGTTGTCACACGTTTCTAGTTATCTAATGATCACAATTTCACACTTATTTATTTATTTATATGTATTTTAAGTTTGATCAAGTCTGATTATTTAAGTTTTGAAAAACTCATTTCAACTTCTTAGCATAGAATAGATATTCAAGGTTGTGATTTCTTTTGAAATCATAATAAGTGAAATTTTGATCCTTAGAGATTATTTCACTTCCCAATTTGATCGATTCACTTTGCTTGTCCAAATAAAATCTTTTTGTATTTTCTTAAGTTTTGTAAAGTTAAAATTTAAAAATGTTTTTGTAATTTTCTTTGAATAGCTAGAGACAACATCTCTTTTTCTTAAAATTTCAAAACTTAACTCCCCCTGAACTTATAGATTATCTTAGACTGACTCAAAAACCAACCAAAAATCTTTTTGTTGTTTTTTGTAAATTTTCTGACTCAAAGAATGAAAAATCTTTTTGTTGTTTTTGTAAATTTTCTCCCCCTAAATTTGTGACTATGGGAGGACACAAATTTTAATGTATTTACAAAAATGCTTTTAATTAAAACTTATTAATTTGAGAGAGGCAAGCAGGTGATGGAAGCGTGCTGTATCGAACGGTTTCGTGAAAAGGTCCGCTAGATTGTCATCAGTGTGGACCTTTTCAAGATGAATCAGCTTTCGTTCGAAACAGTCACGGATGAAGTGAATCCTGATGTCAATATGTTTAGTTTTGGAATGTTGTACCGGATTCTTGACGATCTGTAGGGCTGCTTCATTGTCACAATAAATAGGAGAGTCAAGAAAGTTCAAACCGTAATCGAGGAGTTGTTGTTGCATCCAGATAACCTGAGAGCAGCAACTGGAAGCAGCAACATATTCAGCTTCTGCGGTGGATGTGGATACGGTGGTCTGCTTCTTGCATTGCCATGAAACAAGACGATCTCCCAGGTACTGACACCCACCCGTGGTTGACTTCCTATCCAGGTTACATCCACCAAAGTCACTGTCTGAGTATGCAAATAATTGAAACTCAGAGTTCTTTGGATACCAAAGTCCGAGCTTAGGTTTCCCGACTAGGTACCGAAAGATTCTCTTGACAGCTATGAGGTGAGATGCCTTCGGATTTGCCTGATATCTGGCACACTGACATACTGAAAACATAATGTCTGGACGACTAGCAGTCAGATACATCAGAGAACCAATCATCGAGCGATAGAGATGCTGATCAACATCTTCACCTTCCAAATCCGAAGTCAGGATAGGACGTGCAGCCATGGGAGTGGATGCCGGCTTTGACTCCGTCATTTTGAATTTGTTCAAAATGTCTGTGACGTATTTTCTTGATGAATCAGCACACCCTTACAATCTTGCTTTACCTGCAGACCCAGAAAGAAGGTCATTTCTCCCATTGCGCTCATCTCAAATTTCTTCTTCATTACCCCTTCAAATTCCTTGCACAATGCTGAGCTGGTGGAGCCAAATATGATGTCATCCACATAGATTTGAACGAGAATTAAATCATTCTTATCTTTGCGGACGAACAAGGTCTGATCAATAGCTCCACGAGTATATCCATTTGCGAGTAGGTGATCAGTAAGCGTAGCATACCATGCTCGCGGTGCTTGATGAAGGCCGTAAAGAGCTTTGTCTAACTTGTAGACATGCTCTGGATACTGAGAATCTTTAAAACCAGGGGGTTGGCACACATATATCTCCTCCTTTACCTTTCCGTATAAGAAAGCTGTTTTCACATCCATCTGATATACCGTAAAGTTCATATAGGAGGCATAAGCCAAGAAAATCCGTATGGCCTCAAGTCTCGCAACCGGTGCAAAGACTTCTTCATAATCTATCCCCTCTTGCTGATAAAATCCTTGAACGACCAGTCTGGCTTTGTTTCTGATGATTACACCAGAATCATCTCTCTTGTTTCTGAAAACCCATCTGGTTCCTATAGGCAATTTTCCCTTGGGTAGAGGAACCAGATTCCAAACCTTGAGCTTCTGAAACTGCATCAACTCTTCTTGCATTGCCTCAACCCAGCTGGACTCCTTTAGAGCCATTTTGACATTCTTGGGTTCAACCTGTGAAATAAAACAAGAATATAAACAAGAGTTAATAGGACCTGATTGACTTCGAGTGAGTGTCTCTTCAGGCAACGCGTTCTGAACTGTAATGGATTTGCTTCGAGTAAGAACGCCTTCTGAGAGAGGTCCAATAATATTCTCCACTGGATGATTCTTGTTTACACTAAGTGTTGGCACTTCTTCTACAGCCAGATTATCTAGCAGGTTGCTGATGTTATTGACTTGTTCTTCACTTGAAGAAGAAATGTGGTCAATAGGAGCAGTTTCACTTGCTTCAGCTCCAGGATCCACACAATGTTCCTCAGGAATGCTATCTGAGAAGAGTGGATTATCAAAGGTCTGGTGGGAAGAGGATGAGGCTTGATCCGCTTCTGGAAGTGGTTGAACAGACTGAGAAGTGTCAGGTTCTGATGGGAGAACTTCTTGTACAGGGGTCGGCTGAGCTGGAGGGTCACGATTGTACATGCCAGGAGGATCAACTGTCAAATGATTAGGATCATATGGAACATAGTCAACTCTATAGTCCACATCATCACCTTTGTAGAAATCATCCGCTTGCTCAGATGCTCCTGCATTCTCAGATGGAGTGCTGAAGGGCCTAAAAGTGGAGTCATACTCAAACAGCCAGTTTGGACCAGAACCAGCATCAGTAGAGTTCATTTCTTGCCAATCTATGTAGTATGATTCCACAATCATCCGAGTTTTCTTGTTATAAACTCTGTATGCTGCCCTTTCAGACGAGTAGCCCACGAAGTAACACTCATCTGCCTTATCATCAAACTTATGATTAGGCTCTGTATGAAGAAGAGTGCAAGGGCATCCGAATGACTTGAAGTGTCCAACTTTGGGCTTTTGATTGAATAGAATCTCGTAGGGAGTCTTATGATGACGCTTGTTCAGAAGTGCTCTATTTTGAACATAGCACGCAGTGTTAACTGCTTCAGCCCAGAAAAAGATTGGTAGCTTTGATTCTGACAACATCGTTCGTGCAGCTTCTATAAGCGTTCTGTTTCTCCTTTCAGCAACTCCATTTTGCTGAGGCGTTCTAGCTGCACTGTATTGCCTAGCTATCCCTTTTTCATCACAGAAATCTATAAGAGTCTGATTTCTAAATTCAGTTCCATTATCAGTTCTAATCACCTTGACCTTTAGGTTTTTCTGATTTTCAATCAAGGTAATGAACTTCTTCAAAATCTCTGGAGCTTCATCTTTCTTGGCTAGAAAGAACACCCAAGTGAATCTGGAATAATCATCTGTCACAACGAGACAATATGACTTTTTCCCGATACTCATTACGTTAATCGGTCCGAAAAGATCCATATGAAGAAGTTGAAGAACTGAAGAGATGGAATTGAACAATTTTGGCTTGTGAGGTCTCTTGTGTTGTTTCCCTTTCGCACAAGCGATACATTTCTCAATAGTGGAGAAATCTTTAGAAGGTAGACCAATGACGTGATCTCCCTTGGCGAGTCTGTTCAGATTCTTTAGGTTCACATGACCCAGTCTCCGATGCCACAACAGACAATCATGCTCCGATGCCTTAGAAAACAAGCAAGTGTTCTCTGTAAACGAATCTGAGCTCATGTTGATAATGTATGCATTGTTTATCCTTGGAGTTCTCATCAGAATCCACTTCTCAGGCACTACAAAGCCAGGCTTCAGAATAAGACATTCTTTGTTTGTGAAGTGTGTGGAAAAACTCTTATCACAGATTTGAGAAACACTCAGAAGACTGTGATTGAGCTCTTCAACATAGTACACATCTTCAAAACTAAGAGTTCCATTGTGACCGTGCCCTTCATGCTTATCCTTCCTCCCTTGTCTCCAGCAAATGATACATAACCTCCATTGAATGGTGTAACTTCATGCAACTGAGAGAAATCCCCAGTCATATGCCGGGAACAGCCACTATCTACATACCAAACGTGTTTAAGCTTGCTTGGCTTTCCCTGCACAGTGTACATTCAATTAATGAGAAACAGGTACCCAAATCATAACAGATTTAGGTGTTTTGGTAATAGAAGAAACTCTATCCTTGGGTTTGGGTTTGGGTCTTTCTGAATTGAGCTTAATATGTTTTGTCATGCTGCCACTGCCCTGGTCAACTGGTTTTATCTTATTTTTGAAAATTCTTTTATTTTGCTTACGAAAACCATATTGTGTTTTGTTTGATTTCTTATGTCTTTTTGCAGTGGAAGGAGTCTGAGTCTGAGTTCCCTTTTGAGAGGTCGCCTTAGGCTTGGAGGATGGTACAGTCCTCACATGTTTGTTAACTAGTTTAGCCTTAGGTATGACCTTCTGATTCTTCCCATAGAAGAATTCAGTAGGTCGGTGCAGACAGTGTCTAGCAATGTGGCCTGGTTTCCCACATGCATAGCAGCAGACCTTTTGGTGAAATTCAATTGGGTCAAAGGGCTTTACTTCGCAGTTACTTTGACTAGAGAAAGAGGTGGGAATATAAGGTTCACAGTTAGGATTTAACAATGAACTTTCCTCTTTGGTAACTGTGGAATGAGCCGGTGCAGTCTGTGTTGTTAAAGGAGAGAGAGTTGATTTTATAGCAAATGTTTTCTGAAAATGTTTTGGCATATCATTGATATTAATGTTAATTTCATCAAACTTTCTATCAAAATCAATTGTTGGAACAAAAAATGATTTGCTAGTAGATGATGAACAATCTGTGCTCCTCTCTGCACTTCTTTCTACCTTCTCCTCCTTTAAACCTGCAACACTTAGTTTTTCTGCACAAACCTCAGAATCATTAGTTATAACAGGGTCAGCTGTAATCACAACTGGTTCGGTGGGAAAATCACAAGCACGACTAGAATCCAATTCCAAGTCATCAACGGATGTGCTGATTCTTGGCATGCATGAGTAATTTTGGTTAAAAGGTGGTGCACATTCACTATACCCAATTCCACTACCCCTCTTTTCCCGAAATCGCATTGATGTCATATTTTCTAAAATTTTGCTTGAATAATCAAATCTTTCACATTTAATTGATGATTTAGAAAGTTGAGATTTGACTTGATCCAACTCTAGAGTGAGTTCATCGATTTTTCGTCGAGCTTCTCGATAGTTGGACTCTTTATCACTTAGAAGTTCTTTTAGCCTTGCCACATCCCGACCCTCTGCTTCAAGTTTCCTTTTAAAAATTCCTTCATTTTTAAGAAATTCTGAGTTAAAGTATTTAAGTTTGTTTAATTCTTTGATTAGTGATTCATTGTGCGACCTGTACTTAAATACTTTATTTATGCATGAGGTAGAGCAAAGATTTTCAGTTACCTCCTTTTGCTTGTCGTCCACCTCAGCCATGAATGCATGACTCAGAGTCAGTTCCAGTTCCTGCACTTGATCACTCCAATCATAGGAGTCAGTCTCCTGAGTCACCAACGCTTTAGAAGTGCTAGCGCTTCCTCCAGCAGCTGTATTTCCTGACTTCTCTTCAGGCTTCTTTTCTCCCCCTTCCTTAGCCACCTTTGGCTGCTTACATTCCCTGGCAAAGTGACCCGGTTGGTCACAGTTGTAGCATCGTAATTTTGACTTATCAAAGCCAAGCTTCTTTCCCGGAGCGTTTCCAAAGCTGTTTCTTCCATATTTCTTGATGAACTTCTTTGCTCTGAACACAGCCATTGCCATCTGCCATGAGATATCCATTTCTTCAACATCAGCTGGATTAATCTGCTCTAGATTGTCTTGAGTGAGATTTGAGGGTGCCAATTCTCCTGCAATAAAAGCATTGTAGCTATTTATGAATCCCTTAAATAGCAGTAGATTTTCTTCACTTTCTGGATTGACTTTAGGCACTGATCCAGCTTGTCCAGATGACAGAAAAGCAGTCTCAAAAGGAACTCCATGAGAAGAAGGAGGCTGATAATGATGCATTCCTGATGATTGATGATTAATTGCTGATAGAAGAGCAGAGTTTTCAGAAGTAGGTGCAATGCCCATTGAGCTGGCATGATTCAGTGCTCTCTGCTTATCATCCATGTCATACGAGTTGATGATTGAGATCAGCTCACTTAAAGAAGTCTTGTACATGTCCTTGGTCCGTTTGATAGTTGTACAGTTAGAGTTCCAAGTGTAAGGTAGTGAATTCAGCAGCTTCTTGTTTACCTCTCCCTTAGTCATCTCAATCCCAGAACTAGTCATCTCAGTCATCAGATGAGTGAATCTGTTGAGTTGTGCTTCGAGAGACTCTCCCTTAATATGATTAAACATGTTGAACCTTTGTCTGAGCATGTCCTTGCGACTCTCTCGCATGTCCTCATTTCCTTCAAATCTTTCAACTAAGGCATTCCAGAGTTCCTTAGCAGTCTTGTGTTCCTTGAATCCGTGAGCAACATCTGTTGACAAAGCCATTGTGATCGAGGCATATGCCTTTTCATCCTTCTCCATCATGAGTATGTCATTGTCAGTATACAGTTCTGGATCCTTTGGAACGAGAGGACCATTGAGCTCACTCTGGAATGAAGGTACAAAGGGACCTTCTTCAATTGATCTCCAAAGCTTTGGGTCGGTATACTTGATAAATGACTGAAATCGAAATTTCCAGTCTTGAAAGTTATCTCCTGACACGAGCCTTGGTGGATTTGTTCCGGTGCCGATCTCATTGTCAAGACTGAGCAAATTAGACAAATTTGTCAGATTCTTTGTACCCATTGTGAGTCTGAAAAATTTCTAAGTGTTGTACACGAATTCCCTGTATTTCCCTGTAGATGATAGTCAATAAAGCTGCCAGAAGTGAACAACACTCAAAATTTTGGATGTAATCGAAATTGAGTACACGAAACTGATGTACACGAAACTGTGTATTCGAAAGATTTTGCTGTATTCGAAACTTTGTGTACTCGAAACTCAATCTTGTACTCAAAATTGATGTTGTACTCGAAACTCTCTGTATTCGAAATCTAACTGATCTTCAAACACTCTGCCTATACTCGAAATAGCTGAACTATAAAAATTTTGAACTCGAAAATACTTAAGAAAAATTTATAAAATTATTTCTTAAGATTCAGAGTCCCAAATTTATGCAGTAGCTAGTAGGAGTAAAGAAGAATGATAAAGTAGCAAACTTGCCTAGAAAAGTTGTTACCTTGATGATGAAAAGAGCACTCAAGCTCTGATACCACTTGTAGGTCCTCAAACTGATTAAGATCCAAACTTTATCTCTGTAAACATCATCATTGATCTCTAACAAGTGCGGAATCCAAGTTAGAAACAAGAAAGCAAGTAGAAAAATGCAAACTTTATAAATATTGCAAAACTTTGAGTACAAGCGCCTCAATACGTCTAGAGAGCGTATGCCTCGGGATTCCAACCTAAACCTGTACAAAATACGTCTATTTATACTAGGCCTAGGTGTACATGAAATCTAGATACAAAAGGTTCGAGTACACGATAACTTCGTGTACTCGAAAAGCTGTACACGAAATTATCCAAAAACTTCCAAAAACTTTGACTCTTCCGGGTTGACTTTGTCAGTCTTCATCGTTTGGCGGGCTCTACACCAATGAATAAAATAAGAGATGTAACCATCTCTGCTAACTGATCCTTACGGATTAGCCGGTGTGTAAAATAAACCAATAATTGAATAAAGAGACATAAAATCTCTGTTAGCTATTCCTTACGGATTAGCCCGGCATGTAATATAACCCAATGATATAAGTAAGAAACGAAATCGTTTCTGTTAGCTATTCCTTACGGATTAGCCCGGCGTGTAAGATATCATACTCGATATCTAGAACGAAACTTAATAGTTTCTGTAACTAATCATTACTGATTCGTCCGACGTGTAGAATACCCAAACAATTGAATAAAGAAACATAATAGTCTCTGTTAGCTATTCCTTACGGATTAGCCCGGCATGTAAGATATCATACTCGATATCTAGAGCGAAACTCAATAGTATCTGTGACTGTCAGTACTAACCAGTCCGGTGTGTAAGATATCATACTCGATACCTAGGTAGGGACATAATAGTCCCAGTAGCTGTCACCCATATCCAGCCCGGTATGTAAAGTGCCCTACTCATGATTCCTAGTTAGAGACGTAATAGTCTCAGTAGCTGTCATTTATGATCAGCCCAGTGTGTAAGATATCCTCCCACGATATCTATTGTAATGAACTCGTTTCCTAGATTTTATACATGATATTAATTTGATTGATAGAACCTCTCGTGCTCGGCGTGATTTCGTTTGATTACCCCCACGTTCTAATGATTAATGTTAGTGATTACCCGACTGATCTATGGTTGTGTAACCGACATCCTCTGACAGTTATAAGATGTTCTCTAAATAGAGTCTTAGTAAGTAATGATGGTGTGTATGGGAAATGCCACCCCAAAAGCGTGTGCTTGCGATATCATCCTCGATATCACAAGTAAATGTCTCAACTGTTATCTCAAAGTTGAGTGTTCTAACGATCTTGAACAAAGTGTTGTAAGAACATGTCTTATACACAATGTTAATAATGTGTGAATGATCTTGTTATCATGAAGTTACATTATCATGATTATCATTCTTGTTATTTGTAATTGTTGTTGGTATGTTATCCCATGGTTTTCCCGTTGTACTATCGTGTAAGAATAATAAACAGTGGCAAGATATTTTCTTAGCAACTTATATTATTCTTGTGCATACATGTATCAGGAAGCTATAATGGCATGTATCTTCCTAATTGTCTCAAGTATGATAATATCAGACAAGCAAGCATGTAATGATCAATGATAATAAAGATAAACAATATTTATCTAAATCATGAAATAAGCAATATGTGAATAGAAACTTTTAAGTAAATAAAAGTTTTGCATGTTTCTCAGCCCCGAGCTTTGAAATCAGTAAAGATTAAGAAAAGGGGCATATGAACTCACCTTGTGTATGAAATGGTTGACTTAGCTTAAATGAAGAATGTACGCGCTCTTTGTTTGTACTTGGATTTGCTTTCACGATCCTGTATTGATTTCATGTGATTGTAACTTATAAGTATAAGTCTTTGAGTATATGTTTGTGCATGTGTTTGTGTTAGCCCTTAAAGTTGGCTAACACTTGCTAGTCTCGGTCATCATTCGGCCTCGGTTCTCTTGTTATAGATTATACTAAAACTTAATCAAACTAGATTGAGCTTAGTATATCTCATTATGTGCTTTATGTTTAACTTTGTTTTGACCTCGTCATATTGTGTGAACTTGATCACTAATATAGTTTACAAGCACAAACTTATATTTTTTTATTAAAGGTCATGAACCCTTAATATCTTGTAAAGCATTTTGATTGATTCTTGTTTACATTGCCTAAACCCTTTGAGACCACCTCTAGTTCATGTTAAAGCCACAGTTTTCCATTTATTAAGTTGTTATCATTTTCAAAAGTCAAGGTTTTAGGCTTTACGATTGTAATTAATCCAATCCCCATGCCACCTTTGTAGTATCCCAATGGTTTTCTTGTAATTAAATCGATGCATGTTATTATAGACTTAGTATGTTAAGTTATACCCTTAACCATGTGGGCCGAAACCCTTGGGCCGAGATAAAAGGTTTTGGGCCAATAGGTTCGCATGGGCCGAATGACATGTAATTGGGCAATTTGATTGGGCCAAGCTAGTGGACCGAACCATTGGCCAGGGGCTGGACGAAGTGCCCTTGGGCCACTTGAATTACATGGGTCGGATTAGCAAATGGGTTAAACTAATGGGTGTGGGCTGAATAAATAGGTGGCCTACGGTAGTCCAATGGGCCAACTGTTTGGTCTTGATTCGATGGGCCTGACCATGGGTCATGGGCCAATCTGTTTCTTTTTGAGGCAGTTAGGGACTAGATTTGGGCCATATTCTTGGGTCAAGTAGAGTGTGGGCCACTGTTGGGCCTGATGGATTTCTCTGAGCCCAAAGCAGCCTTCGTGGGCCAAAGGTATTGTATTTGTTCAAGTGGTGTGTGGGCTAATTCCTTGGGCTTCTTGCACAACAGAGTTGGGCCGTAGGACTGGGCTAAGAACCCCTTAAGTCCACTGCGTGAATCTGGTGGTGTGGGGGAGCTTGGCCGGATGAGAAGGCTCTGGTCAACCAAGTAACTGGCCGAAGGAAAGCTGGCTTAGCTCCAATATAGGCTTCGTCCGAATGTGAGTCGTATGAGGATGTTATGCCGAATGGGATGCGTGCGAATGGCTTACGAATGAAGTCCCACCTTCGGCCGACTGAGGACATACTCCGAATAAGGAAGGTCGAATGAACCATGGTATAGTGCCGGCCGAAAGAGGGGAGCCCAGCGAATGAAGCTTGTCGAATGTGGCCATTCGACCCCTATCCCATTCGGCTGAATGGTTACAACGGTCACTCATTCGCTCGTGTGGTATCTCCAATGGGTTTCACTATTTTGATAGTTTCAAGGTCAAGATTCATGAGGGTTTTAGGTGGTAGTGCTAGTGTGACTGGTTCGGATGATGTAGCGTCAAAAGGATGAAGGTTAGAATCGGTTAGAGGCCATGGTCGAACACAAGGGTAAAAGCCTCAAAATCGCACACTTTGACTTAAATTTTACCTCCGTTCCAGGGGGTTTTAGGGCAGATCCCTTGTACTTTCGTGTAGAGGATGATGAAAGCTTCGATTTGGCTCAAGAATGGAGTGATTTGGTTGAGTATTGAGAGAGATATGTGTGTTTGAAGGTGAAGAAAACCCTAGAAAGGGGGGTCCCGGATTTTGAGTTTTAGAGAGAGGGTGTGGGGGTATTAAATGAGGAAGATGACCTCATTTAGTCCTTATATACCCCACGTGTGTTCGGGTTCGTTTCGGTTGCTCGGTTCGCGTTTTCGTCGCGTTTCCGGAATGTAACGCGCGTAAATAAAAGAATTGTTTTATTTATTTTTGATGAGTTTCAAAATTGTAAAATATTAAACATTTTATTTTATTAATTTTATTATCGATCGTGCCGTGTTTCGTTATCGTTTCGTCAGATCGCGTCACTTACGCGCGTCTTCGTACTGAGCGCTAACTGTACGGACACGATCGTACGTTTCACTTTCTGATTTGGTTTTCTAATTATCAGTTATCGTTCAGAACATTAAACCCACAGATATGTTTGTGTGAATCGTCACCCACGCAAACACACTGTCAGTTTATTATTCTAAAACGACACTGCAAAATCTTATTTGAATTGTGTTTCCTCACTGTCGGACTCAACTAAACATCCTGTTATCACTTTGCTGCCATTTTGAATTGTCGGTCATCTGATTCCTGTCATCTATGGATATCAGATCGCAACCGATTTGTTACTCTTATTCGTTTGAACACTGTTGTTTCTCTTGAGTTGTTGTATTTACTGTATTTAAGTTTTCACTTAAACACATACAACTGTGGTTTGTTTTCTGAGTTTTGTTGTCACACAACTGTTTACGTACTGTATTTACACACAGTACATGGTGAAAGTAAACATACCGTACAGACTTGCCGGACGGTTTGGTACTAGTTTTCACAAAACATATGGTTTAAGCATCGAGTTTGGTACTAGTTTTCACAAAACATATGGTTTTCAAGCTTAAGTGTTAATATAAGCATCATGAAGATGTGTAAAAGCATTAAATAAACATTTCAATAATTGTTTAAAATGTATAACATGCTTCTCAGTCCCGAGGTAAAAAATAATATGTTTGAAAAGGGACAAATGAACTCACCTGTGTTTGAAGTGGTTGACTAATTATAATCAAGAATGCACACGCTCGTTGTAGTATTCGTTTGTTGTGTTCAAGATCCTGTATTGATTTCACGCTGTTGTAAATTATACGTATGAGTCTTTGCATAATTGTTTGTGTATGTTTGTGTTAACCTTAATTTGGCTAACACTCACAAGTTTTGGTCATTATCCGGCCCTGAATTCACTACATTATGTAAGGAAATATTGAATTTCTTTCATTGTTTGCTACTTCTCAACTTGAGGTTTAGTCTAAATATTTTAAACTCCATAAAAATCCTAAGTATTTGCATGGTTTACCTATACAATTTTAAAACATATTTGTAATAACTAACTTGATAATCCATGCATACGTTTATCATTGATTTTAAGCCTTTGTTCGTGTGTTCGTTAACATCTTGAGTTTATTGGGCCGGATAACCCCTTGGGCCATTTATGTGTAAGTGGGCCTATTAGTTATGTGCTTGGGCCCAATGCACAAGGTTTTGGGCTAAATCGAATTGGGGTTTGGGCCGCACAAGGGATGGACCAATTTATAATCTCTTGGGCCTATTAAGTAGTGTTGGGTTTAACCACGAAACCTTGGGTCAATGGTTTATATGGGCCGAGAGAATCATATAGGTCAACCATGGAGTTAAACTGATCGGGGGAACTAGGTCTTCATTTCCAGCGAACCTAGCAACCAAGTGACCATAGGTTCGGCTTCAATGAATGCTAGGTTCGCTAGGGAGGAGCAAGGTTCGGCCAAAGCAGTGCGGCACATGGTTCGTGACTCCACCCTAAGTAACAGCAACATGTAGGTTCGGCTATGGGTTCGTTGTACAGCTCGTGCCTAAGTTCGGGTGGCCAAAGGTTTGGCTATGGAGGTTTGTAACCAGGTGTGAGGCCCCGAAACCGGGCACCTCACAGAGGTTGGCTTTCATCATAACACATAGCTCTTAAACTAAAAACTTTCATAATCATGCAGCGGAAATGTAAACATAGTTCGATAAACAGAAATCAATAATATGTCTGTATCAAATCACATCGGATTGCCAAAAGCCACCGGATCGTATGACTCTATGCCCGAGCTCCATGCCTTCTCTTATCATACCTTCAACCTGACATACATGCTAAATCAAGTCAGCTTACGCTGCTGAGTTCTAGTTTTCATAAAACAACATTAAACATACTTAACATACACATCATTTCATTCACATAGTCCATAACCTTAGCACATAACATCCTTACATCATCATCATCATACGTTCCACTGTTACCATACGAACAGTGGGCTTATGCCGGCACAAGGCTCCATACCCAGTTATAGTCGTGGTTGACTATCATACCCAGTTATAGTCGTGGTTGACTATCATACCCAGTTATAGTCGTGGTTGACTATCATACCCAGTTATAGTCGTGGTTGACTATCATACCCAGTTATAGTCGTGGTTGACTATCATACCCAGTTATAGTCGTGGTTGACTATCATACCCAGTTATAGTCGTGGTTGACTATCATACCCACCCATCACAAGAGCTGGTACATCTTTCATACTTATCCTATAACACGTATAGAAACATCGTTCGTTTGTCATACATGATATACTAGCATTATATCATCTTTTATCATAATCATCATAACATTTACTGCTAACATCATAACATCATTCATAGCAGTCATCATGGCATCTTAGACATGTTATACTAGCATCGTCTCATCATACAATCATAGCATACTGTCATCATGCACAGTTCATCATAACATACTAGCATCATCAGCATATCATAATATCATGTCATCATGCCTACTAATCATACTTCCATCCTAGCAACCCAGGACCTTGTCATACTCCTATAACGGTTCTCATGGTTATCATCATGAAGCATGTTATCATAAAGCCATCATCATATCAAATGCTAGCATCATTTTCATGTCATGTTATTCATTATCATAATTCATTTCTCATGCATTCATCATACTTAACATACTTTCATGCATAGATCATACTAACACATACGCATGCATACATAGTCAGGGCATACCATCATTCATTCATCATCATCATCATAAGCACATAACATCATAACATAACCATAAGCATGTATGTCAGCCCAAAACAGTTAACATGAAATAGGGCGTCTAGAACTCACCTGATAGTAGACTCTTGTTCTTCTTAGCCGAACTCCTTAGCTAAGCCTTAAGAACCTACATCCGTTACATCACCTCATTACGTTACATTACGTTCTTAGACTTAGAAAATATTCTAAGTCCCAATAGCCTACTAGTCCCCCTTTCTGAATCCAAGTTCTCGAAACTTAGCTAAGTGTTCGAAACCCTTGAAATTCGTTAAGTTCCCATGTACACGAAATCCACGAGTACTCGAAATACAAGTGTATTCGAAATACCCTGTGTATTCGAAATAACATGTGTATACGAAATGCCTTGTGTATTCGAAATAACATGTGTATGCGAAATGCCTTGTGTATTCGAACATGGCACTGTACTCGAAATTTCCATGTATTCGAAATAATCATGGTATTCGAATTACCCCTTTGTGCAGGATTTCGTGTACTCATCACTTTCGTCATTAAACATCTCAGAAATTCATCTAAGACTTTGGGGAGCTAGTTCTAGGTTCCTTAGGGTGTTATCTATACACTGGAACCTCAAAGTTCCGAACTTTATGCATAAAGGTGTGAGCTTTATGCATAAGTTCCCTTTTTGTATGTCCATCCTAACTTTAGTATAAAAATCTAGCTTTCTATACATAAATCACTTACTTGAAGGTAGCTGATCCTCCTGGTAGAATCCCGTGCGTTTCCTCCTTCGTTTGGCCGATCAAAAGCTCGATTCTTGAAGTCCTCAAAATCTGCTTCGTGTACTCGAGAGAAATGTGCTTCCAGACAAAGGTTAGCACGTTTCCCAAGGCTCCACTATTTATAGGCAGTGTACTCGAACTGGTGTACACGAAATGTGGTGTACTCGAAATCCTCCCTATTTCGAGTACACGATTTCTACCCCTCACCTTGGTTATTTTTCGTCCCTTTTCTAGCAAGTTAATAATTCGCTACGCATTCGTAAGTTCAAGTAACTTGTATTAGAAAATTTGGGATGTTACAAGTCTCCCCTCCTTACAATAGGTTTCGTCCCGAAACCTGCCTCGTTACGTATTGAACAAATGAGGATACAACCTCCTCATTTCATCTTCCGTCTCCCATGTCGTTTCTGAACCCTTCCGATGCTTCCACTGAACTTTTACTTGACGAACCGTTTTATTCCGTAGCTGCTTCTCCTTCGTATCCACAATGGCAACTGGCTCTTCAATGTAGTTCAGCCGGTCATCCACTTCGATGTCATCCAAAGGAACATGTGCTAGCTCGTCTGCCAAACACTTCCTAAGATGTGACACGTGGAAGGTAGGATGAATCCCGTTCAGCTCGTCTGGTAGGTCCAGTCGATACGCGACTTTCCCTACCCTTGCTTTTATTTGAAACGGTCCAATGTACCTTGGACTCAACTTTCCTCTCTTTCTAAATCGAATGATTCCCTTCCATGGTGATACTTTCAGCAACACTCGATCACCAACATCAAACTCGATTGGTCTTCGGCGCTTGTCAGCGTAAGACTTTTGGCGATCTTGTGCAGCTTTCATACGTGCTTTTATCACCCGTAGCTTTTCTGCCATATCAATCACGGCAGCCTTTTTTCCCATTTCTTTCTGTCCAACTTCACCCCAACATATCGGGGTTCTACATCGTCTTCCGTACAACGCCTCGTATGGGGGCATTCCGATACTAGAGTGATAGCTGTTATTGTACGAAAACTCCACCAATGGCAAGTGGTCATCCCAGCTTCCTCCAAAATCGATAATGCACGCCCTAAGCATATCCTCCAACGTTTGAATGGTCCTTTCCGACTGTCCATCCGTTTGGGGGTGATAGGCGGTACTGATGTTTAGTCTCGTTCCCATGGCATCATGAAACTGCTTCCAAAATCTGGAAGTAAACCTCGTATCTCGATCTGACACAATGGAGACAGGAACTCCATGTCGAGTCACGATCTCTTTCACGAACAAATCAGACAACCTTTCGGACGTATACGTTTCCCTGATAGGGAGAAAGTGTGCACTCTTCGTCAGTCGGTCCACAATCACCCATATGGTATCATGCCGTTTAGCTGTCCTTGGTAGCTTGGTGATGAAATCCATGGTGGTGTGTTCCCATTTCCATTCCGGTATCTCAAGAGGTTGCACGTATCCGTAGGGCTTCTGATGTTCAGCCTTCACTTGTGCACAAGTAAGGCACCTGTTCACATACTGCATCACATTAAACTTCATGCCCGGCCACCAATAATCCTTTCGAAGATCTTGATACATCTTCGTCGCACCGGGATGAATCGAATAACGTGACTTGTGGGCTTCATCTAAAATCCTCGACCGAATATCCCCATTTCTGGGCACCCACATACGACCGAATCGTACTTTCACACCGTGATCATTGTCTTCCAAGTTCTTGACTTGCCCGAAGACGCGTTCAAAACCCACGTTCTCTTCTTTCAATCCTTCATGTTGCGCCTGCTTGAGCTCGTTCAGAAAGTCTGGCGTCATCACCAAACTATACGATTTTACTCGTATGGCAGGATGATCAGTCTTGCGACTCAAAGCATCTGCCACCACATTGGCCTTTCCCGGGTGATATAAAATATCACAATCATAATCCTTTAACAGCTCAAGCCATCGTCTCTGCCTCATATTCAAATCCTTTTGTTCGAAGAAATACTTCAAGCTCTTGTGGTCGGTATAGATGGTACTCCTTACTCCATACAAATAGTGCCTCCATATTTTCAATGCAAACACCACTGCAGCGAGTTCAAGATCGTGAGTTGGGTAGTTAGCCTCATGAATCTTTAGCTGGCGCGAAACATAGGCTATCACCCTTCCCCTTTGCATCAGTACACATCCCAACCCTTGTCGTGACGCATCGTCATACACAACAAGATCATCATTTCCATCCGGCAGTGCTAGAACAGGAGCTTGGGTAAGTTTCTCCTTCAGCACTGAAAACGCTTGTTCTTGGTTCGGGCCCCATTCGTACTTTACATCTTTCTTTGTGAGCTTCGTCAGCGGCGTCGCTATCTTGGAGAAGTCTTGAATAAATCTCCGATAGTAACCGGCCAAACCAAGAAAACTGCGTACTTCCGTAGGTGACTTTGGAGGACTCCATTTCATAACCGTTTCAACTTTAGCTGGATCTACCATAATGCCGTCTGGGTTCACCACGTGCCCCAGAAACTGTACTTCTCGTAACCAGAAAGCGCATTTGGAGAACTTAGCATAAAGTTTCTCTTTCCTCAGGATTTCCAATACCTCACGTACGTGGCAAGCATGGTCTCCCTCGTTCTTTGAATAAATCAAAATATCATCAATAAACACTATCACCGATCGGTCTAGCATCGGTCGACATACCCTGTTCATCAAATCCATAAATGCTGCGGGAGCATTCGTCAATCCAAACGACATAACGAGAAACTCGTAATGTCCATAACGCGTACGGAAAGCAGTCTTTGGAATATCCTGCTCTCGAACTTTCAACTGATGGTAACCGGATCGGAGATCTATCTTTGAGAACCAGCTTGCACCTTGCAATTGATCGAACAAGTCATCAATTCTAGGTAGAGGATACCTGTTCTTTACGGTCAACTTATTCAGTTCCCTGTAATCGATACACATACGCATACTTCCATCTTTCTTCTTAACGAACAGCACCGGTGCTCCCCACGGAGAGACACTCGGTCGTATAAAACCTTTGTCAAGGAGTTCTTGTAGCTGGGTCATCATTTCCTTCATCTCGGTTGGAGCTAAACGGTAAGGTGCTTTGGCAACGGGTTGTGCCCCTGGCACTAAGTCGATCTGGAACTCAATTTCCCGTTCGGGTGGTAATCCAGGCAATTCCTCAGGGAATACATCGGGGAATTTACACACCACGGGAACATCATCAATCGTCCTCATATACGTACGTTCCTCAATCGCGTAGGCCAAGTACGTTACACACCCTCGCCTCATCATAACATCAGCCTTGATCATCGAAATGATCTTAGGCGCATACATCGCTTTATCACCATAAACCGTTACAGAGCTCCCATCCATCGCACGTAAACATATCATCTTTCGTTGACATACAATGTTAGCCTCATATTTGGCTAACCAGTCCATACCCAAAACTACGTCAAAGCCTCCTAAGGTTATAAGAAACAATCGTACTGGGAACCTATGACCTCCTATCTCAACATAACAATCATCAATAACCTCAGTCACCCTGGTCATCTTACCAATAGCCGTCTCTACATCAAATACCCGATCTATCTTCTTAACCTTCCCAGATAACCCATCACAGAAAGTAGAAGATACAAAACTCATACTGGCACCAGAATCAAACAATACAGAAGCAGGAATATTGTTGATAGAAAAGGTACCTGTGACCACATCAGGGTCCTCAATCGCATCATCCTTCGTCATCGTAAAGGCTCGTGCTTTAGCCTTCTGCTTCTCCTTTCCTTTCTCCTCTTTCTTACCCGAGCCCGAAGCATCGGCCCGTGGTTGTCTGCAATCCTTGGACAGATGTCCAAACCCGTTGCAGTTGTAGCATCTGGTGGCACTCGGACAATTGTTGGAGAAATGTCCCGTCTTTCCGCATCGAAAACATAAGTTAGTGCCCACCCAGCACTGTCCGGTGTGAATTTTACCACACTTGTTGCATCGGTCCGCATCCTCACGCTTCATCTTCTTGCCTGAAAACTTTCGTTGGTCTGTTCGACCCCTCTTAGTCCTGGAAGACTCCTTTACCCTGGTTTCCTCTTTCACTGGCTCATCGGCCATCACATCATCCCATACAATACCACTGAGTTCAACAGTGGAGTCAAAGGTCTTAGGAGCATTGGCCTTGACATGAATCCTTACTTTTGGAGGCAAGCCCTCCATGTACAACTTCACCCTGCGTTCCTCGGTAGAAACCAGATGAGGAACAAGTCTTGCCATCTCATTAAATCGTGAAGTGTACTGCCTGTGATTCAGGCTTCCCGCCTTCAGCACCAGAAACTCCCTTTCAACCTTATCCAGCTCATTCTTGTGACAAAACTGCTTAGTGACCAGTTCCTTTAGATCATCCCAAGTCATCTTCTCTACATCAGCTGCAGCCTTGGACTGCTTAATGGTGTTCCACCAGTGGAGTGCCTCCTCGACAAAAGAGTGAGCTGCAAACTTAACAGCTTGGTCGACTCGGCATTCACTGATGGAGATAACAGCCTCCATCGCGGATACCCAGTGGCAGGTGGCCACAGCATCCTTCTTACCATCGAAGGTCGGTGGGTTGCATCCCTTGAAGGACTTGTAGTCACAGCCCTTCAGTTTCCCAGTCATAGAGTCGCCGCTCTTCGTCTCGATGATCACCACCTCATCTTCTTTGGTGCTCTCCTTAGTTCCTTCAGACTTGTCTTTTAGAGCATCCTTCAGTGCCTTAGCAATCATTGCCGGCATCTTTTCATCCATGATCTTGCAGACCTCATCAGAAATAGCCTTCAGCACGATAGGCTCTAGAGTGAACTCGTCTTCATTCTCAGGTTGCTCGTTGTGCTCGTGGTCGTCTTCGTTGACGGGTTCTTCACTCTCGACACGTGGTTCTTCAGGTTCCTGTGGTTGCTTACGTGGTCTACCCTTTTGTCCAGCCATCTAACTATCTACATAATGCAACAATTGATGAGTCAGTACAGGAATCAGTTTAGCACGAAATAAGCTTTGTAAATCGTTAATGACGTTGATCAAGTGCTATTAACCATTTACCCAACTCATAGGCTCTAAACATTTCCCATCCCATCTCTTCAATGTGCATGACACTAACTACTTTCATAACATTACATCTAACCCTTAACTCATACATAAACATTCAACTCGTGGCATCCGTCATCCGTGGTTGGCAATCCGCATCCATTAATCCCATTCTCAGTTTAAGTCTTGGCATTTGGGATGCCAAGATCTCTCAAACTATGGCTCTGATACCAACTTGTGAGGCCCCGAAACCGGGCACCTCACAGAGAATGGTTTTCATCATAACACATAGCTCTTAAACTAAAAACTTTCATAATGATGCAGCGGAAATGTAAACATAGTTTGATAAACAGAAATCAATAATATGTCTGTATCAAATCACATCGGATTGCCAAAAGCCACCGGATCGTATGACTCTATGCCCGAGCTCCATGCCTTCTCTTATCATACCTTCAACCTGACATACATGCTAAATCAAGTCAGCTTACGCTGTTGAGTTCTAGTTTTCATAAAACAACATTAAACATACTTAACATACACATCATTTCATTCACATAGTCCATAACCTTAGCACATAACATCCTTACATCATCATCATCATACGTTCCACTGTTACCATACGAACAGTGGGCTTATGCCGGCACAAGGCTCCATACCCAGTTATAGTCGTGGTTGACTATAATACCCAGTTATAGTCGTGGTTGACTATCATACCCAGTTATAGTCGTGGTTGACTATCATACCCAGTTATAGTCGTGGTTGACTATCATACCCAGTTATAGTCGTGGTTGACTATCATACCCAGTTATAGTCGTGGTTGACTATCATACCCAGTTATAGTCGTGGTTGACTATCATACCCAGTTATAGTCGTGGTTGACTATCATACCCACCCATCACAAGAGCTGGTACATCTTTCATACTTATCCTATAACACGTATAGGAACATCGTTCGTTCGTCATACATGATATACTAGCATTATATCATCTTTTATCATAATCATCATAACATTTACTGCTAACATCATAACATCATTCATAGCAGTCATCATGGCATCTTAGACATGTTATACTAGCATCGTCTCATCATACCATCATAGCATACTGTCATCATGCACAGTTCATCATAACATACTAGCATCATCAGCATATCATAATATCATGTCATCATGCCTACATATCATACTTCCATCCTAGCAACCTAGGACCTTGTCATACTCCTATAACGGTTCTCATGGTTATCATCATGAAGCATGTTATCATAAAGCCATCATCATATCAAATGCTAGCATCATTTTCATGTCATGTTATTCATTATTATAATTCATTTCTCATGCATTCATCATACTTAACATACTTTCATGCATAGATCATACTAACACATACGCATGCATACATAGTCAGGGCATACCATCATTCATTCATCATCATCATCATAAGCACATAACATCATAACATAACCATAAGCATGTATGTCAGCCCAAAACAGTTAACATGAAATAGGGCGTCTAGAACTCACCTGATAGTAGACTCTTGTTCTTCTTAGCCGAACTCCTTAGCTAAGCCTTAAGAACCTACATCCGTTACATCACCTCATTACGTTACATTACGTTCTTAGACTTAGAAAATATTCTAAGTCCCAATAGCCTACTAGTCCCCCTTTCTGAATCCAAGTTCTCGAAACTTAGCTAAGTGTTCGAAACCCTTGAAATTCGTTAAGTTCCCATGTACACGAAATCCACGAGTATTCGAAATACTAGTGTATTCGAAATACCCTGTGTATTCGAAATAACATGTGTATACGAAATGCCTTGTGTATTCGAAATAACATGTGTATGCGAAATGCCTTGTGTATTCGAACATGGCACTGTACTCGAAATTTCCATGTATTCGAAATAATCATGGTATTCGAATTACCCCTTTGTGCAGGATTTCGTGTACTCATCACTTTCGTCATTAAACATCTCAGAAATTCATCTAAGACTTTGGGGAGCTAGTTCTACGTTCCTTAGGGTGTTATCTATACACTGGAACCTCAAAGTTCCGAACTTTATGCATAAAGGTGTGAGCTTTATGCATAAGTTCCCTTTTTGTATGTCCATCCTAACTTTAGTATAAAAATCTAGCTTTCTATACATAAATCACTTACTTGAAGGTAGCTGATCCTCCTGGTAGAATCCCGTGCGTTTCCTCCTTCGTTTGGCCGATCAAAAGCTCGATTCTTGAAGTCCTCGAAATCTGCTTCGTGTACTCGAGAGAAATGTGCTTCCAGACAAAGGTTAGCACGTTTCCCAAGGCTCCACTATTTATAGGTAGTGTACTCGAACTGGTGTACACGAAATGTGGTGTACTCGAAATCCTCCCTATTTCGAGTACACGATTTCTACCCCTCACCTTGGTTATTTTTCGTCCCTTTTCTAGCAAGTTAATTATTCGCTACGCATTCGTAAGTTCAAGTAACTTGTATTAGAAAATTTGGGATGTTACACCAGGCTGGTTCGTGGGTCGCAGCATGGTTGGGATTCGGCAATGGTGCACCCATGCAGCTTATGCATGGGTTCGGCAGTGGTTCGCTACTTGCCTAATGCTTCATGCATCATAGGTTCGCCTCCTAAGGGAGGTCGACTAAGGCCTTGGGTTCGTCAGAGGATGGGTTCATCCAAGTGTTGCACACAGGTTCGCGATCAATGGGGTTCTCCAATCGAGAGGAAGGTTCGCGGTGAAGAAGAAGGTTCGGTGGTCATCCAGCTCTGGTTCGCTGGTGATAAGGAGGTTCGGCCGATGGTCCTTGGTTCGGCCACCAACTACCCACGAACCTTGTTCATCATCACCATCCTCCCCGATCTCGAAGCTGTTGCAGGACCATTATCTTGCTATGGTTGCGCGTAAGGTAATCCTCATGCATGTAAGGTGTGTATGCATCGAGGTTTTGGGCCTGTTGTAGGTTAGGTCGAACAAAAGGGTGAAGAAACCCTACTTTCGTGAGTTATCTTTTACCATTACCTCGAAAATGGCTGGGTAACTTCGTAGATATGCTGTACTTCTAGGTAGAGGAGCTCGAGACCTTCACGTGGACACCAAGAACGCAAGATTTCACCAAGAACTAAGCGAGATACGACTATTTGAAGCCTTAAATCTTAGAGAGAGAGTGGAAACCGGTTTGGGAGTCTTTAGAGAGAGAGAGCATGTAAAAATGAAATAAATTTATCATTTGGTGTTTATATACCCCGAGGGTATTTGGGTTCGTTTCGGTTGCTCGGTTCTCGTTTTCGTCGTGTTTCCGGCACGTTACGCGCGTGTTTTGTAATTCAAATAAACAACTTTATTTTTAATTGTTTGGAAGGTGGTTATTTCTAGTAAACCTTTCAAATTTACTTTTCTTGAATTTATTTATCGTAATTAATTATTTCACGCGTTTCGTTAACTCTTTCGCGTATTTTATGTATTTTATTAATTAACTTAATTTTCCGCGTTTTATTTAAAATAGTTTCCTTTTAGTTTATTTCTGATGAGCTTCAAAATCGTAAAACATAAAATATTATATTTTCTTAAATTTATTATCGTTCGTATCGTTTTCTTTTTCGTTTCGTCAGAATGCGTCACCATCGCGCGTATTCATTCGAATCGTCATTAGAACGAACATGACGATGGTTTGGCTTTCTGATTCTTGTTTTCTACTTTCCAGTCATCATTTCAGAACTTTAAACTTGCAGATTTATTCGTACAGATCGTCACCTATACAAATAATTCGTCGGTTTAGCATTCTGTAACAACAACCGTTATGGTTTTGCTTTGTTTAACCTCGCATACGTTTCTACATAATAGCATTAAATCAAGCATTTGTGTATCTGTTCAGTGTTGTCTGATGTTTTTCTTACTGTTTAACCATGAGGTTTAAATCAGATCTCAGAACAATAACATAATAGTTTAGTGTTAAGCATCAAATGTACATAGCATGAAATAGTTTCATGTAGTTTGCACATGAGTTACTGTGCAAGTTACTGTTGAGTTTACTGTTCCAGTGACGTTTCCGGCACTGATGTTACAGTCTAGGATACATTTAAGTATATAAAACATACAAGAAGTAAAAGAATTTACGTAAAACATATTATAAGAAAAAAGTTTACGCATGCTTCTCAGCCCCGCATTTGAAAACAAAAATGTTTAGAAAAGGGGCAATTAACTCACCTGTGTTGCTAAGAATTGAATCACAACAAAATGCACGCTCGTTACTTGTGGATTAAGTATCTTCAGTACCTGAGTTGTTTTAAGAAGATTCGAATATAAGTATTTATAATAGACGTATCTAGGGTTTTGGTCTCGGTGTGCAACTATGTGTCCTATGTTACTAGCGTGTTTCTATGTCTCTCTAGCTATTCTAACTGTATTACACGTTTATAAACCCGTATCCCCTGAACAATCACTATTAAACCTTAGCTATGTAAGGTTTATATTAATTATATTCATAACTCCTTTTAAAGAAAACATCATTTATAAACTCATTTTAGTAAATCTTTAAGTTTGAAATTATTTAATTTATTTTAAAGAAGTTTATAAAGCAATTTCCCTTTTATTAAAATCATAATTTATTTTGAGTATTCAAAAGTTAACATGTTAGGCTTGGGTTAATCTCATTTGATTTACCCTAAGCCCGTTGCTAGATTCTTGTTTCAAATGGTTCTTTGATCGCTCATGTGTATAACTTAGCCTAGAAAGTTCAATTCAACTATCTAGCTTAGTTATATATTGCATAGCATCTACTGAGTATTGGATGTTAATAATGAAACCAACTCCCACACTTAGTTAATTTATTGACCCCTTGTTAACCATAATGGGTGTTAAAGTAGTTAGAAAATTTGGTGTTGAAGCTTTAACCCTTTATTAACATGAGACCCCATTCCATTGTTTAAAAACCAAGTTTAACATATAGGATTATTAGGGTTTTGTGTTGACTCTTAGTTAACCATCCCTGGTTATAGTTTATTTCCAACACTCTTACTTATGGTTTCATTTGATAAACTCCATAATCACACATCATTGTTACCTAGAAAAACTTAGTGTTAAACCTTAACATAGATAGTTACAAAACCGTTCACCACGTTAGAAAACCCTAATGATTTCTTTCCCATGTTGACCTTTATATATCCAAACCCATGCATAAAATCAAGTAACCATGCCCATCATGAAATCACGTAACCCACCCATGTAACCAACCGAATATGGTTAACCATGTGAATGGCCTATTGGTGCGAAGGAGGAAGAATTGGCTGAATAGGGTGGTCATGCTAATGTGTTGGCCGAATAGAGTAGTATGCGAATGAGGCTTGGACCGAATAAGGCTAACCATGCGATTGAAGGGGGTTGGCCGAATGAAGGATGGTGCGAAAGTAGGTGCCCAACCGAAAGTGGATGCGAGCGAAAAGGGGCTTGGACCGAATGAGAGGGCGCCATGCAAAGGAAGCCATTCGGCTTAGGGCTAGCTCATGCGGCCAGGTGGCCTTTCGGCTCACCTGATGCTCAACCATTCGGCCGGTCAAACTCCACTAGGTGCAGCCTCTTATTTATGAACCAAATGACTAACCCAAGAAGTATCACATGTTCCTACATCGTCCATAAGTGGTTTTGTGGTGTTTCCCTATGGTTTAGATGGCATAGAACCTGTTATAGGAGGGTTCGAACAAAGGGGTTTAGAAAACCCTAAAACCGTGATATAAAACTCATTTTTACCTTGATTTGGTTGGTTCAAAGCCTAGATCGTTTGTACTTTCGTGATCTACAGGTTATTGTGGTCGTTTTGACACCAAGAGAGCTTGTTTTGGTTGGGTATGGAGGATTCTAGGGTTTGAAATGTAGAGAGAGAAGAGAGAGAGAGGGTGACGATTTGGGGTGGTGATGGCTGGTAGGTGGGAGTGGAAATGGCATTAAATGCCATATTAATGGCTTTTAGTTATCCGGGTATGTTCGGTCTCGTTCGGTTTAGCTCGGTTTCGCATAGAAACATCGGTTTCCTTTCGTTTTTGTAACGAAACATCGCAGTTTTAAAAGTAGAATTTGTTAAATTTATTTTAGGTGGTAATTCCTTGTAAATTAACTAAATATCTTCCGTTTATTTTAGTTTTCTGAAAATATTAAATTTACATTTTAAACCGAATCGTATAGTCGTTGCGCGTATTCGTTCGAATCGTCATCCGTACGAATAAGACGATATCTACACTTTTCGATATGGTTTTCTAATTATTGGACATCATTCAGAACGTTATACATTCAGATATATTCGCAAAGATCGTAACCCATACTAATAATCTGTCAATTTAGCATTCACATAACGACATCCGTTGTTGTGTTGTTCAGTTCAATCACAGATACGTTCATACATAATAATTTTCTAACTAACAATCACGTGATGGTTTTGTGTTGTCAAATAAATTTCTAACTGTTGAACCATAGTTCGGAGTTACGATTCTGCAATGAATTTGAAACTATTTTATGATAAGCATCAATGATAATAATATGTAAATAACACCTGAAGTTTGTACCTGATTTACTGTGCATTTTACTGTGTAGATCACTGTTCCGGTTACGTTTCCGGCACTGATGTTACAACACTCATCCTTTTAATAGTCCGGGTCGATCCCGCTCATTCGGTTACGTTTATTTCGCGTTAATACTTTAAATTGATCGGGTTTCACATGAATTATATTTTATATCCCGAAACGTTTATTAAAATGATTTCGTTTAATGATAAGGATTTTATTTAAACTCGTTTGAGGTTGTAATTCCTAATAAACGTTTTTAAATTCTTTTTGTTAATTTAATTATCATAAAATAATCATTTCGGTTATCTCATCCAAACGCGTTGCTTACGTATAATTTCGTAAAGATCGTCACCTTTCCGAATTTCGTGGCTTCACCATCGCGTAATTATTTCCCATATCGTTTTCATTATTTTATATCAAATATATTTATTTATTATCAATTTCCCAATCCTCAACCCCACTACATAAGTTTATGTATAGGGCATACGTAGGAGTCGGTCGCTACCTAACCAGCCGCCGTCCCACCATCATTTAGATAAACCATGACCATGTGTCCTTAACTATATTTAGTGACCAAACCATAACCAGATCATATCATAATTATCCCACTGCAATAAACTATGTGGTTTAGCCTAGTTGTATTTCAAACCAACTTCTCGATGGTTTACGCTTAATAATCATATATTCTCATCAGTGTATACCAATTAATATCATCATCCATCAGATCAATAATCATAAAATTATCGTAAAAAGGTTCTATCAATACAAGTTTATATTGAAAAAACAATACTTGAAAAACAGTGATGTTACAAATGTGCTCTACCCAATCCCATTTATCATTTGTGAAGATGATATTCAGATACCTAAAAGGTACTCCTGTATTTGGTATTTGGTATCCTGGTAATCAATCTTCTAAGCTTGTTTCCTTTTCAGATAGTGATAATGCAGGATGTTATCTCACAAGAAAATAAATTTCTAGAGGCTGTCAGTTCTTTGCAAGTCTCCTAGTATCCTAGCAAAGAAAGAAACAAACTTCAGGATGTTATTCATTAATTGTCCTAACAACGGATAAAGGGATAAGCACTGAAGAAATAATCTACAGTTGTTATACCTAACAACGGATAGGCCATAGTGGTTATACATTTGTTATAAACCACTGATTCTATCTTTCCGTGGTTATCATACTTCCGTTCTTATATTACTTCCGAAGTTATATCACGATATCTGTTATAATTTCACCACAGTTCCATCATCCTTTGCTGTTGCTTCCGATAGGCACTACTTCCAAGACTGATTTACTAGTGCTTCCGAGAGCTTCTTCTGTTGTTATCTTCTCCGTGGTTATAACACTCTCTGCATTTAATTAACGGCTATAATCCCTATTAATTACTCTGTAGATTTGACACTCAGTAATTAATCCATGGATTTGACCCATATTAATTGTTATTGACTTCCTTAAATCCTAACATATGTATTACAAAAAATAAAACAAAGGATAATGACATCATTTTCTTATAGATGTATTGATGAATCATCATCACTAATCTTTAATTAATGATACTATAAAATATATTGAAATCATTTGAATTTGATTAAAACTCATTAATAATTAATATTGTTTGTAAGGAGTTAACATGCTTTGGCCTATATGTAAAATATTTTTGTTGAGAATCCCCAGGTAAGCCAGATTGGTCCCTTGTCAGGGATTATCAATTGCTTTCCTAGACAGAAGTCTCAACTACTGGTGTCACACCCCGAGCCGGCGGGGTTGGATCGAAGTCCCCGTCGGGCGGAAGGTTCTCGGGGCGCGATATCGTGAGTGATAATCAAAGTGATCAGATTGTTTACATTGCACATGATATAAATGAGAAATGCTAAATAGAATAGAATCACAAAGTTAAATTACATCCGTATCGTTCATAATTTAACCATGTAAATCTATCATAAACATCATAAGGTAACTATCTTGTAAACTACAAAATAATTGTATAGTGATGTTTCCAAAAATATGCAGGTCAAAAAAATATTAAGTCTTCTATCTGAAGTCCTAGTCCAAAAGCATAAGCTTCCTAGTTGACCTGTTCATCACCTGAGAAGTCATGCAAAAAGAAAATCAACACATGGTTGGTGAGTTGATATATTTTAAAGTTTGAAAATGATCTGTAAACCTCTTCCGGTAAAGACCTTAACCTCATTAACTCCACATGTAATGTCCAGATCGGTATGCTTATATATAGGGCATATGTAGGGTCGAACTTACCGCCCGCCCAGCCACCGTCCCACCACATACTAATCCGTATATGACACTGTTGTTAATGATAGTTAAGCATTTTTACCCTTCTCATTTAACCCAAAAATCCTTCTGTTCTTTGTCCCTGTAATTACAATCATTTGAAACCCATATTGATTTCATTAGTTCATCACACAAAATGATCAACCACAGCAATTGTAGAAACAGTTATGAATGCTTAATTAAATAAATAAATAAACATTTAATAAAATCTAAGTCCTAATGATTGGGCCTTGGTCAACTCGAGTAGACTAGTCTGTCAATCAAGGTACTTAGTAGTTAGGGAATTCTGTAAATATCATCAAACATATGACCTACAAATCAAACGGTCTAGCTAGGACTTCTTGAAATGTAGGATTTTTGTTTCGTACTTGATTCGTTTTGTTTCGTTGGCATATGTTATCTTTGATATTTCCCAGAGTTTCCCTTGAAAATGATCTATTGATTCGTCTGATATTGTGGCAAGATGTACTTGATTCGTTGATCATGGAATACTAGATTCGTTGATCAAATGTACTCTTGATTCGTTGTTCATCAAACACTTGATTTGTTGAACATCGAATATTAACTTTGCAAAGATAGTTTTGTTTGATTCGTTGAACTTCCCCACTTGTTTTGTCAAAATAGTTTCGTTTGATTCGTTGAACTCACACACTTGATTTGTCAAAATGTTTTGTTTGATTCTTTGAAATCCCCCACTTGCTTCGTCAAAATGTTTTTGTTTGATTCGTTCAACTCACACACTTGATTTGTCAAAATGTTTTGTTTGATTCTTTGAAGTCCCCCACTTGATTCATCAAAATGTTTTTGTTTGATTCGTTGAACTCACACACTTGATTTGCCAAAATGTTTTGTTTGATTCTTTGAAATCCCCCACTTGATTCGTCAAAATGTTTTTGTTTGATTCGTTGAAATGACTCACTTGTTTCGTTTGATTAGTTGAAATGTTTAGTTTAACCCAATTATCCACTTAATTTATAAGTAGATGAATTTAGTAAAACCTGCATAAAATTCACCTAGACATGATTCTAGGTTAACAATTTACATATAAAACATATGTTAAATAAAAGTATTTAAGTTAACAATTTAAACAAACAGTTTACGCATGCTTCTCAGCCCCGCGTTTCAAAACAAAATGTTAGAAAAGGGGCAATGAACTCACCTGTGTTGCTATATAAATGTTCTATCACAAAATGCGCACTCTTGTTGTAGCTTAGGTTTCTTCAGTTCCTGAGTTGTTTTATAAGAGTTTGAATACTATAAGTATGCATATCAGTAGTCGTATCTAAGGGTTGGTCTCGGTGTGTGTAACTAAGTGTCCTAATTTATTAAGTGTTTCTATGATCTCCCTATTTGATCTAGTTCAACTACCCATTTATAACCCAATCCCGTAGTTAATTATAGCAACTTACATTTATATTTTCATAAAATTTGGGCAGAGTCTCCTTTGTTTTATGTTAAAATCCAGACAATTAATATTGTCTACTTTACAAAATTTCCCAACAAATTAATCAAAATGAAGCTCTATTTAAAACATTTATAATTAAATTCTACTTTACTTTATTAAAAATACCCTTTACTTGTCTTAAATCAATATTCAACATGAAATGGGCCTAGATAAGCCCCATTGGACCCACCTAAGACCCTTGATAGTCTTTGTTTTTCCATGGTTTCCAATTCAAATTCGTTGAATAACTATTGCATAGATAATCAATCACATAAGTTTGTTATTCCTAATCGGTCTTTTCTTAAGGTTAAGTGTTAATATTACACCAACACTTAATCTTTAAGTCCTTGTCGTTTTTAAATGATACTTTGTTTTATGCTAAAGGTAAATTTGCATGGAATTTGAATATCCCATGTCATTCCCATGCACACACTTGATGTATTCCATGCATGCATGTTCCTTATATCCTCTTATTTTGTCGAGAACCGAATCCCATCAGCCCCCTATCAGCGAACCTATGAGTTTCAGGTAAGGTTCGGCTAACTCATCATCTCCCACGAACCTTGTGGGTTCGGCCATGCTGATGGGTTCGTGACTTAGTTGGTTCGGCTACTAAAGATGGGGAACGGTTCGGCACTAGGGTAACAAGGTTTGTGCACCTGGGTTCGTGACTTCTTGATCAAGGTTCGGCTAGAAAACCCTCTGGTTCGTGGCCATCTTATGCAAAGGTTCGGTCCAGTCCTTGTGTTTGGTTCGTGTAGGGTTTGAGGATGTAAGGTTCGCTGCTTTCTAGTTCATTAACCGAAGGTTCGTTCCTATCCTAGGTTTGTGACCATCTAGGGTTCGGCTAAGGAGGGTTCGCCACCCTATCAGGTTCGGTGCAGGTCCAGAACAGTTCAACAGGTTCGTGACTCAGAGGGTTGCAGGGTTCGTTGCAGTGTTTGCAGGGTTCGGCTTCCAGGGTTCGGCTAGGATGATAGGTTCGGCTAGTGAAAACAAAAGGTTCGGCCGACTACCATGCATTCGTTTGATGAACTCACGAACCTGTAGTGGTTTAGGCATCATCATCTTCATTCCAGGAAGCTAAACCTGTTACAAATCCACTCCTAACAATACCTAAATACTTAGAACGCCTTAACCCAAGTAATTTAAGTGTTTAAAATCGGTTACGATGGCAATAACTACAAGAACTCATGAAAACCCTCTAAAACCGAGAATAAGATTAAAAGTTACCTCGAATTCTATGGTGGAAACCTGTAATTTCTTGTACTTTCGTGATCTTCTTGATGAGGGGTTCGTTTTGACACTAACTAGGCTTGAATCCAACAAGATTTGAGCTCCAAATTGAAGAGAGAAGTTGGGTTGTTTCTAGAGAGAGAGAAAGAGAAGGAGGTTGGTGAAGTGAGTTATGGCATTAACTTGCCATAATAAATGCTTCACCACGCTCGGTTGATCGGTCTCGTTCGGTTCCGCGTAAAACTCCATTTCTCGTGATTTTCACCACGAAACGATACGATTTATTAAAATAGGATTTATAAAATTATTCTAAGTTGTGATTCCTACTAAATTAACTAATATCTTCAATTTATTTAAATTTTAAAATATTAATTTATATTTAAATCGAAACGTACGGTTGTCGCGCGTATTCGTTCGAATCGTCACTCGTACGAACACGACGATAACTATGCTTTTCAATCTTGTTTTCTAGTTATCGGATATCATTCAGAACATTAAAGTGTCAGATTTATTCGCACAGATCGTCACCTATACGAATAACCCGTCAATTTAGCATTCACACAACAACATCTGTGTGTTTTGTTCTGTAAAATCTCACATACGTTTATATATAATAAATCCTAACAAATAATCACTTGATGGTTCTATGTTGCCAGATAATTATCTGACTCAAGAACCTTATTTCTGAATTTTGTTTCTGTTAAATGTTTCTGAATTTGTTGTTTGCTATCACAAAATAATAATGACAATGCTATGAATATGAAATGAAATAAAATGTTTGTAGTTTGTACCTGTTTACTGTTCATGTCAATGTTTAAGATCACTGTTCCGGTGACGGTTCCGGCACTGATGTTACAGTCTCCCCTTGTTAGAGAAATGTCGTCCCGAAATTTAAGAGTTGTTATCGGGTACAACTTCCTCTTTAAACAGTTGGGGATACTTTGACTTCATGTGATCTTCACGTTCCCAAGTAAACTCGGGTCCGCGTCTTGAATACTATCTAACCTTTACAATCGGAATACGGCTTCTCCTCTTTTTTTAACCTTGCGATCCATAATCTCAAAAGGTTCCTCGATAAAGTGTAACTGTTCATCGACTTGAATTTCTTCGTTTGGAATGACGAGTGACTCGTCAGCAAGGCATTTCTTTAAATTTGAGACGTGAAACACGTCATGCACACCACTGAGTTCATCAAGTAATCTCAGTCTATACGCCACAGGACCAATACGCTCGATAATCTCGAACGGTCCCACGTATCTTGGTGCTAATTTGCCTTTCTTTCCAAAGCGTACAACGCCTTTCCATGGGGACACCTTCAACATGACCCGGTCTCCCACTTGGAATTCCAACGGCTTGCGCCGTTTGTCAGCGTAGCTCTTTTGTCTGCTCCATGTAGCTTGTAGTCTTCTTTGAATCTGAGCAATCTTGTCAGTGGTTTCCTAATTAAGTTCTGGCCGAGTTATTCGATTGTCTCCAACTTCAGTCCAACAGATCGGTGATCGACATTTCCGGCCATAAAGAGCCTCGAATGGTGCACATCCGATACTGCTGTGATAACTGTTGTTATATGAGAACTCAATCAGTGGCAAATGAGAATCCCAATTCCCACCAAAATCCAATACACAGGTTCTTAACATGTCCTCTAGGGTTTGAATAGTACGTTCGCTTTGACCATCCGTTTGTGGGTGGCAAGCTGTACTCAAATTTAACTGTGTCCCTAGAGATTTCTGCAGTGATTGCCAGAACCTTGATGTGAATCTGCTGTCTCTATCAGAAATAATAGACAATGGCACACCGTGGCGTACCACTATCTTGTTGATGTAAAGTCTCGCCAATCTATCCATCGTGAAAGTCTCGCGCATCGGCAAGAAATGAGCAGATTTTGTTAAACGGTCAATGATCACCCAAATCGTATCGTGACTGTTGGTGCATATTTTGAATGTCCACTGCTGTTCGAATAGATTAGAATTGTATTTGCTTATTTGTAATCACTAGTATGTATTTGTATGTTCTCAGTCTGGAAACTGAGTCGTTCGCAGGAGCATCTGCGAATGGATATTATGTAAAGGGGTTCATTCGACGAATGAGTGGCCGAATGGATCCATTCGGCCAAATGGGTCACAGCCCCTATAAATACCAGTTTTCCAGATTTTAGTGTTTAAGGTTTTGTGTGTGTTCTTGGGTTTGAGCACGAGAGGGGGAGAGATCATGCTCGATCTCTCCCCGGCAACAGTATGTTCTTTTATGATGTGGATTCAATCATGTAATCATTTGATTCTATCAATATATCATATGATTTTGTTCATCATCTTCATGTTCGTCGTGTGTCAAAACCCTAACCTTCCGTCCAAAGTGAAATCGCCGGTCCTATCACGTCTTTACAATTGGTCTTTGTAGGACCTATTTGGAGCTCGAAAACAATCCGATTCCAAGGGAAATCTGCTTGACAGCTTTTGGAATAGTGCGGAATCCTATTCCAGGGTTTTCCAATCGAAATCAACAGCAACCGTGGTGAATCGAGTGTGTAGAATCAACGTACGAGTGAGAATCGATCACCACGGGTTGATAATCGAAGTTGGACGTGAAGAATCGCTCAAAACTTCAAGGGTTTGACACTAGAGGACTCAGAAAAGTTAGGTTTGAAATGATTTGAACTTGTATTTATAGACTGTAGTCATTCGGCCGAATGTGTGGCCGAAGCAGCTCATTCGGCGAATGACTATGTCGAATAGACAAGTCAGTCGAATGAGTCATTCGGCGAATGGCTCATTCGCTAAGTATAGTCATTCTCTATTCTCATTCTGCGAATGACTTCATTCGTTAGAGTCATTCGCCCGAATGAGTAATACTCATACTCAAATATTAAATAATCAATTCAAACAATCATATAATCAATATTAAACATTAAGAACAATGTATAAAGACAACTTCCATTAATATAACATTAATCTTTACATGATGATCAGTACAAAATTGAACTAGGGACATTAAGTGCATCAACAAACTCCCCCTTGGACCTAGTTCAGCTCTTGGAAGTGTCTTTCTTGAAGTACTTCTCAGTAATAGCTTTCCAGTCTGCTCCAGCATGAATCTTGAATATACTGCAGAGACGGATCACTTTCATAAACTGTAGTGCTTGTACCATGTCCTATATATCAAAGAAAATTTGATGACGAAACAATGTTTGGACATCTTTGTGGGACAAATTGGTCATCCACATTGGCTCAGAAATCCGTACTGTCTCCCACTTCGTATCTTTGCATAGAACGATCACAGCTTCTCCAGTACGTCCGTCATAATACCACCATCGGAAGCCTTCCATAAAATCTTGACGCATCTTCCTCAAAGGAATCTTCTTCAAGACTTTAGGAGGAAGCCACTTCAGGATAACTTTATGCTTTCGGGTGTCTCCATCAATCTCTGGCAGATAATAACGTTCAGGCTGTTGGGGCTGAAAGTTCACCCATCTCTTTCCGTACTCATACTGGATTTGCCGAGAGAACCAGGCAGACATCCCTGAATCTTCACTGTACATCATCCTTAGACGTGCTAATTGATTGACTTCAAAGCCTGGCAACATCTTAAAGTCATGGGGATGCTTGAGTTTATCATCAGCAACAACCTCATCTGGATTGAGTCTGAACAGTTCTGCAATTTGCTCCTTAGACAGGCAATGAATGATTTCTCCCTCCTCCATGTCATAGCTCACTGAGTGCTGTATAATGCCTTGAGCGTCAAGAATCATAGTGAGAGTCTCGTCCAATTGACGTCTCACAGGCACAGCTTCTACTTCCTCAGCAGCATCAGGTTCAGCATTCTTTGTGGGAGGAGATGAAGGAGGAGCCTGTTTCTTCTTGTCATTGGCACTCTTGGACCGAATCTCCGATGTAGAAGGGGCTTGATCATCATCGTCATCTCACTAACAATGGTACTCACATCAACAATGCTCACAAATACAGTGCTCACACCCACTGAGCTCTCACCACCACCACACTTTCATGCCCAAGAACCTTCCCTTTGATCACTGGAGGTTCAGCCTCACAATCGATATCAGCCGAAGTCCAGAAATCCTGTTGACGCTACTTATATGGCACATGTATAGTGGAGATGGCTGTAAAGATCCTCGAACGCCTGAGAAAGGTAATAATCTCAGTGTAGTGCTTGGCATTCGGAGTGGTAAGATCCAGATGTGCACAGATGTTGTTCTTCGTCATTGATTTGTATCCAGCCATACTGAAAATCAAATAATGACATGTTAGAACAGTTCAAATAGCTCACAATCCTGAAATCAGATTAAAAACAGAAAACAGATTTAGTTTAAACTGATATGCCGAATGAAGTGAATTTGGCAAATGAACACTTAGGTCGAATGAGTCATTCGCCGAATGAGCTTCATTCTCCGAATAAGCTATGCTTCGAATGATGTCATTTGTCGAATGAGTTTCATTCTCTGAATGAGCTTCATTCGCCGAATGAGCTTCATTCGCCGAATGAGCTTCATTCGCCGAATGAGTCATTCGCCGAATGGCGTCATTCGGATGTCTTTTGAAATTCAAACCCCTCTTTTCAAAAAACTTCAAATCTGTTCACAAAAATCACACATTCATAATCAGAAACGGCCGATTAACACATTTAAAATAGGTCGAATGATGTTTTAAGTCCATTTCGATCATTTATTGCAAGTGTGAAATGAAGAACCCTAAAACCCTAAAATTTGTTCCATTTTTTTTGATTTCACGGTCAGAATTCTACGATATTCGATCCCAATGTACCTGAGATAACAAAAAACAAGATTATCAGTGGCTGGGTGAGTAGAAATCACAAGAAGAAGATTTACCGAAGAAAGAAGGTTTTTTGGGCGAATGTCGCACACATAGTATCGGCGAAAGTGAATTTTGGCGAATGAGATAGTTCGTCCGAATTACTGTTTATATAGGGTCCCACATTCGCCGAATGTGAATGCCGAATGAGTCATTCGACATTTTTTCATTCGCCGAATGTGACTGACGAATGGGTCATACGACCTGAGTCATTCGCCGAATTATTATGACGAATGAGTCATTCCCCATAAGTCATTCGCCGAATGAGACTGATTCCGTCATGAGTGATTCGGTTGAATGACTCATTCGTTGAATGGAGTCATTCGGCCGAATAAGTGAATCTCACACTTCATTCGGACGAATGAAAATTTTCACTCTCAAAACACAAGATAATTGAAAATTTAACATTTTAATCAGTAAAACAGATTCCATTTATGAAGATATGTCTGGTTGGTTTAGGATTCAGATTAGACAGACATCTGAACCTACAAATGATCATCTAAACTAAAATTGAAAATAGAAAATCTTTTTGTACTTTTCTGAAACAAAATACGACTGTACAACTGGCAATTAAATACAAAGAAACACATGTTTTTGTGAGAAGTCTATTGAGAAAGCAACACATACACCTAATTACATCAAATCAGCTTCACTGAATGTTTCACTTCAAACACACTTGTCCTATAATCATGATTACTGATATATTTGTCCAATTTTAAACCTGATTTTACATAACTTCTAAGCAAGATTTATGATCACTCATGTTTTCTAATTGCGTTACCCATTTCATTTTACCATTTAAAGATCAAAATCAGTTTATAACTCATTTCAGCATATCTTAATACCAGTCATCATAAATTCTATAAGATTCCAATTTTATTATCTTTTTGTATTTTTCTTGTTCTATCCAAATGGACGGCTTCAGCTAGGTTCGTCCCAGCAATAAGGCACGTGTATGGAATCGAACTTATTTTGTTCAAGTTTTTCTTAAACTTAATACCAGCTTGCTTTAATTTTTCTTCAAGCTTAATACCAGCTTGTTTTTGTTTCTCTTCAAGCCTAATACCAGCTTGTTCTTCTTTTTGTTCACGCTTAATACCAGCTTGTTTATGTTTGAAACCTCATTTGATTCTATGATGACCGGTGTATGCTTGATTTGAGTTAGAAACTATTTTTCACTCAACTGGTCCTCTGAAACAGATCCCACCAATCAAACTTTCAAAGTCATCACAAATTGTCTATCCATTTTGTAACATCGGCCTATCAGTACATCACATTATAATTCTCATGTGTTTTCAGCTTTCACATTCACTTTAGCTTCTATGACATGATAGATTGATGTATTACTTTCTTAAAGAAGACTTTCTCATTTTTCATAATAATTTATTTTAATGTTTTTGGTTTTTCAAATTTTTAATGTTTTTGGTATTTCAAATTGCATACTTTTTCTCCCCCTAAAAACCTAAAACAGAAAATCTTTTTGTATTTTTGTTTAGAATAATGAAATAACAGGAATGCTGAATTAAAATAAATAACAGAAATAACTAAGAAAAACGATGATCATTTGTTAGATTCAGATGAAGGTAGGACTTCATCCTTTTGGAAAACACCATTAGCCGATAACAGATATAAAAATATGGGTTTATCAAAAGCTTTTGTGAAAAGATCGACTTTCTGGTGGTCAGTGTGAATTTTAACAACATCGATTAATTTCTTTTCAAAACAATCACGTATGAAGTGATATTTAATGTCGATGTGTTTTGTTTTCGAGTGCTGAACAGGATTTTTAATGACAGCTATGGCAGCAGTGTTATCAACATATATAGGGGTGTTAGAAAAGTGTAACCCATAGTCCCTGAGTTGCTGTTGGATCCAGATGATCTGAGAACAACAACTAGCAGCAGCAATGTATTCAGCTTCACAGGTTGAAGTAGACACCGACGTCTGCTTCTTGCACTGCGAGGTAACTAATCGGGTTCCAAAGAACTGACATCCCGCAGATGTTGATTTGAAATCTCTGTTGCAACCACCATAATCCGAGTCACTGTATGCAGTAAGCTCAAAATTATCATCATTAGGGTACCATAAACCAAGATCCGGTGTACCCTTCAGATAACACATAATCCTCTTGACAGCAATGAGATGGGAGACTCTTGGTTTAGACTGATAACGTGCACACAAGCATGTGGCAAACATGATGTCTGGCAGAGAAGCAGTGAGATACATAAGAGATCCAATCATTCCTCGATACAGAGTGGCATCAATTAACTCCCCCATTTCATCTGGTGTAATCCCGTGATTGACAGCCAATAGGGTACCAGCAGGCTTTGCATAAGACATACTGAACCGGCTCAGAATGTCACCAACGTATTTGGTTTGATGAACTAAAATCCCTGCCTCAGACTGATCCACCTGTAGTCCTAAGAAAACTTCCATCTCTCCCTTAGAGCTCATCTCAAACTTCTCTTCATAACCTTCTCAAAATCTTTGCACAGACTATCATTTGTAGAACCGAATAAAATGTCATCCACATAAACTTGCACTAAGAGTAGAACACCATCTTTTTCTCGAATGAACAATGTACAGTCAATGACACCTCTTCTGAACCCGTTGTTCAGAAGGTGAGTAGATAGTGTCTCATACCATGCTCGCGGAGCTTGATGCAATCCGTATAAGGCCTTGTCTAGCTTGTAGACTTGGTCTCGATGTAATGGATCCTCAAACCCGGGAGGTTGACTAACATAGACTGTCTCACTAATCACACCGTGAAGGAATGCACTCTTGTCACACCCCGAGCCGGCGGGGTAGGATCGGGTTCCCCCGACGGGCGGAAGGTTCCCGGGGCGCGATATCGAGAATGATAATCGAAAGTGATCAGATTGTTTACATTGCACATGATATAAATGAGAAATGCTAAGTAAAATAGAATTACAAAGTTAAATTACATCAGTAACGTTTATAATTTAACAATGTAAATCTATTGTAAACATCATAAAATGAATATCTTGTATTTACACAGGATATACAAAATAAATTGTATAATGATGTCTTCAAAAGTATGCAGGTCCAAAATACTAGTCTTCTATATGAAGTCCTAGCCCAAAAGCATAAGCTTCCTAGTTGACCTGTTCGTCACCTGAGAAGTCATGCAAAAATAAAATCAACACATGGTTGGTGAGTTCATGTAGTTTAGTATTTGAAAATGATTTGAAACTGATTTGAACATGATTTGAAAATGATTTGAAAACCTCCTTTGGTAAAGACCCTAACCTCTTTAACACCACATGTAATATCCACATCGGTATGCTTATATATAGGGCATATGTAAGGGACAAGCCCTAGCCAACATCCCACCACATACTAATATGCATATGACACTGCTGTTAATGACAATTAAGCATTTTTACCCTTAACACAATCCCATAAGTTCTTCTGTTTGTTGTCCCTGTCATTACAATCATTTGAAATCCATGTTGATTTCACAAGTTCATCACACAATATGATCAACCACACAATTGTATAAACAGTTATAAATGCTTAATTAAACAAGTAAATAAACATTTAATAAAATCTAAATCCTTATGATTGGGGCCTTTGGTCATACTCGAGTAGACTAGTCTGTCAATCTAGGTACTTAGTAGTTAGGGAATTCTGTAAATATCCTCAAACATAAGACCTATAAGTCAATCAGTCTAGCTAGGACTTCTTGAAATATAGGATTTCTGGATTCAATGTGTTGGCATATGTTATCTCTGATATTTCCCATACTATCCCTTAAAAATGATTTAATGATCGTCTGATTTTGTCACAAGATGTACTTGATGTGTTGATCATAGAATACAAGATTCATTGATCGGTTGTACACTTGATTCATTGTTCAACAAACACTTGGTTTGTAGAACATTGAATGTTGTCTTTGCAAAGATTGTTTTGTTGATGTCTTGATGTCCCACACTTGTTTTGTCAAAATGTTTGATTTGATCCCTTGAATTCACCCACTTGTTTTGTCAAAATGTTTGATTTGATCCCTTGAATTCACCCACTTGATTTGTCAAAATGTTTGATTTGATCCCTTGAATTCACCCACTTGTTTTGTCAAAATGTTTGTTTTGATTCCTTTGAAATGTTTTGACTTATTGAAAAGTTTAGTTTAACTCGATTATTCACTTAATATATAAGTAAAATCATTGGTAAACCTGCATAAAATCTTCCTAGACATGGTCTAGGATAACATTTATACATATGTAAAACATATAACTTTAAAAGCATTTAAGTAAACAATTTAAATAACAGTTTACGCATGCTTCTCAGCCCCGCGTTTTAAAACAAAAATGTTAGAAAAGGGGCAATGAACTCACCTGTGCTGCTATGTAATTTGATCTAACACAAATGCGCGCTCCTGTATGTAAGATAAGTTTCTTCGGTTCCTGAGTTATTTTAATAGAATCCGAATATAATAAGTACGCATAGTAGTCGTTGTACCTAAGACTTTGAGTATTGTTGTGTGTGCAACTAAGTGTATTAGTACTAGGTGTATCTAAGACCTAATCTATCTTAATTACCCTTTTTGATCCCAATCCCATGTTGAGTTGCTAACTTACCTTAAAATTTTAGAAAATTTCGGCAGAGTTTCCTTTGTTTTATGTTTAAAATCCAGACAAATACTTTGTCTATTAAATGACAAAATCCCAATCAATGATATTAAAACTAACTTTTATAACCAAATTAACTTAAAGGAACCCAATAACATTTATAAAATTACATTTCAACTAGTCGAAATTTCAGAGAAGTATTTAATTAAGTTTTTTTTTTTTTAAAAAAATTCATGTTGTCTTCATTTTAATTAAACATCATTACTTGAATTTGAATAAGCGTTTAATACATGTTGGACTTAATTAAGTCCCACTGGCCCACTTAAGCCCAAATGTCAATACTTGATTTCTAATTGATCATGATCATAATTGTTTTAACCATGTGACATAGATATCCAATACATACATGTTAACAACTCATATTAAGTTGTTATTGTGAGTTAATGATCAATCTTGTTATAGAAATCCCAATCCCATGCACTCATGCAAATTTATATTACACCATGCATGCACTTATAGTTAAATTCTCATGTGATCCTTAAATTGATGGTCAACTACCCATTTACTATGTCTTTAACCATAGTCTTGATCATTCTCGAACCAATGTTAGCCTAATTAAACCACATCTAAATTTGACATTCATCTAGGGCAGCGAACCTATTGGGTTTATCCAAGGGTTCGGCTGATTTTAAAGGAAGAGGGTTCGGCCATCTTGTAGCTCCCACGAACTCTAAGGGTTCGGCTAACTAAAATGAAAAGGTTCGTCACTCTAGTTTCATAGGTTCCAGGGTTCGCCACACATGGCTCGTCTATGTTGGAACCATGTAGGGTTCGTTTCTTTTAGGTTCGTGAATTAGGGTTTTAAAGGTAAGGTTCACCGTATAAGGGTTCGGTTGAATGAGTATGGTTCGGCCAAGTGTGTCCTAGGTTCGCCTCTAAGAGAGTTCGTTCCGACTAGATGAGGGCTCGTGAGTTTGCATGGGAGCAGCTGGGTTCGGCTGGTCAACATTGCATGGTTCGTGACTGATGGTCCAGGGTTCGTTGCAGGAGTAAGGGTTCGTTGCAGGTAACCATGCAGGGTTCGGCTGTATTATAGGGCTCGTGTAGGGTTCGGCCAGCGAACCTGCATCACCAACCAGCTCCTTAGCCCCACGAACCTGTAACTTCTTCCCTTCTCTAGTTCCAATCTGTTACAATTCGATTTCTAGAACATCCTAAGTGTTAAACATGGTTTATTCCAAGGTTATCTAGTGCTCAAACTCGATTATAACCGCAAAACCACAAGATTTGTGAAAACCCTATAAAAACCGAATTTGAACTTGAACATTACCTCCAATTTCGTGGATGAGAGCTCAAATAAGTTGTACTCCCGTGATCTACGAGATGAGAGGATCAAGATGACACCAAATTCGAGTGAATCCCACTTGAAACAAGCTTCCAATCTTAGAGAGAAGGTTAACTTTTTAGAGAGAGAGAGAGCTAGAGAGAGAAAGTCACGAGATTGGGTCAAGAAAGTGAGTTGGTGTTGGTTGGTGATGCATTAAATGTTCTCATTTAATGTATCACCGCTACCCGATGTTCGGTCTCGATCGGTTTCGCGAAAAAGGTCGGATGGTGTAGTTTTCGCGACGAAACGACAAGATTATAAAATTAGAAATCATTTAATTATTCTAGGTTGTAATTCCTAATAAATTAACTAATATCTTCTTATTTATTAAAAATAAAATATTAATAAACTGTTTAAATCGAAATGTACAGTCGTCGCGCGTATTCGTTCGAATCGTCACCCGTACGAACACGACGATAACTATACTTTTCAATTTTGTTTTCTAATTATAGAATATTATTCAGAACGTTAAACTTTCAGATATATTCGTACAGATCGTCACCTATACGAATAACCCGTCGGTTTAGCATTCACTTAACAATATTCGTGTGTTTTGTTCTGTAAGGCCTCACATACGTTTATACATAATAAATCCTAAACAAATAATCACATGATGGTTCTGTATTGCCAGATAATTATCCGACTCAAGAACCATTGTTCTGAACTGTGTTTCTGTTAAATGTGTCTGAAACTGCTCTATGACAACTCACCATGATAATGATAAATGATATGGATATGAAAATTACTGAAATGTGTATGATTCATACCTGTTTTACTGTTCATGTACTGTAGAGATCACTGTTCCGGTGGCGGTTCCGGCACTGATGTTACAGTCTCCCCTTGTTAGAGAAATTTCGTCCCGAAATTTAAGTGTTGTTATCGGGTACAGCTTCCTCTTCAAACAGTTGAGGATACTTTAACTTCATGTGATCTTCACGTTCCCAAGTGAATTCGGGCCCGCGTCTTGAATTCCATCGAACCTTTACAATAGGAATGCGGCTTCGCCTCAGTTGTTTAACCTTGCGATCCATAATCTCTAAAGGTTCCTCAATGAAATGCAACTGTTCATCGACTTGAATCTCTTCGATTGGAATGACAAGAGACTCGTCAGCAAGGCATTTCTTTAGGTTTGAGACGTGAAACACGTCATGCACACCACTGAGTTCATCTGGTAATCTCAGTCGATAAGCTACAGGACCTATACGTTCGATGATCTCGAACGGTCCCACGTATCGTGGTGCTAATTTGCCTTTCTTTCCAAAGCGTACCACGCCTTTCCATGGGGATACCTTTAACATTACACGATCTCCCACTTGGAATTCCAACGGCTTGCGCCGTTTGTCGGCGTAGCTCTTTTGTCTGCTCCTTGTTGCTTGTAGTCTTCTTTGGATCTGAGCTATCTTGTCGGTGGTTTCTTGGATAAGTTCTGGTCCAGTTATTCGATTATCTCCAACTTCAGTCAAACAGATCGGTGATCGGCATCTCCGGCCATAAAGAGCCTTGAATGGTGCACATCCGATACTGCTGTGGTAACTGTTATTGTAGGAGAATTCAATCAGTGGCAAATGGGAGTCCTAGTTTCCACCACTCTTGACATCCATTTGATAAACTTTAAACTTCTTAAAGGATGCATATGCCAAGAAGATACGAATTGCTTCAAGTCGAGCGACCGGTGCAAACACTTCATTGTAGTCCAAGCCTTCTATCTGCCTGAATCCCTGAACAACCAGACGTGCCTTGTTTCGAACAATGATGCCATGATCATCTTTCTTGCAACGAAGAACCCACCTAGTGCCAATTACTTTTGCACCTTTTGGTCTGTCAACAAGTTGCCAGACACCTAACTTTTTAAATTGCAGCAGTTCTTCTTGCATGGCATCTACCCATGATTCTTCCTTTAAAGCCTCAGTGACAGTTCGGGGTTCCACCTGAGAGATAAAACAGGAATGAGCACAAAAGCTTACATCTGCAAAATCAAGAATGTCAGCAAGTCCCCTGAAGAAAGCTGATTTCTGGTTTTTACTCCATCTAATGGACTCCCAATTATGTTTTCTTGAGGATGAATGCGATTGATTCTTCCAACTGGATGGGGAGGAACCTCAACCTGTGGATCTAGATTGTTCAAATTCAAATCCTCAAGATCTGGTACAAGATCATCAACATTTTGTCCTGGGGCAACTGGTGGAGCAGAATTATCATCAGTGTCTGAGTTGTCATCATTTGCCTGTACAATGGGAACTGAAGTGGATGAAGGTGGTACGGGTTCATTAGGTGCATTTTATACATCATATAACATTTGAACTGCAACATCTTCATCTGAATACATGGGAGGCATATTGAATGAATCAAAAAGATCTGAATAATCAAACATCCAGTCTGGCCCTTTTCCTGGTGGAGGCATAGAATATTTCTGCACATCAACATGGTACCACTCCTCAACATTCTGTGTTGATATATTATAAACTCTTTTATTTGGAGTGCTATACCCAAGAAAATACCCTTCTTCCACCTTTTCATTGAACTTGCCCTGCTCATGTTTGTTAAGCATAGTGCATGGTGCAGCAAAAGGTTCAAGATACTTAAGATTAGGCTTTCTGTTATGAAGCAGTTCAAAGCAAGTTTTCCCATGCCTCTTCACTATCAAAACCCGATTTAAAGTGTAACAAGCATTTGCTACAGCCTCATTCCAGAATTGAACTGGAAGAGAAGAATCAGCAAGCATCGTCCTAGCAGCCTCAATCAAAGTCCTGTTCTTTCGCTCAGCAACTCCATTCATTTGAGGAACATAAGAAGCACTGAATTGTTGAACAATTCCCTTTGAATTGCAGAAATTTTCTTTGTTATGTTTCTTGAATTATGTTCCGTTGTCTGTTCTGAGTATTCGAACCTTGAGCTTATAAAGAGATTCAAGTTTGGTAACCAATACTTGAATACAATCAAAAGTTTCAGATTTCCCCTTCAGAAAGAACACCCAAGAGTATCTGGAAAATTCATCAGTAATGACAAGACAGTATTGATCTCCAGCTATACTCTTATGACTAACAGGACCAAAAAGATCCATATGGAGAAGCTCAAGTGGGACAGTGATTGAGTGATACTTCTTTGGTTTTTGAGACTACTTGACTTGCTTGCCCTTTTTGCAGGATACACAGACATCAGACAGCTTGAAATTCTTTAGAGTAACTCCCTCAACCAGATTGTTATGTACCAAATGATTCATCTTGCGAAGACTCAAATGACCCATCCTCTTATGCCAAAGTATTGAATCTTTCTCAGTTGCCTTTGTCATAAAACATGAAGCTGTGGAGGATTTTGTTGAAGCTGTGCCCATGTTGAGTACATACAAGTCTTGCTTTCTGGGAGCTGACAATAAGATCCAATCTTCAGGGATAACCACACCTTCTTTGAGAATGTACCATTTGGAATCATCAAAGAGAACCTTGTACTGTTTGTCACAAATCTGTGATACAGATAGAAGATTATTCTCCAATTGCTTGACATATCTGACTTTGTCAAATGTAACTTGCCCATTTGATAACATTCCCTCTCCTGTGATAAAACCACCTTTGTCACCCGCAAAAGCTACATATCAACCATGAACAGATTGAACATTTGAGCGTAGAGAGATATTTCCAGTCATATGCCTTGAAGCCCCACTATCGACAATCCAAGAGCTGTTTAGAGCAGCTGTTGGGGCATTCTGTACAAAAATAAGACAATTAGTTTAATTTGGGAACCCAAGCCTTTACAGTCTTGGGTTGACCCAATGAGTCTCGGATCATAACATCGATCCATTTACCATCTGAAACAGCCTTGTCTGAAGTGGGTGGAACTGAAGTTTCAGACTTTACTTTCCAGACTGCATTTTTACTGAAAGAATTTTTTAGATAAATGGATGATGATTTAACTTGATCAACATTTACCATCTTGGGAACATTCAAGTTCACCAGTTTCCCTTTACCCTTGTCCAAATATTTAACCTGGTTTGGTTGTTTAGGTTTTGTCTGAATTGACTTGGATTCAGATTTGACAAGTTTAACAAAAATCTGATTTTGTTTTCTGGGTGGTGCAACCTTTGGTCTGATCAACTGTGGGCAAGATCTAACAAAGTGCCCAGGTGCACCACACTCAAAGCAAACCGGTTCTCCCTTTTTATGAAAATGTTTTAATTCAGAAAAAGATTGCCTTTTTGGTTTAAAAACATTTGTTTTAGGCATGTTTTGATTAAAACCCGAACCCTTTTTCCCATTTGGAACAAGATTGTCAAACTTGTTCAAACACACAAGCTTCATTTTCTTTTGAAGCTTTCACAAAACCTAAGGCTTGATATATTTTTGAAGATGAGATTGGGTCACCCTTTTTGATAACAGGGAGTGGATTCTGAGCAGTAACACAATCAGATGAATCATCAGATTCATCCTCAGAATCTGAAACACAATCCTCTACAAGTCCATCCACCGAAGATTCCTTTGAAAAAGAGGAACCTTCATCAGTAATCATCCCAATCGGATCAATTACTAAAGGAGTTATAACTTGAATTCTTTAAAATCTTTGTCATTTAGTGAATTGACAAAGCTGTTTAAGATTGGTAGAGGACATCTTTGATAACTCATGGTTCCCTTACCCTTATGATCAGCTTCTTTGCTGATCATGGGCTCAATGATATAAGATGCACTCTCACAGCCCTTGATCTTTTGTCCTAGGGTCTCATAATCACACTCAACCATTGCTAACTTTATCTCATTAATGGTATTGAGATAAGAAGTTATAGCATCTTGCTTGTTAAGAACAGCAATCTCAGCCTCATGAAGTTGTCTATTTAAAAGTTCAATTTTAGCTTCAAAATCTTTTTCATTAGCTTTTAAAACTTTGTTAGCATCAATACACTGGTTGAGATCACTGATCAAAGCAGCATTGTGATTTTGATAGGAAAGGACCTTGCTTTTAAGGTCAACACAATTAAAACAGATAGAACAAGAAGATGAACAATCATCAGATACCTGATGAGACTGTGAAGTTGCAGCAGGAGTAGCAGATGTATTTACCATCAAGGCAAACTGAGTAGGAGATTCTTCAATATCAGCATCAGACTCAGATTGAGTGTCTGAATCAGTCAAGCTTTCAGACTCTGATCCAGATGTTTCTTCTGTCTTGAGCTGTGCTCCTTCAGCAGTACTCTCTTCATGTAGATCATCTGTCTTCTGAATCTCAGCAACACATGCTTTATCTTGTCCCCCTTGTTCAGAATTGAATCTTAAATCCCAATTTTCACCTTCATCCTGCTGTACCATCAAATCTTTGCCTGCATTTGAAGAACTAGTTTGAGCAGAAGAATCAATAGGGACAAGTCTTCTTTCTGTATTTGCTGCAGAAGACTTCTGATGATGAAAAGGATTCTTGTTTCCTGCTTTCTTTGGATGTTTGCATTGCCTAGCAAAGTGACCTTTTTCTCCACAATTGTAACATGTGACTGATGCCATGTCAAAACCAAACTTAGACTCCTTGTTCAAGTTGATGTCTTTACCAGTCCTTTTGACAAACTCCTTAGCTCTCCTCACAGCACTTGCCAAAGCCCACATAATATCAATCCTTTCCATATCATCTGGATCTATCTGAGAATAGTCATCATTTGTCAGGTAAGGATTGCCAATCTGGCCTGCTACCAGTCCATCATAGTAACTAACCAAAGTAGATAAAAGACCCATATGCTCTTTAGCAATCTCAACTGTAACTTTATCAAAATTCTCTGTCTTTAGACTTGTGACTTGTTGATGATGTTCTTTCTGAGAACTTGAAGAGGATGATGACTGACTGAAAAGAATCTGATTGGAAGATGGAGCTTCAGTAGTCTGAGAAACAAATGCAGTGTTCAGTGGAGTATGTGAAGAGGCTTTCTCTACAGTAGGTGTAGAGTAGTACAATGAAGGATCCTGAACTTGAGTAACCCTTTTAGCTTTCCACTTGTTCTCAATTTCCTGCTCCTTCAATTTCTGAATAAAATCATTGATATCCATGTGTGACATCATCACATTCTGTTTAAGTACCATCAATAATGATTCCCATTTTGGAGGAAGAGCATCTGCTAAACACTGAATCTTCTTCTGAGTAGTAGTCTTGACTTCATGATTAAACAACTCACTCAAAAGATGGTAAAATCTGGCAATCAAATCATACAATGATTCATTCCTCACATACATAAAACTCTTGAATTCCATCCTCAATGCTTTTGACTTGATGTTCTTCAAAGCATCATTGCCCTCATAACGTTGTTGCAATGCATCCCACAGATATTTAGAAGAAGTAAACTGTCTAAACTGATGAAAAATATCAGTAGCAATAGACTTAGATAAGATAGCATAAGCCTTCTTCTCATAATCATAAAGCTTCCTTTGAGGCTCAGTCATCCGTGTGACTGGTATAGGAGTTCCATCTTCATTAAGAGGCCTCAGATATCCTCATTCAATCATCATCCATAAATTGGTATCCACTCCATTGATGTGAATCTCAAACCAATACTTCCAGTGTGGATAATCGTCTAAAGATAACAACTTAGGAGCCTTGTTAGAGTTTCCTGTCTCAGTCTCAGTCAACAATAATGTCTGAATGCGGTGGTTCTGGTTCGCCATCAATGCTAAGTCTTCCATTTAATCAAAAACAACAATATTGAACACTTAGAAAAATTTTCTAACTGACTGCCGAATGTCGGGGCCCGAATGAGTTAATTGTGGCGAATGAAAGACTGAGTATGACTGTTAGGGCGAAAGAACCTATTCGGCGAATGAAGTGTCGAATGAGGCTATTCTCTGAATGAGAACTGAGAATAAGGCTATTCGCCGAATGAGTAACACGAATGGAGCTATTCGGCGAATGAAGATGGCGAATGATGCTATTCGAGCGAATGAGGCTGATTCGGCCAAACCTATTCGGCCGCCATGCTCATTCGGCCAATCTGAGGGTTTTTGCAACAAAAATCGCGATAACTTGAGATTTTGACCAGATCTAAGTACCAAATTTGGTACAGAACATCATGAGATGATAATGAACAAATTGGGATAAACGATTTGACAAAACAACCACACATACCCACAGATGTTCAATGAAACAGTGACTTGAAGGACAAGAAACTTAGGGTTTTTGCAGATCTCGACGAACAATCAAAGATTTAGTGATTTTGATTGGAAATCAAGCAGAATCAAGAGCCAAAGCTCTGATACCACTTTGTAGGACCTATTTGAAGCTCGGAAACAATCCGATTACAAGGGAAATCTGCTAGACAGCCTCTGGAATAGTGCGGAATCCTATTCCAGGGTTTTCCAATCGAAATCAACAGCAACCGTGGTGAATCGAGTGTGTAGAATCAACGTGTGAGTGAGAATCGATCACCACGGGTTGAGAATCGAAGTTGGACGTGACGAATCGCTCAAAACTTCAAGGGTTTGACACTAGAGTGCACTGGGAAGAATGAGGACACCGAAAAGTTAGGTTTGAAATGATTTGAACTTGTATTTATAGACTGTAGTCATTCGGCCGAATGAGTGGCCGAAAAAGCTCATTCGGCGAATGGCTCATTCGCTGAGTATAGTCATTCTCTATTCCCATTCGGCGAATGACTTCATTCGTTAGAGTCATTCGCCCGAATGAGTAATACTCATACTCAAATATTAAATAATCAATTCAAACAATCATATAATCAATATTAAACATTAACAACAATGTATAAAGACAACTTCCATTAATATAACATTAATCTTTACATGATGATTAGTACAAAATTGAACTAGGGACATTAAGTGCATCAACAGTGACCACTGGAAGTGCGGGGTAGCTTGGTAATGAAATCCGTAACTATTTGTTCCCACTTCCAGAGCGGAATCTCAGGCTGTTCCAGTAACCCCGACGGTCTCTGGTGTTCCGCCTTTACCTTCGCACACGTTAGACATTGACCGACGTATTCGGCTATGTCTCTCTTCATTCCTGGCCACCAATAAAATCCACGCAAGTCTTGGTACATTTTGTCAGTGCCTGGATGAACAGAGTATTTAGTCTTGTGTGCCTCATCGAAGATAAGTTTTCTCAATTCATCTACCGCCGGGATCCATATACGTTCCCGGTAGTAGATCACTCCATCAGGCTTTGTGTCGAACTGTTTCTCTGCTCCACAATCAAGTTCTTTCTTCAGATTACCTCGGTCAAGTGCTTCTTGTTGTGCTTGAATAATCTTGTCACTTAAACTGGTCTGCATGGTTATCCCCATTGCTCTAACACGTAGGGGTTTGACCCGTTCCTTCCGACTCAAGGCATCAGCTACAACGTTCGCCTTTCCCGGATGGTACTTGATCACACAATCGTAATCATTCAGGAGTTCAACCCAACGGCGTTGTCGCATGTTGAGCTCCTTCTGATCAAAGATGTGCTGCAGACTTTTGTGATCAGTGAATATGGTACACTTTGTGCCATATAAGTAATGTCTCCAAATCTTCAAGGCGAAGATAACAGCTCCCAGTTCAAGATCATGAGTAGTGTAGTTCTTCTCATGAACCTTTAACTGTCTTGAAGCATAAGTAATAACTTTGTCACGTTGCATTAGTACACAACCTAGTCCCTGATGGGAGGCATCACAGTATACAACAAAGTCATCACAGCTTTCTGGGAGAGATAGAATTGGAGCATCACATAGTTTCTATTTCAATGTCTGAAAAGCATCTTCTTGTTTCTGCTCCCAAACAAACGGTTCACTTTTCTGGGTTAGTTTAGTGAGTGGCAAATCTATCTTAAAAAAATTCGAGATGAACCTTCTATAATAACCCGCCAATCCCAAAAAAAGACTGTATCTCCGTTGGCGTCTTCGGAGTATCCCAGTTCTTTATCGCCTCGATCTTGGCAGGGTCTACGTGTATTCCCTCACTGTTGACCACATGACCCATAAATTGAACTTCTCCGTTGGAATTTCGCATAGAGTTGTTCTTTCTTCAACAGCTCCAAGATCTTTCTAAGGTGTTGTTCATGATCTGCTTTGCTCTTCGAATAAATCAGTATGCCATCAATAAAGACAATAACAAACCGATCTTGATACGGCTTGCACACTCGGTTCATGAGATCCATGAAAACCGCTGGTGCATTTGTCAATCCGAAAGGCATCACCATGAATTCGTAATGCCCGTACCTGGTTCGGAGGGCCGTTTTCGGTATGTCTTCGTCTTGAACTCTAAGCTGATGATATCCAGACCGCAAGTCAATCTTTGAGAAGTATTGAGCTCCTTGCAGTTGGTAAAACAAATCATCAATCCTCGGTAATGGATACCGATTCTTGATGGTTAGTTTGTTCAGCTCTCTGTAATCTATGCACATTCTGAACTATAATACCCGTAAAGCGTAATAGTTAAATAAATAAATAAGATACTAAGTAGGATATTTAAAAAAAAAAACTGTTCATTAGAACTTTTTAATTTCGAGGACGAAATTGTTTCTAAGTGGGGTATAATTATAATACCCGTATAAATATAACAATAAAATAATTAAATAAAATACTAAATATTAATTAAATTAAAACTCATTAAACGAAATGGAATGAAAAGTATGAATTAATAATGTTCCAACAAATTTAAAGTACAGGTCCAGACAAACTAATAAGTTAATTACCGAACATTCGAACTATTTGAATAACCGGAATATTTAAACGAACTGTTTAATTTAAATAACATTCGACTTGATTATTTTAAAATAAAGTTAAACAAACATTATAATTAAAATACTTTTTGAATATCAATTGTTTAACAACTAAAACCATAAAATGATTGAATTGAGAAAAAAAAAAAAAAAAACTCATACGCAAAACGTATTATGATTAATAGCTGCATATAATTGTTTTTGATACCTCAATTACTCATCATTTGTAACTGAAAGATGATAATGAACAAGGGTGTATAACCTCTTAATTAATTTGCCATTATAACATTGATTAATAAAATACTAAAACATAATTCGACCGACTATTCGGTTACTAAAGAAAATATACATCTTCACTAATCAGAACCCATACACACACATTGTGTGTTCTAGAACTCCAGCAATATAGTAGTATTCCTTATCGGTTTTCAATCCAAGATTTCAGCCAAGCCGGTTTTAATAAATATTAACACGCCACCTTCCAACCGATGTATATTCATCATCTCAATCTCGTCTTCTCTTTTGTTATTGAAAACTAAGCCTGAACCACTAACAGTTTCAAATCGGAAAAAAAAAAGGAATCAAGATTGACACGCGGAACCGTCATTCCTATTATTCAATTCAGTTGGAGAACGCTTGTTAACCGTCATTCCTATTATTCAATCCAGTTGGATAACGTTTGTTATTGTTGCTCGTTTTCGGATCACGGTTGCTATCTTGGTAACGGTTCATCTTTGTACTACAGTTAAGATTACTAAATCGTCAAAGAGTGGATTGCTTGCTTATAATCTGATAAGTTGCTAAGACTAAGGTACGGATTTTATACCTTCGCCTCATAGTATTTCTGTTATGTCTCGTTTCTCGTACGTATTTCCTTTTCGTTACTTATAGTATTGTCCTATTCATTTCATTTAGTTGAACCGTTTGATTTTCGAGCATCCGTTGGATCTGTTTCTGTTTTGTTACGCATGTGATATAATTAGTAAATTGCATTCATTATCGCATGTTCCGATAAACTGACGTATGAATTGTTTCATGCGGCTTTGTTTAGATATTTAATTGTTCTATATTAGTAAATTGTTTCGAATTCCGATACCCGAGCAGAGCCTCCGGTAGGTGATTCTACCGGTGCGTCATTGGGGTATCAATGGCGTAGCACTTTCCGTGACGGTGTGACTGGTTCACGGCGTCTCTATTTAGTACTCTGATAGTACAACTGTGCACCTACTAAATTTTGAAGAGGCGTATGGACTGGTCCTAGGATAATTGTTTCGTTTTGGTGAGTGTTGGTGTGTGCCCACATACAGCTCACAATTTGGTACATTGGGCCGACGGGTTAGTGTACACCATTTGTTTTGTTTTGTTTTGTGTTCAAATGGGTATCTCCTTACCATACGACTTATTTGATAAGTATTCTCTGTGATTAATTGATATTCCCAATCGTATGGTTAGTTTGTTCTGACAATTCGTCATCATATGTTATCTTATGATCGTTTTAGTTGTAATGCTTCCACTGAATTTACCACCACTATATTTTGCCACTTCTATAATCGTTTCTTTTTCAGATTTCACGACCATTACTGTTGTTCTTTCGTTACTGAGCAATTTTTGGCTCAGCCGTATTTCTTTTTGTTGTTTTCTTCATTATTATAACAGGCACACATGGGATTCAGGGGATGTGTGAAGAGAAGATAATCAGATTAAGGAGTTTAAATCAGATTGTGTTAATAAATAATGTAATTAGGTCTTTTGAATTTCTTTAGTAAACTATGTACTTATTTAATGTTAAATTCGTTAAAGATGGGATATGTTTTGTTCTGATTTCTGTAATAGTGGCACGTCAGCCCTAGTCAGGTTGGTGTGTTACAGTTATGGTATCAGAGCGAAGGCTCTTTCCTGTAGAAAACTTAAACAAATTAAAACACGTGAGATTAATGGGTAGACATTGGGTTAGGATTCAAAAGTTTTGATTAGTCAACACTATTTCCTAAATCGTATAATATGTTTCAGATGTCGTCTGAGAACACGGAAACAGACCCTACGATCACAGACGCGATCAATCGAGCTTTTAATGAACGACTTCCGGATATAATGGAAACAATTGTGCACCTGTTGAATCCTACGAGGAACTTTCGACCACCACCACCTCCGCCGCTATATCCACCTCCTCATATTCCTGATCCTCCACCATATGATTCAGACACTCATACTGACAACACATCTGGAATTCATGTTTGGCTATCAAGGTTTCAAAAACAAAAGCCACGATCTTTTACATCTGCACCTGATCCTATGGATGCTTGCAACTAGATAATGCATGTTGAGAAGATTTTTGAAGTCCTGGGAGTTGAGGAACAATTTAAAGTAAGATTAGCAGTTTATAAGCTTGAAGATGATGCACAGTCTTGGTGGAGGGGAATCAAGCATGCTCATGGCGGAGATTCATACGCAGCAACTTTGACTTGGGATGAGTTTAAGGAAGTATTCTATCGTCAGTATTTCTCAACTTCACATCAGGAAAAGTATTATCGAGAGTATGCTACGATTGCTCAGAAGGATGATGAACCAATGAGGGAGTTCATGGCTAGGTTTACACGATTGGCTTGTTTTCTGTGAGAGGCTGCTGGGAACCAACAGGCCCAAGCAAATAAGATTAAATGGGCAGTATGTGAAAAGTTTAGAAAATTGATTGTAATGATTAAGTTTAGTAACATCACAGAGGTTGCTGATGCTGTTCAGACATTAGAGTTGGCAGAAAAGATAATTCCTACTGGGGAGAACCGAAAAAGAGATCGAGATGATTATAATCTTACCTCTTCTGGAAACAAGAAGATTCAATCAAATGGCCCTAATCGTCAAACCCAATTGCAGGTGTATCAACCAACAAACCATGAAAGAAACAACAAGAACAATTTTCGCGAGGCATGCAACCATTATGGGAAAATGCATCACGGCACGTGCTATAAACTGACAGGAGCATGTTTTCAGTGTGGACAAGTTGGTCATCTCGCTAGGGACTGCAAAAATCCAAAGCCTCGCAGAAATGGAAATAATGAAGCAACTAATGCACCTCTTAATACGGGTGGGAGAGTTTTTGCATTGACAAATGACGAAGCAGGCAATGCTCAAAACAATAATGGATGATGAAGATAACAAGAAAATAAATATGCTATCTGATGACAAAATAGTTTGAAACACGTTTAATCTTGTCTTATTTGATGTGTATATACCATTATTAAATAGTTATTTCAATATGATTATTTTTGCGAGGTGATTTTTAAAAGACATAGCTTGTTTATGTTATTTAGACTTAATTGAAACCAAGAAATATATTTGTTATAATTGACTTTGGATTGTACAACTTCTCTTGTGGAAGTTCTCTTTACAAATTATTAAATTTGAAGTTCAATTAATTTCGAGGACGAAATTTTTTAAGAGGGGTATAATTATAATACCCGTAAAGCGTAATAGTTAAATAAATAAATAAGATACTAAATAGGATATTTAAAAAAAAAACTGTTCATTAGAACTTTTTAATTTCGAGGACGAAATTGTTTCTAAGTGGGGTATAATTATAATACCCGTATAAATATAACAATAAAATAATTAAATAAAATACTAAATATTAATTAAATTAAAACTCATTAAACGAAATGGAATGAAAAGTATGAATTAATAATGTTCCAACAAATTTAAACTACAGGTCCAGACAAACTAACAAGTTAATTACCGAACATTCGAACTATTTGGATAACCGGAATATTTAAACGAACTGTTTAATTTAAATAACATTCGACTTGATTATTTTAAAATAAAGTTAAACAAACATTATAATTAAAATTCTTTTTGAATATCAATTGTTTAACAACTAAAACCATAAAATGATTGAATTGAAAAAAAAAAAAACTCATACGCAAAACGTATTATGATTAATAGCTGCATATAATTGTTTTTGATACCTCAATTACTCATCATTTGTAACTGAAACATGATAACAAACAAGGGTGTATAACCTCTTAATTAATTTGGCATTATAACATTGATTAACAAAATACTAAAACATAATTCGACCGACTATTCGGTTACTAAAGAAAATATACATCTTCACTAATCAGAACCCATACACACACATTGTGTGTTCTAGAACTCCAGCAATATAGTAGTATTCCTTATCGGTTTTCAATCCAAGATTTCAGCCAAGCCGGTTTTAATAAATATTAACACGCCACCTTCCAACCGATGTATATTCATCATCTCAATCTCGTCTTCTCTTTTGTTATTGAAAACTAAGCCTGAACCACTAACAGTTTCAAATCGGAAAAAAAAAGGAATCAAGATTGACACGCGGAACCGTCATTCCTATTATTCAATTCAGTTGGAGAACGCTTGTTAACCGTCATTCCTATTATTCAATCCAGTTGGATAACGTTAGTTATTGTTGCTCGTTTTCGGATCACGGTTGCTATCTTGGTTACGGTTCATCTTTGTACTACAGTTAAGATTACTAAATCGTCAAAGAGTGAATTGCTTGCTTATAATCTGATAAGTTGCTAAGACTAAGGTACGGATTTTATACCTTCGCCTCATAGTATTTCTGTTATGTCTCGTTTCTCGTACGTATTTCCTTTTCGTTACTTATAGTATTGTCCTATTCATTTCATTTAGTTGAACCGTTTGATTTTCGAGCATCCGTTGGATCTGTTTCTGTTTTGTTACGCATGTGATATAATTAGTAAATTGCATTCATTATCGCATTTTCCGATAAACTGACGTATGAATTGTTTCATGCGGCTTTGTTTAGATATTTAATTGTTCTATATTAGTAAATTGTTTCGAATTCCGATACCCGAGCAGAGCCTCCGGTAGGTGATTCTACCGGTGCGTCATTGGGGTATCAATGGCGTAGCACTTTCCGTGACGGTGTGACTGGTTCACGGCGTCTCTATTTAGTACTCTGATAGTACAACTGTGCACCTACTGAATTTTGAAGAGGCGTATGGACTGGTCCTAGGATAATTGTTGCGTTTTGGTGAGTGTTGGTGTGTGCCCACATACAGCTCACAATTTGGTACATTGGGCCGACGGGTCAGTGTACACCATTTGTTTTGTTTTGTTTTGTGTTCAAATGGGTATCTCCTTACCATACGACTTATTTGATAAGTATTCTCTGTGATTAATTGATATTCCCAATCGTATGGTTAGTTTGTTCTGACAATTCGTCATCATATGTTATCTTATGATCGTTTTAGTTGTAATGCTTCCACTGAATTTACCACCACTATATTTTGCCACTTCTATAATCATTTCTTTTTCAGATTTCACGACCATTACTGTTGTTCTTCCGTTACTGAGCAATTTTTGGCTCAGCCGTATTTCTTTTTGTTGTTTTCTTCATTTTTATAACAGGCACACATGGGATTCAGGAGATGTGTGAAGAGAAGATAATCAGATTAAGGAGTTTAAATCAGATTGTGTTAATAAATAATGTAATTAGGTCTTTTGAATTTCTTTAGTAAACTATGTACTTATTTAAGGTTAAATTCGTTAAAGATGGGATATGTTTTGTTCTGATTTCTGTAATAGTGACACGTCAGCCCTAGTCAGGTTGGGGTGTTACATGAACGATCCGTCTTTCTTCTTCACGAACAAGACCGGATCTCCCCAAGGTGAGTAGCTCGGTCTGATGAAATCCTTGTCAAGTAGTTCCTGTAACTGGTTTGACAATTCCTGCATCTCTAAGGTGCTAACCTGTAAGGAGATTTGGCAACAGGAGTTGCTCCAGGCATTAAGTCAATACGGAACTCTACCGGTCGCACAGGTGGCAAACCTGGTAGGTCTTCAGGAAATACTTCAGGATACTCTTTCACTACCGGTACGTCTTGAATCTTCTGCTTATCCTTCTCTTTTTCCACCACATGAACCAAGAATGCATCGCACAATTTCTATAGACACTTACGCGCCTTTATGTAAGAGATGATTTTGACACTTCGTTTTGCTTGATCCCCTTTAACTTCCAATACGCGATCACTCGGCAATGGAATTCGAAGCAGCTTCTCAAAACAGATGACTTCCACTCGATTATAGGAAAGCCAATCCATTCCAACAATGATGTCGAAACTACCCAACTCCATTGGTATCAAATCGATGGTGAATGTATGACCGTTAAGTGTCAATGGGCAGTTCCTATAAACTGTACTAACTGTAATCTGTTTCCCGTTAGCTACTTCTATAATGTAAGGGGAATCTAACTGTTCCTCTACTGAATCTAATTGGCATGCAAAGTCGGTATTGAAAAAACACTGATCCGCACCAGTATCAAATAGAACAGATGCATAAAAGTCATGTAAGAGAAACGTACCAGTGACCACATTTGGGTCCTGGCGTGCAGCTGGTGCTCCGATGGCGAAGGCTCGTCCACGGGGTGCTTGAACTGCTGGTTGTGTCTTCTTTGGGCAGATCTTCGCAAAGTGGCCTTGTTTGCCACAGTTATAGCATCCACCGTTGTTCTGATTAGCTGGTGGAGGGAGAGCCAAAGCAGGGTTGTTGACTGCTGGGATAGGTGTCATCCGGCAGTGTTGGACCCAATGGCCCTTTCGTCCACACCCCATGCATTGCTTGCAGGGAGTGTTAGCAATATGATGATACTGACACTTGGCACACAGCGGAAACGTGCCAGTGTAGGGTTTGCGTTTAGGGTTTTGTGGTGCTGCTGCTACTTGTTGAAGAGGTGTGGCCACCGTGTAGTTCTTGATGGTCTTCTGTTTCTTCTTCTGGTGTTGTTGATGATGAGGTTTCTTTGAAGACTCTTCCTTGCGTTTGCCGGTGTCAGCCTCCTTCTTTAAAACTCCAGAGGCTACCATCAGATCAATGAGTTTTCCAGCCAATCTCACTGCAGACTCGACAGTGGTAGGGTTGGCTGAAACAACCATGCCATGAATGCACGCGGGAAGTCCACCTACATATCTGTCTATCCTCTTCTCTAAAGTTGGCACCATGTCTGGCACCAAAGCAACTACCTCGTGGTAACGAGTATTGTACCCCATGTGATCAGCCCCTTTCATCACATGGTTGGACAGTTCAACCTCTAGTTTCTGCAACTCGTTCTTGGGGCAGAACTCTGTTCTCAGTAGTGTCTTGAAATCTTCCCATGGCATGGCCATAGCTTCTTATCTTCCTCTAGCATTGACTTGACCATTCCACCAGGTCAAAGCCCGCTTGTTGAATGTTCCAGCTGAATAGCGGACTTTGTGGTGCTATGGACAGCTACAGAGATCCAGAGTAGCTTCATTCTTTTCAATCCATTGGATTAATCCAACGGCTCCCTCAGACCCGCTAAAGCTGGGTGGCTTACATCCTACAAATGACTTGTAGGAATAATGGGATGGACCTCCAGTATTTCCACTTGCTTCCCCTTATGAGTTGCCAGTGTTGTTGATTTCATTGCGGAGATGGAGGAACATCTCCGGTATCGCCTCCTTCATTTGGTTGGTCATCTGGTTACTTAGAAAAGTCATCATAGCGATAGTGGCAGGATCCAAGGTCGGTGTTGTGCCCGAACTAGATGGTTGAGTGATCAGAGGAGGAGGAGGAGTTGGAGGAGGTGGCGGTGGTGAATCATTTGGTGACGGTGTGGAGGAGTGTGGATGTAACATCAGTGCCGGAACCGTTACCGGAACAGTGATCTCTACAGTATATGAACAGTAAAACAGGTACGAATCATATACGTTCAGTACTTTTCATATTCATGTCATTTATCATTATCATAGTGTGTTGTCATAGAACAGTTCCAGAAACATTTACCAGAAACACAGTTCAGAACAATGGTTCTTGAGTTAGATAATTATCTGACAATACAGAACCATCAGGTGATTATTGGTTTAGGATTTATTATGTATAAACGTATGCGAGACTTTAGAGAACAAAACACACGAATATTGTTACGTGAATGCTAAATTGATGGGTTATTCGTATAGGTGACGATCTGTACAAATATATCTGAAAGTTTAATGTTCTGAATGATATTCTGTAATTAGAAAACAAGATGGAAGGTATGGTTATCGCCGTGTTCGTACGAATGACGATCCGAACGAGTACGCGCGACAACCGTAAACTTCGATTTAAACAGTTAATTAATATTTTAAATTAAATAAATAGAAGATAATAGTTAATTTATTAGGAATCACAACTAGGAATAGTTAAATAATTTCTAAATTTAAAATCGTATCGTTTCGTCTCGAAAATCATGCGAGACGGCATTTTACGCGAAACCGATTGAGACCGACTAACCGGGGGTGATGACATCATTTATTATGGCATTAAATTTCCATAACCAACACCACCAACCCCTCTCTCTCTCTCTTCATCTCGTTTCTCTCCCCTCTCTCTAAAAACCCTCTCAAGAACACCACTTCTCTCTACGATTGGGAGCTCGATTCAAGTCGGATATAAGCAAGGTTGGTGTCAAGACGATCCTTTCAACACGTAGATCACGGGAGTACAACTTATTTGAGTTTTCATCCACGAAATTTGAGGTAAATAATCACTTTAAATTCGGTTTTATAGGGTTTCACGAGTTCATGTGATTTTTGTTATTATAATCGATATCGAACACTTAAAACACATAGGTGAAGGTGTCTTGCATGTTTAGGAAACCATAGGGATGAGTTGTGACAGGTTTAAGGTCTTGAGAAAGATGCTGGAAGCCATAGAAACGCGCAGATTCGTGAGATCCAGTCGGCCGAACCTTATCCTCAACAGAACCTGAGGGTGGTTAGGCAAACCCTGGCAACGAACCATACAAGATCTGGACACCGAACCCTTGTTACGGACTCACGAACCCTGCAACCCTGCAACGAACCCTGCAGGGCTGCAGCCGAACCTGTGTCACTCGAACTACTCTGCACCGAATTTTTTTTCCTGCAACGAACCTGTATGAGCTGCAGGTGTTGACCAGCCGAACCCTGCAGCCCCCATGCAAACTCACGAACCCTAACCTAGTTGGAACGAACTTTCTTAGATGCGAACCCTAAAGCCTCACGAACCAAATTAAGTCACGAACCTAGGTTAAAGGGTGGCCGAACCCTAAGGGTTCGTGGGTGAGGTGATGTTAGCCGAACCTGAAATGTTACCAAATTAGAGTTGTGATGGACTAAGGACCATGAGCTTAAGTCTAAGAACCACGGGAAAGTACATACAAGAACTCGAAGTCTAGAAGCAAGCGAAGGATACATGCATGCATGAATTATGTTACGTGTATCCTATGCATGAACAAATAAATTGGGATAGTAATGGATATGGGTTTCATGACAACACAATAACACATCAATATAAATATTGACATCTTTTGTATTAGTCTAACACATGTGAGGAATTTTCTAAGAACTCATATGGATTACAATCAAAGTTGGATGATCAAGTTGGAATCAACGACCTTCATTTGGGCTTAAATGGGCCCAATGGGACTTGATTAAGTCCATAAAATGTTTAGCGTTTAATTAGATTTAAACAATAATGTTTTTAATATCAACTTGGAAATGTGTGAATGTTTTCAATTAAAAGCTTGTCTAATTTGAAATGTGATTTATAAATGTCCTTTATTTTCTTTTAAGTTTACTTAGTTATACCAGTTTGTTGTAACATCATTGATGGGGATTTTGTTATACAATAGACAATATAATTGTCTGGAATTGCTTTAAAAACAAAGGAGTCTCTGCCGAAATTTTCTTAAAATTTTAAAAGTAAGATATTATAATAAACATGGGATTGGGATCAAAAAGGGTAACTAGGATAGATTAGATCTTAGTTACACTTAGCACTAAGACACTTAGTTGCACACACAACAAGACCCAACTCTAGGCACAACGACTATTTCGCGTACTTATTATATTCGAATTCTTATAAAATAACTCAGGAACTGGAGAAACCTAAGCTACAAACAAGAGCGCGCATTTGTGTTATAACATTTACATAGCAGCACAGGTGAGTTCATTGCCCCTTTTCTAACATTTTGTTTTTAAAACGCGGGGCTGAGAAGCATGCGTAAACTGCTTATTAAATTGTTTACTTAAATGCTTTTAATTTTATATGTTTACATATATATAAAAATGTTATCCTAGACCATGTCTAGGAAGATTTTATGCAGGTTTACTAACTGATTTACTTATAAATTAAGTGAATAATCAGATTTAAAGTAAAAGATTTCAACAAATCAAAACATTTCAAAAGAATCACATCAAACATTTTGACAAAACAAGTGTGGGAGTTCAAGGAATCAAACTAATCATTTTGACAAATCAAATGGGTGAATTCAATGAATCAAATGAAACATTTTGGTGAAACAAGTGTGTGACTTCAACAAATCAAACAAAACAATCTTTGCAAAGACAATATTCAATGTTCTCCAAATCAAGTGTTTGTTGAACTATGAATCAAGTGTACATTTGATCAATGAATCTAGTATTCTATGATCAACGAATCAAGTACTCCTTGTAACAGAATCAGACGAATCAATAAATCATTTTCAAGGGAAAACCTGGGAAATATCAGAGATAACATATGCCAAAACAGACGAAACAAAAACCCTACATTTCAAGAAGACCTAGCTAGACCGTTTGATTTGTGGGTCATATGTTTGAGGATATTTACAGATTCCCTAAATACTAAGTACCTAGATTGACAGACTAGTCTACTCGAGTATGACCAAAGGCCCCAATCAATAGGACTTAGGTTTTATTAAATTTTATTTATTTATTTAATTAAGCATTTATAACTGTTTATACAACTACTGTAGTTGATCATAATGTGTGATGAACTTGTGAAATCAACATGGATTTCAAATGATTGTAATGACAGGAACAACAAACAGAAGAACTTATGGGTTGTGTTAGGGGTAAAAATGCTTAATTATCATTAACAACAGTGTCATATGTATATTAGTATGTGGTGGGATGTTGGCTAGGGCTTGTCCCTTACATATGCCCTATATATAAGCATACCGATGTGAATATTACATGTGGTGTTAGTGAGGTTAGGGTCTTTACCAAAGGAGGCTTTCAAATCATTTTCAATTACTAAAACTATATGAACTCACCAACCATGTGTTGACTTTTGTTTTTGCGTGACTTCTCAGGTGACGAACAGGTCAATTAAGAAGTCATCTCTTTTGGACTAGAACTTCATATAGAAGACTTAGTATTTTTGGACCTGCATACTTTTGAAGGCATCATTATACAATTTATTTTGTATATCTTGTGTAAATACAAGATAGTTATTTTATGATGTTTACAATAGATTTACATTGTTAAATTATAAACGTTACTGATGTAATTTAACTTTGTAATTCTATTTTCTTAGCATTTCTCATTTATATCATGTGCAATGTAAACAATCTGATCACTTCGATTATCACTCACGATATCGCGCCCCGGGAACCTTCCGCCCGTCGGGGAAACCCGATCCTACCCCGCCGGCTCGGGGTGTGACAGATTGGTATCAGAGCCATGGTTATAGAGAAATATAGGTCACTTATTTAAATGGTTTGGCCTAGACTATAACCTAGGGACCCTGCATATAGAGAACTTAGGGAATTAAGATTATTTGCATGTTGTCTTCTGTATTCGGTCATTGCACTAACCGATAACTCTATTGGTTATGATCAGAATGCCGCCGCGAAGACAACCTCCTTTGATACAGCTACCACCACAAGACTTGGCTCCACACTCCTCCACACCGTCACCAAATGATTCGCCACCACCACCTCCTCCTCCCCCTCCTCCATTGATTACTCAAGCATCTGGTTCGGGCACAGCACCGACCATGGATCCTGCTACTATCGCTCTGGTGACGTTACTGAGTAGCCAGATGACAAATCAGATGAAAGAAACAATACCGGAGATGTTCCTTCGTCTTCGTAATGAAATCCTCAACACTGGCAACACATCAGGAGAAGCCAGTGGAAATACTGGAGATTCATCTCATTACTCCTACAAGTCCTTTGTAGGATGTAAACCACCCAGTTTTAGTGGGTCTGAAGGCGCCGTTGGATTAATCCAATGGATTGAGAAGATTGAGGCAACCTTGGATCTTTGCAGTTGCCCTGAACACCACAAGGTCCGTTACTCAGCTGGAACATTCAACAAAAGGGCTCTGACTTGGTGGAATGGTCAGATCAACGCCCGAGGAAGAGAGGAAGCTATGGCAATGCCATGGGAAGACTTCAAAGCACTGCTGCGAACAGAATTCTGCCCCAAGAATGAGCTGCAGAAGTTGGAGGTTGAACTATCCAACCATGTGATGAAGGGGGCTGATCACATGGGCTATACTACTCGCTACCACGAGCTAGTTGCATTGGTGCCAGACATGGTACCGACTTTAGAAAAGAGGATAGACCGTTATGTAGGTGGACTTCCCGCCTGCTTTTAGGGCATGGTTGTTTCAGCTAACCCTACTACGGTTGAATCTGCAGTGAGATTATCTGGGAAACTCACTGACCTCATGGTAGCCTCTGGAGTTCTAAAGAAGGAGGCTGAACCCTGCAAGAACAAAGCTGAGTCTTCAAAGAAACCCTTCCAGCATCAGAAGAAGAAGTAGAAGACCATCAAGAACTACACAGTTGCCACACCTCTTCAACAAGTGGCAGCAGCACCACAGAACCCCAACCGCAAACCTTACACTGGCACGTTTCCTCTGTGTGCCAAGTGCCAGTATCATCACACTGCTGACACTCCCTGCAAGCATTGCACGGGATGTGGAAGAAAGGGCCATTGGGTCCAGTACTGCCGGATGACACCTAACCAAGCAGTCAACAATGCTGCTTTGGCTCTCCCTCCACCAGCAAATCAGAACAATGGTGGATGCTATAATTGTGGCGAACAAGGCCACTTTGCGAAGAACTGCCCAAAGAAGGCACAACCAGCAGTCCAAGCACCACTTGGACGAGCATTCGCTATCGGAGCACCAGCTGCACGCCAGGACCCAAATGTGGTCACTGGTACGTTTCTCTTACATGACTTTTATGCATCTGTTCTATTTGATACTAGTGCGGATCAGAGTTTTATCTCTACCGACTTTGCATGCCAACTAGATTCCATAGAAGAACAGTTAGACCCCCCTTACATTATAGAAGTAGCTAACGGGAAGCAGATCACAGTTAGTACAGTTTATAGAAACTGCCCATTGACACTTAATGATTATACATTTACCATCGATTTGATACCGATGGAGTTGGGTAGTTTTGACATCATTGTGGGAATGGATTGGCTTTCCGTTAATCGAGTGGAAGTCATCTGTTCTGAAAAGCTGCTTCGTATTCCATTGTCGAGTGATCAAGTATTGGAAGTTAAAGGGGATCAAGCAAGACGCAGTGTCAAAATCATCTCTTGCATAAAGGCGCGTAAGTGTCTACAGAAGCAGTGCGTGGCGTTTTTGGCTCATGTGGTGGAAAAGGAGAAAGAGAAGAAAAAGATTCGATATGTACCGGTAGTAAAAGAATACCCTGAAGTGTATCCTGAAGACCTACCAGGTTTGCCACCTGTGCGATCGGTAGAGTTTCGTATTGACTTAATTCCTGGAGCAACCCCAGTTGCTAAATCCCCTTACAGGTTAGCACCTTCAGAGATGCAGGAATTGTCTAATCAGTTACAGGAGTTACTTGACAAGGGTTTCATCAGACCGAGCTACTCACCTTAGGGTGCTCCGGTCTTGTTCGTAAAGAAGAAAGACGGATCGTTCAGAATGTGCATAGATTACAGAGAGCTGTACAAACTAACCATCAAGAATCGGTATCCATTGCCGAGGATTGATGATTTGTTTGACCAACTACAAGGAGCTCAATATTTCTCAAAGATTGACTTGCGGTCTGGATATCATCAGCTGAGAGTTCAAGATGAAGACATACCGAAAACGACCTTCCGAACAAGATACGGGCATTATGAATTTATGGTGATGCCCTTCGGATTGACAAATGCACCAGCGGTTTTCATGGATCTCATGAACCGAGTGTGCAAGCCGTACTTGGATCAGTTTGTCATTGTTGTGACAATTGCAGGTAAACATTACGTCATCAATAACACGAGCACGTTTGGTCGTTTTAGGAATCTGTGTTAAATTGATGATTTTAATCATTACAGGTTTAAAGTGTGCAAGAAATTGGGAACATGGGAGAAAACCGTGCGTGAAACCGAGTTACGGATTGCCCGGAATCGAAAAACGAAGAAAAAATTCTAAGTAATGGTCGAATGGACCCACCGCGGTACGCGGAGGTGGGCTTAGAATTCTCCGCGGTACGCGATGCACGATAGAAATCTGAGATCTCCGGATTTCTTCGCGGTACGCGAAGCCTTTTTGGGCTTCTGGTCGCGGTACGCGACGGATGTGGCGGTGCAGAAGTCTGATCTATTTCATCAGAATTCATGCAAGAAGAAATTATTTTCTTCTTCTTGCTTCTGTTTCGCAAACCAGACGAAGAACCTCAGTTTTTCACCATCAAAACTCATATCTTAAGCCTTTTGAAGCTAAGGATCGCACCAGGGATTATCATAACAAGTTCTGATTGTTATTTTGAAGTCAGAAATCCGTCTGATTAGGTAATGATCCGTTTAAACCTTCTAGTTTGATTTTGATTGATTAGATCTTGGTTTTGAACGTAATGACATAGTTAGGATTGTTGATTATTGCCTAGATGATGGCTAGGATTGATTATAAACAAAGAACAGGAAGTTCTAACGGTTAAATCCTTGTTTTGATCCGTTGTAATGCCCGATTTGCAGGAAATCATACCCATGATTATAATGGTTTAATCCATTTGATTATAACAATGTAGGTGATTAGTTGGATTAATCATTGAAATGCAAGGTTAAATCCAAGTGTTTCAAACTAATCACAATCATTAACATACTCGTTGGAACGATTATCTGATGTTTATGATAACAGTCAGATTAGTATGTTAAACATGGTTATTATACCTATTATGATACTACATTGTGATATCTCATAATAATTGGGTAATCAATAACAAGGATTGATCATTTCTAAGCCATTAAATTATCTAGAAACTGTTACAGTATCATAATCAACAACATTAACTATCTGGTTAATCAGAGATTATTCTGATTAATCAAGAGTGTCATCAACTTTGTATTAGGAATCTAATGCAATGTAGGTTCCTACATTATCATACATTGTATGATATAATACTAAACTAAACAATTAAACATTTAACATCGAGTTGATGATTTACTAAGCAATGTCTTTGACATTGAACGTTCAGGAAGATCTAATCAGTAAACTGGAACATAAATAACCTATTAAATATAACTAAATGCAGAATCACCCTTTACTATCAAGTCTTGTGATATTCTGCTACATTTGTATTATCAGGTGAGTTTCATACAACCCCTTTTCTTTTACTGTTTTCTTAACATCGGGGTGACTATTATGAAATCTTTATCAAACGTGTGATATGTTTAGTAACAATTGCAATACCGGCTTGCATGTGGGTGTCATGGGATTATGACTATTTTCTGTGTACAACAAAAGTCCTCAAAACCAATCGTATCTGGTTAACCCATGTGGGGCCGAATGTGTGGACAAAGATAGTACTATCGGGCTGACAACCCCATTCATGGATAGATAGCGTCTACCCTTGTGTGAATGCTTGTCACCATTCCTGGTATCGACTTGATGTAGTGAGACATTGAGTTAGAGGCACGGAGTTTAACTTCGGTTATTTTCTAGACTGGACTGTCAGAAAGGATCTGGATACGGGTCACATGATTATTCACTTATGTTAATGTGTACCATTGACTTTACTATCATATCATATTGTATCGAGTCTTATTTATGAACTCACCAGTTTTATACTGATATTTTAAACTTTAAATCTTTTACAGGTAATCAGTACCAACGGTGAGGAAACACCTGTGCACGCACCATGTAGTTAGGACTTGGGATGCAATAGAAGGAACTTAAGTTGTAAACGGATATTCAGGACATGTAATAAATATTTGTCGTGATTTGTAATTAGTGCTTTTCTTAACTATGTGTGTTATGATACCGGATCAAGTAAGTCACCCCTCACCTTCGAGACTTCGCCGCTATGCTTCCGCTACCTTTACAAATGACGTCGTCTGGTGACGCGGAGGTGGGGGTGTGACAGGGTGGTATCAGAGCCACTGGTTATAGAATTTAGGCGGACTTAGAAACCTAGATTATAACCATAGGCTCGAATAGTTACATTGAGAGCACCGAACATAGTTAACAAATATAAACACTCAAATAAATGTTGTTGTTATTTATTTATTTTATGTTACTAATACGAACTTGTGTGTCGATACAGCAATGTCAGACTCAGAAAGTGATTCATTTGGCACGGAAACAAGTTCAGGATCAACACAGACAGTGCCGTCATCTCAAATGTCCCACCAGACTTTACCATCACTACCACCTACACCACCTATACCTCAGCATCTGTTAGATGCTGACTCACCAGCTATCAGGAGGGCACAAAGCCCTACACCACCACAGCAAGTACCAGTATTTACAGGGTTTGGAGGAAGACGGGGACGAGCCCGCATCTCGACAGGTCCTGTTCCGAGAGGACCACTAGCACCTCGGGATGTACCTCATTCTATACATGAGGAAGGCGAGTCATCTCAGCAGGCTGAGATGAGAGTTCAGCTGCAACGGGTTACATTGGATCTTCAGTTATCGCGTGTTTCATTGCAGGAAACACGTGACACTCTGTGGGAAACTCGCACGGCCTATGAGAGTTTAGCTGAACATGTTGCTGTCCTGGAGGCAGGTGCCAGGGCATGGAGGGAGGTGATTGAGGGTAGACTTCAGTGGACTTTAGGTGGTATGTGTAGGAGTGGGGTAGAGAGAGTTAGGGGATGGATGGTAGGGTTAGGCAATATGAGGATGGAGCTACGACTGTTGGACGTAGCAATAGTGATGGCAGCGGTGGCCATCATTATCACATGTTTACTGTATTTACTACGGTAAAGGAATCGAATAGGCTGGACTGTACTACTCCGAGGAAGTTTTGACTTGTAAAATAGGCCTCGGACGGTTAGGTTGTAATAGTGGGTACAACTGCATTAGGATATTTTCTTGTATATGTACTAATCCTAATGTACAACTGTGACAGTTATAATAAAAGTTTTCTTTTAACATTGTATGTGCAACATTGTGTCTTTACATTATAGCCGGTGCTAACTTTTCAAGTCATATAAAAAGAAAACTTGTGCGAAAACATAACAATATCGGTGTTACATTGCGGTAAAGTAATGTAATACTAGTACATAACAAGACTCATGTGGAATCATAACAATATCGGTGTTACATTGCGGTGAAGTAATGTAATACTAGTACGTAACAAAATTTGTGATAAGGTCATATCAATATCGGTGTTACATTATAGTGAAATAATGTAATACTAGTACATAACAAACACGTGTAGAAACATATTAATATCGGTACTACATTATAGTGAAATAATGTAATACTAGTACATATCAGTGTAGTAACATGTCTAAATCGGTGTCATTTTGGTAGACTATAAAATGATACTAGTATACGCTTGGCAAGACAAACAGATGTACTAGTACAACTGCAACTATGAACATGACTTAGTGGTGTACAATATAACTGTGAAAAACTCGAAGTAGTTATACGACATTTGTCTTTATTACGACTATGGATTCTTGTTTTGACTTTACTTTATCTGTGTGTGATCAGACTATGGCCCCTAGAAGAGGTCGTTCTGCTAAAAATCCTCAAACTCAAGAATCCATTCCGGATCCACCTGTGAGTGGACCCAGTCTAAATGAAGCGGACGTTGCTCGTATAGCAGGTGATCAATTATCCGCTGTTCTTACGGGCATGTTGGCCCAATATCAAACAAATCGTGCTCCTGGCTCGGGTAGAGTCCATACGGAGCATAATGCTACAGGCGGACATGTTGAAACCCGCCATACGACTAGTACCAACACAATCAATCCGGATCCTCCACAACGAGGATGCACTTATAAGTACTTCGCTTCTTGCAATCCCCCTACTTTTACGGGGAAGGAAGGAGCGTCAGGACTTTTGAAATGGATTGAGAGCATGGAGACTAAGCTCAAGATCAGCCAGTGTTTGGCTGAACATAAAGTGTCTTATGCAGCTTGTTCACTGACAGACTCAGCATTGACCTGGTGGAATACCCAGGCAAAAACCTTGACCACGGCTGTTGTGGATGCTATGACTTGGGACGAGTTTAAAACTTTGATTCTGTCAGAATATTGTCCCATCACTGAAATCCAAAAGCTCCAAGAGGAATTTTGGAACCATTCTATGATCGGTGCTGATTGTTTGAAATATACCGATCGATTTCACGAATTAACATGTCTGCTGCCAAACATGTTTCCAACTGAGCAGGCTTTGATAGAAAAATATATCAAAGGTCTGGTACCTCAAATCAAGGGAATGGTCACGGCAGCTGAACCACGTACTTTGAAACATGCTATCACCTTAACCACCAGGCTTACCGATGTTGCAGTAAGAAGTGGTACATTGACAGTGAAAGGTGAGTCAAGCAGCAGTCTGGCAACCACTACCCCCAGCACTGTTAAAGGGGTGAAACGAAAATGGGTTGGGAAAGGCAAACCAGGGGCTCCGGTGGAACCCAGCCGGAATGTGCAAATGGCAAAGGGATACATTGCCACAACTTTGGAGAGAAAAGCCTATGTAGGGCAAGCACCTAAATGTCCTAAGTGCCCATTTCATCATGTGGGACCCTGCCCTGTTTGTAACAATTGTAACAAGGTCGGGCATTTCTCCAAATATTGCAATCTCCCTGTTCGCCGATCAAACCAAGGAACTCAACAACAACAACCACAACAAATCAACCGGTCGTGTTTCAAATGTGGAAGCCCGGATCACTTCATGAAAAACTGCCCTACCAACAACACCAACCAGGGCAATGAAGCAAGAGGAAGAGCCTTCCAGATAGGGGCGGAAGAGGCTCGACGTGATAACAACACCGTTACCGGTACGTTTCTTCTTAACAATCACTATGTATCTGTTCTTTTTGACACCGGAGCGGACAAAAGTTTTGTTTCCTCTGATTTTGCTTCACTACTCGGATTGGCCGTTGATAACTAACAAACCCTTACATCATTGAACTTGCTAATGGCAAGTCAATTATGACTAACAATGTGATTCAAGGGTGTTTATTGAATCTAAACGATCATCTTTTTAATATTGATCTTCTTCCTATTGAATTGGGAAGCTTTGATGTTGTTATTGGTATGGACTGGCTTTCAGAAAATCGAGTGGAAGTCATATGTCAAAATAAGATGATTCGTATTTCATTACCAAATGGTGATACACTTATGATACAAGGTGAAAGGGCTGGCAGGAAACTGAGTATCATATCATGTATGCAAGCTCGAAAGTGCTTAAGAAAGGGCTGTCAAGCCTTTTTAGCTCACGTGACTGAAAACAAACCACATCAAAAACGTATTGAAGACATTCCTGTAGTTCGAGAATATCCTGAAGTTTTTCCTGACGATATATCAGGATTACCCCCAGTGAGACAAGTTGAGTTTCGTATTGACTTAGTACCAGGAGCAGCACCTATAGCTAAAGCTCCTTACCGATTGGCTCCATCGGAAATGCAAGAACTATCGAGTCAATTACAGGAACTTTTAGACAAAGGTTTCATTAGACCGAGTTACTCACCTTGGGGCGCACCTATCCTTTTTGTGAAAAAGAAGGACGGTACTCTCAGGATGTGTATCGACTATCGGGAACTCAATAAATTGACAATCAAAAATCGTTATCCACTACCCCGTATAGATGATCTATTCGATCAATTGCAAGGTGCTATCTATTTTTCAAAAATCGATCTCAGATCTGGATATCATCAACTACGAATCCATGATGATGATGTTTCTAAAACAGCTTTTCGAACTCGATACGGGCATTATGAGTTTTTAGTAATGCCCTTTGGGCTGACTAATGCGCCTGCAGTGTTTATGGATCTGATGAATCGTGTGTGTAGACCTTACTTGGATAAATTCGTGATTGTTTTTATTGATGACATTCTCATTTACTCCCGCAGTCAACAAGAACATGGGCAACACTTAAAACTGATCTTGGAACTTTTAGCACATGAGAAACTTTATGCCAAATTTTCCAAATGTGAGTTCTGGTTACGGGAAGTCCAGTTTCTTGGGCATGTAGTAAATGAAAATGGTATACAAGTGGATCCCAGCAAGATTGAAGCGGTAAAGCAATGGGAGACACCGAAAACCCCAACAGAGATTCGTCAATTCTTAGGGTTAGCGGGCTATTACAGAAGATTCATCAAGAACTTTTCAAAGATAGCCTTGCCTTTAACTACTCTAACCCAGAAAGATCAAAAGTTCATATGGGACTCTCAACAGGAGGAGGCATTTCAACTGTTGAAGCATAAACTCTGCAATGCACCTATTCTGGCACTACCAGAAGGCACAGAGAATTTCATAGTTTTCTGTGATGCCTCACGTCAAGGACTTGGGTGTGTGCTGATGCAGAACAACAAGGTGATTGCCTATGCTTCTCGGCAGCTAAAAGTGCACGAGAAGAATTACACCACTCATGATCTAGAACTTGGTGCAGTAGTGTTTGCACTCAAGATATGGAGACATTACTTGTACGGGACAAAGTGTACGGTCTATACAGATCACAAAAGTCTTCAACACATTCTAGATCAGAAAATGCTAAATATGCGACAAAGGCGATGGGTGGAACTTCTGAACGACTATGACTGCGAAATCCGTTACCACCCAGGTAAAGCAAATGTTGTAGCCGATGCTTTAAGTCGCAAAGAGAGAGTCAAACCCATACGTGTGAAAGCGCTGGAAATGACGATTCAAACTAGTCTAAACCCTCAAATACGTGAAACTCAACGGCAGGCCTTGCAAACAACAAATTACACCGATGAGAAATTACGAGGGTTAGATAAACAACTTAAAACCAAAACGGATGGAATATTATATTTCAAAAACCGAGCATGGATCCCAGTACTTGGTAATATCAGACCAATTATCTTGGACGAAGCTCACAAATCCAAATATTCTATTCATCCAGGTGCTGACAAGATGTATAAAGATCTCAAAGACTTCTACTGGTGGCCTGGTATGAAGAAACAAATAGCAGAATATGTGAATAAATGCTTAACGTGCCTTAAGGTTAAGGCAGAACATCAAAGACCATCTGGGCTATTGCAACAACCAGAAATCCCTATGTGGAAATGGGAACAAATTTCCATGGATTTCATCACTAAATTACCCAGAACGGCGCATAACCATGATACTATTTGGGTCATCGTAGATCGTCTTACCAAATCAGCACATTTCTTACCAATTCGGGAAGACTATTCCATGGACCGTTTAGCTAAACTTTACATCAACGAAATTGTAATGCGACATGGAGTGCCAATCTCTATTATTTCTGATAGAGATAGTCGATTTATGTCACGTTTTTGGCAAACTCTTCAACATGCCTTGGGTACGCAGATCAAGATGAGCACAGCTTATCATCCACAAACGGATGGGCAGACTGAACGTACAAATCAAACATTAGAAGACATGCTTTGAAGCTGTGTAATTGATTTTGGAGGTAGCTGGGATACTCATCTGCCATTGGTTGAATTTTCTTATAATAACAGCTATCATACTAGTATCCAATGTGCTCCATTTGAAGCTTTGTACGGGCGCAAATGTCGATCTCCTGTGTGTTGGTCAGAAGTAGGGGAAAGTCAGATTATTGGCCCGGAACTGATCCAGGAAACGACTGATAAGATCGCGCTCATTCAGGAACGAATTAAAGCAGCATGCGATCGACAGAAGAGTTATGCTGATAATCGACGTAGACCACTCGAATTCCAGATTGGTGATAAAGTGATGCTAAAAGTCTCTCCCTGGAAAGGTATGTTCAGATTCGGAAAACGAGGAAAACTCTCACCAAGATTTGTAGGACCATTTACAATTCTTGAAAGGATTGGAATGGTAGCATACAGATTAGAGTTACCCTCAGAACTTAGTAACATACATGATGTGTTTCATGTTTCGAATCTGAAAAAGTGCCTATTGGACGAGTCACTAGTCATACCTCTTGATGAGATACATCTTGCCGAAAACCTACAGTTCACGGAAGAACCAGTCGAAATAATGGATCGAGATGAAAAGACCCTCAAACGAAGTCGAATACCAATTGTAAAAGTCAAATGGAATTCTAAACGAGGGCCAGAGTACACTTGGGAACGTGAAGATCGCATGAAACAGAAGTATCCTCATTTGTTTACATAGGCGATCAAACTGTAGGAGTTAAAGCAAATTTCGGGACGAAATTTCTGTAACAGGAGGAGACTGTGACAATTGCAGGTAAACATTACGTCATCAATAACACGAGCACGTTTGGTCGTTTTAGGAATCTGTGTTAAATTGATGATTTTAATCATTACAGGTTTAAAGTGTGCAAGAAATTGGGAACATGGGAGAAAACCGTGCGTGAAACCGAGTTACGGATTGCCCGGAATCGAAAAACGAAGAAAAAATTCTAAGTAATGGTCGAATGGACCCACCGCGGTACGCGGAGGTGGGCTTAGAATTCTCCGCGGTACGCGATGCACGATAGAAATCTAAGATCTCCGGATTTCTTCGCGGTACGCGAAGCCTTTTTGGGCTTCTGGTCGCGGTACGCGACGGATGTGGCGGTGCAGAAGTCTGATCTATTTCATCAGAATTCATGCAAGAAGAAATTATTTTCTTCTTCTTGCTTCTGTTTCGCAAACCAGACGAAGAACCTCAGTTTTTCACCATCAAAACTCATATCTTAAGCCTTTTGAAGCTAAGGATCGCACCAGGGATTATCATAACAAGTTCTGATTGTTATTTTGAAGTCAGAAATCCGTCTGATTAGGTAATGATCCGTTTAAACCTTCTAGTTTGATTTTGATTGATTAGATCTTGGTTTTGAACGTAATGACATAGTTAGGATTGTTGATTATTGCCTAGATGATGGCTAGGATTGATTATAAACAAAGAACAGGAAGTTCTAACGGTTAAATCCTTGTTTTGATCCGTTGTAATGCCCGATTTGCAGGAAATCATACCCATGATTATAATGGTTTAATCCATTTGATTATAACAATGTAGGTGATTAGTTGGATTAATCATTGAAATGCAAGGTTAAATCCAAGTGTTTCAAACTAATCACAATCATTAACATACTCGTTGGAACGATTATCTGATGTTTATGATAACAGTCAGATTAGTATGTTAAACATGGTTATTATACCTATTATGATACTACATTGTGATATCTCATAATAATTGGGTAATCAATAACAAGGATTGATCATTTCTAAGCCATTAAATTATCTAGAAACTGTTACAGTATCATAATCAACAACATTAACTATCTGGTTAATCAGAGATTATTCTGATTAATCAAGAGTGTCATCAACTTTGTATTAGGAATCTAATGCAATGTAGGTTCCTACATTATCATGCATTGTATGATATAATACTAAACTAAACAATTAAACATTTAACATCGAGTTGATGATTTACTAAGCAATGTCTTTGACATTGAACGTTCAGGAAGATCTAATCAGTAAACTGGAACATAAATAACCTATTAAATATAACTAAATGCAGAATCACCCTTTACTATCAAGTCTTGTGATATTCTGCTACATTTGTATTATCAGGTGAGTTTCATACAACCCCTTTTCTTTTACTGTTTTCTTAACATCGGGGTGACTATTATGAAATCTTTATCAAACGTGTGATATGTTTAGTAACAATTGCAATACCGGCTTGCATGTGGGTGTCATGGGATTATGACTATTTTCTGTGTACAACAAAAGTCCTCAAAACCAATCGTATCTGGTTAACCCATGTGGGGCCGAATGTGTGGACAAAGATAGTACTATCGGGCTGACAACCCCATTCATGGATAGATAGCGTCTACCCTTGTGTGAATGCTTGTCACCATTCCTGGTATCGACTTGATGTAGTGAGACATTGAGTTAGAGGCACGGAGTTTAACTTCGGTTATTTTCTAGACTGGACTGTCAGAAAGGATCTGGATACGGGTCACATGATTATTCACTTATGTTAATGTGTACCATTGACTTTACTATCATATCATATTGTATCGAGTCTTATTTATGAACTCACCAGTTTTATACTGATATTTTAAACTTTAAATCTTTTACAGGTAATCAGTACCAACGGTGAGGAAACACCTGTGCACGCACCATGTAGTTAGGACTTGGGATGCAATAGAAGGAACTTAAGTTGTAAACGGATATTCAGGACATGTAATAAATATTTGTCGTGATTTGTAATTAGTGCTTTTCTTAACTATGTGTGTTATGATACCGGATCAAGTAAGTCACCCCTCACCTTCGAGACTTCGCCGCTATGCTTCCGCTACCTTTACAAATGACGTCGTCTGGTGACGCGGAGGTGGGGGTGTGACAATTGTCTTTATTGATGACATACTGATTTATTCCAAGACCAAAACCGAACATGAGCAACACCTTAGAAAGATCTTGGAGCTGTTGAAAGAAGAGAAACTCTATGCCAAATTCTCCAAATGTGAATTCTGGCTAAGAGAAGTTCAATTTTTGGGACATGTGGTCAACAGTGAGGGAATTCACGTAGATCCTGCCAAGATCGAGGCAATAAAGAATTGGGACACTCCGAAGACACCGACAGAGATACGGTCTTTTTTGGGATTGGCAGGTTATTACAGGAGGTTTATCTCAAACTTTTCTAAGATAGCCTTGCCCCTCACCAAGTTAACTCAGAAAAATGAACCGTTCGTCTGGGAGCAGAAACAAGAGGATGCTTTCCAGACATTGAAACAGAAACTATGTGATGCTCCAATCCTATCTCTTCCAGAAGGCTGTGATGATTTTGTTGTATACTGTGATGCTTCCCATCAGGGGCTTGTTTGTGTGTTAATGCAACGGGACAAAGTCATACCCTATGCATCAAGACAGTTAAAGATTCATGAGAAGAACTACACCACTCATGATCTAGAACTGGGAGCAGTAATCTTCGCATTGAAGATTTGGAGACATTATTTATATGGCACCAAGTGTACCATATTTACTGATCACAAGAGTCTGCAACACATCTTTGATCAGAAGGAGCTCAACACGCGACAACGCCGTTGGGTTGAACTTCTGAATGATTATGATTGTGTAATTAAGTATCATCCGGGAAAGGCGAACGTTGTAGCTGATGCCTTGAGCCGGAAGGAAAGCGTCAAACCCATACGTGTTAGAGCAATGAGGATAACTGTGCAGACCAGTTTAAGTGACAAGATTATTCAAGCACAACAAGAATCACTTGACCGAGGTAATTTGAAGAAGGAACTTGATTGCGGAGCAGAGAAACAGTTTGACACGAAGCCCGATGGAATGATCTACTACCAAGAACGTGTATGGATCCCGGCGGTAGATGAATTGAGAAAACTCATCTTCGATGAAGCACACAAGACTAAATACTCTGCTCATCCAGGCGCTGATAAAATGTACCAAGACTTGCATGGATTTTATTGGTGGCCTGGAATGAAGAAAGACATAGCCGAATATGTCGGTCAATGTCTAACGTGTGCGAAAGTAAAGGCGGAACACCAGAGGTCGTCTGGTCTACTGGAACAGCCTGAGATTCCGCTCTGGAAGTGGGAACAAATAGCTATGGATTTCATTACCAAGCTACCCCGCACTTCCAGTGGTCATGATACAATTTGGGTGATCATTGATCGTTTAACCAAATCTGCTCATTTCTTGCCCATGCGTGAGAACTTCACCATGGATAAACTTGCAAGATTATATATCAATGAGATAGTGGTATGCCACGGTGTGCCATTGTCTATTATCTCTGATCGAGACAGCAGATTTACATCAAGGTTCTGGCAATCACTGCAGAAATCTCTAGGGACACAGTTAAATCTGAGTACAACTTACCACCCACAAACGGATGGTCAAAGCGAGCGTACTATTCAAACTCTAGAGGACATGTTAAGAACCTGTGTATTGGACTTCGGTGGAAACTGGGACTCTCATTTGCCACTGATTGAGTTCTCCTACAATAACAGTTACCACAGCAGTATTGGATGTGCACCATTCGAGGCTCTTTATGGCCGGAAATGTCGATCACCGATCTGTTGGACTGAAATTGGAGACAACCGAATAACTGGACCAGAACTGATTCAAGAAACCACTGACAAGATAGCTCAGATTCAAAGAAGATTACAAGCAACAAGGAGCAGACAAAAGAGTTACGCCGACAAACGGCGCAAGACGTTGGAATTCCAAGTGGGAGACCGTGTAATGTTGAAAGTATCCCCATGGAAAGGCGTTGTACGCTTTGGAACAAAAGGCAAATTAGCACCACGCTTTGGAACAAAAGGCGTATAGACTGAGATTACCTGATGAACTCAGTGGTGTGCATGACGTGTTTCACGTCTCTAACTTAAAGAAATGCCTTGCTGACGAGTCTCTCGTTATTCCAATCGAATAGATTCAAGTCGATGAACAGTTACATTTCATTGAAGAACCTTTGGAGATTATGGATCGCAAGGTTAAACAACTGAGACGAAGCCGTATTCCGATTGTAAAGGTTCGATGGAATTCAAGACGTGGACCCGAGTTCACTTGGGAACGTGAAGATCACATGAAGTTAAAGTATCCCCAACTGTTTAAAGAGGAAGTTGTACCCGATAATAACTCTTAAATTTCGGGACGAAATTTCTCTAACAAGGGGAGACTGTAACATCAGTGCCAGAGCCGTTATCGGAACAGTGATCTCTACATTATATGAACAGTAAAACAGGTACGAATCATATACATTCAGTACTTTTCATATTCATGTCATTTATCATTATCATAGTGTGTTGTCATAGAACAGTTCCAGAAACATTTACCAGAAACACAGTTCAGAACAATGGTTCTTGAGTTAGATAATTATCTGACAATACAGAACCATCAGGTGATTATTGGTTTAGGATTTATTATGTATAAACGTATGCGAGACTTTAGAGAACAAAACACACGAATATTGTTACGTGAATGCTAAATTGACGGGTTATTCGTATATGTGACGATCTGTACGAATATATCTGAAAGTTTAATGTTCTGAATGATATTCTGTAATTAGAAAACAAGATGGAAGGTATGGTTATCGCCGTGTTCGTACGAATGACGATCCGAAAGAGTACGCGCGACAACCGTAAACTTCGATTTAAACAGTTAATTAATATTTTAAATTAAATAAATAGAAGATAATAGTTAATTTATTAGGAATCACAACTAGGAATAGTTAAATAATTTCTAAATTTAAAATCGTATCGTTTCGTCTCGAAAATCATGCGAGACGGCATTTTACGCGAAACCGATCGAGACCGACTAACCGGGGGTGATGACATCATTTATTTTGGCATTAAATTTCCATAACCAACACCACCAACCCCTCTCTCTCTCTTCATCTCGTTTCTCTCCCCTCTCTCTAAAAACCCTCTCAAGAACACCACTTCTCTCTACGATTGGGAGCTCGATTCAAGTCGGATTTAAGCAAGGTTGGTGTCAAGACGATCCTTTCAACACGTAGATCACGGGAGTACAACTTATTTGAGTTTTCATCCACGAAATTTGAGGTAAATAATCACTTTAAATTCGGTTTTATAGGGTTTCACGAGTTCATGTGATTTTTGTTATTATAATCGATATCGAACACTTAAAACACATAGGTGAAGGTGTCTTGCATGTTTAGGAAACCATAGGGATGAGTTGTGACAGGTTTAAGGTCTTGAGAAAGATGCTGGAAGCCATAGAAACGCGCAGATTCGTGAGATCCAGTCGGTCGAACCTTATCCTCAACAGAACCCGAGGGTGGTTAGGCGAACCCTGGCAACGAACCATACAAGATCTGGACACCGAACCCTTGTTACAGACTCACGAACCCTGCAACCCTGCAACGAACCCTGCAGGGCTGCAGCCGAACCTGTGTCACTTGAACGACTCTGCACCGAATTTTTTTTCCTGCAACGAACCTGTCACACCCCCAATTTTCAACTAACGGAATCATACCGTTTGGGAACGTGACAAACCAGGATCTCAGATCATTAGACATAGCGAAGACCTCTATATGAATTTCAAAACATACTTTGGTCTAAATCTGTAACATCAAAGTTTTCAAAGTTTGCGGAAGCGTTTTAAAACAATAACAGTAACAGTTGTAAATTACAATTCAAAGGTTTCAAATGTTCAAATTTAAATAACTAAAATGTAAGACATGCATGCGACTCAGTCTCCTAGTCCATGCTTGCTTTCGTGCGCACCTTAGCGTCCTGAGAAAACATGTAAATCAAGTCAACACAAAGGTTGGTGCATAACACAGGTTTAAGCACTCACAATGTTTAAAACAACAGTTTGAATATCAAGTTTGCAGATAACATAATCACACATGCATAATCATGATAGCTAGTCATTTATACTATTTACATAAGTGGTCGACACCGAAGCTGAAGATTGCCATGCTATAACATGTTTTTGCCTTGCCACTATTGTCTAGCACAAACAATAGTAATGTGTGTTTGGTCAGTCAAACACCTGCGTAGATCCCATCTACCAAGTGAGGTTTGTCAAACCTAATAGATCTATTTCCAACTACCACGCTTTGCGCTACGGCAAACTAAACGGTTCGAAGTGTGTAAGGACTTGTAAATGCTATGTTGTCACATAATGTAAACAACTAACTCATGCAAGTGATATGTATCTAAAAAGTGTTTGTTGCACATGTTTTCTCCCCCAAAACAGTTGAAATAAGAAAGGGGCCGTGTACGCACCTTTGATTATTTGCAGAATGATCAAACACTCGTAAACTTGCGTAGAAAATCCTCTATGAAGAATCTGTGATTAAACAATAACCTAAAGTTATTCGGAATGTCGTTTTGTGCTTGGAATCACATACGTGTCAATACACGTAAATTTGAATGTTAGAAACGTGCATACGAAAGTACGAGTGACTTTGAAATCGTTTAAATAAAATCCTATATGATTTTATTTAAATAAACGTAATTATACGCGATTTCTTTTTCGATCTAAAATATGAATTCTATTATACTAATGTGTTCGGAATTTAATTCTGGTTCTAACGCAATTCGAACGAGTCGAATCGGAGTTAGAACGGAGAAGTTACGGCTAAAAACCAAGGTTTGGTTTAAATATCAAAAACATGGCAGCCCCCGGGTTCGAAACCGGGACCTCCCACACACACACAAGTTCAAACCATTTGATCTAGCCTATCTTTTGTTAACATATTCGATTCAAAATTGTTTTAAACATCACTGGACCGGTTCCCCCTTTGTTATTCCTTAGCCGAACCGACTAGCCTCAATTTGACCTCGATTCGAATCCGATTAAGCCTAAAACCATAGGGCTTCGCTTCTGGGTACTCGACCGAGTCTCTAGGTGATTTTAATTCGAAAAGAAAACACTATAACCCACTTATTTGGGAGTGCACAGATTCGAACTTGATTTCTAAAACCCATCATACGATCTCATCAAATTCGTTTGCTTTAATCCTTAAACTCATCAGATTTTCATTCAACCTAGTTCCACGAATCTACCCATACCCATTTATTCGATTTTCAAACCCGTTTGCATCAGAATCCCCAAAACCTTTTAACCCGAAAACCCTAGAACTCTAAGTTCATCAATTCGTTGTTCTATAATGAAATTAGCATAACAATAACATCAATCGGGATCTTCTGAAATCATTCATGCTATTTAATTTGATTCTTAAACTCATTTGATCGAAAACCCCCAAAACCGATTCCATATGAACCCTAGAATTAGACCTCATTAAATTCGTAATGATTTGCTGAAATTGACTTAAGGATTTCCTTTATCAGTGTATTCCGAATCTATCTACATAATTCAATTCGACTCTTGAGCGTGTTTGATTACAAACCCCCAAATTGGATTCTAGGATGATCCCTAGAATTCGAGCACATATAATTCGATGTTAAGGATCAAAATTAACATGTGTTTAACCTTATTCGGCCACTTTAGGTTGTTTAGGAGTGCAGACTTACTTGTTTTGAGGTCCAATTGAACGAGTTAGTCTTGAGAGTTGATCTTCGGCCACTCCACAATCGGGTCTCCTTTCCGCGGCTTCTCAGAATGCAATTGTGATATGAAAATGATTCTAATTATGCCGACTAGTGTTTCTGTAATCTCAATTGCGAATATTATAGCCAAATTGTATGATTTTCATTTATGGGAGTGACGGTTTCGACTTATGGTTAGCTTCTGGATTAAATTCGATCATTTAACGGGTAATTCTTATAGTCTAACCGTTAGAAATCATTAATAACATGATTAAGAGTGGTTTAAGTCGATTGCAACTGATCACCCATGTGAAATTCGAGTTCTATCTACATTATTGGCCGAATTTTGACTTTTCTAGTCAAAATTGAATAATTTCACAAATTATAAGACAATTTCTCATAATCTAAATGTATTATACCTAATTTTGTTCAAGCTTAAACCTTCTAATCTGATTTCTAATCATTATAATCATTTCTGCTAATTATTGCTAACCGAGTTAATCCCGAAAATATCGAATTGTCACTAATTGGGCTACTTATAACATTGTTGGACTAGATTAATCCTTTTGGGCCTCCTAAATACAATTGGGTCTACCTTGGGCTCATTGGGCCTACCTTGGCCTCATTGGGCCTACCTTGGGCCTACTTTGGCCTTATTGGGCCTACTTGGGCCTCATTGGGCCTTCCTTGGTTTCATTGGGCCTAACTTGGCCTTATTGGGCCTAACTTCTATTCAATTGGGCCTCATAGGATACAATTGGACCTACGAGGTTTAACGAGGTTAATTCGAAAATATCGGATTGTCACATCATCCCCTTGTTGAAGGAATTTTCGTCCCGAAAATTAGTAAATGTTAGGAGTAGTTAGGAAACTACTTACGAGTTTAAATCGTACGTGTTAGTGTGGTTTGATCATTCCGTGTGCTTGTGTGTACTCACACACAAAATCTAATGCTTGCAACATCACAACTAAGTGTGATCGTTCAATGTGACTGTTTGCGTGTACACTAGTTAGTTCACCTAACTGTGACTGTTTGTGTTTGATCATACTGTGCTGTGTAACCTCACACATAGTGAGTGTCTGTAACTGTTTGTACTATGCAACCCTGCACATAGCAAATTGTGTGTAACCAATCATGCATGTACTACCATAACATGTAACATATGAAATGTAGCACATAAAATGTATAAAATGCAATGTAGCACAAATGTTTGTAACAAAACCAATTGAAGAAAGTGTTTGTGCTTACAGTTTGAAATTTGCAGTGTTGATGTGTGAAGCATCACGTCATCCCCTTGTTGAAGGAAATTTCGTCCCGAAATTTAACGTGTGCTCTCAGTGTTTGTAGTTGCTGTTTTGAACAGATGAGGATACTTATTCATCATTTGGTCTTCCCGTTCCCATGTGAATTCAGGACCATGTCTTGAATTCCACCGAACTTTGACTATTGGAATCTTGCTTTGTTTGAGTTGTTTGACCTCTCGGTCCATGATTTTAGCTGGTTCTTCAATGAAGCGTAACTGTTCGTCTACTTGTATTTCTTCCAGTGGTACAATCAATGTCTCATCAGAAAGACATTTCTTTAAGTTCGATACATGAAAGACATCATGAACCCCACTGAGTTCATCCGGTAGTTTGAGTTGATACGCAACCGGACCAATCCTTTTCAGGATCTCAAAAGGTCCTACGTAACGTGGACTAAGCTTCCCGCGCTTGCCGAATCGTATCACACCTTTCCAAGGTGATACCTTTAGAAGAACTCGGACTCCTACTTGAAATTCCAATGGTTTACGACGCCTGTCAGCATAACTTTTTTGTCGATCCCGGGCCGCTGCCATACGGTTCCGGATTTGAACTATCTTCTCTGTCGTTTCGTGCACTAATTCAGGACCTATTATTTGACTGTCACCAATTTCAGCCCAGCAAACTGGTGAACGACATTTGCGACCACACAAAGCTTCAAACGGTGCTGCCTGAATACTTGTATGATAACTATTGTTGTAAGAGAATTCCACTAATGGTAAGTGGTTTTCCCAGCTATCACCAAAGTCAATTACACAAGCTCGTAACATATCCTCGAGCGTTTGAATCGTACGTTCACTTTGACCATTGGTCTGTGGATGATAGGCGGTACTCATATCCAAACGAGTCCCCAATGACTTATGAAGTGATTTCCAAAAGTTGGAAGTAAATCGGGCATCCCGATCTGATATGATAGAGATTGGCACGCCATGCCGTGCTACCACTTCCTTGATGTAAATGCGAGTCAGTTTCTCCATCTTGTCGGTTTCCTTGATTGCTAAGAAGTGTGCAGATTTCGTTAATCGATCGACAATCACCCATATCGTATCACAACCACTCGGTGTACGGGGTAACTTAGTAATGAAGTCCATCGAAATCTGTTCCCATTTCCACATTGGTATTTCTGGTTGTTGCAGTAAACCAGATGGTTTCTGATATTCCACTTTGACTTTAGAACAAGTCAAACATTTGCTAACATATCTAGCAATATCAACTTTCATGTGAGGCCACCAATACAGTGCCTTCAAGTCATGATACATCTTGTCTGATCCCGGATGGACTGAATACCTGGACTTGTGTGCTTCATCCATCACGAGTTCCCTTAAACCTCCGTACAAAGGTATCCAAAGTCGATTAATGAAATAACGAATTCCATCAGGTTTAACATCCAACTGTGTTTCCATCCCCCGTAAGGATTCATGTACCAGATTATCCTTTTCTAAGGCTCCCAGTTGAGCACTGTGTACCTTGTCAGGTAAGTCAGTATGTATTGTCATCATAAGTGCGCGAACCCATCTTGTTGAAGTGTCTTTTCTGCTTAAAGCATCAGCTACCACATTAGCTTTTCCCGGGTGATACTTAATCGCACATTCGTAATCGTTCAGCAACTCAACCCATCGTCGCTGTCTCATATTAAGCTCCTTCTGATCAAAGATATGTTGCAAACTCTTATGATCAGTGTAAATGGTACACTTAGTTCCATACAGGTAATGCCGCCAAATCTTCAAAGCAAACACCACTGCTCCTAACTCCAAGTCATGAGTAGTGTAATTCTTTTAATGTGGTCGTAGCTGCCTTGAAGCATAAGCAATCACTTTATCACGTTGCATCAATACACATCCCAAACCCTGTGCAGATGCGTCACAATACACCACAAAGTCTTCTGTTCCTTCTGGTAAAGACAGAATCGGTGCACTGCAGAGTTTCTGTTTCAATAACTGGAATGCAGCTTCCTGTTTATCCGTCCAGTTATACTTCGTCCCCTTATGCGTAAGAGCTGTAAGTGGTTGAGCGATCTTTGAGAATCCCTCAATGAATCTTCGGTAATAACCCGCCAAACCAAGGAATTGTCGTACCTCGGTAGGTGTCTTTGGTGCTTCCCAATTCTTAATTGCTTCAATCTTTGCTGGGTCAACGTGTATGCCCTTTTCATTGACTATATGACCCAAGAATTGTACTTCTCGCATCCAGAAATCACATTTCGAGAACTTACGGTACAATTGTTCCTGTTTCAGTAATTCCAACAGCAATCGAAGATGTTCAGCATGTTCCTCCTCAGTTTGAGAATAGATGAGAATGTCATCAATAAAAACAATGACAAACTTATAAAGGTAAGGTTTACAAACACGATTCATGAGATCCATGAATACAGCTGGAGCATTTGTCAACCCAAATGGCATGACCAAAAACTCATAATGGCCATAGCGCGTCCTGAATGCTGTCTTCGGAATATCTTCTTCTTGAACTCTTAGTTGATGATAACCCGATCTGAGATCAATCTTCGAGTAGTAGCTCGAACCTTGCAACTGATCAAACAGATCGTCAATTCTGGGTAACGGATACCGGTTTTTGATAGTAACCTTGTTAAGTTCCCAGTAATCGATACACATACGGAAAGTCCCGTCCTTCTTCTTAACAAACAAAACTGGAGCTCCCCACGGTGAAAAACTAGGTCGTATGAAACCCTTATCCAACAACTCTTGCAATTGTGTAGATAATTCTTGCATCTCTGACGGTGCAAGTCGATAAGGTGCCGTAGCTATCGGTGCTGCATCTGGTGTAAGGTCGATTCGGAATTCCACCTGTCTGATAGGCGGTAATCCCGGCAAGTCTTCTGGAAATACCTCCGGAAATTCACAAACTACTGGTATATCTTCAATCTTCTTCTCAGCTACCGGCTTTTCAGTTATAAGTGCTATAACTGCCGTATGACCTTTCCGCAGACATTTGTGTGCTTTCATACAAGATATGAGACGCAGTGGTGTACTGCTCTTCTCGCCTTGTACATACAATGTCTCTCCATGCGAAAGAGGTATACGAACAATCTTTTCATGGCATACGATTTCAGCCTGGTGTTTGGACAACCAGTCCATGCCAATGACTACATCAAAACTGCCTAAGGCAATAGGCATAAGATCAATTTCTAATGTTTGATCCATCAAATCAAGCATACATCCCTTAAAGATTTGTTCAACTACTATTAACTTATCATCAGCTAATTCTACAGTGTATGGACTATCTAAGGCAGTGGGACTAACATTTAGCAACTTAGCAAGTGAACTAGATACAAAACTCCGATCGGCACCAGTGTCAAATAACATAGAGGCATAGTGATTATTTAAGAGGAACGTACCCGTAACAATGTTGGGATCCTCCCGTGCTTGACGTCCTCCAATCACAAACGCCCTGCCCCTAGCACCATTGTTGTTGTTATTGTTGTTGTTATTGGTGCCATTGTCGTTACCGTTGCCGTTGCCATTTGCATTATTATCCCCGCCTTTCTTAAGTTGTGGGCAATCCTTTTTAAAGTGCCCCATCTTGCCACACTCAAAACAACCCTTCTGTGCATTGTTCTGATTGTTATTGTGATTGTTGTGATTGTTTTGCAGCTCCCCGCAACAATCCTTAGCCGCATGCCCAATCTTACCACACCTTTGACACTTAGCTCTATCGCACTGATTTCCAGCATGATGAAATCCACACCTATTACACTTTGGATGTTTACCGATATAACCCCCTGATGATGACGATTGCTGACCACTATTTGAGTTGTGATAAGACTTGTTTGAGTCTTGTTTCCGGTTCTGCTGAAACGGCTGTTGGTTGAAGTTCCTGGAGTTGCTTTCCCACTTCCTCTTGTGGTCACCTACTTTAGTAGCTGATGTTCGTTTAGGCAGAGTCCCTTGTAACACCGCCTGATCAGTCAGTTGGTGCGCTAAATGAACGGCTTGTTGAATTGTGGTGGGATTTGCAGAAGTAACCAATCCCTGAATCTGAGGCACCAATCCCCCGATGTACCTCTCTATCCACTTGCTTGCGGGAGTAGCCATGTGAGGTAGAAGTCTGGCTAATTCGTGAGATCGAGTCGTGTACTCCTCGATGTTGGACCCCTCCATCTTGAGGTGCTAATATTCCTCCTCTAATTCCTGCATCTCACTACGAGGACAGTACTCCTCCTGCATTAAAGTCTTAAATCCATTCCAGGTTAAGGCATTGGCCTCACCCAATCCCAAAGTTTGGACATTGGAGTTCCACCAGGTCAATGCTGGACCCTCCAACGTACCCGTAGCATACTTTACCTTGCTCTCATCGGGACAGTTACACATCTCAAACACAGATTCGGCCTTCTCAATCCATCGTAGGAGTCCAATGGCTCCTTCTGATCCTTTGAAGTTGTGTGGCTTACAGTCCAAGAACATCTTGAACGTGCATGCCTGTGGGTTCACCAATCCCCCAGCTGGACCATGTGGCCCTGTATTGTGTGTCTGAGCATAGTTCGCGATAGCCTCCGCGACTCTGTTATTAATCAGCTCATTGAGCTCAGCAACTGTCATGTGAACGTTCCCCTCAGCCATTATCTTCCTAGTTAAAAGAAGTGTTAGAGTGTTATCAAAATCCAATGTGACATGCGTAATAATACAACAAACACAACATGTAATGTATAAATCAACACAACTGTTGGCAATAAGTAGAAATTTTCAATAGATAGAAATCTGATTTGAGTACAATACTTTTGAAATCAAAACATAAATTTTCCAAACATCTAATGTAGGAACACAACCCGTTCCTAATAATTTTAAGCAAAACAAGGAAAATCAATCATCCTCAACAGTGGATTCAGGATCAGAATCAACAGCTGGTGCTGGTTCTTCCCCTTCTTCCTCTTCATCCTCTTCCTCATTCTCCGAGGCCACCAAGTCTTCCAAGGCTTCAAGTCTGCCTTCCAGAATCTCAGCTCGGTTCTCAGAATCTTCAAGACGACCAATCAAATGAATCATCTCATCTCGCGTATCATTGACCAGATGGGCAAGATTATCTTGTCTTTCATTCGCATCCCAGAGTTCCCGAACGTTATACTCAATCCTATCGTTCGCCCAGTACAAGTCCTCACGCAGCTTGGCAATCTCCTCAGCATCAGTCCGTTGCCTCTTAGGCTCCGGAACATCTAATACAGGTGGTGGATGGGTAGAAGGTCCCTCAGCAGGGATCTCCTGAGTACCCTCCACTGGCTCCTCCTCCGGATCCTCATCCGGGTCCTCATCCGGATCCTCCTCCGGATCCTCCTCCGGGTCCTCCTCCGGGTCCTCCTCCGGATCCTCCTCCGGGTCTGAATCATCTCTCTCAGATGGTGGAGGAGATGGAATAGGTGGTGCTGGTGATGATGGTGGTGCTGGAACTATCGGTTCCTCATCCTCAGAATCATCAATGTAGATATACGGTGCTGATGATGAAGATGCCATGCCTGTTACATAATACCATATGTAAGTGCGGTGCCATGGAATGTGTAAGCAAGTCTATTACATAATGCCATATGTAATTTCTAAGTAATATGTGTAAGCATATGTGTCTAATGTCTAACAGTCATAGTCTAAGTCTACAAATGCAAACCTAGTTCGCTATAACCAATGGCTCTGATACCAATCTGTTACACCCCCAATTTTCAACTAACGGAATCATACCGTTTGGGAACGTGACAAACCAGGATCTCAGATCATTAGACATAACGAAGACCTCTATATGAATTTCAAAACATACTTTGGTCTAAATCTGTAACATCAAAGTTTTCAAAGTTTGCGGAAGTGTTTTAAAACAATAACAGTAACAGTTGTAAATTACAATTCAAAGGTTTCAAATGTTCAAATTTAAATAACTAAAATGTAAGACATGCATGTGACTCAATCTCCTAGTCCATGCTTGCTTTTCTTGCGCACCTTAGCGTCCTGAGAAAACATGTAAATCAAGTCAACACAAAGGTTGGTGCATAACACAGGTTTAAGCATTCACAATGTTTAAAACAACAGTTTGAATATCAAGTTTGCAGATAACATAATCACACATGCATACTCATGATAGCTAGTCATTTATACTATTTACATAAGTGGTCGACACCGAAGCTGACGATTGCCATGCTATAGCATGTTTTTGCCTTGCCACTATTGTCTAGCACAAACAATAGTAATGTGTGTTTGGTCAGTCAAACACATGCGTAGATCCCATCTACCAAGTGAGGTTTGTCAAACCTAATAGATCTATTTCCAACTACTACGCTTTGCGCTACGGCAAACTAAACGGTTCGAAGTGTGTAAGGACTTGTAAATGCTATGTTGTCACATAATGTAAACAGCTAACTCATGCAAGTGATATGTATCTAAAAAGTGTTTGTTGCACATGTTTTCTCCCCCAAAACAGTTGAAATAAGAAAGGGGCCGTGTACGCACCTTTGATTATTTGCAGAATGATCAAACACTCGTAAACTTGCGTAGAAAATCCTCTACGAAGAATCTGTGATTAAACAATAACCTAAAGTTATTCGGAATGTCGTTTTGTGCTTGGAATCACATACGTGTCAATACACGTAAATTTGAATGTTAGAAACGTGCATACGAAAGTACGAGTGACTTTGAAATCGTTTAAATAAAATCCTATATGATTTTATTTAAATAAACGTAATTATACGCGATTTCTTTTTCGATCTAAAATATGAATTTTATTATACTAATGTGTTCGGAATTTAATTCTGGTTCTAACGCAATTCGAACGAGTCGAATCGGAGTTAGAACGGAGAAGTTACGGCTAAAAACCAAGGTTTGGTTTAAATATCAAAAACATGGCAGCCCCCGGGTTCGAAACCGGGACCTCCCACACACACACACAAGTTCAAACCATTTGATCTAGCCTATCTTTTGTTAACATATTCGATTCAAAATTTTTTTAAACATCACTGGACCGGTTCCCCCTTTGTTATTCCTTAGCCGAACCAACTAGCCTCAATTTGACCTCGGTTCGAATCCGATTAAGCCTAAAACCATAGCGCTTCGCTTCTGGGTACTCGACCGAGTCTCTAGGTGATTTTAATTCGAAAACAAAACACTGTAACCCACTTATTTGGGAGTGCACGGATTCGAACTTGATTTCTAAAACCCATCATACGATCTCATCAAATTCGTTTGCCTTAATCCTTAAACTCATCAGATTTTCATTCAACCTAGTTCCACGAATCTACCCATACCCATTAATTCGATTTTCAAACCCGTTTGCATCAGAATCCCCAAAACCTTTTAACCCGAAAACCCTAGAACTCTAAGTTCATCAATTCGTTGTTCTATAATGAAATTAGCATAACAATAACATCAATCGGGATCTTCTGAAATCATTCATGCTATTTAATTTGATTCTTAAACTCATTTGATCGAAAACCCCCAAAACCGATTCCATATGAACCCTAGAATTAGACCTCATTAAATTCGTAATGATTTGCTGAAATTGACTTAAGGATTTTCTTTATCAGTGTATTCCGAATCTATCTACATAATTCAATTCGACTCTTGAGCGTGTTTGATTACAAACCCCCAAATTGGATTCTAGGATGTACCCTAGAATTCGAGCACATATAATTCGATGTTAAGGATCAAAATTAACATGTGTTTAACCTTATTCGGCCACTTTAGGTTGTTTAGGAGTGCAGACTTACTTGTTTTGAGGTCCAATTGAACGACTTAGTCCTGAGAGTTGATCTTCGGCCACTCCACAATCGGGTCTCCTTTCCGCGGCTTCTCAGAATGCAATTGTGATATGAAAATGATTCTAATTATGCCGAATAGTGTTTCTGTAATCTCAATTGCGAATATTATAGCCGAATTGTATGATTTTCATTTATGGGAGTGACGGTTTCGACTTATGGTTAGCTTCTGGATTAAATTCGATCACTAAACGGGTAATTCTTATAGTCTAACCGTTAGAAATCATTAATAACATGATTAAGAGTGGTTTAAGTCGATTGCAACTGATCACCCATGTGAAATTCGAGTTCTATCTACATTATTGGCCGAATTTTGACTTTTCTAGTCAAAATTGAATAATTTCACAAATTATAAGACAATTTCTCATAATCTAAATGTATTATACCTAATTTTGCTCAAGCTTAAACCTTCTAATCTGATTTCTAATCATTATAATCATTTCTGCTAATTATTGCTAACCGAGTTAATCCCGAAAATATCGAATTGTCACTAATTGGGCTACTTATAACATTGTTGGACTAGATTAATCCTTTTGAGCCTCCTAAATACAATTGGGTCTACCTTGGGCTCATTGGGCCTACCTTGGCCTCATTGGGCCTACCTTGGGCCTACTTTGGCCTTATTGGGCCTACTTGGGCCTCATTGGGCCTTCCTTGGTTTCATTGGGCCTAACTTGGCCTTATTGGGCCTAACTTCTATTCAATTGGGCCTCATAGGATACAATTGGACCTATGAGGTTTAACGAGGTTAATTCGAAAATATCGGATTGTCACCGAACCTGTATGAGCTGCAGGTGTTGACCAGCCGAACCCTGCAGCCCCCATGCAAACTCACGAACCCTCACCTAGTTGGAACGAACTTTCTTAGATGCGAACCCTAAAGCCTCACGAACCAAATTAAGTCACGAACCTAGGTTAAAGGGTGGCCGAACCCTAAGGGTTCGTGGGTGAGGTGATGTTAGCCGAACCTAAGGAGGTTATCTTAAAGGGTTCGCTGCTCCTTGGAAATGCCGAACCTGAAATGTTACCAAATTAGAGTTGTGATGGACTAAGGACCATGAGCTTAAGTCTAAGAACCACGGGAAAGTACATACAAGAACTCGAAGTCTAGAAGCAAGCGAAGGATACATGCATGCATGAATTATGTTACGTGTATCCTATGCATGAACAAATAAATAGGGTTAGTAATGGATATGGGTTTCATGACAACACAATAACACATCAATATAAATATTGACATCTTTTGTATTAGTCTAACACATGTGAGGAATTTTCTAAGAACTCATATGGATTACAATCAAAGTTGGATGATCAAGTTGGAATCAACGACCTTCATTTGGGCTTAAATGGGCCCAATGGGACTTGATTAAGTCCATCAAATATTAAGCGTTTAATTAGATTTAAACAATAATGTTTTTAATATCAACTTGGAAATGTGTGAATGTTTTCAATTAAAAGCTTGTCTAATTTGAAATGTGATTTATAAATGTCCTTTATTTTCTTTTAAGTTTACTTAGTTATACCAGTTTGTTGTAACATCATTGATGGGGATTTTGTTATAAAATAGACAATATAATTGTCTGGAATTGCTTTAAAAACAAAGGAGACTCTGCCGAAATGTTCTTAAAATTTTAAAAGTAAGATATTATAATAAACATGGGATTGGGATCAAAAAGGGTAACTAGGATAGATTAGATCTTAGTTACACTTAGCACTAAGACACTTAGTTGCACACACAACAAGACCCAACTCTAGGCACAACGACTATTTCGCGTACTTATTATATTCGAATTCTTATAAAATAACTCAGGAACTGAAGAAACCTAAGCTACAAACAAGAGCGCGCATTTGTGTTATAACATTTACATAGCAGCACAGGTGAGTTCATTGCCCCTTTTCTAACATTTTGTTTTTAAAACGCGGGGCTGAGAAGCATGCGTAAACTGCTTATTAAATTGTTTACTTAAATGCTTTTAATTTTATATGTTTACATATATATAAAAATGTTATCATAGACCATGTCTAGGAAGATTTTATGCAGGTTTACTAACTGATTTACTTACAAATTAAGTGAATAATCAGATTTAAACTAAAAGATTTCAACAGATCAAAACATTTCAAAAGAATCACATCAAACATTTTGACAAAACAAGTGTGGGAGTTCAAGGAATCAAACTAATCATTTTGACAAATCAAATGGGTGAATTCAATGAATCAAATGAAACATTTTGGTGAAACAAGTGTGGGACAATATTCAATGTTCTCCAAATCAAGTGTTTGTTGAACTATGAATCAAGTGTACATTTGATCAATGAATCTAGTATTCTATGATCAACGAATCAAGTAAACCTTGTAACAGAATCAGACGAATCAATAAATCATTTTCAAAGGAAAACCTGGGAAATATCAGAGATAACATATGCCAAAACAGACGAAACAAAAACCCTACATTTCAAGAAGTCCTAGCTAGACCGTTTGATTTGTGGGTCATATGTTTGAGGATATTTACAGATTCCCTAAATACTAAGTACCTAGATTGACAGACTAGTCTACTCGAGTATGACCAAAGGCCCCAATCAATAGGACTTAGGTTTTATTAAATGCTTATTTATTTATTTAATTAAGCATTTATAACTGTTTATACAATTACTGTAATTGATCATAATGTGTGATGAACTTGTGAAATCAACATGGATTTCAAATGATTGTAATGACAGGAACAACAAACAGAAGAACTTATGGGGTGTGTTAGGGGTAAAAATGCTTAATTATCATTAACAACAGTGTCATATATATATTAGTATGTAGTGGGATGTTGGCTAGGGCTTGTCCCTTACATATGCCCTATATATAAGCATACCGATGTGAATATTACATGTGGTGTTAGTGAGGTTAGGGTCTTTACCAAAGGAGGCTTTCAAATCATTTTCAATTACTAAAACTATATGAACTCACCAACCATGTGTTGACTTTTGTTTTTGCGTGACTTCTCAGGTGACGAACAGGTCAATTAAGAAGTCATCTCTTTTGGACTAGGACTTCATATAGAAGACTTAGTATTTTTGGACCTGCATACTTTTGAAGACATCATTATACAATTTATTTTGTATATCTTGTGTAAATACAAGATAGTTATTTTATGATGTTTACAATAGATTTACATTGTTAAATTATAAACGTTACTGATATAATTTAACTTTGTAATTCTATTTTCTTAGCATTTCTCATTTATATCATGTGCAATGTAAACAATCTGATCACTTCGATTATCACTCACGATATCGCGCCCCGGGAACCTTCCGCCCATTGGAGAAACCCGATCCTACCCGCCGGCTCGGGGTGTGATAGTGGAGCTAAGTCTTGTGGTGGTAGAGGTAACAAGGGAGGCTGTCTTCTCGGCGGCATTCTGATCATAACCAATAAAGTTCTCGGTTAGTGAAATGATCAAATACAGAAGACAGTATGCAAGAAATTCCTAAGTCTTGTTTTCTCTATATGCAGGGTCCGTAGGTTATAGTCTAGGCCAAATGGTTTAAATAAGTGACCTATATTTCTCTATAACCTTGGCTCTGATACCAATCCGTCACACCCCGAGCCGGCAGGGTTGGATCGAAGTCCCCGTCGGGCGGAAGGTTCTCGGGGCGCGATATCGTGAGTGATAATCAAAGTGATCAGATTGTTTACATTGCACATGATATAAATGAGAAATGCTAAATAGAATAGAATCACAAAGTTAAATTACATCTGTATCGTTCATAATTTAACCATGTAAATCTATCATAAACATCATAAGGTAACTATCTTGTAAACTATACAAGATATACAAAATAATTGTATAGTGATGTTTCCAAAAATATGCAGGTCAAAAAAATATTAAGTCTTCTATCTGAAGTCCTAGTCCAAAAGCATAAGCTTCCTAGTTGACATGTTCGTCACCTGAGAAGTTATGCAAAAATAAAATCAACACATGGTTGGTGAGTTCATATATTTTAAAGTTTGAAAATGATCTCTAAACCTCTTCCGGTAAAGACCTTAACCTCATTAACTCCACATGTAATGTCCGGATCGGTATGCTTATATACAGGGCATATGTAGGGTCGAACTTACCGCCTGCCCAGCCACCGTCCCACCACATACTAATCCGTATATGACACTGTTGTTAATGATAGTTAAGCATTTTTACCCTTCTCATTTAATCAAAAAATCCTTCTGTTCTTTGTCCCTGTAATTACAATCATTTGAAACCCATATTGATTTCATAAGTTCATCACACAATATGATCAACCACAGCAATTGTAGAAACAGTTATAAATGCTTAATTAAATAAATAAATAAAAATTTAATAAAATCTAAGTCCTAATGATTGGGCCTTGGTCAACTCAAGTAGACTAGTCTGTCAATCAAGGTACTTAGTAGTTAGGGAATTCTGTAAATATCATCAAACATATGACCTACAAATCAAACAGTCTAGCTAGGACTTATTGATATGTAGGATTTTTGTTTCGTACTTGATTCGTTTTGTTTCGTTGGCATATGTTATCTTTGATATTTCCAAGAGTTTCCCTTGAAAATGATTTATTGATTCGTCTGATATTGTGGCAAGATGTACTTGATTCGTTGATCATGGAATACTAGATTCGTTGATCAAATGCACTGTTGATTCGTTGTTCATCAAACACTTGATTTGTTGAACATCGAATATTAACTTTGCAAAGATAGTTTCGTTTGATTCGTTGAACTTCCCCACTTGTTTTGTCAAAATAGTTTCATTTGATTCGTTGAACTCACACATTTGATTTGTCAAAATGTTTTGTTTGATTCTTTGAAATTCCCCACTTGATTCATCAAAATGTTTTTGTTTGATTCGTTGAAATGACTCACTTGTTTCGTCAAAATGTTTCGTTTGATTAGTTGAAATGTTTAGTTTAACCCAATTATCCACTTAATTTATAAGTAGATGAATTTAGTAAAACCTGCATAAAATTCACCTAGACATGATTCTAGGTTAACAATTTACATATAAAACATATGTTAAATAAAAGTATTTAAGTAAACAATTTAAACAAACAGTTTACGCATGCTTCTCAGCCCCGCGTTTCAAAACAAAATGCTAGAAAAGTGCCAATGAACTCACCTGTGTTGCTATGTAAATGTTCTATCACAAAATGCGCACTCTTGTTGTAGCTTAGGTTTCTTCAGTTCCTGAGTTGTTTTATAAGAGTTTGAATACTATAAGTATGCATATCAGTAGTCGTATCTAAGGCTTGGTCTCGGTGTGTGTAACTAAGTGTCCTAATTTATTAAGTGCTTCTATGATCTCCCTATTTGATCTAGTTCAACTACCCATTTATAACCCAATCCCGTAGTTAATTATAGCAACTTACATTTATATTTTCATAAAATTTGGGCAGAGTCTCCTTTGTTTTCTGTTAAAATCCAGACAATTAATATTGTCTACTTTACAAAATTTCCCAACAAATTAATCAAAATGAAGCTCTATTTAAAACATTTATAATTAAATTCTACTTTACTTTATTAAAAATACCCTTTACTTGTCTTAAATCGATATTCAACATGAAATGGGCCTAGATAAGCCCCATTGGACCAACCTAAGTCCCTTGATAGTCTTTGTTTTTCCATGGTTTCCAATTCAAATTCGTTGAATAACTATTGCATAGATAATCAATCACATAAGTTCGTTATTCCTAATCGGTCTTTTCTTAAGGTTAAGTGTTAATATTACACCAACACTTAATCTTTAAGTCCTTGTCGTTTTTAAATGATACTTTGTTTTATGCTAAAGGTAAATTTGCATGGAATTTGAATATCCCATGTCATTCCCATGCACACACTTGATGTATTCCATGCATGCATGTTCCTTATATCCTCTTATTTTGTCGAGAACCGAATCCCATCAGCCCCCTATCAGCGAACCTATGAGTTTCAGGTAAGGTTCGGCAAACTCATCATCTCCCACGAACCTTGTGGGTTCGGCCATGCTGATGGGTTCGTGACTTAGTTGGTTCGGCTACAAAAGACGGGGAAAGGTTCGGCACTAGGGTAACAAGGTTTGTGCACCTGGGTTCGTGACTTCCTGATCAAGGTTCGGCTAGAAAACCCTCTGGTTCGTGGCCATCTTATGCAAAGGTTCGGTCCAGTCCTTGTGTTTGGTTCGTGTAGGGTTTGAGGATGTAAGGTTCGCTGCTTTCTAGTTCATTAACCGAAGGTTCGTTCCTATCCTAGGTTTGTGACCATCTAGGGTTCGGCTAAGGAGGGTTCGCCACCCTATCAGGTTCGGTGCAGGTCCAGAATAGTTCAACAGGTTCGTGACTCAGAGGGTTGCAGGGTTCGTTGCAGTGTTTGCAGGGTTCGGCTTCCGGGGTTCGGCTAGGATGATAGGTTCCGGTAGTGAAAACAAAAGGTTCGGCCAACTACCATGGGTTCGTTTGATGAACTCACGAACCTGTAGTGGTTTAGGCATCATCATCTTCATTCCAGGAAGCTAAACCTGTTACAAATCCACTCCTAGCAATACCTAAATACTTAGAACACCTTAACCCAAGTAATTTAAGTGTTTAAAATCGGTTATGATGGCAATAACTACAAGAACTCGTGAAAACCCTCTAAAACCGAGAATAAGATTAAAAGTTACCTAGAATTCTATGGTGGAAAGCTGTAATTTCTTGTACTTTCGTGATCTTCTTGATGAGGGGTTCGTTTTGACACTAACTAGGCTTGAATCCAACAAGATTAGAGCTCCAAATTGAAGAGAGAAGTTGGGTTGTTTCTAGAGAGAGAGAGAGACGACTTAGAGAGAGAGAAGGAGGTTAGTGAAGTGAGTTATGGCATTAACTTGCCATAATAAATGCTTCACCACGCTCGGTTGATCGGTCTCGTTCGGTTCCGCGTCAAACTCCATTTCTCGTGATTTTGACCACGAAACGATACGATTTATTAAAATAGGATTTATAAAATTATTCTAAGTTGTGATTCCTAATAAATTAACTAATATCTTCAATTTATTTAAATTTTAAAATATTAATTTATATTTAAATCGAAACGTACGGTTGTCGCGCGTAATCGTTCGAATCGTCACTCGTACGAACACGACGATAACTATGCTTTTCAATCTTGTTTTCTAGTAATCGGATATCATTAAGAACATTAAACTTTCAGATTTATTCGCACAGATCATCACCTATACGAATAACCCGTCAACTTAGCATTCACATAACAACATCCGTGTGTTTTGTTATGTAAAACCTCACATACGTTTATATATAATAAATCCTAACAAATAATCACATGATGGTTCTATGTTGCCAGATAATTATCTGACTCAAGAACCCTATTTCTGAATTTTGTTTCTGTTAAATGTTTCTGAATTTGTTGTTTGCTAACACAAAATAATAATGACAATGCTATGAACATGAAATGAAATAAAATGTTTGTAGTTTGTGCCTCTTTACTGTTCATGTCACTGTTTAAGATCACTATTCCGGTGACGGTTCTGCCACTGATGTTACAACTGGTATTCACCCTTCCAGTTATTACATGTCCCTCTTAGCAACTTAATTCTAATGGGATTATAAGCAAACCATTTGATATTGTTTGAAAACATAAGGAATGGTATTCAAAATTTAATGCCGGCGACATATTAGAATCATTTAGTTTGTAAGGTATTTGGTGTGATATGCTTTTGGCCAATAAGTGGTCATGCTCTAATCTGATGTCCTTAGGAAAGCTAGACAGATCCAACAGTACCTCGGGGATTTATACGAATAGCTTTCCTAGACAGAATTTCAAACTACCGGTACTGCACTCTTCCAGTTACTACATATCCACCTCACAAACTTAATTCTAATGAGATCTTAAAATCAATACTGGAATTCCTATGTTGTCTAAAGAATAATATTAGGCATTAACCCTAATGAGTTTAGATTCCTAATATCTAAGGATTGTTTGCACACATGTGAGTTTGAAATGGAGTTTACTTAAAGCAAGTTCTAAATCAATTGCTTAACTAAGTAAATCTCATAAAAATTAAGTTATCTTAAGTGTAAGCAAAAGTATGTTAACATCTATGGTAACATGTATAAAATATAACACAATAGATATTGTATAACACTTAGCACATAAGCAAGTAATGGACATGCAATAATAATAATATGAGATAACTCATATTTGGGTAAACTTAGTTATAGTATAGGCCACCATTTTCTAATGACCTAGATCCCTATAACGATGGCTCTAATACCAATCTGTCACACCCTGACCGACGGCGGAATACATCGGGGCGCGAGCTCGGCTATTAATTAGCTCATGGCGCTATTAATAAGTTTAAATAATTAATGCATTATTATTACAAAATGAGTACAATATTCAATTCAGATTATAACCAACATTACAGGAATTGAATGTACAAAGTGTTACAATTTGAAATACCAAACATTAGTTACAATTTACTAGGTCCACTAACTTATCCTATGTCTTCATCGTATCTTCTTTTTGACATGTTACATATGTAAAAATGGTTTTTGGGTCAACTATATGAATAGTTGCTGAGTATAACATACAGTTTAAATAAATGTTTTAAATAATTGATGCATAACAACCAGACTGTCTATAATTAGAATCAAGGAACGTATAATTCATGTTTGCATATAATATGAATACAATAGCAATACAGTCTCTCAAACAAGAGTAATACATTGAACCTAGTCAAGAATGATCAAGTCGTAAACTAAGACATGCAATAACACAAGTTTACAAAATAATAGTCTCTCAAACTAGTTTCAGTAATAGTATAACCTACTACTTTAACTAAGTCTTTAATAGATAATTGTCTCTCAAACAAGTTTCAACACTAGCATGGCATCTACTATGTCAAACTCGTTTGCAATAGATAACACATGAGTAATGAATAATTGATTTCAAACAAACAAGTATACACATAGTATGACTTCTAACTAAATATACTAAGAGTTTTGCATCGAATGATTTTGATTATAAATATTTTTTTGGGTAAACACGTGTAACATCCCAAAATATTGAAAGTAAAAGAGGGATTATGAATACACACATGGAATTGCTTATGTAGTCCAAGTGATAATTGATAGAAAATTGAATCACACATAGTACTTCACCTAAAGTTCAAGGCATTATATACTTTATGAGGCTTAGAGTTCAACCATTTTTTAATGCTTAGAGTCTATGGCATCATAATGGAAGTCATAGATTGAATGAGTCTATGTTAAATGAATACTTAGAATTACAGTTCTTATAATATTGATTTAATAAAATTGAACATCAAATATTCCTCTTTATTTACCAATATTATTGTATGAATAAACTAGACTAATGATTTAAGAATATTTAATAATTTTGAATAAACTAGACTAATATTATTGTAAATATCGTTCCTTCAATGAGTTGAGATTGAGCAGAGGCTGAATCTTGCAAATGATATTGCCTGATTGGTTGGAATCCCACTTGACTAATAATATCATATGAAACATGAAGATCATTGACGGAATATAATTCCTTTGCAGCAACCGTAGGTTGATCAAACTTATAAGTTAAATGCCCAATTGATTTTCATTTGATGATCAATTCACAATTGATGCAATTGTAGCATTGTCATCATCATCTTATTCAGAATCATCAAAAATCTCATATACATCATTACTCGAATCTCTTTTTCTTTTTTCCCCCTTTTTAGGAGCATCATCTTCTGGATATTTTTCATCGTTTCTTGTATTCTTTAAACTCTGAATTTTAGATTGAATCGTATTTAGTTGTTTGGTTGATTCCTTTGCTTGCTACTTGGATTGAACACCGTCTAATTTAAGAGAGGAATTCAGTTTGGACTGACCATCAGAATTTGTTTTAAGTGAGTCACTCAATAATTTTTTTGCAGAGAGTTGTTTTTTCCAAATTTTGATGTTTATCCAAGGAAGAGTACAACTGTTTTTTCTTATCAGATAGTTGCTTTTCTAGAATTTGGGTTTTATTTACAGAATCATTCAACTTTAGTGTATTTGTAGAGAGAAGCTGATCTTGCTGGTAACACCTATCTGAAACATTTACAATAGTGTCAAGATATCCAGACAAATCTTGAGATTGAATTTCAATCTTCAAAGCTTGACTCGCAAGTAGTTTTTCATTTTTCTTTTATTTTCCATCAACAATTAAACATTGTTTTGATTGTGCTCCCATACTTTTGATCAGAAGATGATTTTGTTGCTTTAAAAGATTAATTTCTTCTGTAAGAGGAGCAGCGAGGGAAATTGTGTAACATCAGTGCCAGAAACGAAAACGGAACAGTGATCTATACGGTAACACAGGTGCGAATCTCATGTATTATCTGTATACTAGTATCATTTGATGTTTGACACAAAACTATTACACATTCATTTCAGAAACATGATTCAAAACCATGGTTCAACAGTCAGAAATTTATCTGACAACACAGAACTATCACGTGATTGTTAGTTAGGAAATTATTATGTATAAACGTATGTGAGGTTGAACAGAACAAAATAACAACGGATGTCATTACGTAAATGCTAAATTGACGGATTATTCGTATAGGTGACGATCGGTACGAATATATCTGAAAGTTTAATGTTCTGAATGATATCCAATAATTAGAATATTATATCGAAAAGTGTTGTTATCGTCGTGTTCGTACGGGTGACGATTCGAACGAATACGCGCGACGACTATACGATTCAATTTAAATTGGTAAATTTTACAATTTCAGAAATTTAAAATAAACGGAAGATATTTAGTTAATTTACTAGGAATTACCACCTAAATTAAATTTATAACTTCTATTTTTAAAATCGTAACGATTCGTTACGAAAACGAACGAAAACTGACGCATTTATGCGAAACCAAGCAAAACCGAACGAACCCGAACGCATCGGAACAATTAAAAAGAAACAAATGGCATTAAATGACATTTAACACCCCTCACCTACCATTTTCTTCCCCATTTTCGTCACCTTCTCTCTCTAGAAACCAAGCCCTAGAATCCTCATTTCTTCACCAAATCAGGAACTCTTGGTGTCAAAACGATCCTCACAACTTGTAGAGCACGAAAGTACTAGAAATCGGAGCTTGGAACCATCTGAAACGAGGCAAATTTGAGCTCAAAGTTGCGATTTTAGGGTTTTCAAGCCCTTGGTTCAAAATCTCAACTATAACCGGTTTAAACCACCATAAAACCCATAGGACTTACACCAAAATGGCGTAGGATGTGTTGTGAAATTGGTGAACGCCTTACTCGGTTCGAACGGCCGAAGGGGAAACCCATCTCAGCCGAATGGCCACAGGCCGACTTGCACCCCAACCGAATGGCCACAGGGCGACTAACCCATGAGCCGAATGAACTCCATTCGTTTCTTTTCCCCTTTATTCGCATGGCAATCCTCTATTCGGCCGAGCACTCCTATTCGTGTGAACATCCGTATTCGACCATCATCCTTCGCATGGCCACCTTCAGCCGGCCGAACCATATCTTTCGCATGAGCTGTTATTCAGTCGACCACCCCCATTCTCATGCAACATACATTCGGTCCTCATGATCGATTCGCATGCTACGACATTCGTGTGATCACCACATCAGAATGGAACTTCCCCCTCGTATGGCACATTCAGTCGCACGAACCCTTATTCGGGGGATCATCTACATTCGCATGCATGGGGTTGGTGCGTGGATTTCAACATGGGAAAGTCATTAGGGTTTCACTAGGGGACTAATCGGTTTTGACAACCATCCATGCTAAGGTTTAACAATAAAGTTTTCCTAAATTACAATGATGTGTGAACATGGATTATTGAATATAATTAGGGTTTTCAACACCAAGGCTTTTCCTAAATCATTTTGACATATAAACATGGATTTTAACAAGAAAGAGGGTTTAAGTCACTTGTATTTGTTAATTGAAAGAATGGGTTACAAAGAGTAACACTATCTTTAATTATGAGCTTAAAGAACTAAAGAAAAACAAGTTGATGATTAATCAAGAATCAGGGAAACAATCTAAGTATATAGGTGTTGACCACATTGTTAACACTCAATACTTAAAATTTCATGCAAACATATAACTAAGTTAGATCGTTCAATTGAACTTTCTAAGCAAGTTATACATAAGTGATAATCAAAAGACTACGAGAAACAAAGACCTAGCAATGGACTTAGAGTTAATTAAACGAGATTAACTTAAGTTTAACATGTTAACTTTTGATTTCTTAAAATAACTTCTGTTTCAACAAAAGGAAAATGATTTATAAGATTTATTATTTAAAATGTCTAAAATAAATGAAATAATTTCTAACTTAAAGATTCAACTTAAAATGAGTTTTATTAAAGATGTTTTACCTAAAAGAACATGAATGTGATAAATTAGACCTTATATAAGTAAGGTTTAGTTTTGAACACCTACAGAGTAAAGGGATAATGTGTATACTGGTTAGAGACACTTAGAAACCAATTAGTAATGTCTAGGACACATAGTTGCACGCTGAAGACCAAACCCTCTATACATCATCTTCGAACACTTATCGTATTCAATTCATAATAAATAAAACTAGGTACTGAAGATACATAAGCTACAATTAACAAGCACGCATATCTGTTGTGACTCATTACATAACATCACAGGTGAGTTCATTGCGCTCCCTTTATAATTATTTTCTTGAAATGTATTTTACGTAAATGCTTTTACTTCACGTATGTTTTACATGTGAAATTGTTATATTATATTCTGTTTAGGTAAACTATTCACAAGTTTAGAAAATGAATAAATTACTCTCTATGTAAGACAATGGTTTTTAATCAAAGACTATTTTCAGTGTTGTGTTCAAGGAAACTAAGGATCTAATTCAACGAACTAATGTCAGTATCGTGTTCAAGAAAACTAAATATCTAATTCAAAAAACTAATGTCAGTGTTGTGTTCAAGAAAACTAAGGATCAATATCAAAGAAATCATATCTGTGTGCGTATCGAAGAACTAATGAACTCAATAAAGAACAATTCTAGGTGGCTGTTAGTTTTATGTCGATCAAGACCACGTGCAACACACTGAAATCCTGACATATATAGTAGACTTTTATAGTCATGCTAACATGGGCACAAATCAAACAAACAACAAGAGAACAGAGGTGAACAATGATCAAAGGATATCCTAAAGTCCCGGCATATACAGTAGACATGAAGTTCAAGCTCATATGGGCACAGCATAAAGTTCCGACACATACAGGTAGACTCCTTTGGGTCAAGCCTGATATAGGCCACGTGTGAGACGATACAGACTGGACACCAACAACAACTAAGAACAATTGATTGAGTTACTCAAGGTCCAATCATTATGTCTTAGTTGTATTAAATGTTTACTTATTCTTTTATTTAAGCATTTAATATCATGTTTCTACAAGTACTATGGTTGATCATGAATGTGTGATAAAGTCAAGAAATCGATAGAATTTCAATTTGTGGAACTCAAAAACTATTATGACGATGAGTGAAATGAAACGCTTAATTATCATTAACAAAAATATGTTATGCAGTTCGGTATGTGGTGGGCTGGTGGCTGGGCTGGCGATAAGCTTTACCGTACATATGCCCTATATGTAAGCCTACTTGATTGGATAACATAGGTGGTTGTTGACGAGGTTAAGGTTGTCATTTTGGGTGATCAATGTAAACAGATTTTCAGGTTATTGAAACGTGGTGAATCAAAGGTATGGGATGAAACGCTTAATAACCACCAGGTCAATATATCATGTGGTTTGGTATGTTGTGGGACGGTGGCTGGGGTGTCGGTAAGCTTGACCCTACATATTCCCTATATATTAGCGTGCTGAATCAGATGGTATAGGTGGTTAATGGTGAGGTTAAGGTTGTCATTCGGACAAGTTTATTCAAATTCATTTTCAAATAAGACCATATGAACTCACCAACCATGTGTTGACTTGATCTTTTTGCATGACTTCTCAAGTGACGAACCGGTCTGATTAAGAAGTTATGCATTTGACTAAGATGCCAGATAGAGGACCTAGTATTTTTGAAGTGCATATTTTTTATAATTATACAGATTATTTTGTATATCTTCTGTAGATACAAGATAAAATAATTATGATGTTGATAGTAGATTTACATCGTTAAATTATGAACATAACTGATGTAATTTAACATCGTAATTCAATTTTATTTAGCGTTTTCTCATTATATATCATGTGCAATATCAACAATCTAATCATCACGATTATCATTCCCGATATCGCGCCCCGGGACCTTTCCGCCCGACGAGACACACGATCCGGCCCGCCGGCTTGGGGTGCGACAAATTGTGATGGCTGTAGAAGGATTTGCTTCAACAGGAGAAGATGTTGAAGCATTGAATTTGATTGTGATGGAAGTAAAAGCTCTTGTCTGCTGCCCAAGCTACCAAAAGGGCAGAAGATAAAACTGAGCAGAGAAGGATGAAGGAAATAAGATTGAATAATCAGGAGGCACTTCTCAAAGTTGCACTAGATCAGCATTTTTAGACTAAGGCTGCCATGGCCAGCTCTGAGCAAAAACAAAGGGAAGCTGAAGCTCAAGTGGAAACTGGAACATCTGGGGTGTCTAGCAAACCCAAACCCACCAAATCTACTCCCACTGAACCAACAAAACACATAACCACTTCCCCTTCTTCTTATGCCTCCACCGCTCAGGACATAGCAATTTCAACTAAATAAAGAAACTTCTCACACAAACTTCCCTAAACAAACTTCTCCCACAATATCTATCCCTTCTTCACCTATACAAATAAATAAACAAAACTCACATACTCTTTCTCCAAATTATGCTTCTCAAACCCTCCTAGAACTATCCTCACATACCTCCCTTCCCACAACTCTCAATGCATCCAAAATTGGCAAAAAACCAGCTCCCATAATCACTAAGTCTTTCACAAGAAGACTGAAAAGGAGGCCAGGAAATCCAAGACCCCCACCAAAAAACCCAAGAAACCTTTAACCCCTATTCTAGAACCAAGCTCAGACTTAAATGATGATCAGCCCATTGCCTCTCTTATTCCAAGAAAGAGAAGGCTCATATTGGCTGATGATGATGTGTCTAACTTACCTAAAACCACCACAGCTCCCTCACCAATAAAGACAGCTGATGTTGAAGCTGAAAAATCACAAACTTCTCCTTTGAAGGAATCCTATTCTCCTGTAACTATATTCCCCTCAGATGAAGACCTTCAAGAGACAAAGAATAAAAAAACTGAAAAGGAAAATAAGATATTAGCAGATCTAGAAGCCACTGGTCCCTCAGGAGATGATTTGGTCAAAACCTATTATGAACAAATAGCTTTCATGGATCTGCACCAAAATGAAGCTTATCAGGCTGAGAGGGAGCAACTAATCAAGTTTCTCCTGGATGAAGGTAAGTATAAAATTGAAACCTTCAGCAACTGGGTTATCACAAGCCTTATAAATGAAGCTGAGGTTCTGTCCAAAAGAATAAAAGCAGACATCAAGAAGAAAAAGACCCTTGAGCAAAGAAGAAGAATAAAACACATTCTCATCCAAAATCAATGGGGACCAAAAAACACTATAATAAGATGGAGAGATGACATATTTTTTGATGAATGGTCAAAATTCAATAGAGAAAACAGTGATCATCCTAAGCTTTGGAAAGAAGCCACGTCACCTTCTCCCACTATAGTGTCCAAGCTTAAGGATGACAATCCAAGCAGAATGCTTGACCATCTGCTTAATACACCTATGGGAAGCCTATGTGTTGGGTCTGTAGAATCTCCATCTGCTGTCAACTTCAGACCTTGGGTTGAAGTTGAAAAGGAAATTATTCCTGATCTTCTAGGATATTATGAGCCTCATCAGCATGCTGTAGTGAAGTAACTACTTATTTCAATGGATCAAGTAAAATGTAGAGAAATAATTCACTGGCCTGCTGGAGCTCCTCTTTCTTTGGGTCCTCCTCCTAAATCCCATCCCCTTCAGATCACAAATTCCAGAACTACAAAAAACAGATGGTTCAATGATCCTGTATCCAAAAGCATGATCACTGAGAGATATAATGGTTCAAGGACCTTCTTCTCAGATTGGAATGAAATTTTCAAGCTGCCAAATAATGATCTGAAGGAATTGCATCATATGACTCTGGAAAATGCTGATACAGAATATGAAGTGCTAAAGTATGTGCGGACTCTCAAAAATAAAATTAGTCTGGATTTAAGACAAAAATAAATGGTTTTGGCTTCATCAGTCCAGATGGAGATTGTTGGAAAATAAGGACTGATGAGCAAAACCACTGAAGCCAGACAAATAAATAAACCCGCGGATTGACCAACCGCAGATATTTCTCTTTCGATTGCTGAACTACTGAACTTCAGCATCGGAAGCTCAATAGCGGAAGACTCGCAAAAGGAACTACCGCAAACCTTCTTGACATTGAAAGATATTAGCTGAACCTGATCCCTTCGAAAGACAACCAATGCTTCGGAAGAAAACCTCTGATTACTTAATAACTACTGTTTAATCAGCTTCCGATGAACACCTTCCGAAAGAATAACCACTAAACGTTTACACAACTATCTCAACCTCGGAAGAACTAAAGACTTCTGAAGACTCTTGATTCCGTGGTTGTTGACTTTGTATTAGTTGTACTATTCTAATGATTCAGTGTCTGTAACAGTGTTAGCTATTTGTCTTATTACTTCTTGTCTTGTAACATTTAATGTTGGGTATTTAAGTCCCAGCATTCCTGTCACACCCCGGACCGGCGGGAACGGATCGGGCTTTCCCGTCGGGCGGAAGGTTCCCGGGGCGCGATATCTTTGAGTGATAATCAAATGATCAGATTGTTATATAGCACATGATAAATAAATGAGAAATGCTAACACATCCATGATATAGAATTACAAGATTAAATTACACCGTATAGTTCATAATTTAATCAAGTAAATCTACCAAAAGAATCAATGTAACTATATCTTGTATATGTACAAGATATACAAAAGATGATTCGTTGTTTAGGCACCAAAAGCATGCAACACAAAGTAAAGCTAGGTCTTCTAAAAGTCCACTAGCTTAATCTTTGCATGTATATGTCTACACCTGTTCGTCACCTGAGAAACATGTATTTAAAACAAAGTCAACACTAGGTTGGTGAGTTCATAAGTAAGTTAATGTAAAACCTTGATTCATTCACATTCACATTCACAATGATAATATGTTACTCGTATGATTGTCTGATTCACTTGTTCACCCAATGGCTCCTCAATAGTTATAGTCACAAGTACTATATCATCCTAGTAGTGTTGCTTATATATAGGGCATATGTAAGGGAACTAAGCCCTAGCCAACATCCCACCACAACACCACTAGAACTCCACACTACTTGTAATACAACTAATGATTTCCATTCCCATGTCACCTGTTTGTCCCATTGTTGATCACCTGTGTTCTCATGTATAGAATAATAATATGATAACGTTTCAATTATCAAACTGAAGTATTAATAACCAATATATGTGTTAAGGATGTTAGATTTATTAAATCCATTCCTTAAATTATTCTATAGTTGTGGGGTTAACTGTTGTTTCACTTCTAAATATTAAAAGTGTTAGTTAACTATTTGTAATGTAATCTCAATGCAACGTATAGAGCCCAAATGAAATCCATTGTAATCCTCACGTAATCAGATTACAATGCATTTCATTCACCTCTATTCTGCCGTGTGATCCCAAAGTCTCCATGTGGGATTATCCTCATGTAATTAACAAAGTTGAATAAGAACTTGTCTTATTTCATGATGTTAGTTATGTGTAAATGATAAGAATCCCATGAAGTTACATTATCATGATCATCATTTACTGAAATCCATGTGATCCCAAAGCCTCAATGTGGGATTGTTCTCGTGTGATTAACAAAGTCGAATAAGAACTTGTCTTATTACATCGTGTTAATTATGTGTAAATGATAAGAATCCCATGAAGTTACGTTATCATGATCATCATTTACTGTAAATGATAAGAATCCCATGAAGTTACGTTATCATGATCATCATTTACTGAAATCCGTGTGATCCCAAAGTCTCAATGAGGGATTGTTCTCGTTATGTGATTATGTGTAAACTGCCTAGGTATTTACTCATGTGAAAATAACTAAGTGTTATAAGCTATCATCTTATAACTAAGTTATTCTAATGTGTTGATGATTAAGAAATTACATTATCATAATCATCTGAGTTTCCCTGTTATCTCATAATCATACAAGCATGCATACAATGATAAACGATAATAAACAATTTAATATTATCTAAATCAAAGTATAAATAACATGTTAAGCAAAACTTTTAAATAATTAAAAGTAAACATGTTTCTCAGCCCCGAGAGTTAAAATCAGTAAAGATTAAAGAAAAGGGGCATATGAACTCACCTTGCAGTAGTAGGGTTGACTTAGCTTAAAACGAAGAATGCACGCGCTCTTTGATTTATCTTGTGGTAGTTTTTCACGTTCCTGTATTGATTTCACGTTGTTTTCGACTCATAAGTATCAAATTATTGTATTTAATGTGAGTGTATGTGTTAACCCTAAAGTTTGTTAACACCTGTGTGTCTCGGTCTCAGTCTTTGATATTTGGCCCAACTAACTTGCAAATCAACTCAATATTACTCAATCCACTTGTTTTAACCTAGCACCCTTTTTGTTTATTAAAGTATTGGTTGCTTGATTTGTTATCATAATAAAAGTATTCTAAGTATAAAACTTAAAATTATTATCTAACACCTTTGAAATGTCATAGGTTATGTTTTATGATCCAACTCAACTCTTGTTGCCCTTATAGTAAAATACCATTTCTTTTTCATGTGGATCGATTGTTATTGAGTTAAACAACACGTGGGCCTATCAAACCAACATGGGCCGATCCAATCTTGTGGGCCAACTAAAGTCGTGGCTGTTGGGCCAATTCCCTATGGGCCGAAATAGATTAGAATTGGGCCGAGGGACTGAATTGGGCCAACTGAATTTGTTATTGGGCTATGATGCTCACTGTTGGGCCAGCTGGTTGATCATTGGTCTATGGTTTTAAACTTTGGACCGATCAGTTGTATAGAAAACAGTATGTGGGCCGTAGCAAGGGGATGGGCCAAAAATGGTTGGATCTTTGAACAATTAAGATGGGCCTTAGCTAATTCTTGGGCCGGTTAGTGGTTCTGCGTGGAATAACAGAAAGAAAACGGCTGGGTGTAAGAGTTGTTCGGCCAGGAACATGTAGATGGTTCGGCTGGCTTGGGGCTGGTTCGTAGCATTCACAAAGATTCGGCCAAGAGGGTGCAACCTGAGGTTCGTTGCTCTAAGTTGTAGAAGGGTTCGGTTAACAACTCAGAGGTTTGACAGTAGAGTTAAGGGTTCGGTGGTTATGGAGCCGAGGTTCGTGAGCAGAACCTGTCCCATGGTTCGTCTGCGTCTTAAGAAAGTTCGTGGTTCAAGGGTTCGTCGAACATGCTGAAAGCAGGAGGGTTCGGGAGTGTCCAAAGTTCGTGAGAACCAACTAGGGTTCGCCTGACTCACGATGGTTCGTCTAGATGATGAAGGGTTCGCCACTTTTCATGGTCGGCAGCGGCTGGGTGTGTGACAGCAGCAAGGTTCGGCGAACCCATCTTCAACCTAAGAGGGTTCGGCCGCCATTCCTGTTCACGAACCAGCAACCCTACCATCATCATTTTCGACCAGAATCAGTTGTAAGCCGTTCCTAATGGTTGTGTTATACCGAGGTGGTGTCACTAGGGCGTAGAACATGTACAGTGTGAGTTTAAAACCGATCGGAAGTGGGGGTCAAACAAGACACAAGAAAACCCTATTTTTCGAGTTTTTCTTTGATCTTTACCGTGATTTTGGCTGGATAATTTGCAAGATCTGTAGTACTTTTGTGTAGAGGGCTTCAAGAGCTACGCGTGGACGCAAAAATCACCCAAATCCGTTGAGTATTGAGCAAGATATGGTGGATTAAAGGTGGTTTGGTGGTGGTTCTTGGTGTAGCCGGAAATTTGAGAGAGAAAGAGAGTTGTAGGGTTAAAAATGAGAAAACCCACTCATTTAACATATTTATACCCCGTGTGGTGTCCGGGTCCGTTTCGGTTGCTTGGTTCGCATTTTCGTCGCGTATCCGGAAAATTACGCGTAATTAATAATAATTAAATAAAAATGTTAGTTTAATTAATTTGATGAGTTTCAAAATTGTAAAAATGTTTATTATTTTATTTAATAAATTTTAAACTCGTTTCGCGTCGTAATTCGTTTTCGTTCCGTCGAATCGCGTCACCATCGCGCGTATTCGTTCGAATCGTCATTCGAACGAACACGACGATGGTTTTGCTTTCCAACTTTTGTTTTCTACTTTCCAGTCATCATTTCAGAACGTTAAACTCACGGATATGTTTGTGTAAATCGTCACCCACGCAAACACACTGTCAGTTCGTTATTCTGAAACGACACTGCAGTTTATGTTTAAATTGTGTTTCCTCACTGTCGGACTCAACTAAACATCCTGTTTTCGGATTGTTTTCACATTGAATTGTCGGCCATCTGATTCCTGTCAGCTATGGACATCAGATCGCAACCGATTTGTTTCTGATAATTGTTTGAACACCGTTGTTTCTCATGATTTGTTGTGTTAACTGTAATTAAGTTTTCACTTAATAAACACAACTGATGTTTCAAATGTACGTTGTACTTAATGTATTTAAGTTTACACGAAAATACGTACAACTGTTCTTGTATTTAGAATCCTGTTAATACAAAAACTGTTTACAAATACGTAGGTACCCATAGTATAAAGTGAAAGTACACATACCGTACGGACTTGCCGGACGATCTGGTACTTGCTGTTACAGTCTCCCCTTGTTAAAGAAATTTCGTCCCGAAATTTAAGCATCAAAGTCGGGTTTCAATTCTCGAACAGATGGGGATACTTTGCTTTCATGTTGTCCTCGCGTTCCCAGGTAAACTCTGGTCCACGCTTGGAGTTCCATCGAACCTTTACAATAGGGATACGGCTTCGTTTCAGTCTCTTGACTTCACGTTCCATAATCTCTACAGGTTCTTCAATGAAATGTAGTTGTTCATCAATTTGTATCTCTTCCAATGGTATGATCAATGTTTCATCTGCTAGACACCTTTTGAGATTTGATACATGAAACACATCGTGTACTCCACTGAGTTTATCAGGGAGTCTGAGTCTGTATGCCACAGGACCTATGCGTTGAGTAATCTCAAACGGTCCGACATACCTAGGTGCTAGTTTGCCTTTAGCCCCAAAACGAACTACGCCTTTCCATGGGGACACTTTCAACATAACTCGGTCACCCACATCGAATTCCAAAGGCTTGCGCCGTTTGTCTGCGTAGCTCTTTTGGCGGCTACGTGTTGCTTGTAATCTCTGTTGTATCTGGGCTATTTTATCAGTAGTTTCCTGAATAAGTTCAGGCCCAGTGATTCTGTTGTCTCCCACTTCGGTCCAACAAATTGGAGACCGACATTTTCTACCATAAAGTGCTTCAAAAGGAGCACATCCGATGCTGCTGTGGTAGCTATTGTTGTAGGAGAACTCAATGAGAGGTAAGTGTGTATCCCAACTTCCACCGAAGTCTAGGATGCATGTTCTCAACATATCCTCTAGGGTTTGAATGGTGCGCTCGCTTTGTCCATCCGTTTGTGGATGATAAGCGGTGCTCAAGTTAACACTTGTCCCTAAGGATTGTTGCAATGATTGCCAGAACCGCGAAGTAAATCGACTGTCCCGGTCTGAGATAATAGACAATGGCATACCGTGCCTTACTACTATTTCATCAATGTATAGTCTTGCAAGTTTCTCCATCTTGTATGTTTCTCTGATTGGCAAGAAATGCGCGGACTTGGTTAATCTATCAATGATAACCCAAATCGAATCGTGTCCACTGGAAGTGCGGGGTAGCTTGGTAATGAAATCCATAGCTATTTGTTCCCACTTCCATTGTGGTATCTCTGGTTGCTCCAGCAAACCCGAAGGTTTCTGGTGTTCAGCTTTGACTTTGGCACAAGTGATACATTTGCCAACATAAGTGGCAATGTCTTTCTTCATGCCTGGCCACCAATAAAATGACTTAAGATCTTGGTACATCTTATCAGCACCAGGATGAACTGAATAACGTGTCTTGTGTGCCTAGTCAAGTATGAGTGTTCGAAGTTCATCTAATGCTGGAATCCAAACACGATCCAGATAGTAGATAACTCCATCTTGCTTTGTCTTGAAATGTTTCTCGGCTCCACAATCGAGCTCGCGTTTCAGATTGTCTCTTGCCACTGCCTCCTGTTGTGCTTGTAAGATATGATCTCTCAAACTTGTTTGCACCGTCATGCCCATAGCGCGAACGCATAAAGGTTTGACTCTTTCCTTCCGACTCAAAGCATCTGCAACAACATTTGCTTTGCCCGGATGGTATTTGATCACACAATCGTAATCGTTCAGGAGCTCAACCCAACGTCTCTGTCTCATGTTAAGCTCCTTCTGATCAAATATGTGCTGTAAACTCTTGTGATCTGTGAAGATAGTGCATTTGGTACCATAAAGGTAATGTCTCCAAATCTTTAGTGCAAAAACAACAGCTCCCAACTCAAGATCGTGTGTCGTGTAATTCTTCTCATGTATCTTCAGTTGTCGTGAGGCATACGCAATGACTTTGTCTCGTTGCATCAAAACACATCCGAGTCCCTGATGGGAAGCATCACAATAAACTACAAAATCATCACTGCCTTCTGGGAGTGTTAAGATTGGAGCATTGCACAATCTTTGTTTCAGTGTCTGGAATGCCTCTTCTTGTTTCTGAGTCCACACAAAAGGTTCAGTCTTCTGTGTGAGCTTGGTGAGAGGCAAAGCTATCTTAGAGAAATTCGAAATGAATCTCCTGTAATAACCTGCCAATCCCAAAAATGATCGGATCTCCGTTGGTGTCGTAGGCACATCCCAGTTCTTGGTTGCTTCTATCTTGGCAGGATCCACGTGAATACCATCACTGTTAATCACGTGACCCAAGAACTGAACTTTTCTTAACCAAAATTCACACTTAGAGAATTTGGCGTAGAGTCGTTCTTCTTTCAGAAGCTCCAAAACTGTCTTGAGGTGTTGCTCGTGTTCTTCCTCGTTCTTTGAATAAATAAGTATATCGTCAATGAAGACAATAACAAACTGATCGAGATACGGCTTGCACACCCGGTTCATTAAGTCCATGAACACAGCCGGTGCGTTCGTCAATCCGAATGGCATTACCATGAATTCGTAATGGCCATATCGGGTACGAAAGGCCATCTTGGGTATGTCTTCTTCTTGAATCCGGAGCTGATGATAGCCTGATCTCAGGTCTATCTTTGAAAAGTACTGTGCTCCCTGTAACTGGTCAAACAAATCATCAATCCTTGGTAACGGGTACCGATTCTTGATGGTGAGTTTGTTGAGTTCTCGATAATCTATGCACATCCTGAAAGTTCCATCCTTCTTTTTAACAAAAAGAACCGGAGCTCCCCACGGGGAAAAGCTCGGTCGGATGAACCCTTTATCGAGCAGCTCTTGTAGTTGATTAGACAGCTCCTGCATCTCTGATGGAGCAAGTCTATAAGGAGACTTAGCTACAGGAGTTGCTCCCGGAATCAAATCGATTCGGAACTGCACCGATCGCTCAGGTGGCATTCCCGGTAAATCATCCGGAAACACATCTACAAAGTCTCTCACAACTGGTACATCTTGAATCTTGATCGCCTTTTTGTCTTTTTGAATCACGTGAGCTAGAAATGCAACGCATTGTTTTCGTAAGTACTTGCGAGCCTTCATGCACGATATTATCTTGACACTGCGTTTCGCTTGGTCTCCACGAATCTCCAAGACCTCATTGTTATCCACAGGAATGCGTAGTAGTTTATCGGAACAGATGAACTCAACTCGGTTAAGAGATAGCCAATCCATCCCGATAATGATGTCGAAACTGCCCAGCTCCATCGGTATTAAATCGATGGAAAATGTATGATCGCCAAGTGTTAGTGGGCAATTCCTAAATATTGTGTCTACTGTAATCTGTTTGCCGTTAGCTATCTCAATAGTGTAAGGGGAGTCTAACAATTCCTTAACATAATCAAGATGGCATGCAAAATCGGACGAGATAAAACTCTGATCCACACCAGTGTCAAATAATATGGATGCATAGAAGTCAGATAAGAGAAATGTACCCGTAATAACATTCGGGTCCTGTCGAGCGGCAGCAGCTCCGATCTGAAAGGCTCTTCCTCGTGGTGCTTGAGCCCCTTGTTGGTTCCTCTTGGGACAATCCCGAGAGAAATGTCCTGGTTCGCCACAGTTGTAGCAAGACCTAGGATCTGCAGCAGCAGCAGCAGTAGCTGCATTGTTGTTTCTGTTCTGAGTCCTCGGACTCCTGCAGTAATTTGCTGTATGACCAAATCTCCCACAGTTGGTGCAGTGTCTGCACGGGACATTTGGTGGATGATGAAACTGGCATGAGTTGCACAGAGGTGCAGTGCTGGTGTATGGCTTCCTGATCTCCAATGGTTGTGGCTGGTTACGCATTGGAGCTTGAGTAGTGGCAGCAAAGTTTCTGGCCACCTTTTGTTTCTTAGCCGGACGTTTATCCAACTTATTGGAAGTTCCAGCTTTGGCTGTTTCAGCCTCCTTCTTGAATGCCCCAGAGGCAACCATCATATCTGTCAGGGATGCTGACAGTGTAACAGCTAATTCCATGGTGGTAGGGTGAGCAGAAATCACATGACCTCGGATACTGGGCGGTAATCCACCAACATAACGCTCAATCCTCTTCTCAAGTGTCGGCACCACATCAGGTGCTAAAGTGGCCAACTCATGAAATCTTGTGGTGTAAGCCAGATGCCCACCATCAATCATAACCAGGTTGAGCAGCTCAGTTTCAACCTTCTTCAACTCGTTCCTCGGGCAAAACTCCGCCCGCAGCATAGCTTTAAAGTCATCCCAAGGCATAGCCTGGGCCTCATCTCGACCTCTGATCGCAACTTGAGCGTTCCACCAAGTTAACGCTCGCTTATGAAATGAACCAGCAGCATACTTGACTCTGTTCTGTTCAGGACAGCCACTGATGTCAGGGGTAGTTTCCATCTTCTCGATCCACTGGATCAATCCAACAGCACCCTCACTGCCACTGAAACTGGGTGGCTTGCAACCTACAAAGTTCTTGTAGGCGTAATCCTGATTCTGCCGGGTGTTGCCACTGCCTTCTCCAGTTGAGTTGGCAGCATTGTTAATGTTGTTACTGTTAATCCGGTTCATCATCTTTGGGATTACATCCCTCAGCTGGCTAGTCAGAAGAGTGGCCAAGGCCACAGTAGCAGGATCCAACTGAAAAGCCGGTGGTGGCGGAGGTGGAGGAGGAGGTGGAGGTGGTTGTAGATGTGGAGGAGAGTCTGGCGGTGTCGGTGTAGATGAGTGCGGAGCTGAACCTTGAGTCAGGGGTAGCAGAGGTGGTTGTCTTCTCGGCGGCATTCTGATCCTAACCGAAAATAAATCGGTTAGTGCAGTGATCAGAAGCAGAAGACATATACAAATAGAATCCTATGTCACATGATTTCTATATGAGGGTCCCTAGGTTATAGTCTAGGCCAAACCGTTTAAGTAATATGACCTATATTTCTCTATAACCATGGCTCTGATACCAATCTGTCACACCCCGGACCGGCGGGAACGGATCGGGCTTTCCCGTTGGGCGGAAGGTTCCCGGGGCGCGATATCTTTGAGTGATAATCAAATGATCAGATTGTTATATAGCACATGATAAATAAATGAGAAATGCTAACACATCCATGATATAGAATTACAAGATTAAATTACACCGTATAGTTCATAATTTAATCAAGTAAATCTACCAAAAGAATCAATGTAACTATATCTTGTATATGTACAAGATATACAAAAGATGATTCGTTGTTTAGGCACCAAAAGCATGCAACACAAAGTAAAGCTATGTCTTCTAAAAGTCCACTAGCTTAATCTTTGCATGTATATGTCTACACCTGTTCGTCACCTGAGAAACATGTATTTAAAACAAAGCCAACACTAGGTTGGTGAGTTCATAAGTAAGTTAATGTAAAACCTTGATTCATTCACATGCACATTCACAATGATAATATGTTACTCGTATGATTGTCTGATTCACTTGTTCACCCAATGGCTCCTCAATAGTTATAGTCACAAGTACTATATCATCCTAGTAGTGTTGCTTATATATAGGGCATATGTAAGGGAACTAAGCCCTAGCCAACATCCCACCACAACACCACTAGAACTCCACACTACTTGTAATACAACTAATGATTTCCATTCCCATGTCACCTGTTTGTCCCATTGTTGATCACCTGTGTTCTCATGTATAGAATAATAATATGATAACGTTTCAATTATCAAACTGAAGTATTAATAACCAATATATGTGTTAAGGATGTTAGATTTATTAAATCCATTCCTTAAATTATTCTATAGTTGTGGGGTTAACTGTTGTTTCACTTCTAAATATTAAAAGTGTTAGTTAACTATTTGTAATGTAATCTCAATGCAACGTATAGAGCCCAAATGAAATCCATTGTAATCCTCACGTAATCAGATTACAATGCATTTCATTCACCTCTATTCCGCCGTGTGATCCCAAAGTCTCCATGTGGGATTATCCTCATGTAATTAACAAAGTTGAATAAGAACTTGTCTTATTTCATGATGTTAATTATGTGTAAATGATAAGAATCCCATGAAGTTACATTATCATGATCATCATTTACTGAAATCCATGTGATCCCAAAGCCTCAATGTGGGATTGTTCTCGTGTGATTAACAAAGTCGAATAAGAACTTGTCTTATTACATCGTGTTAATTATGTGTAAATGATAAGAATCCCATGAAGTTACGTTATCATGATCATCATTTACTGTAAATGATAAGAATCCCATGAAGTTACGTTATCATGATCATCATTTACTGAAATCCGTGTGATCCCAAAGTCTCAATGAGGGATTGTTCTCGTTATGTGATTATGTGTAAACTGCCTAGGTATTTACTCATGTGAAAATAACTAAGTGTTATAAGCTATCATCTTATAACTAAGTTATTCTAATGTGTTGATGATTAAGAAATTACATTATCATAATCATCTGAGTTTCCCTGTTATCTCATAATCATACAAGCATGCATACAATGATAAACGATAATAAACAATTTAATATTATCTAAATCAAAGTATAAATAACATGTTAAGCAAAACTTTTAAATAATTAAAAGTAAACATGTTTCTCAGCCCCGAGAGTTAAAATCAGTAAAGATTAAAGAAAAGGGGCATATGAACTCACCTTGCAGTAGTAGGGTTGACTTAGCTTAAAACGAAGAATGCACGCGCTCTTTGATTTATCTTGTGGTAGTTTTTCACGTTCCTGTATTGATTTCACGTTGTTTTCGACTCATACGTATCAAATTATTGTATTTAATGTGAGTGTATGTGTTAACCCTAAAGTTTGTTAACACATGTGTGTCTCGGTCTCAGTCTTTGCTATTTGGCCCAACTAACTTGCAAATCAACTCAATATTACTCAATCCACTTGTTTTAACCTAGCACCCTTTTTGTTTATTAAAGTATTGGTTGCTTGATTTGTTATCATAATAAAAGTATTCTAAGTATAAAACTTAAAATTATTATCTAACACCTTTGAAATGTCATAGGTTATGTTTTATGATCCAACTCAACTCTTGTTGCCCTTATAGTAAAATACCATTTCTTTTTCATGTGGATCGATTGTTATTGAGTTAAACAACACGTGGGCCTATCAAACCAACATGGGCCGATCCAATCTTGTGGGCCAACTAAAGTCGTGGCTGTTGGGCCAATTCCCTATGGGCCGAAATAGATTAGAATTGGGCCGAGGGACTGAATTGGGCCAACTGAATTTGTTATTGGGCTATGTTGCTCACTGTTGGGCCAGCTGGTTGATCATTGGTCTATGGTTTTAAACTTTGGACCGATCAGTTATATAGAAAACAGTATGTGGGCCGTAGCAAGGGGATGGGCCAAAAATGGTTGGATCTTTGAACAATTAAGATGGGCCTTAGCTAATTCTTGGGCCGGTTAGTGGTTCTGCGTGGAATAACAGAAAGAAAACGGCTGGGTGTAAGAGTTGTTCGGCCAGGAACATGGAGATGGTTCGGCTGGCTTGGGGCTGGTTCGTAGCATTCACAAAGATTCGGCCAAGAGGGTGCAACCTGAGGTTCGTTGCTCTAAGTTGTAGAAGGGTTCGGTTAACAACTCAGAGGTTTGACAGTAGAGTTAAGGGTTCGGTGGTTATGGAGCCGAGGTTCGTGAGCAGAACCTGTCCCATGGTTCGTCTGCGTCTTAAGAAAGTTCGTGGTTCAAGGGTTCGTCGAACATGCTGAAAGCAGGAGGGTTCGGGAGTGTCCAAAGTTCGTGAGAACCAACTAGGGTTCGCCTGACTCACGATGGTTCGTCTAGATGATGAAGGGTTCGCCACTTTTCATGGTCGGCAGCGGCTGGGTGTGTGACAGCAGCAAGGTTCGGCCAACCCATCTTCAACCTAAGAGGGTTCGGCCGCCATTCCTGTTCACGAACCAGCAACCCTACCATCATCATTTTCGACCAGAATCAGTTGTAAGCCGTTCCTAATGGTTGTGTTATACCGAGGTGGTGTCACTAGGGCGTAGAACATGTACAGTGGGGGTCGAACAAGACACAAGAAAACCCTATTTTTCGAGTTTTTCTTTGATCTTTACCGTGATTTTGGCTGGATAATTTGCAAGATCTGTTGTACTTTTGTGTAGAGGGCTTCAAGAGCTACGCGTGGACGCAAAAATCACCCAAATCCGTTGAGTATTGAGCAAGATATGGTGGATTAAAGGTGGTTTGGTGGTGGTTCTTGGTGTAGCCGGAAATTTGAGAGAGAAAGAGAGTTGTAGGGTTAAAAATGAGAAAACCCACTCATTTAACATATTTATACCCCGTGTGGTGTCCGGGTCCGTTTCGGTTGCTCGGTTCGCATTTTCGTCGCGTATCCGGAAAATTACGCGTAATTAATAATAATTAAATAAAAATGTTAGTTTAATTAATTTGATGAGTTTCAAAATTGTAAAAATGTTTATTATTTTATTTAATAAATTTTAAACTCGTTTCGCGTCGTAATTCGTTTTCGTTCCGTCGAATCGCGTCACCATCGCGCGTATTCGTTCGAATCGTCATTCGAACGAACACGACGATGGTTTTGCTTTCCAACTTTTGTTTTCTACTTTCCAGTCATCATTTCAGAACGTTAAACTCACAGATATGTTTGTGTGAATCGTCACCCACGCAAACACACTGTCAGTTCGTTATTCTGAAACGACACTGCAGTTTATGTTTAAATTGTGTTTCCTCACTGTCGGACTCAACTAAACATCCTGTTTTCGCATTGTTTTCACATTGAATTGTCGGCCATCTGATTCCTGTCATATATGGACATCAGATCGCAACCGATTTGTTTCTGATAATTGTTTGAACACCGTTGTTTCTCATGATTTGTTGTGTTAACTGTAATTAAGTTTTCACTTAATAAACACAACTGATGTTTCAAATGTACGTTGTACTTAATGTATTTAAGTTTACACGAAAATACGTACAACTGTTCTTGTATTTAGAATCCTGTTAATACAAAAACTGTTTACAAATACGTAGGTACCCATAGTATAAAGTGAAAGTACACATACCGTACGGACTTGCCGGACGATCTGGTACTTGCTGTTACAATTCCCCGAGAATATTGGATCACATTCCCCAAAAATTTCTTCTGCTATTATTCTGTTTTTCTCTCTTTCTAGCAAAAACTAAACAACTAAAAATAACTAAGTGTTGAACGTTAGATGGAGCTAGTATAGTTTTTGTTCCTAGCTAATACAACCTCTTAGTGTTTCAACATAGGAGATGGTGGAAGAGACAGAGATTTTCTGGCAGGTGATGGAACAGGGGATTAAAGATGTGGAAGGATGAGAAATGTGAGTATGAGAAATATGTGGAACAGAATCTGAGTCAGGGAATTCTTCAGGATTTGGGGAATATTCTGATCCTGATGCAACATTTGATTGTGGAGATAAGATTTGTGGAGAGGCTTTGCCAAACAAGATTGAAAAGAAGAAGAAGAAGAAGAAGTAGTAGATCGAATTTAAACAGTTTTGCCTGAGAAATGAGATCCAGACTCAGAAGAAAAGTGAACTGATTCAATGGAATGTGGAGTTGGAGATTCATAATTTGAATGAACAGGAGAATGTGAGAACAAAGGATCTAGTATAACTCTTCAACATGAGGTAAAGAAGTAGTTCCTTGTTCTTCAGGATGAAAAGAAGCTTGTGATTGAGGTTGAGTGGAATGTGAAGAATGAGCAGGCTGAAGCTCAATGCACATCCATAGTATTGGAACATCAACTCCTTAAAATGTGTTTTTAGAGTGTGTTCCTTCCATCTGTTTGAGGATGGTCACATGATGATGTTGTAAAGATAGAATGTGACCAAAGACTGGTATGGAGTTCACATAGTCATTGATCAAACATTGAATAAACCTAGGATACATAAGAAATTGATATCCAGATCCTTCTTGAATGTTTGATCTAAGACAATTAAAAAGATAGGATGCCATATTGTATGGCTCAGAAGTTAACAAGCTAACTATTGCACTTGATAATTGCATACCAATGGTATTCCATTCCGTTTTTCTCTTTGACAAGCAGTGTTGAAAAGTATGTAGCAGATACTTCCATCTTGGACACAACATACCCTTTTCAATTTGTTTCCTTTAAAATCTGCCTTCATATCCTAGTAAATTTTGAAAGATATCCAAAATAGGTTCTTAGTCATACTCAGTTGGAGCGCCTTGCTCATCCCCTAGTTTAAGAGAAGAACGAATACAAGTCTTAAAGATTTGGAAGTTGTGAGATCAATTGTAGCATATATTTTGGGTACATCATCTTCAACAATCACTTGAGCAAAGGTACAGAAGGCATCAATGATTTCATTATGCACTGTTGGATTAACAGCCAACACAAAGTAGTGTTCTGATCTTTTCAAATATTGGATAACATCTGCGTATTCCATTCCATCAACAGTATTTTCCTCAAGAAACGTACACACATTGTGATCCTTAACAAACAACAGAGAGGCCATTTTTCTGAAAAATTGAAATATTGAAAAATTAGTCTATAATATAGATTAAGTAATTAATGAAGAAATTTACTAAGTTTGTTAAACTCCACTCATTGGATTTATTTCAGATTTTAAAAGTTTAACATTTCAGATAAGTGACAATTTCAGGGTTTAGGGTTTTGCGAACAACCAAAAAAAATCATTTTGAAACACATTCAAACTATGAATCACTACCTAAAATCATGTTATCAATAAGAAGCTCTTGTTGAAGAAGCATCAATAGAAGATCTACCATAAACGAATTGTAAAACGACGGATGTTCATTCGCAAAAGAGTGGTTTTTCGATGCTTTTTCAATAGAGAAGTGTTTGACAATGAAAATAAATTCAAATAAATTAAGTTTATTAAAACAACTGAACCCTACAAAATCCTTTTTAAATATAATAGGCCCCCAAACTTAAAATGGGCTTTAAGGTTTGTAACTTATGATGATGAGAATGCGAATGAATACAGTACTTGAGATTTAAAAACAGAAAATTTAATGTTTTTTTGTTTGCAAAAACATCTACAATTTGTTGTCAACACAAGAGGCAATTTAAACACTTAAGATTGAGAACAAAAAATTTAATATTCATCAATCAAGTACTTAATATCAATGTTTTAACTTTATATATGTTCTATATCTGAATTTAAGAAATATAAATGAGTTCATTTGAAAAATAATTTTCAATGCACATCTAATATTATATTTCTTTGATAGAACATGGAAACTCTAAAGTTCAAACTCAAAATTTTGAAATTGAACCTATTCAGATTTAAAGTTCTTCTTTTAAATTCAAATACATGTTTGTAATTAATTTTTGTTTGTTTCATAGAAATGTGAATTTTATTTTATGTTTAGGAAATATGTTCTATGACAATATAATGCAATGAGTATCTTTGGTTGCCTAAGTATTTGTAAAATGTTGCTCAATTTAATTATTTTATTATAAATAATCTTATTTGCCATCTATTCATCAAACGTTTTTTTTAAGTTCATATATTAAATTTTGAATCATATCACTTTAAATAATTTTAATAATGAAAAAGAAATATTATATATAGTTTCTAAGTATAATGAGACTATGTTTTAGGTACATTTAGATGAAAAATTGAGAATTTAAATTTAATTAAAAGAGATATATATTCAATAGCTAATTAAACAAACCATGTTTACTGAAATTTCATGTTTTATGCATAGCAAATAGAGGAAATCAAAAACACTTATTTGCATGGATGCATTTAGAACACCAGGTCTATACAATGTATAACAAAGGCGATTCATGTATGCTCTTATTTTATTTGGATGCAATAAATATTCAGGTCTATACATCGTATAACAAAGGGTAATTTATTGTATACACTTATTTTTCTGTATGCAATGAGAATTCCATATCTATACATCGTATTACAAAAGAATACCAAGCATACTCTTATTTTGGAGTTTTTATTTAATTAAACTAAATATATATGAAATTCTTTTTTTCCTAGATGAAAATAAACTTTCTTAAAATAAACGAAATAACAATTTTTCATAATCTTTATTTAGTTTTCTCACTCAACCCATTTTTATAGATTTTAAAGTCTACCAACTCATTATATTAGAAAATATATCATGTATTTCAAAGTGTTTCTTTTCACAATAAAATTTAATTTAAACTGATTCCTATCATTTTCAAAAATTTAGGATAGAACATGTAGTTATTCTTGAAAATTTATCATTCCATGTGACTGAACTTAAAGTTCAAACCTTGTCCAAGGGTTTAGTAATTATATCAACCAACTGGAACTCAATATCAACTTGAACAAGATTTATCAATCCTTTTTCTGAGTTGTTTCTTAAGAAATGATACCTTATTTCTATATGTTTTGTTTTAGAGTGTTAAATTGGATTTTTAGTTATGAAGATTGCAGCAAGATTATCTATATATAAAGGAACTTTATCAAACATTTGGTTTTAAATCTAGATAACATGAGAGCAACATAAGGATGCAACAATCTACTCAGTTTCAGCAGTAGATACACATCTGGTTTTATCTAGCTTGAAGACCCTATAAGGAAAATCTGGATCCTCAAAACCTGGAGGCTGAGAGACATAGACTTCCTCATGTAATTTTCCATATAAAAAGGATGACTTTACATCCATCTGATAAACTATAAAATTATTTGATGCAACATATGCCAAAAGTATCCAAATTTCTTCAATTTTGGCTACCGAAGCAAACACATAATCATAATCTATTCCTTCTTCTTGAATATATCCCTGAGAAACAAGAGGAGCTTTATTTTTTATTATGATTCCTCTATCATCCTTTTTATATCTGAAAACCCAACGAGTACCAATGGGATACATTCCATTTGGAAGGTCAACAAGCTCCCATACTTCTTGTTTTCTGAATTGTTTTAGGTCTTCTTGCATTGCTTCCACCAACTTGCATCTGCACGTGCTTCCTTTATATTCGTTGGCTCTATTTGTTGTTCTTTGATTCTAATCACCAATTATATTTGATGAGGGATGATCCTTTCTATTCCTCCAATAATTAGATTAGGATCAATTGGAATCAATGTCTCTAAATTTTTTTGATTTAGTATACCTTCATCTAAAGCATTTGACAAAGGAGAGGATATTTCAACATTTAGAGTTGGATAAGATAAATCATTTTTCAACAATATTTTATGCTAAAACATATTCACTGTCCAATGCAGACTCAATTAGTTCTTCAGGATCTCAGTTATAGGTTATGGATTGTTAACATTTGAACTTTGATTTTGAGGTCTCTAAGATGTAGATTTTGTATATTAAGGAGGATCAATTAGATGAACACCCATAGGTTTAGGGTTCATACCAAGATCTCCTTCAAATTTTGATGAAGTTCTTGTATCAACATTTTCGTCTAGATTTCATTTTTCAAACATAATTGGATTTAGTGACTTTGTGAGAGCATGTATATCAAACAACCAATCTGGACCTGAGCTTGACACAGGAAACGAATTCTCTTGAAAAGTTACATTCAAGGATTCATCAACTATATTAGCTCTTAATTGAATACATTATATGCCTTTGATACAGAAGAGTATCCTAAGTATATTCCATTATCTGCCTTTGGTGCAAATTTGGATAAACGATCTTTGTTGTTTGAAATAAAGCATGGACTTCCAAATGCTTTAAAAAATCCAATATACGGTTTTCTCTTAAAGATTAATTGATATGGAGTTTTATTATGTTCATTGACAATTCTTCTTCTATTTTTCACATAAGATGTAGTATACACTGCTTCAGCCCAAAATGTAATAAGAAGCTTTGAATCTGCTAGCATAGACCGAGCAACTTCAATTAAAGATATGTTTTTGTGCTCATCTACACCATTTTGTTGAGGAGAGCGAGCAGCAGAAAAATGCCTACCTATTCCTTACTTAGTGCAAAACAAATCAAAGTGATCATTTCTAAATTCTATTCCATTATTACTTCTAATGGTCTTGACTTTGAAATTTAGCTGATTTTAAATCAAAGTTATATTGTCAATAAGAATCTCTTCTATATCACTCTTCTTTGCAAGAAAGAAAACACAAGAAAATCGTGAATATTTGTATACAATAACAAGACAATATTGTTTGTTTCCAATGCTTAGAAGGTTTGTAGGACCAAACAGATCCATGTGAATTAACTGAAGAGGCTCAGTAATTGAAGACACTTTCTTTGATGTATATGTAACTCTATGTTGTTTTCTTTTTAAACATGCATTACAATTATCTTGACAGGAAAATTCATTCTGAGGAATATTAATGACACGATTTACATTAAATAACTTGTTCATATCCTTGAAATTTGTATGACCAAGTCGTCTATGCCATAATTGTGACTCATTCACAGCTGCCTTTGAAACTAATCACGTTTCATCAGTCGGGTCTACAGAACAATTCATATGCATGACATGCACATGATGTTTTCTTGGAGTTCTTAACATTATCCATTCTTCTGGAATAACAAAGACATGTTTTACTATGATGCAGTCAGTGTTGGTAAAATGTGTTAAGAACTTGTTATCACAAATTTGTGATACACTCAACAAATTATATTTCAACTCAGGAACGTAATTAACATTTTCAAAACTGAGTTTTCAATTTGTTACAGTTCTTATTCCTGCCACTTTTCCACATTTATGATAACCTCCAATAGCATCATTTGGACCATTAACACTTTTGAAATCTGATAACCGAGAACAGTTTTCTGTCATATGCATGGAACAACCACTATCAACATGCCATATATTTCTTGGAATTTTATATTGTCCCTTCATATCAAAGAAATTTAGTTATAATTTGGAAAGCAAGCCATAACGGTCTAGGGTTGTCCTAAAGCATTAAGAATGGAGATTTTTTGATATGACAATCCAGTTGTGTCAAAATTTTCAGTGTTGAAGATCCATCGTTCTTAATCTTTTCTTCAACAGGTTTCAAGAATTGTTTCTTTGTGGCTGTCTCAGATGAGACATTTATAGAGTGTGATGCATGTGGTAATTTGTTTTTACCTTTGGTGTTCACAGCTGGTGGTTCATTAACAAAAGTTATTTTCTTTGGAGATACATGTCTTGAGTCAGACTGTTTAAAGGAGCTATCATTGGATTTCTTCATCAAATTTTGAATTACTCTGAGATAGAAATCATCATAAAATTCATCGTCACTTTGCCTTAAATGTTTGTAGTTATTGGAGATTGCAAAGGCTTTGATGGGTTTGTTAAAATTTAAACATTTTGATGTGCTTTTGATTTTTGATGATGAAAAGATGATGGAGTCCAAGTACTTCGCTTATAAAAAGATCTTCCAAATTTGTCAAATTTTGTGTCTTGAATATAGTCACTATAATAATCTTCAAATTTCGGATTATAAATTTGATTTGAAAATTCTATTGATTGACTGGAGCTTCTTGAATGTCTAACTTTAGGACTAATGCTTCTTTTAGATCTCACACTTAGTTTCCTACTTTGAAATATTGGTTTCTCATTATGTTGATTAAAATAACATTCATTGGTAGAATGATTTGACTTTCCACCAATTATACATTAAATCTTTTGAAAATTTTGTTTATGAGAGATCACAGACATTTGACTCGAATAATCGTACAGTACATCATCATGATCTACATCAAAAACATTTGTTTTAAAAGATTTCTTTTTCTTTCCTCTTCTGGTCGTTTTCTATTATTTTTCACTGTAACATCAGTGCCGGAAATGTAAGGGGAACAGTGACTTGTGCAGTAACTCAGGTACGAACTATGTGTATTACATGTGTGTTGCTATCATTTGATGTTGAATACGAAACTATTACATATCTGTTTCAGAAACATATTGCGAATCCATGGTTTAATAGTCAGAATTAGATCTGACAACACATAACTGTTATGTGAATGTTAGTTAGGATTTTATTATGTGTAGACGTATGTGAGATTGCACAGAACAAAACAATAACGGACGTCGTTACTTGAATATGAAATTGACCGAATATTCGCGTGGGTGACGATTCGCACGAATATATCTGAAAGTTTAATGTTCTGAATGATGTTTGATAATTAGAAAATCACATCGAAAAGTATAGTTTTCGTCGTATCCGTACGGATGACGATCCGAACGAATACGCGCGAAAACCGTATGATTCGATTAAACAGATAAAATAAATGTTGTTAGAAATTAAAAATAAATAAAAGATAATTAGTTAATTTACTAGGAAATACCACCTGATTAAATTAATAAATTCTATTTTCAATGTCGTAGCGAATCGTGACGAGGAAATCGAAAACCAACGCGTTGACGAGAAACCGGACAAAACCGAACAAACTCGAATACGTCGGAACGATTAAATGATTTAAATGGCATTAAATGCCATCAACTCTCACCCCCAACCACACCCTCTCCAAACTCGTCACACTCTCTCTCTGTAAAAACCCTAGCCTATCTCACTAAATCCTCCATCAAATCGGACGTTTTTGGTGTCAGAACGACCGGGAGAACGAGTAGATCATGAAGAAACAAAGGGATCTAGCTAAAGATCTCCCAATTTGAGGTAAAAACCAGCTAGAACGACCAATTTCTAGGGTTTCCCTCCCTTCTTAAACACCTGGACTTTCCAGCAATGTTCTCGACCTACAAACCCTTAAGAATCACACGACACGTGCTTAGCTTAATATAGGAACTTGTGGTACATCTTGAAAACCTACAATCATAAGAAGTTGCAGATGGGAGATGTTGTTGCAGTATGGCCAAATAGACCAAGCGAAGGGCCCTACGAACGAAGAACACCCTCATTCGCATGGCTTGTACGTATGAAAGAAACGATGGGCGAATGATGTGTCTATTCGCATGGTTGTGCTGCCGAATGAATGGCCAAGGGACTGACTCATTCGTGAGAGGCCATTCGCACGACACAAGGGACGAGTCACCGGCTCATTCGTGCGAACATGATGACCGAAAGAGGATATCATGCGAGTGAACTCATTTGTGAACCCTCGGTCGTGAATCCCTATTCGTGGGCATCCATTCATGAGCCCTCACTTCATTCATGGTATCATCATCACTTCGTTTGAACTAAGGAGCCATGCATACGAATGATACTCATTCGTATTATGGTTTCATTTGCCAAGAAGTTATAGGATAATAAGCTTAGCTATGTAATCAATTTACAATGAGATAACAGCTTGTTAGGAAGCCGTGGGTACAAACTAACTAAAGCCCTAAACGAGGGCATGACGATGCAACGAATTAATCAAGTTAGTTCAAGTTATAACATGTTTAACTCATGTTTTACATAAATAACCAGTTTTATTAACACATAATGAATTATAATATAATTAAAGTTTTAAAAAATTAATCATAAATTGTCTTACTAAATTATTATAAGGTAACTTAAAGAATTTTTATCAAAATAAATGTAACTTTTGACTTTAAGTAAGATTTTAGTAAATGATGATGTATTCAAATAACCATGCCTTTAAACATCATAAATCCAATGTGAAAGAGGTTATCCTTAAATGGAATAACAGGTTACGGTTCATGAAAGGTTTGTAATTTAGAATAACTAGAGAGAATTGTGGTAATACTCTAGAAAGTCATAATACACTTAGTTGCACACCGAAACCCAAACCCTATATGCATCAGCTATAAATACTTATAGAGTTAAAAATCATAATAAATCAACATAGGTACTGAAGATACTTAATCTACAAACAACGAGCGCGCATAACTTTTGTGATTCATTGCATAGCAACACAGGTGAGTTCATTGCCCCTTTTCTAAACAATTTTGTTTTGCAAGCGCGGGGCTAAGAAGCATGCGCGAATTATTTTCCTTGGATTATATTTACTTAAATGCTTTTACTTCATACATGTTTACATGTATAATTATTAGCCTAGATTTTGTCTAGGTAAACTAATTGCAGATTTTCAAAATGGGTTGTTTATTCATCAAGAATAGATAACTATTTTAAGTCAAATAACTATTTCCAACGGCCTATTTTCAGAGAACTAACTATCTATTTCAAAGAACTATTTTCAGTGGTAGGTTTTCAAAGAACTAACGATCTATTTCAAAGAACTATTTTTCAGAGGTCTGTTTTTAAAAAACTGAAGATCTATTACAAAGAACTGTATACAATGACCTATTTTCAAAGAACTAAAGAACTATTACGAAGAATTGTTTTCGACGATCTATTTTTAGAGGAATGTCTGGGAAATATTCAAAGATAGCATGTGCCAAAGAACTAACGAACTATATGAACAAGAACGAACTATGGATGATTTAGATGAACTATAAAATCCTATACATCAAAAGATGTCCTAGCTAGACTGGTTGATTATAGATCGCATGTTTGATGATATTTACAGATTTCCTCCACTACTAAGAACCATTATTGCTAGACTAGTCTACTCGAGTATGACCAACGCCCAATCTTTAGGTCATAGATTTTATTAAATGTTTATTTATTTGTTTACTTAAGCATTTCAGTTAAATGTTTCTACAAATAGTATGGTTGTTCATATGTATATGATGAGCTTAAGGAATCAATGGAATTCCCACATTTTGTTGAAACTAATAAGAACTGAGAACTGGTGTGGATAATGAGGATTGAAACGCTTAGTTATCACTAACAACAATATATTATGCGGCTTGGTATGTGGTGGGCTGACGGTAAGTTTGACCCTACGTATGCCCTATACATAAGCATAAATGGCTAGATAATTTACGTGGTTGTTGATGAAGTTAAGGTTGGCATTGCGGATGTTCAGTGATAACAAAATTCAGATTGTTCAAAGGTTGTGAAATGAAACTGAGGGATGAAACGCTTAATTATCACTAAGAACAATATATTATGTAGTTTGGTATGTGGTGGGTTGGCGGCTGGGCGGGTGGTATGCTTGACCCTACGTATGCCATATATATAAGCATACTGAATTAGATAGTACAGGTGGTTATTGGTGAGGTTGAGGTTGTCATCTGGTCAGGTTTGCACAAAATTCATTTTTAAACAAAACTATATGAAGTCACCAACCATGTGTTGACTTGATCTTTTTGCATGACTTCTCAGGTGACGAACAGGTTTAACTAAGAAGTTCGTGCTTTTGACTAGGATGCCAAGATAGAGGACCTACTATTTTGGACTTCCATATTTTTGAACATCATTACACATATTATTTTTTATATCTTATGCAGATACAAGATAGAATAATTATGATGTTGATAGTAGAATTACATTGTTAAATTATGAACAATACTGATGTAATTTAACTTTGTAATTCTATTCCATTTAGTATTTTCTCATTATATATCATGTGCATTGTAAACAATCTGATCATCACCTTTATCATCCACGATATCACGCCCCGGGACCATTCTGCCCGATGGGACACACAATCCGGCCCGCCTGTCGGGTTGTGACATTCACTCTCATAAAGTGCGGAAGTATTTTCATTATTTGAAATGAGGGAAATTATGTTTGCTGATACATTTGATTCATTTTTTTCTGATTTCTTTTTCAGGATTCAGAAGGGTTGATAATTTCCATTTCTTAATATTCCTACGTTTACAAAATTGGGCAAAGGAATAGAAAGATTTCCTTGTACTTCATGAGAAAAATCATAAGATGAAATTCTTATTGGATATGCTGAAGCATGTTTTAAAGAGCCCATTTCAACAAATTTTTCAATCTTTTGAGGCCTAATCTGAATGAAAGCTGATTCTTTGATTTTCTTTTCTGCTTCCGTAGTTATTTTATCATAAACAACTTCTTCCAAAGGTTTGGGCAGAACTGTGTAGTTATGATTGAAGGGAGGAGGATATCCTAAACCAGTTGTGATTTTTGTTTGAATATGATTGTCTAAAATATTTTGAAGAACTTTCGATGAAGACTCTTATTTTGGCATTTTTAATTCATCTAATGAGAGATCATTCTAGTTTGAGTAAGCTTAGCAAGAAGATCATCTACTTGAGCTAGTAGCTAAAGATTTTCAACTTTAAGTTTCTCAATGTCTATATTTTGTGCTTTTACTTTTTTATCGCTAATTTGTTATTCTTTGATTAATTGAGAATTTTTATATTCTACTTCCTTGACCTTATCAATTAAATCTTTTTTATGACCTCTATAACCTTGAATAATTTCTTTGCATTTTACAGAACAAACATTTTCAAGTACCTCTTGAGGCATCTTTGTCAGGTCGGCCATTAGAGCAATATTAATGTGTTGAACGTCCTCTGCATAAGAACTCCATTCAAAATATTCATCCTGTTGACATACCAATCAGTAGATGGAGGAGTTCTAGCTTTTTCTTGATTTTGATTTCCAGACTGATTTTGATTGAGGTTTCTTCAATCATTTAAGTTGTCATTTCTTAGAAAACTTTGCATTGCGGTTTTGAACTTTGATTACTTGAAGATGAAAATCTTTGATTACTTAAATATTGTCTTGATGAACCAGGAACATTGCATTCTTTTGAAAAATGACCATATAAATTACAATTGTAACATCTTACTTTTGTTTTGTCAAAGCCTACTCTTGAATCTTTCTTGAAAGACATATGACCTCGATTTTTGAAAGCCTCCATTTGAGATCCATCTCATCAAGATCTTCAGGATCAAATTCATCAATTTCATCAATACTCAGATCCGCTTCAGATAAACTGCCATTCATATAATCTTGATATGCAGAAAGAAAGGCAACACATAAAGCCTTTTGATCAGCATATTTAACTTTAAAAGTAACATCATCACTATCTGACTCATCTATTCTTTTCTTTTGAGTGTATCCTTTTGCCCTACTTACTGAAGTTCCCTTTTTAGTATTTGAAGGAACAGGTGGAGGTGCAATTTACCCAAAATCTTGAGTTTCAATTTCCTCATATTCTTGTTCAATCTCTTCACTCATAGGAGCACTCACACCAGGAGGAACTTTTGTGAACTTATAAGGATCAATCTTAATTCTTTAGTTGTTTCTGGTGCTCTCATCAATGCCATTGCTTCAATATGAGCTATTAATTCATCAACTTCATTGTTTGGATATGTTTTTTTTTTATTTTTGAGCACAGTCACATTGTTTTTCCATTTTTCAGGGAGAGTATGCATTAATTTCTTGTTCAGATCATGATTATCATATTTTATTTCGTTGGATTTAAGTTCATTCACCAACTGAACAAAACGATGTAATTGTTGTGTAACAGTTTCTCCAGACATATGACAGAAAGTTTCAAACTGATATTTCAACTTGTCTTTTCTCAATTCTTTTAGTTATGTACTTTCTTCAACATTACAACAAGAGCATCCCAATGAGATTCATAAGTTTCAAATTCTTGAACACACATCAGAATTTTAATAGGAAGACCCATTGTAAGAGAACTATAAGATTTAATGTCTAATCTGATCTTTCTTCTGTCTTCTTCATCGGTTACAGAATTTAAATCAATAGATCTGCTATGATAATCATCAACTGATAAGTTGACAGGTACAAATGGACCATTTACTATTGAATTCCACAACTCTGGTTCACTGTAACATAAAAAAAATTTAATCTTAACTTCCAATGCGTGTAATCTGCAGCATTCTTAAGAACATGAGGTTTTATTCCAGAACCATTTTCTTGATTACTAGCATGTGCCTTTGAGTCCATAATTAATGTCAGGGTGTTTGATAAAATAGTGCAAAAACACGGTTTTTAAATCAAAAGAGATGGGTATCATGAATTTATCAAAATCAATAAGAAAACTATAGGCGATCAATCGTTACGATGATCTAAGCTGAAGTTCTTATAGGATATTAAATAATTTCGAAAGTCTGATAAAACCCACACAAACACCAATAACGCACAGTTGATTATCTGATTCAGAAATTTGTATTAATCTTGTAAAAACACCTCAATGATCACTTCTAATGATCAAGAGCACATGGCTCTGATACCAATTGTCATGATCGGATAATTTTAGGACAACAACTATTTAGGGTTTTCTGAACACTGAGTGGTGGAAACAAACTATTTCGTTAATTGATACAAATATTGAAAGCATGTTTTAATTTGGCAGTCTAACAACTTTGTAACATCACTGTATTTCGGGTTGTCCGTACATGTTTAACTGTACTGTTACGACCTGATATGATTATTATTAATGATGATACATTATTGGATGTTATTATTGATATTGGTATACATATTGAGAACATACTATTATATGCATAAACCATGGGAAGTTTAGTTGAAACACAACTAAACAGAACCAGAGAGTTTATTGCAGTTATATTTCAGATAATATGAATTGTGGTTTTGGAATGGAAGGAATTAGGAAGTGTGTTATGGTTTGGTTACTAAACATAGTCAAGGACACATGGTCATGGTTTATCGAAATAGCGGTGGGACGGTGGATGGGGCAATTGCGACTGACCCCTACATATGCCCTATACATATGCATATTTCGGTCTATCATGGATGTGTCAGTGATATGGTTTAGTGGGTTTTGTTTTGGGATCTATAATATTAAAGTAATTAAATAATGAAAATGATATTGGAAATAATTACACGATGGTGAGGTTACGAACATAATTTAAACGCGAATATTAATTTTGAAATATTAACTTAATAATGTATTCGCGTGGGTGACGATTCACACGAATATAATTATTAAGAATAATATTTTGAAACGATATTCCATAAATTATAAATCGAATCGATATATGATACGAACGTCGGATTCGAAAAGGTGACGATCTTTACGAATACGTACGTAAGTAACGCGTTTTGACGAGATAATGAAATAGTATCTAACGATATTAAAATAAGAAAAAAGGATTTAATAATGTTTATTAGGAATCACAATCAAAAACAAATCCGAACAAATCGTTTAATTAAATAATTAATTCAACGAATGTAAACGAATTCATTTTACGGACTGACTTTAATTAAAATCATTTTATGAGAACGAGACATAACTATTTAAATGTTGTATGTTTTTAAATATATATTTACGAGAAAAACCGAGCGTTTTTATAAATCTTATCGCGATAATGATGAGACCGAGCACGTGGGGACAAGACGTAGTATAAGAAAGAGGATTTCCTCTTTCTTCTTCATTTCCACCAACAACTTTCTCTCACTAGCTTCAAAAAACGTCACTCTACTCTCTCTCTACATTCTCTCTAGCTTATCTCCTTCGTTACTCGACGGATTCGCGAGATCATGGCACCTACACGACCGCGTGATCAAGGAGAACAAGAACCCACAAAGAAAGAGCATGTTTGGTCAACATTTGAGGTAAACCCAAGGCCTTACTTTTCGGTTTTGGTTGAAAACCTTATTCGAACATGGGTACCATCTTTTTACACCATTATGGGTTTTATAGGTGTACAGGTCGGTGAACCTGTATAGTTTCGGCCGAAACTCAACTGGCAACAACATAGTGCAGCCTCACGAACCTTAGCTGAACCTAGAGTCTCTAGGTGACCTGGCCGAACCCACGAGGCACGAACCTGTCGTCAACGAACCTTGTTGGTCAGGTCTTAGGGCGAACCTATGTACACCTTGGCCGAACCTCATGAACTAGCCAAAGCTTTTCTTGGGCGTGAACCCTGAATGGCAAACATTGGTTTGGGACCGAACCATCTTGGGCGAGCCTAGTGGTCACGAACCTGGGCATGTGCAGCCAAACCTACCCTTGGCCGAACCCCCTCCCATGGCAACGAACCTTACCCTCCATTTGTGTTGGTCATTTAACCGAACCTTTGGTCATCTAGCCGAACCTAGGTCTAAATTTCTGAGTTAGCAGCGAACCTAAGGTTCTTTTCGACCTAGCCGAACCTTGTCCAGCCAAAGTCTTTATGTGGGCCGAACCTTAGCTAGGCAGCTTATGTCACGAACCCGGATGTTAACCAAACATGAATGGGAGCTGATGAGCCAAGCTTTGTATAATTAAGAGAATTAGATACAAGAATACATGTAACTATAAATAAACAAAAGGACATGATATCATGGAAACCCATGCATGCATGAATTTAATTAAGTTGCCACCTTTTTCTTGAAAATATAAGTTGAATATTAGATTTTGTATAATAAAAACATTATTTAGGAATAACTTAAATATAGTGATCTTAAACATAAATTGGATGATAATGATTTAAAATATGGTGGTCACCTTAAACATGCATGAAGTTATATATACACATATGAGTATGACTAGGGCTAATGCCTTAAGTATACATATGTAAGGGATTACATATAAGATGTTACAAGTAGTCATCATCGTTAACTAATTAAAATTGCGAGACTAGATTATAATTCAACGATGATTAATCATAAAATATGAAGTATTTCATTTTAACTTGGAAATAAATAAATAAGTTAAGGAAACATTTAATGATTAAAAAGTAACACCTACGGATATTTGATCAAAATATAATGCATATACTTATGAGCACAAATACACAATAATTAGATGTTAATTGAGTTGGTTTTGAGTTTCACATACGCGAGCGCGCATTCTACGCAAACACTGATTCCAAGGACTCAGGTGAGTTCTCATAACCTCCTTTTTAAAACTGTTTTGTTTTTTTTAACTCAGAGGTGGAACATGTATACCAATTTAAATATTATTTTGATATCACATGGTTGACACCTGGATTATCAATATGATATGCATATTAATGAATCATTATTGATTATGGATTGAGATTGATTATTGCTTATCCGTGAGTCATGGTTGGTTGAGTTGACTTAGGTCCTCCGCAATGATTGAGTTACTGTTGGTGAGTTGACTAACGTCGTCCGCAGTAATTCCACCATTGGTTGAGTTGACTGAGGTCCTCCGCAGTTCACGAAGACACTTATAGGAATATCGTTGGTTGAGTGGACTGAGGTTCTCCACGATGATGGTGTTGACTGAGGTCCTCCGCGGTAATTTATATTGATATGATTATGTTAATTGATGATTATTGAAATGATGTGATTGGATGAATTTATGTGGATAATTATTTGTGATTATTGTGTATGTGATTACTTTGAATGTTTGAATGTTGTGTTTGTTGGAGATTGGCAGTGTTGGATTATTACGCAGGTGTACATGTGGATTTTCTCGGGGAAATTATAAACTTTTATAAACCCATTTATAAACTCTCATAAACATTTTATCAACATTTTTAATACAATAAAACTTATGATTTCTCACCAACTACTTCGTAGTTGACACTTGATTTTCTACATGTTTTAGGTAACGAGGAGAAGTAAGTAGGGCATGATAGCTCTACAACTTTTGGACATCATCACATAGGATTCTTGGACTTAGCTAAATAATTGAAATTCTGGAGACTAGAGTTTAGTTAGTTTAGCTAAATCTTTTGTGTATTTGATGTAACTAATTCATGATGAACATGATTTTTGTGTAATTAATTTGGTTGATTAAATTGATATGTGATGATTTAATTAGATGCCCACGAGCTTATGAACAATCTAACATCCCTCGTGGCATCCCGACATTTCCGCCATCGGTCGGGGTGTTACAAACTATCAAATTCATTTTTCATTAAAGATCAATCAATTTACAAAGGAGCTTGGATCAGGAAACACGATTCCAATTGCAGAGCATCACTACGTTATCAATCTCTCTCTCTAAAACTGTGTTGATGATTGTAGTGTATCTGTGTGTGTTTTCTATTGGTTTCCCTAATTCTATTACATCAATTTCTTTTTATAGACAATTGGGGCCTATGAAAACATCATAATCAGGGCCTAGAATACAATATAGTGAACAAAAGAGCTATGTTGTCAAAATAATCATGTCAGCAACTCAGGTGTCATTCCTTGTCAGCATTAGCAGATAGAAGATAGAAAAATTCCAAGTCTTGAAAGCACTATGAATATTTCCGAACAACAAGTTTCTTATTCACAAAGTTCAGAGGTTCAGATAGTCATGGATTTATTCATAGAAGCTTCATCTTTATAGACCATCTTAATTTTCAGAAGGCATCAAGTTCTTCAGAGAGCTTTTCTACATATCTGCAAACTAAACAAATTAAAGTTAGAAAGTTCAAAGTTGATATGTGTGCACAAGTTGAACACTCGTAAATGTTCTAACTGTGCAATACTAATTCATTCGCAAATGATCTGAGTGTGCACAAGTTGAGCATTCGTAAATGATCTAACTGTTCAACACTTATTCATTCGCAAATGATCTGACTGTGCTCAAGTTGAGCATTCTTAAATGTTCTAACTGTGCAACACTTATTCATTCGCAAATGATCTGAGTGTGTACAAGTTGAAAATTCTTAAATATTCTAATTGTGCGACACATTCATTTGCTGATGCTGCATTATATCAAAATATTACCTGTGAGTAACAACATCATTTGAAGAGACTGTTAACTGAATAATAATAACTTGTGTCCATGTGTTTTATATTAGGAATATAAATATGTTAGTATCTCATAATGAACAGGTTAATAAACATCAGATTAATTGTGCTATATTATAACCTAATTTTGGATATTGCATCTGTCGTTTTAAATACCCAACACATATTCTCCAAGAAATTGATTCCACTTTTGGACCCTCTAGTTCTCCTCTCACAACAACACATGAGTTCAATCCAGAGTCCAAGATGGTCAATCTCCAACCCATGGAGAAGAGGAGGAGATTAGGTTGTTAAGTCCATCTTGGCACCCTAATCAAGTAACTGGAGTATCCACTCCAATTGAAAGTCACAAGGGTCTTCATTTGGATGGATCAGGCAATAAGGCTCCATTTACAGCAATAGCCTATGAAGTTCTTCAAACTGACGCTAGAAATCTGTCAGGATCGAATCAGATATTAATCCGGGATCTGATGATAACAATAAGCTATGATTTCAATCAATTTCTAGGCGGAAACATGCAATCAATCTAAGTTCAGTAACAATTCAAAATAACAAAACCCACAATAATTAATATTCAAGACATATTTAATAAGAACAATTAAGAATAGATGATGATGAATATTAAAGGCAGTTATATTGATTGTAGATCTGAAATTTCTCAGAGAATTACATAGTGTGTATTCACCAAAAGCGTACAAAAAGCATACTGACTGAAACTATAAAGGTCCTATTTATAGAAACCTATTTCAGACCTACATAACTGCCCTAACGGGTCACCGTTATCAAAATAGCAAAATAAACGTCACATCAGTTATACATGTCATAACTGATGTCAGCAAAAACAAATAAACAACAAAATCTATCTAATTGTAGATTCTTCATCAGCAACAGCAAGCTTGAACTTCAGCATTGCAACATTTAGTCGTCAGCATTGCAATGTGTCAGCAGTCCACATCTTCATGTCAGCATTACAATATACTTGCTGTCAGCATTGAGAATTGGATGTCAGTATTGTATATGTAAGTTCATTATCAGCATTCAAGTATCAGCACTTGAACTCATAAAGCTGTCAACATTGAGGATTGGCTGTCAGCATTCAAGAGTTCAATGTCAGCATTGCTGAATACTTGGCTCTCTTGTAATCATCAGCACAACTTATCCTATCAGCATCACACTTGGTTATCAGCATTTCAAGATTTGTTCATCAGCACTACACTATCCTTGTGGGATATCATCAGCAATGGACTTTGAATGTCAGCACTGTAACTTTAAGCTGTCAGCATTGAAGAGTCCTTTGAGAACTTGTCAGCATCTCTATCTTCAATAAGTTGGCTTTCAGCATTATAACTTTGGTTGTCAGCACTGCAACATCCTTGACAAATTCTGCAATTTCTAAACACTTAAACATAAGAATCAATTAACAAATAATGATCTTATAAATAGAAAGGTTTAAGGTTCAGAGATATGGACCATATGTGTTGTCTGTATTGTGCCTGTCAACACATCAACATATCATATGAATTTGAACTTTATTCAAATTTATCAGCAAATCAAAAATTAAATCTGTATAAAATAGAGAAACAGAAGTAAAGAGAGTTAGAATGTTGCCATCATTAAATGGACTTAATGAACTTGAAAATGGCAAAAGGGTTGGTTAATTGTGGGCAGAGCACCATCTCATAATGAAAACCTAACAATCTCCCCCTGAGATGATGCTTCCTACAATTATCCCACCATAATCCATAAGTACCTCTCTCAAATGAATAAACCACATCCAAAGCCTTGTCATCATCAGCATCAGTCATCTTTACACATTCTCTTCTTCTTTCACTTGACTTATACTGAAAGATAACAACAAATGTTGTATAATACCAGCAAATTGAGTCATTGGAGCTTTCAAGTCTTCTCTCATGTAATAAATCGGCATTTGATTGAGTGCAGATAAAGATTTGAAATCCAATTCAGACAGGTCATCTTTGTCAGTGAAGATGTATGATTTATCTAGACATTCTACCACAAGATTTCCATCATTGTTAATAGAAACTCTTTGTGGATTCTTCAGAGTTTTCACCTTTTGCTCATTTCTTCTTACTTCATATCCAATGAACAATTCTTCTGAGTCTTTTCTTAATCTTCTGATTAGCCTCAAGAATTGAAGAAGATTTCTCCTACCAAAATTTGAAATTGGTTTGCCAATTTTTAGATTATCCAAAAAAATGAGATAAGAGTTTTCAAGAAGTCTCACTTCTGAATAGGCATGTAGCCTTATATCTGTTGCACTTAAAACTCTATCTCTTCTGAAAATTACTAGCTCCCATGATTTTTCATCATAAGCCCATCCAGTTATAGGAAACTCCTTCATATTTCCAAAAATTTTCTTTTTCTTTATTTCAGGCGGTTTCAGCTTCAGATTTTGTTCACTGAATTTCTTTTCATACTTCTTAAATTCTATCAAGACTTTATCTTGATCCAAACTACCATCTTGCAGTCTGTATAGTCTTACACATTTTCTTAGAGTATCTTGAAAAGCTGCTGGTCTAGCATGATTGCTTCTGTTTACTAGATCTAGACCAGCCAATTCAATTAACTCTCTATCAGAAAGATTGAATATCTGAAAAAATGGATAAAAGCTTTCCACTGCTCCTGTTTCTCTTTTGACTTGGTATGCATCCCAACTCCAGTCATATTTCCATCCCACTATGTTTGACTTTTGTTTCATTAGCTCTTGATCTTGAATAGTCAATGTTTCTTGGAAAGTCATTTCATAATTTCTTTTGTATTGGGAGGAGACAGATGACTTTGGCTTTAAAAAATTTGGATTAGTGGATACTATTCGGCTGATGACAGGCATGTTTGATTTATCAAGTTTTTCTTTCTTACCTGGTTTCTCATCTGCCAGCAAAAACTCTTTCACTCTTTTGATCAGAGTGTCCCTCTTCATTTTTGTATAACTTCTGGAGGGAACTCCCCTGTCATGTAAAAAATTTCTTAAAGCTTGTTCACTCATGGAATTTGGATCTGGCTGAACCAAACCCTTTGCAATTTCCGAATCAGCTATTTCTTGCTCTCTTCTTTTCTTCTTTTTTTCTCTCTCCTTCTTATCAATTTCAGTTTCATTTTGTGAATCAAGGAGAGAGTCAATTCTATCAGATTCTGCTGACAATTGTTCAAATGACATTAAATTGACTGTTTCAAATTCCAAGCCACCATACTCCACAAGCTTTAGCACTAGCTTCATATGGGAGTCAGCCATAGCATTTGCAGAGAATTGTGATGCAAAGCTTTCATTGAAGGAGACATTTGGTTCAATCATTCTGCTGGATTCTTGAATTTCTGGCATTAAAGCTTCATTTGCAGCCAATTCTGCATCAGTTAAATCACCCAAAATCCCAGCCAATGCTTTTACTTCTTTCTTATCAAACTTTGAAGAAGATATGGGCTTTAATTCTTCAGAGACCTTTTCTTTTCCCTTTGCCTTTTCCCGGGCAGCATCTTGTTTTCTTCTTAGAATTTCAAGGTGATTTTTGATTAAGATTCTTTCAATCTCATTTCCAGGAATCCCCCTTGAAACTTCTTCCACAGATGGAATGCTGAAATTTAGCAAATCATCATTCGCTTTGTTCATAATTTCAAAAAATCCATATTTAGTGAGAATTGCAGCCTTGAAATATGAGTCTAATTCCTTGACTGATGTAACTTCTTTTTGAATTTTTGGAGATGGAGATTTTGACTTCTCCGGGGATTTTGGTTGTGAGGAAGATTTGAACCTTTTTGATATTTCATCATCTTTGTCTTGGTCAAACTTCCTCTTCTCCCCCTTGGAGGAAGCATCATCTCCCGCTGAACTGTAGTCACTCTCATCAACTGCATCCTCAAGTTTTTCAATTCTTTCCCTTAACATTTGATTTTCTTTTTCAAGCTCTTCAATTGTTGATTCAAGAGATTCGAAAGAAGTCTCTGCTCTCTTTGATTTGGAAATTATGGCATTCAGCCTTGTAATTTCATTTGCAGCCTCTTGCAAAGACTTGATCCTGTTTTGATTAGTTTGCTTCACAGAATCTATCTCCTTTTCTAAGATTTTTGATTTTGCTTTGGCTGATTTTAATTGAAGATTTATCTTTTCAATGTCTTTTTCAAAAGCCAACTTTCTTGCTTGTAATTGCTCCTCTAGTTCAGTAATCTTCTTTTCTTTTGAAATGATTGTGTCTTTGAGTTCAGCTATGATAGCCTTTTGATCATTTTCAGCAAGACTATGAGCTGCTGCAAGTTGAGTTTTCAAACTTTGAAGTTCAGATTTAAGAAGATCCATATGCTCTTTCATTTTATCTTGAGCCATTTGAGCATAATTTACTTCGTTTTGAGCACTAAATAGCTCCTTGCTCAAATCAGTGGATTTCTAAATGTATTTTTCTCTTTGAGCAATAGAGTATTTCAAATCACTTTGTAGATCATCTACAAAGGCCTTTAAATTTTCTATCTCTTCCACTTGAGAATTGAGAGTGTTCTGGCTACTAAGATGTTTCAGTTCGCCAGGTTGTCTCTTGCCTGCCCTCAAGTGTTGGAAGTGTTCACAGATGATAAGAACTTTGTGGAGGTGGAAGTGGAATACCAAAAAAGCCCCAATCTTGTAAATTGATTGACATAGTCATCACTCTTTTGAACATACTCTTGAGCTTGAGCAGCTGCTTCACTTAGATCTCTGAAGTGTGCATCCTGACTTTCAATGTATGCATTTTGAATCGCCAGATGAGTGTCTTTCTGTTCAAGTTCAATCAGAAGTCTAGTGATTTCAGCATTCTGTTCATCAAGTGCCTCTTGAAATTGATTGTATTCTGTCAGATGATCATCAAAGTCTTTTTCAAGTTCAGCATTTAGCTGATTTATTTCATTTTCTCTGGCTTCAATTTGAGAGGCCATATGTTGCAGCAAAAGAGGGACCATTCTTAATGTCACTGATGGTTGAGATGGATCTTGAGGTTGTGGTTGTGAATCTTGAATCTGCTCAGTAGCAAGCACTGTTGCTGATTCATTTTGTTGCTGATGTTGTTGTTGTTGTTCTTGCTGTATTGTAACATCAACTTCCAAAGGAGAATTTGGAATTGATAATATATCTGTTGCAGTTTGGATTGGAGATGAAATGGGAGTAAGATCAAGATTTTGAATAAAATCTTGACCATCAGGTCTTGCCTGTGAATCAACTGAAATTGCTGGAGAGCAATGTGCAGGAGTTAAAATCTGATCTTGGAATCCTTCATTATTATCACCATCATCATCATTGTCACCTTTACTGCTCTCACTGCTGGACACATCAGCATCAGAATCAATATGATCTGAAGATGAAGAGCTAGAATCTTCATTCTCAACATTAGCTATAACCATTCCCTGTTCAATCAATGCATCTTGTAGATCAAAGAATATTTGAGGAAATTCTACATCTCCTTCTTCAACTTTACCCCTGTTCATTGAAGGACATGTAAGATGATCATGATGCTTCAACCCATGAATCTTTTCACCAAAGGGATGCATATCTGGGTGCTGATGGTTGATTACTAGCTGAATGAATCTTGGATACATCAAGAATTTTTTACTTCCTGCACTTACATTTGTTGTCATACCATTAAAAATGATTCTTGTAAAGTTGAAAGGGGTTGACATCAACAGGCTCATGATCATAGAAGTTGTGCCAAGTGGAAGCTCAAACCATCCAGATCTCCTATTTGAGATGCAGTGTTGTAAGATGTGAGCTAGCAATTTCCACTTTGCTCCCAATTTACCTTTGAGAATTTGTCTTCTGGGCATTCCACCCGTATAACCAAGAAAATTTTGAAAGAAATCCAAAATTTCATCATCTGGGAGTTCAGTTATATCACATTCATCGTTTCCTAATTGCAAAACATTCCTTAATGTCTGTTCAGAAATGACGACTTGTTGGCCCCCAACTGTTCCAACAATAGTTCGAATATCATTTTGTACCTCTTCCACTGCTGTGATCCAGAACTCATTTATCATGTGTCGATACAGAGTCGGTCTTGCTGTTAGAGCAAACACCAAGCTTGATCGATTTATGAAACGAAGAATTTCCCTGAACCCATGAGCTTTGGGATGCTCGGCATTCAGGAAAGCACACACATTGTGTTGGTCTGCGATTTCTAAAAGAGCCATATTTTTACGATGAGGGTCGTGAACTGGATGATGAAGAGAATTGAGGATTTGATTGCAGTATAATGATGATTTTTGCTGAGGTTTGAGGGTTCGAGTGAAGGGTTTTCCGCTCAAGTTCAAAGGAGTGCTGATAAGGGTTAGGGTTCACTTTTCAAGTTCCTTTTATAGGTTAACTTTGCTGAGTACGAGGTTGAAATCTGGTGAAAAAGTGAAAATTATTAATTTTTCACGTGATTTCATTAAACTCTCACGTGCTCCTCCTCTTCAAATGATTTTACTCAAAAATGTGCTAAGTGATTGAAACTTTTGTCATCAGCACTGGTGTGTTAAGGAAGTAAAGTTTCCAACTCATGAACATCAGCATTGATCATTTGTTCACATGAGATAGCCAAAATTTTGAGATTTGATGGTTTTGAATGTCAGCATTGATTAATTTGTTAGGCAACATGCTACTTGATCAAGTTGTGCATCAGCTTTTGAGAATTTCTCATCAGCACTGAGATTTACTCATCAGCACTGAGAATTACTTTTTCAGCAACATAATGTTACTCATCAGCACTAAGAAATACTCATCAGCACTGAGAATTACTTTTCAGCAACATAATGTTACTCATCAGCACTGAGAAATACTCATCAGCACTGAGAAACAGTTTGCTGACATGCTGAATATACACTGGAACTTTATCAGCATTGGAGACTGTCAACATTGAAATTTCATCAGCATTTGCTCTGAAACTTCATCAGCATTGGAACTTCACTATCAGCATTGAAACTTCATCAGCATTGGGACTTCACTGTCAGCACTGAAACTTCATCAGCATTGGGACTTCACTGTCAGCACTGAAACTTCATCAGCATTGGAATTTCACTGTCAGCACTGAAAATTACTTTTGAAAACAAACAGATTTTCATTATCAACTGTGTCAACTATTTGAAAATCAACTTATAAAAACTCCCTTTTCTTGAGATTAGCAAATTTCTAAATCCAGTTTATTTAAGCTATATTAATAAAAGAAACATTTTGTTGTTTTCTGATGTTAAATTTTCTGTTTTGTTTGTTTTGAATCAAACTTTGATAAGTCACAGTGATAATTAAAATTTTACAGAAAATTAATATTTACATACTTAAATCTGATAAGAATTTGATTCTTAAAATCATATCTATTTTAGAACTCTTTATATCAAAAGAAATATTCGGAAATATCATTGAAAATTCAAACAATGGTATTGTTTATCCACTTAAACCCTGCTGATATAATCATAAACCAGATTATGAGAATTTGTTCAAATTAGATATCATTTAAATGTAACTTAGCAAGTTATCACAAACATAAAAAGGCACTTTTTGAAGTCGAATTGTAGAATATTTTAAGGATTTATGTAAGATCTCCACTTTACTACCATTTTATGAGTAAATATTTATGTAATTTGTTTTTCTTTTCTTTTCATCAATGACAAGCACTGTGTTCTATGAACACTTATTTGGTTGATGTGTGCAGTCAAATTTGAAAGTTTTTCTCTGTTTTTGTTCTTTTGAGACATTGCATTATACAGACTGCTGTGTATAAATACACTTATTTGGTTGATGATGCAGCTGATAATGTAGTCTTTTTAAAGTATGTGTATTTTAAATGGTGGGAGATAGTCATAAATTCAACTTTCACTTCTTATATCCTACATCAAAAAGATTTAATACCTTATCATGAGATAGATAACATGCCTTACATATTTTTCAATTTTTAATTTTGTTTCTCATTCTCCAAAATTGATTAGATGTCAGCTGAGCCTACCAAAGCTTTGAGAATTTCAATATTCTTCCCTGAACCTTTTCTTCTTGATATATCCTTTTCCATAACAGATTCCTATCATTTTTCAAGAAATCAATATCAGATATACAGAAAAATGATATATTACTGAAATTCACATATTTTTGTATATTTTCTTTGTTTTTCTAATGTTTTTGTATTTTTCTTTGTTTTTCTATTGTTTTTGTATTTTTTTTTTAAAAAAAATTATCACTGTATCTTAGCAAAATTTAATCAATTTTCATATTTCATCATGCCTAGACTTTTCACCAGAAATTCAAACCTTTTTGGGTCTAATGCTTTGGTAAATAAGTCTGCAAGTTGAAATTCAGTATTTATGTACTTTAATTCTATCAATCCTTTTTCAGAGTTATCTCTAAGGAAATGATATCTTATTTCTATATGTTTTGTTTTTGAGTGTTGTACTGGATTTTTAGTTATGAAAATTGCTGCTTTATTATCTATTTTTATAGGAGTTTTCAAAAAGTTGAATCCAAAATCAAGCATCTGGTTTTGAATCCAGAGAACTTGAGAGCAACACTGTGAAGCTGCAATATATTCAGCTTCTGCAGTTGATATGGACACATTTGTTTGGCTGATAAAGATTCCATCAGGAATTTGCTTGACTTGAAGACCAAGAAAGAAAGTAAGTTCACCCATGGCACTCATTTGAAATTTCTTCTTCATCAAAGCCTCAAATTCCTCACATAGTCTCTTGTTTGTGGACCCAAATATTATGTCATCCACGTACACTTGAACTACTAAGAGTTCACCATTTTCATGCTTCAAGAAGAGTGTTTGATCTATTTTTCCTCTTTTAAAATGATTTTCAATGAGATAAGAAGACAAAGTTTCATACCATGCTCTAGGAGCTTGATGCAACCCATACAAAGCTTTGTCCAATTTGAACACTCTGTATGGATGATCTAGATGTTCAAAATCTGGTGGTTGTGCCACATAGACCTCTTCATGAAGTTTGCCATACAGGAAGGCAGATTTGACATCCAGTTGATAAACAGTAAACTTGAAGGCAGCTGCATAAGCTAAAAAGATTCTGATAGTTTCAATTCTTGCAACTGGTGCAAACACTTCATCATAATCAATACCTTCTTCCTGGGTGTAGCCTTGTGCTACAAGCCTTGCTTTGTTTTTGATCACAATTCCTCTATCATCTTTCTTGTTCCTGAATACCCATTTTGTGCCAATGGGTACATGATTTTCAGGTAAATCAACAAGAGTCCAAACTTCTTGTTTTCTAAATTGCTGCAATTCTTCTTGCATTGCTTCTACCCAACTGTTATCTTTTAAGGCTTCTTTGATATTTTTGGGTTCATCTTGAGAAAGAAAACAAGAAAACAGACAAACATTTGCATATTCATGCATACTTCTTGTTGTCTTTGAGGATAGATTGCCAATGATATTTGTGGCCGGATGATTTCTTTCAATAGTTCTGTAAGTTGAACTTGTTGGCACCAAAGTATTGATATCTAAATTTGTGTCATTTAGATCAATAGAAGTATTGTCAGCAGAGAGAGTTGTGTCAGATGAATGAGTTGTTGAATGTGTTGCTGATGAATTAATATTCAAAGGAGAATTTGGTGCATCAACATCATCATATGATGAATGCTGATGAGTTAATGTTTCTGCAGATGAAACTGATGACCTCTGTGGATTTTGAGGATTAGAAGTAATGGATGGATTATCAGAGAAAAGTGGTTTAATCCATCCTTCCCCAAAGTTTGTTAATTCTGGATCATCATCTTTTGTTCCACTTGAATTTGCATCATCAGATGGGAAAATATCAAAGCTTTTCATAAAAGGGTCCATGTCAAATAGCCAATCAGGACCTATACACTTTGTTTTGAAATTATGTTCAAAGAACACAACATCAGCAGTTTCTTGCAAAGTGTATGCATTTTTGTTAAAGACCCTGTAAGCTTTTGACACACTGGAATATCCAACAAAATATCCTTCATCTGCTTTTGAATCAAATTTTGACAATCTGTCAGTTGTGTTCAAAATAGAAACTGGACATCCAAAATCTTTGAGAAATTTTATTTGAGGTTTTCTGGAGAACATGATTTCATATGGAGTTTTGTTTTGTTCTTTAACAATGAAAGTTCTGTTTTGCACATAGCAAGCTGTGTTGACAGCTTCTGCCCAAAATGATAAAGGAAGCTTTGAATTTGCAAGCATTGATCTTGCAGCTTCAATTAGAGACCTGTTTTTCCTTTCAGCAATACCATTTTGTTGAGGAGTTCTTGCTGCACTGAACTGTCTAGATATTCCATTTTCAAGACAAAAATTGTCCAATGTTTCATTTTTAAATTCAGAACCATTGTCACTCCTGAATCCTCTAACTGATTTTCCCATTTGATTTTCAGTTCTTTTCACCATCTGAATTACCAAATCAGCAGTTTCACTTTTCTTGTTTAAGAAGAACACCCAAGTATATCTTGAATAGTCATCCACCATCACAAGACAATATTGTTTCTTTCCCAAACTCAACAATTTACAGGTCCAAATAAATCCATATGGATTAACTGTAGTGTGGAGTTAATTACACTTCCTGTAATTGATTTGTGGGAAGATCTTTTCTGTTTACCTTTCAAACAAGCAGCACAGTGGTCAAAACAGACAAATTCCTTTTGTGGTAAACCAAAGACATGATTTCAAGTGACCAACTTATTCATATATTTGAAGTTTGCATGAGCAAGTCTTCTGTGCCACAATGTTGATTCATCATCAGTAGCCTTTGAAAGTAAACAAGTTTCTTGAGATGTTTGTGGGGGTGAGTCCATATCAAGAGTGTAGACATGATTCCTTCTTGGGGTTCTCATCACCACCCATTCATCAGGAATTTTAAAACCAGGCTTGATAATTACACAGTCTTGCTTGGTGAAGAAGACTGAGTAGTCTTTATCACAAATCTGTGAGACACTCAACAGATTATACTGAAGCTGCTGCACATAGCTTACATTATCAAAGCTGAGATTTTTGCACTTTACTACTCCAGTACCAGTGATCTTTCCCTTCTGATCTCCTCCAAACGCAACAGAAATACCATTGATATTTTGAAAATCATGAAACAGGTTGGCATTACCTGTCATGTGCCTGGAACATCCACTGTCAACATACCAGATGTTGTCAGTTCTCCTTGGATGCCCCTGCAATCAATGAAACAAATTAATTAGACAAAGGAACCCAAGCCTCCCAGGTCTTGGGTTTCCCGTTTTCAAAAGTTTGAAAGGTAACTTTCTGCATTTTTGATAAATCTGGCAAATCAGATTCATCCTTTTGTTTGTTTTTAGAATCATCTTTTAGTTTCCAATTTTGAGTGAATTGAGATTCAAATGAGACTTTCTTTTGATTGTTCTTTCCTTTCTCAACCTTGAGAGAGGAAGAAGAATCATATCCACTTGATTTATTAACAGATTTCTTCAAAGTTGATTTGCGATCAGCATGATGACTGCTTGGATCTGATTCATAAAATGATGCTTTTGTTTTGTGAAAGTTCTGTTTTCTAATTTTAGGTGGAGTGAAGTTGTATCCATAGCTGTCATCATTATAGTACTGTTTAGTACCAAAACTATGTGTGGGATGTTGATAACCCCCAAACATAGTTTGCCATTGCTGAGGAGAAACTTTTGATTGTTGATATGGGTAAATTTGTGGCTGATAATAATTCCCAAACATTTTATTTTTAGATTGATTTTGTCTGAATCTAGAATCTTTGGAATTTCTTGAATGATAGGCATTGTTTCCAGATTTTCCCTTTGTTTTGTCAACTCTACTATTAGAAAAAGAATAAGCTGCATTTTTACTGTTCTGCATACACTCCAAACCAGGTTGATGATAGTAGCAATCACCAATATCATGATTGTTTGTTCTACCTATAGAACAGTACTTTGAAGTGTTTGCAGAAACTGAAGAGTAGTGTTTATCTTGCAATCTTTTCTTTTTCTCCATAAATTCAGATATTTTGTTAAAATGATTCTTTGATTTGTATGTGCAATGTTTCCTTGTGTGAGACAAGCTTTTGCAAATTGTGCATTTTGTTGATGAATCTGAATTTGATGACTTAGTTTCATTTGATTTTTCTAAATTCTGATTTGAATTAGAGATTTTTTGTTTGTTTTTCAAATTTGATTGGTTCTCAGATGTCATCAAATTCACAGTTTTATTTTCAATTGATGATTTCAAAGCATCAGAGGAGTTATTTTCAGCCAAGACAAAATTCTTAGAAGAAAATAAATGTGAATCATCACCAATTTCACTTTTCTGATTTTGAGAGTCAGAATTTTGGAATACCACTTTTGGACTGGTCATTGACTCAGGCATGGGTGTATAGTTTTCATTGTATGGAGGTGGAACCTCATGAAAACCCAACCCTGCCTTTGACTTTCCTTGAAGTTGACTATTAAGCAGATTAGTCAAATGTTTGGAAGAAGTTTCAAAACTTTCAAGTTTCAGAGTTGCAGTGGATAAATCAGATAGAGCTTTTGTTAATTTTGAAAAACTTTCATCATGTTCTTTTTGAAAAATTAATTTCTCAGTTTTAAGTTTTTCATTATCAATTAAAAGAGAATTAATTTTATTTTCATGTGTGACTTTGTCATTTATCCACTGTTTCTCTTCAAACCTGCAGTTGCTTAATTCTCTTTGTAAATCAGCTATGTGTTGTTTTGAAACTTCTTGCTTGATTTTACACTCATCAGAACATGGTTTGGTTGCCTCATTTCCCAATGCCATTAAAGCAAGAAGTGTTTCATCTGTGTCTTCTTGAAAGTTTTTCTCAACAGCAATCATGGCTTGTGCAGGATCATACTCATCAGCATACTTGCTCCAATCAAAATCTTCTGAGTTGTTTTTTACCACAAGTGCTTTTGGTTTTGGTGGTTCAATGGCTTTCATTTGAACAACAGGTGCAGATTGATTTGATTGTTGATTTGACTGATATCTGGAGGTGTCTTTGGGAGCTTTGCAATCACGTGAGAAATGACCATACAGATTGCAGTTGTAACATCTTACTTTATCAAGATCAATACCTATTTTTGTTTTATCAGCTTCAAATTTCATGGGACCATACTTCTTCCAGAATTTTTTGTGCCTCAAGACAACCATGGCCATCTGCCATTTGATATCCATTTCTTCAACATCCTTTGGATCTATTTCTTCAAGATCATGTTGAGTAAATTGAGCTTTTGCAAGAGAACTTGCAGCAAAACATTCAAAGCTTGCAACAAATGCTTTGCAAGCTTCTTGCTGCTCAACAGAATTGGTGTTTACAGAAAACTGTTGCTGAGAAAGATGTTGTTGAGAGTCATTTTGTGATAGAGATGTCTGTGATGCTTGAGGTGTGGGAGTTGAATATACTCCAAATCCGAGATTTTCATTAGGAGAGTACTGAGAATTACTCCTCCCTTCTTCAACAACCAAGGCTTGAACACCACCTTGAACACCAGCAGTCTTCACAAATTTGTATTGACCAACTTGAGCAGTAGATACTCGTGCTTTGACATCCATTTCAATAGCTTCAAGTTTGGCAATCATCTCTTCAATTTTTACTTCATCAAGCTTTCTGGTTTCCTTGATCAAAGTAACCTTCTTAGTCCAACTCTCTGGCAGTGTATTTAATAACTTAAGATTTAAGTCATAATTATCAACTTTGATTCCAAAGGTTTTTAACTCATTGATCAATTGCACATAGCGTTGGATTTGTTGAGTGACTGTTTCACCAGACATGTGTTTGAAGTTGTCAAACATCATTTTGAGGCTATCTCTCTTCATTCTCTTGATTTCTTCATTTCCAGCAAACATCACCTCCAACTGATCCCACAAGCTTTTTGCTGTTTCAAAATCTTTGACACATACTAAAACTTCCATTGGTAAAGCAGATTTAAGAGTACCATAGGCTTTAATATCCACTTTGACCATTCTTTTCTCATCATCTCTCAGATTGATTCCTCTAAGAGGTAAGCTTTTGTTGTGATACTTCAATCTGTTTTCTTCACTCAAATCAGCAGGAACATATGGGCCTTCGACAATCGAGCACCACATCTCTGGATCAGTGCTATCGATATGGTTTTGAAACCTAAGCTTCCACTGTTGGAAGTCAGCTGCATTCTTCAACACAGGGGGTTTGGCACCAGAAGAACCTGATTCAGAATATACAGACACAGTAGGTTGTGCTATTTGTTGATCTGCCATTTCTGTTAAAATTTACTTAGAATTTCTAATGAGTTAAGATTAATTCAGGATCTAATAACCTAGTCCAAATTTGTCCAAACAATTTGTTCAAATGATGGAATAGTAATCAGAGACAGTTCTAAGTAAGTAACAAAAACAACAGAAATACTATTTTCAGAGATTTGCGATCTATTGAGGAGAATCGAAAATCAATGGAACAGTAAAACCTGAAATAACCACTTGACGCTTGAGACAGAAATCTATGAATCGGATCACAAATTTCAACTATCAGACCGATTACGAATCAACTAGTGATGGGTAATCGTATACTCTTGATTGTTTTCACAATATTAAGCTATGAGTCTGAAATCTCAAAAACACACAGTTTCACCAAGAACACACACAGTAAAACAAATCAATCAATCCATGTTAATTAGTTTAACGAATTGATTAGATTTAAATTTGATTGTTCTAAACTATACGATTTCAAGCTAGAATCAGCTCTTGATCGTAGAAATCATAACTTCAGCTTTTGATTTTAAGAAAAATCAAAATATCGAGCACTTGGCTCTGATACCAATTGTCAGGATCGAATCAGATATTAAACCGGGATCTGATGATAACAATAAGCTATGATTTCAATCAATTGCTAGGCGGAAACAGGCAATCAATCTAAGTTCAGTAACAATTCAAAATAACAAAACCCACAATAATTAATATTCAAGACATATTTAATAAGAACAATTAAGAATAGATGATGATGAATATTAAAGGTAGTTATATTGATTGTAGATCTGAAATTTCTCAGAGAATTACAGAGTGTGTATTCACCAAAAGCGTACAAAAAGCGTACTGACTGAAACTATAAAGGTCCTATTTATAGAAACCTATTTCAGACCTACATAACTGCCCTAACGGGTCACCGTTATCAAAATAGCAAAATAAACGTCACATCAGTTATACATGTCATAATTGATGTCAGCAAAAACAAATAAACAACAAAATCTATCTAATTGTAGATTCTTCATCAGCAACAGCAAGCTTGAACTTCAGCATTGCAACATTTAGTCGTCAGCATTGCAATGTGTCAGCAGTCCACATCTTCATGTCAGCATTACAATATACTTGCTGTCAGCATTGAGAATTGGATGTCAGCATTGTATATGTAAGTTCATTTTCAGCATTCAAGTATCAGCACTTGAACTCATAAAGCTGTCAACATTGAGGATTGGCTGTCAGCATTCAAGAGTTCAATGTCACCATTGCTGAATACTTGGCTCTCTTGTAATCATCAGCACAACTTATCCTATCAGCATCACACTTGGTTATCAGCATTTCAAGATTTGTTCATCAGCACTGCACTATCCTTGTGGGATATCATCAGCAATGGACTTTGAATGTCAGCACTGTAACTTTAAGCTGTCAGCATTGAAGAGTCCTTTGAGAACTTGTCAGCATCTCTATCTGCAATAAGTTGGCTTTCAGCATTATAACTTTGGTTGTCAGCACTGCAACATCCTTGACAAATTCTGCAATTTCTAAACACTTAAACATAAGAATCAATTAACAAATAATGATCTTATAAATAGAAAGGTTTAAGGTTCAGAGATATGGACCATATGTGTTGTCTGTATTGTGCCTGTCAACACATCAACATATCATATGAATTTGAACTTTATTCAAATTTATCAGCAAATCAAAAATTAAATCTGTATAAAATAGAGAAACATAAGTAAAGAGAGTTAGAATGTTGCCATCATTAAATGGACTTAATGAACTTGAAAATGGCAAAAGGGTTGGTTAATTGTTGGCAGAGCACCATCTCATAATGAAAACCTAACAAAATCCCCAATACAAATAAAAAAGGGTGCATGACAATCGTATGATGGACTCAAGTCATGGTGAAACTGACACACTAGTCAGGGATTCAGATGATATTCTTAAACGAATTGACGAATCAAACCTTAATATAAAGAAATTGATGACAACTGTCACTAATCTTCAGACTGATGTATCTAAACTCACGGAGTTGGTTACAAAGGTTTCGTATGATCAAGTCTTGCAACCCAAATACAGCCCAACGCAGGCAGCTTCATTTGAAAGTCCCCCAAACACTATAACCACCTCCAGTGCTCCTACCATTAATTACCTCATTCTTAAATAAATGTTAAACACACTTCCTACCACTCACCTCATAACCTTCTTTAACAACTTCACCAAATACTTCTTTCACACCCAGACAACACAAATGGATCTACTAAAAATTTCAGTGGATTCCAAAATTAAATCTCTTAAACATGAAGTTTCCAATCATACTTTGTACATACACTATCTCACAGCCATCGGTCTTCCCCCCCTTGGTTCAAAGAGGCTTTCCTCAAGGTGGCCCTGGATCAGTAGTTTGTGACTGCAGCTGCTAAGGCCAGCCTTGAACAAAAGTTAAGAGAAATAGATTCTCAAGTGGAAACGGGAGCATCAAGAGTAATCAGCAAACCCAAACTCAATCCATCCAAATCAGTTCCCAATTTACCAGTAATAGACACTGCTGGTGCTGGGGTTTCTTCTCCTTCTTCCCCATCCACTCAAGATAAACCAGCTCGAACTGAGCATGCTCAATATGAGTAAAATAAAAACCATTTCCTCGTCTGTACCAACTTTCAAACCAAATTCCCCTACGAAGTCTACACCTCCCTCACCTATAAAACCCTCCAAAGAAGCCTCACTCACTTTATCTCCCAAATATTCTTGTCAAACTCTCTTGGACTTATCCATAGAAACTTCACCCACTTACACACTTCTGGACTCTTTGAAAATTGGTTCAAAAACCAGACCAGTCATCACTCGCTCTTTCAAAAGAAGACAAAAGAGTGTAGCCAGAAGGTCCGAAACCCCCACAGCGAAACCTAATAAACCTTTTACTCCTATACCAGAGTTAAATTTGGACTCAAAAGATAATCAGCCTATATTATCTCTATGGCCAAGAAAAAGAAGGCTTATATTGGCCGATAATAATTAGTCTGATCTCCATCCACCGAAAATCACCAAGGTTCCCTCTCCGATAATAATTAGTCTGATCTCCATCCACCCAAAATCATCTCTTTTCAATGAACGGTCAATGTTCAAAAGGGTTTACAGTGATCACCCTGAACTTTTGCAACAATCTCTTCCATCTTCCATAGCTTTGATGTCTTCTAGAGCCTCACAGACCAAGGAAGATGCACCTAATACAATAATCGATCAACTGATGAATAACCCTTTAGAAAGAACTGATGATGGTCGTCCATCCTTGGACGACAAGTTCAATTCATGGATATACATTGAAGAAGAATTCAAACATGTCCTGTTGGAAGGCTTTTAACCTCGTCAGCATGCAGTGGTCAAAAAGGTACGTGACTCCTGATCGCAGATCAAAAGGCGGGAGATCATACACTGGTCTTTTTCATCTACTCCTTCTCTTCCTCAACAACAGAAGCCATCTGTCAATAAATCTCTGCACCTCACTCATTCCAGAGCTGAAATTAAAAGGTGGCTCTTTAATAGAGACTCTAGCTTAATAACCATTAAAAGATTTAATGGTTCAAGAACTTCCATTACCACTTGGCATTCTATCTCAAACCTTCGTAAGGAAGTTCTAAAGGTTCTGCTGCACATCACTCTAGAGAATGCAGATAAAAACTACGATGTTTTACAGTTTTTCGCAATCTCACGGATCAAATCAACTTGATCCTAAGTCAGAAATAAGTGGTTTTGGGTTAATTAGTCCATAGGGATATTGCTGGAAAAATAAGGACTGATGAGCCTCAACCACATTCTCCAACCTGTGAAGAAAACAACAATGCAGCTAAACTACTGAAAAACAACCGCGGATAGTTCGTAAAAGAAAAACCGTGGATCCTTCTCTTAGCAGAAGACAATAGCTGATCCTTCTCTCATCAAAAGACAATAGTTGATCGGAAGGCAACTATTGATTCAGAAGATGTAACATCAGTGCCGGAACCGTTACCGGAACAGTGATCTCTACAGTACATGAACAGCAAAACAGGTATGAATCATACACATTTCAGTAATTTTCATATTCATAGCATTTATCATTATCATGGTGAGTTGTCATAGAACAGTTTCAGACATATTTAACAGAAACACAGTTCAGAAAAATGGTTCTTGAGCCGGATAATTATCTGGCAATACAGAACCATCATGTGATTATTTGTTTAGGATTTATTATGTATAAACGTATGTGAGGTCTTACAGAACGAAACACACGAATATTGTTATGTGAATGCTAAATTTACGGGTTATTCGTATAGGTGACGACCTGTACGAATAAATCTGAAAGTTTAACGTTCTGAATGATATTCTATAATTAGAAAACAAGATTGAAAAGTATAGTTATCGTCGTGTTCGTACGGGTGACGATTCGAACGAATACGCGCGACGACCGTACATTTCGATTTAAACAGTTAATTTTGTTTTAAAATTTTAATAAATAAGAAGATATTAGTTAATTTATTAGAAATTACAACCTAGAATAATTAAATGATTTCTAATTTTATAATTGTGTCGTTTCGTCGCGAAACCTACGCGAATCGGCATTTTATGCGAAACCGAACGAGACCAAACGACAGGGTATTTTTCCACATTTAATGAGACTATTAAATGCCACAACCACCATCTTCTAATCCTTTCTCTCTCTACAATTTCGTTCTCTCACTCTCTCTCTAGATTTCTCTCAAGAAAACCCACTTCTTTCTACAAATTCAAGCTCATTTCTTGGTGGATCCAAGCAAGCTAGGTGTCAAGACGACCCCCTCATCAAGTAGATCAAGAAAGTACCTGCATTTCACGCAATCATCCGTCGATTTAGAGGTAAATAACCATTTCATTTGCGGTTTTATAGGGTTTACTCAAGTTCTTGTGATCTTGTTATATTGACCGACACTAAACACATAACACACTTAGACGAAGGGGTAGATATGTTTAGGTATTGCTAGAAACATGATTGTAACAGATTAGATCGAAGAGGATGATGAAGAAACAGGTTCGTGCAGGCTTGGTGATCGGCCGAACCTTCTCATGATGAGCCGAACCCTGTAGCTCCTGAATCACGAACCTGCACCGAACCCTTCTTCCTGCAACGAACCCTGCGACCTGCGGACGAACCCTGTGCCATCCTGAACCGAACCTTTGGGTGCCGAACCTCTCAAGGTTCGCCGGACTGGTTCATGGGCCGAACCTTACATGGGGCGAATCTAGAACTCACGAACTATGAGCCGACGAACCTTTCTGTTAAGGCCGAACCCTATTTAGCCGAACCATAAGTGTCACGAACCCTACATGTCGCCATCTTAGCCGAACCTTAGAATCACTTGTGGTGTTAACGAACCTAAGCTAAAGGGTTCGCTGCTTGGGAGGGTGTCGAACCTAAACAACCTTGAAAACCCTAGATTTCTAGTATGCATGGGGATAGGTAAGCACGTATGCATGGGATAAAACAAGAGTTTGTGCATGGGAAGGATAAATTGTCCATTCGCCTAAGTTTCTAATAAGGATTTAGGTTCCATAAGTTGCATGCATGTATAAACATTACATGTATGCATGGGTTAGTGATACCTATGACAAGATAATACATGACATACGATAGCAACGTGACATGAGTTATTAATAGACATAAGATGGTCTTATAACCGAATATCATGTACATGGGATCATGAAAATCAAAAGTTCAAGTCTTGAAGTCAAATAGAAATCAAGGAAGTTCAACTGGGCCTAAGCGGGCCCAATGGGGGCCTACTTAAGCCCATCAGGTATTAAAATATGATGTAAACTCAAGTAATGGGATTTTGATAAGATCTCATTCATTTATTTATAACTTATTAAATTTCATTAAATGATTTTGACTTAATATCAATTTAATTGGAAGTAAATTGCAATATTTTGATTTAAGTACTTATTTTGATTTAATTAATTGGGATTTGTTGAAAAATAGACAATTTAATTGTCTGGAATTGTTTTAAAAACAAAGGAAACTCTGCCGAAATTTCTAAAAATGTAAAGGTAATTTATTACAACTAAGTAACTAAACTATGGGATTGGGGATCAAACAGGGTAACTCAGATAGGTTAGATCTTAGATGCACTTAGTGTTAAGACACTTAGTGGCACACACAACAAGACCAAACCATAGGCACAATGACTACTACGCGTACTTATTATATTCGAATTCTTATAATATAACTCAGGAACCGAAGAAACTTAGTCTACAAACAAGAGTGCGTATTCTGTGATAGTACAATAGACAACAACACAGGTGAGTTCATTGCCCCTTTTCTAACATTTTTTGTTTTAAAACGCGGGGCTGAGAAGCATGCGTAAACTGTTTACTTAAATTGTTTACTTTAATGCTTTTAAATTATATGTTTTACATATGTATAAATGTTATCCTAGATCATATCTAGGAAGATTTTATGCAGGTTATTAACTGATTTACTTATTTATTAAGTGAATAATCAAGTTAAACTTAACTTTTCAACCAGTCAAAACATTTCAAACAAATCAAATCAATCATTTTGACAAAACAAGTGGGTGAGTTCAAGGGATCAAAACAAACATTTTGACAAAACAAGTGGGTGAGTTCAATGGATCAAAACAAACATTTTGACAAAACAAGTGGGTGAATTCAAGGGATCAAATCAAACATTTTGACAAAACAAGTGGGTGAGTTCAATGGATCAAAACAAACATTTTGACAAAACAAGTGGGTGAATTCAAGGGATCAAATCAAACATTTTGACAAAACAAGTGTGGGACATCAAGACATCAACAAAACAATCTTTGCAAAGACAACATTCAATGTTTTACAAACCAAGTGTTTGTTGAACAATTAATCAAGTGTACAACCGATCAATGAATCTTGTATTCCACGATCAACACATCAGGTACATCTTGTGACAAAATCAGACAAACATTTTTAAGGGAAAATCTGGGAAATATCAGAGATAGCATACGCCAAAAACATTGACGAAACATAAAATCCTGCATTTCAAGAAGTCCTAGCTAGACCGTTTGACTTGTAGGTCGTATGTTTGAGGATATTTACAGTTTCCCTAACTACTAAGTACCTAGATTGACAGACTAGTCTACTCGAGTATGACCATAGGCCCCAATCATAAGGACTTAGATTTTTAATAAATGTTTATTACTTGTTTAATTAAGCATTTATAACTGTTTATACAATTGTGTGGTTGATCATATTATGTGATGAACTTATGAAATCAATAGTGGATTTCAAATGATTGTAATTACAGGGACGACAAACAGAAGAATCATTGGGTTAAAGGTAGGAGTAAAATGCTTAATTATCATTAACAACAATGTCCTATGCGGATTAGTATGTGGTGGGACGGCGTCTGGGCGGGGTTGTAGCCTCGACTCAGGGGTATGCCCTATACATAAGCATACCGATCTGGATGATACATGTGATGTTAATGAGATTAAGGTTGTTACCCGTGGGTTAAACAAAGGTTTTGTGAGAACATATGAGTCATTGTGAACAAGAGTGTGTGATAGGTAAAGATGCTTAATTATCATTAATAGCAATGTCCTATGCGGATTAGTATGTGGTGGGACGGCGTCTGGGCGGGGTTGTAGCCTCGACTCAGGGGTATGCCCTATACATAAGCATACCGATCTGGATGATACATGTGGTGTTAATGAGGTTAGGGTCTTTACCAAAGAAGGTTTTCAAATCATTTTCAAATCATTTTCAAATACTAAACTATATGAACTCACCAACCATGTGTTGACCTTTATTTTTGCATGACTTCTCAGGTGACGAACAGGTCAATTAGGAAGTCATTTCTTGGACTAGGACTTCAGATAGAAGACTAGTATTTTGGACCTGCATACTTTTGAAGACATCATGATATAAATTATTTTGTATATCTTGCGTAAATACAAGATAGTCATTTATTGATGTTTTACAATAGATTTACATTGTTAAATTATAAACGTTACTGCTGTAATTTAACTTTGTAATTCTATTTTAATTAGCATTTCTCATTTATATCATGTGCAATGTAACAATCTGATCACTCCTGATTATCACTCCCGATATCGCGCCCCGGGAACCTTCCGCCCGACGGGGACTCCGATCCTACCCCGCCGGCTCGGGGTGTGACAGATTGGTATCAGAGCCATGGTTATAGAGAAATATAGGTCACTTATTTATTTGGTTTGGCCTAGACTATAACCTAGGGACCCTGCATATAGAGAACATAGGACTTAAGACTTATTTGCATATTGTCTTCTGTATTCGATCATTGCACTAACCGATGACTTTATTGGTTATGATCAGAATGCCGCCAAGGAGACAGCCTCCCTTGATACAGCTACCACCACAAGACTTGGCTCCACACTCCTCCACACCGTCTCCGAACGACTCTCCACCACCACCTCCTCCACCTCCTCCTCCCCCTCCTCCATTGATTACTCAAGCATCTGGTTCAGGCACAACACCGACTATGGACCCTGCTACTATTGCTCTGGTGACGTTACTGAGTAGCCAGATGACGAATCAGATGAAAGAGGCAATACCGGAGATGTTCCTTCGTCTTCGTAATGAGATCCTCAACACTGGCAACACATCAGGAGAAGCCAGTGGAAATACTGGAGATTCATCTCACTACTCCTACAAGTCCTTTGTAGGATGTAAGCCACCCAGTTTCAGTGGGTCTGAAGGCGCCGTTGGATTAATCCAATGGATTGAGAAGATTGAGGCAACGTTGGATCTTTGCAGCTGCCCCGAACATCACAAGGTCCGTTACTCAGCGGGAACATTCAACAAACGGGCTCTGACCTGGTGGAACGGTCAGATCAATGCCCGAGGAAGAGAAGAAGCCATGGCCATGCCATGGGAAGATTTCAAGACACTGCTGCGAACAGAGTTCTGTCCCAAGAACGAGCTGCAGAAATTGGAGGTTGAACTATCCAACCATGTGATGAAGGGAGCTGATCACATGGGGTATACCACACGTTACCACGAGTTGGTTGCTTTGGTACCTGACATGGTACCAACTTTGGAGAAAAGGATAGACCGTTATGTAGGTGGACTTCCTGCCTGCATTCAGGGCATGGTTGTTTCAGCTAACCCTACTACTGTTGAATCAGCAGTGAGATTGTCTGGCAAACTCACTGATTTGATGGTGGCCTCTGGAGTTTTAAAGAAAGAGGCTGAACCCAACAAGAACAAAGCTGAGCCATCCAAGAAACCCTCCCATCATCAGAAGAAGAAACAGAAGACCATCAAGAACTACACGGTGGCCACACCTCTGCAACAAGTGGCAGCAACACCACAGAACCCCAACCGCAAACCTTACACTGGCACGTTTCCTCTGTGTGCCAAGTGTCAGTATCATCACCCTGCTGACGCTCCGTGTAAACATTGCACGGGATGTGGAAGAAAAGGTCATTGGGTCCAATACTGTAGGATGACGCCTAACCAAGCAGTCAACAATGCTGCTTTGGCTCTTCCTCCACCAGCAAATCAGAACAATGGTGGATGCTATAATTGTGGCGAACAAGGCCACTTTGCGAGGAACTGCCCAAAGAAGGCTCAACCAGCAGTTCAAGCACCCCGTGGACGAGCCTTTGCTATCGGAGCACCAGCTGCACGCCAGGACCCAAATGTGGTCACTGGTACGTTTCTCTTACATGACTTTTATGCATCTGTCTTATTTGATACTGGTGCGGATCAGAGTTTTATCTCTACCGACTTTGCATGTCAACTAGAGTCCATAGAGGAACAGTTAGACTCCCCTTACATTATAGAAGTAGCTAACGGGAAACAGATCACAGTTAGTACAGTTTATAGGAACTGCCCATTGACACTAAATGATCATACATTCCCCATCGATTTGATACCGATGGAGCTGGGTAGTTTTGACATCATTGTTGGAATGGATTGGCTTTCATCTAACCGAGTGGAAGTCATCTGTTCTGAGAAGCTGCTTCGAATTCCATTGCCGAGTGATCGTGTATTGGAAGTAAAAGGGGATCAAGCAAAGCGAAGTGTCAAAATCATTTCTTGCATAAAGGCGCGTAAGTGCCTACAGAAGCGGTGCATAGCATTCCTGGCTCATGTGTTGGAAAAAGAGAAAGACAAGAAGAAGATTCAAGATGTACCAGTAGTGAAAGAATATCCTGAAGTATTCCCTGAAGACCTACCTGGTTTGCCACCTGCGCGACCGGTAGAATTCCGTATTGACTTAATTCCTGGAGCAACTCCTGTTGCTAAATCTCCTTACAGGTTAGCACCTTCAGAGATGCAGGAATTGTCTAATCAGTTACAGGAGCTACTTGACAAGGGTTTCATCAGACCGAGCTACTCACCTTGGGGAGCTCCGGTCTTGTTCGTGAAGAAGAAAGACGGATCATTCAGAATGTGTATAGATTACCGTGAACTGAACAAACTAACCATCAAGAATCGGTATCCATTACCGAGGATTGATGATTTGTTTGACCAACTGCAAGGAGCTCAATACTTCTCTAAGATTGACTTGCGGTCTGGATATCATCAGTTGAGAGTTCAAGATGAAGACATACCGAAGACGGCTTTCCGAACCCGATACGGGCATTACGAATTTATGGTGATGCCCTTCGGATTGACAAATGCACCAGCGGTTTTTATGGACCTCATGAACCGAGTGTGCAAGCCGTACTTGGATCAGTTTGTCATTGTTTTCATTGATGACATACTGATTTATTCCAAGACCAAAACAGAACATGAGCAACACCTTAGAAAGATCTTGGAGCTGTTGAAAGAAGAGAAACTCTATGCCAAATTCTCCAAATGTGAGTTTTGGCTAAGAGAAGTTCAATTTCTGGGTCATGTGGTCAACAGCGAGGGAATTCATGTAGACCCTGCCAAGATTGAAGCGATAAAGAATTGGGACACTCCAAAGACACCAACGGAGATACGGTCTTTTCTGGGATTGGCGGGTTATTATAGAAGGTTTATCTCAAACTTTTCTAAAATAGCTTTGCCTCTCACTAAGCTAACTCAGAAAAGTGAACCGTTTGTCTGGGAGCAGAAACAAGAAGATGCTTTTCAGACCTTGAAACAGAAATTATGTGATGCTCCAATTCTATCTCTCCCAGAAGGCTGTGATGACTTTGTTGTATACTGTGATGCTTCCCATCAGGGACTCGGTTGTGTGTTAATGCAACGGGACAAAGTCATAGCCTATGCATCAAGACAGTTAAAGATTCATGAGAAGAATTACACTACTCATGATCTTGAACTGGGAGCGGTAATCTTTGCGTTGAAGATTTGGAGACATTACTTATATGGCACCAAGTGTACCATATTCACTGATCACAAAAGTCTGCAACACATCTTTGATCAGAAGGAGCTCAACATGCGACAGCGTCGTTGGGTTGAACTTCTGAATGATTATGATTGTGTGATCAAATACCATCCGGGAAAGGCGAACGTTGTAGCTGATGCCTTGAGCCGGAAGGAACGGGTCAAACCCCTACGTGTTAGAGCAATGGGGATAACCGTGCAGACCAGTTTAAGTGACAAGATCATTCAAGCACAACAAGAAGCACTGGACCGAGGAAATCTGAAGAAAGAACTTGATTGCGGAGCAGAGAAACAGTTTGACACGAAGCCTGATGGTATGATCTACTACAAGGAACGTATATGGATCCCTGCGGTAGAAGAATTGAGGAAACTTATCTTCGATGAAGCACACAAGACTAAATACTCTGTTCATCCAGGCGCTGATAAAATGTACCAAGACTTGCGTGGGTTTTATTGGTGGCCGGGAATGAAGAAAGACATAGCCGAGTATGTCGGTCAGTGTCTTACGTGTGCGAAGGTAAAGGCGGAACATCAGAGACCGTCTGGTCTACTGGAACAGCCTGAAATTCCGCTCTGGAAGTGGGAACAAATAGCTATGGATTTCATTACCAAGCTACCCCGCACTTCCAGTGGTCATGATACGATTTGGGTAATCATTGATCGTTTAACAAAATCTGCTCATTTCTTGCCAATGCGTGAGACTTTCACGATGGATAAACTGGCGAGATTGTACATAAACGAGATAGTAGTACGCCATGGTGTGCCATTGTCTATTATTTCTGATCGAGATAGCAGATTTACATCAAGGTTCTGGCAATCATTACAGAAATCTCTAGGGACACAGTTGAATCTGAGTACAGCTTACCACCCACAAACGGATGGCCAAAGCGAACGTACTATTCAAACCCTAGAGGACATGTTGAGAACCTGTGTTCTGGACTTTGGTGGGAACTGGGACTCCCATTTGCCACTGATTGAGTTCTCCTACAATAACAGTTACCACAGCAGTATCGGATGTGCGCCATTCGAGGCTCTTTATGGCCGGAAATGCCGATCACCGATCTGTTGGACTGAAATTGGAGATAACCGAATAACGGGGCCAGAACTAATTCAAGAAACCACTGACAAAATAGCTCAGATTCAAAGAAGACTACAAGCAACAAGGAGCAGACAAAAGAGCTACGCCGACAAGCGGCGCAAGCCGTTGGAATTCCAAGTGGGAGATCGTGTGATGTTGAAGGTGTCCCCATGGAAAGGCGTTGTACGTTTTGGAAAGAAAGGCAAATTAGCACCACGATACGTGGGACCGTTCGAGATCATCGAACGTATAGGTCCTGTAGCCTATCGATTGAGATTACCAGATGAACTCAGTGGTGTGCATGACGTGTTTCACGTCTCAAACTTAAAGAAATGCCTTGCTGACGAGTCTCTTGTCATCCCGATTGAAGAAATTCAAGTGGATGAACAGTTGCATTTCATTGAAGAACCTTTAGAGATTATGGATCGTAAAGTTAAACAACTAAGACGAAGCCGTATTCCGATTGTAAAGGTTCGATGGAATTCAAGACGTGGACCCGAGTTCACTTGGGAACGCGAAGATCACATGAAGTTAAAGTATCCCCAACTGTTTGAAGAGGAAGCTGTACCTGATAACAACTCTTAAATTTCGGGACGAAATTTCTCTAACAAGGGGAGACTGTAACATCAGTGCCGGAACCGTTACCGGAACAGTGATCTCTACAGTACATGAACAGCAAAACAGGTATGAATCATACACATTTCAGTAATTTTCATATTCATAGCATTTATCATTATCATGGTGAGTTGTCATAGAACAGTTTCAGACATATTTAACAGAAACACAGTTCAGAAAAATGGTTCTTGAGCCGGATAATTATCTGGCAATACAGAACCATCATGTGATTATTTGTTTAGGATTTATTATGTATAAACGTATGTGAGGTCTTACAGAACGAAACACACGAATATTGTTATGTGAATGCTAAATTTACGGGTTATTCGTATAGGTGACGACCTGTACGAATAAATCTGAAAGTTTAACGTTCTGAATGATATTCTATAATTAGAAAACAAGATTGAAAAGTATAGTTATCGTCGTGTTCGTACGGGTGACGATTCGAACGAATACGCGCGACGACCGTACATTTCGATTTAAACAGTTAATTTTGTTTTAAAATTTTAATAAATAAGAAGATATTAGTTAATTTATTAGAAATTACAACCTAGAATAATTAAATGATTTCTAATTTTATAATTGTGTCGTTTCGTCGCGAAACCTACGCGAATCGGCATTTTATGCGAAACCGAACGAGACCAAACGAACGGGTATTTTTCCACATTTAATGAGACTATTAAATGCCACAACCACCATCTTCTAATCCTTTCTCTCTCTACAATTTCGTTCTCTCACTCTCTCTCTAGATTTCTCTCAAGAAAACCCACTTCTTTCTACAAATTCAAGCTCATTTCTTGGTGGATCCAAGCAAGCTAGGTGTCAAGACGACCCCCTCATCAAGTAGATCAAGAAAGTACCTGCATTTCACGCAATCATCCGTCGATTTAGAGGTAAATAACCATTTCATTTGCGGTTTTATAGGGTTTACTCAAGTTCTTGTGATCTTGTTATATTGACCGACACTAAACACATAACACACTTAGACGAAGGGGTAGATATGTTTAGGTATTGCTAGAAACATGATTGTAACAGATTAGATCGAAGAGGATGATGAAGAAACAGGTTCGTGCAGGCTTGGTGATCGGCCGAACCTTCTCATGATGAGCCGAACCCTGTAGCTCCTGAATCACGAACCTGCACCGAACCCTTCTTCCTGCAACGAACCCTGCGACCTGCGGACGAACCCTGTGCCATCCTGAACCGAACCTTTGGGTGCCGAACCTCTCAAGGTTCGCCGGACTGGTTCATGGGCCGAACCTTACATGGGGCGAATCTAGAACTCACGAACTATGAGCCGACGAACCTTTCTGTTAAGGCCGAACCCTATTTAGCCGAACCATAAGTGTCACGAACCCTACATGTCGCCATCTTAGCCGAACCTTAGAATCACTTGTGGTGTTAACGAACCTAAGCTAAAGGGTTCGCTGCTTGGGAGGGTGTCGAACCTAAACAACCTTGAAAACCCTAGATTTCTAGTATGCATGGGGATAGGTAAGCACGTATGCATGGGATAAAACAAGAGTTTGTGCATGGGAAGGATAAATTGTCCATTCGCCTAAGTTTCTAATAAGGATTTAGGTTCCATAAGTTGCATGCATGTATAAACATTACATGTATGCATGGGTTAGTGATACCTATGACAAGATAATACATGACATACGATAGCAACGTGACATGAGTTATTAATAGACATAAGATGGTCTTATAACCGAATATCATGTACATGGGATCATGAAAATCAAAAGTTCAAGTCTTGAAGTCAAATAGAAATCAAGGAAGTTCAACTGGGCCTAAGCGGGCCCAATGGGGGCCTACTTAAGCCCATCAGGTATTAAAATATGATGTAAACTCAAGTAATGGGATTTTGATAAGATCTCATTCATTTATTTATAACTTATTAAATTTCATTAAATGATTTTGACTTAATATCAATTTAATTGGAAGTAAATTGCAATATTTTGATTTAAGTACTTATTTTGATTTAATTAATTGGGATTTGTTGAAAAATAGACAATTTAATTGTCTGGAATTGTTTTAAAAACAAAGGAAACTCTGCCGAAATTTCTAAAAATGTAAAGGTAATTTATTACAACTAAGTAACTAAACTATGGGATTGGGGATCAAACAGGGTAACTAAGATAGGTTAGATCTTAGATGCACTTAGTGTTAAGACACTTAGTGGCACACACAACAAGACCAAACCATAGGCACAATGACTACTACGCGTACTTATTATATTCGAATTCTTATAATATAACTCAGGAACCGAAGAAACTTAGTCTACAAACAAGAGTGCGTATTCTGTGATAGTACAATAGACAACAACACAGGTGAGTTCATTGCCCCTTTTCTAACATTTTTTGTTTTAAAACGCGGGGCTGAGAAGCATGCGTAAACTGTTTACTTAAATTGTTTACTTTAATGCTTTTAAATTATATGTTTTACATATGTATAAATGTTATCCTAGATCATATCTAGGAAGATTTTATGCAGGTTATTAACTGATTTACTTATTTATTAAGTGAATAATCAAGTTAAACTTAACTTTTCAACCAGTCAAAACATTTCAAACAAATCAAATCAATCATTTTGACAAAACAAGTGGGTGAGTTCAAGGGATCAAAACAAACATTTTGACAAAACAAGTGGGTGAGTTCAATGGATCAAAACAAACATTTTGACAAAACAAGTGGGTGAATTCAAGGGATCAAATCAAACATTTTGACAAAACAAGTGGGTGAGTTCAATGGATCAAAACAAACATTTTGACAAAACAAGTGGGTGAATTCAAGGGATCAAATCAAACATTTTGACAAAACAAGTGTGGGACATCAAGACATCAACAAAACAATCTTTGCAAAGACAACATTCAATGTTTTACAAACCAAGTGTTTGTTGAACAATTAATCAAGTGTACAACCGATCAATGAATCTTGTATTCCACGATCAACACATCAGGTACATCTTGTGACAAAATCAGACAAACATTTTTAAGGGAAAATCTGGGAAATATCAGAGATAGCATACGCCAAAAACATTGACGAAACATAAAATCCTGCATTTCAAGAAGTCCTAGCTAGACCGTTTGACTTGTAGGTCGTATGTTTGAGGATATTTACAGTTTCCCTAACTACTAAGTACCTAGATTGACAGACTAGTCTACTCGAGTATGACCATAGGCCCCAATCATAAGGACTTAGATTTTTAATAAATGTTTATTACTTGTTTAATTAAGCATTTATAACTGTTTATACAATTGTGTGGTTGATCATATTATGTGATGAACTTATGAAATCAATAGTGGATTTCAAATGATTGTAATTACAGGGACGACAAACAGAAGAATCATTGGGTTAAAGGTAGGGGTAAAATGCTTAATTATCATTAACAACAATGTCCTATGCGGATTAGTATGTGGTGGGACGGCGTCTGGGCGGGGTTGTAGCCTCGACTCAGGGGTATGCCCTATACATAAGCATACCGATCTGGATGATACATGTGATGTTAATGAGATTAAGGTTGTTACCCGTGGGTTAAACAAAGGTTTTGTGAGAACATATGAGTCATTGTGAACAAGAGTGTGTGATAGGTAAAGATGCTTAATTATCATTAATAGCAATGTCCTATGCGGATTAGTATGTGGTGGGACGGCGTCTGGGCGGGGTTGTAGCCTCGACTCAGGGGTATGCCCTATACATAAGCATACCGATCTGGATGATACATGTGGTGTTAATGAGGTTAGGGTCTTTACCAAAGAAGGTTTTCAAATCATTTTCAAATCATTTTCAAATACTAAACTATATGAACTCACCAACCATGTGTTGACCTTTATTTTTGCATGACTTCTCAGGTGACGAACAGGTCAATTAGGAAGTCATTTCTTGGACTAGGACTTCAGATAGAAGACTAGTATTTTGGACCTGCATACTTTTGAAGACATCATGATATAAATTATTTTGTATATCTTGCGTAAATACAAGATAGTCATTTATTGATGTTTTACAATAGATTTACATTGTTAAATTATAAACGTTACTGCTGTAATTTAACTTTGTAATTCTATTTTAATTAGCATTTCTCATTTATATCATGTGCAATGTAACAATCTGATCACTCCTGATTATCACTCCCGATATCGCGCCCCGGGAACCTTCCGCCCGACGGGGACTCCGATCCTACCCCGCCGGCTCGGGGTGTGACAGAAGACAACCACTAATCATATATTAACAACTGTTGATCACTTTCTGAACATTAGCTTCCAAAGAACATCTTCCGAAGAATACCCACTAATCACTCAACAACTACTTCAACCTCGGAAAAAACTGAAGACGGAATACCTTCTTAAGACTTGTATTTCCATTGTTGTTGAGTTTGTACCAGTTGTTGTACTTCTCTATTGTATCAATTTCCATAATAGTGTAAGCTATTTGTCTCTTTGTTTTTTCTTCTTTAACATTGAATGTTTGGGTATTTATATCCCAACATTCTATGCGTTAGTTGAATTGAATTCCTCGAAAATTCTTTGTGCTATCTCTTCTTTCTCTTTAACTAATATAGCAATCGGTTGAAATAACCAAGAGTTCGACTCAAGAGGGGTTAATACCTAGTCTTTGAGTTTAGTGTCTAAAGACAAATATAAAGGTTAACATCCCTCCGGTCCTAGACGGTCTGAACCTAAACCATTCAGATTCAGACCCATTCAGATCCATTCAAACTTAAATAAACAACCCCTAAGATTATATTAATTTTATTTCAATGTGTATGACTATGCTTTTTTTCAAACGTTTATATCTATGTGTATAACAACAATTATGACTATGATATTGGCTAGAATTTCAAATGGTTACGCTATGCTTATGCCAAGACTACTTTTAAACCAAGATATTTCATAATGCTAAAACTAAATGACAAGGTAATGACAATGAGATGGCTATAGGTATGACTATGAGATGACAACGTATTAACATGAAAAAACATTTAGAATCGACAATTTCTGAGATGGATAGAAGGTTTAGCGCAACATACTACACTTGATTTCTGGTAAACCTGTCTAGATTATATCACTGTGATCAGGTGAACATTTAAATAACAAAAACAACTTCATTAAGTCCCTTTTAGTTCCTTTACCATTAAATGGAAGAGGCCAAATCAATGGTAACGTAGTGGTACCAACAAACTTTCGGCAAGGAGGTCAGTACATTATGCGTATTTTACATATTAATAGATATCCGGCTGGTATCGTATGACCGAAAACAGGGTGGCAACATTCAGGTTTGCTAAACGACTGCATGGGTAAGAATAATAAGACAGAGAGTGCTTTTAAATTAATCACAACTGATTTGTGGCCTAGCAAAGTTGGACTTGACAGTTGGTCAACCATCGTTTTGCTCGGTGATAGACAGCTGTGAAGCTACTATTATAACTATTAATTACGTTATGAATGTGTGTAGGTTGGAAACACAATGGTTTGACTTAGTGTTAACCACATTTTTATCAAACTGCAACCATTCATGGTTTATGACTATTTCTTAAACGAGTTCACTGTCACTTCTACTTTAGGAGTGAGAAAGAGTAAAATAATCTATTGGAAACATAAGGGATGGACAGGAAAGGAATTGCAGATATCGATAAATATATGACTTTTAAGCACAAGGTGGCTACCATGACTTAGGTTATGGTAACCATAAACCATTGCAAATGAATATTCTTATAGAACAACTACATTGGATAGTTATGACTAACTGTTAAAAACCAAGTTAGTGTGTGCAGTGTGTCATTCTTAGTTTCCAATAAAGGTAGGTTCGTGATCAGTAAAGTGTGTGGTGGGCTGGCGGCTCCACTTGATGGTATGTATGCCCTATACATAAGCATTACTTGACGGAATGGGACACTATCGGTGTTAAGGTATAAGTTGAGGGCACTTGCAGGCTTTTTATCTTGAGAAAACAGTTAAACAAACCCCAAATTACAAAACCATATGGACTCACAAACCTAGTGTTAACCTGATTTTCTTGCAAGCTTTCTCGGGTGACGAACATGTTTACTCACTAGGAATCATGATTATAGCTAGAGTACCTTGTTTAGTGGACCTAGTTGCTTTTGTGTTTCATGTCTTATGAACACAGTATGTGAATCATTTTTGTATATCTTGTACAGTTACAAGATAGGTTAACATATGATTCATTTTGGTATATTGACTTTCTTAAATTATGGAACATGACTTGATGTAATTAAACTTTGTAATTCTAGTTCAATTTAGTATTTCACATTATATATCATGTGCAAAAAATAAAATCGGATCAGGTCGATTATCACACAATACCGTGCCCCGAGACTATTCTGCCAAATGGGAAAGTCGACCAAGCTCGTCTGCTCTGGGTGTGACTCTCCAGGTTCTACTAAGTATTTCAATGATAATCACACCACTTAGTAGTGTAGCTCTAAAACAACACTTGAAAACTTAGAAAGAAGATAAAATTTGAAAAAGCCTTAACTTTAAAAGTGACACATTCTAGCAAGACGAAAAAGGTGTAGAAAACAAATATAGCAAAGGCCATTATTCCAATAAGACCAGTGACACATCCTTCCTTTCACACCCCACCACCTCTTTCACCTATCCATAGATCTTTAATTGTTACTTGCTATTTGCTACTCTTTCTGGTTCAGAGTCTACTACAGTCAGGTGAGAACATTAGCCCCTCTTTAACTGTTTTACAACTCTTTTGGGGTGGAACACGTGACCAAACACACTTTATACAATCATATTTCATATACAGGATTCGTGCTATTTTTCAACCAATACAGGTTCACTATACAAAGTGAAGGGATTTCTCAACTATTTTTAAATGACTCCTCATGTATTAAAAAGGATTTATCAACTGTTTAAAAGGTTTTATCAATTATTAAACATTTTCTACTAAAAGGTTCTATAAACAGTTCTCTAAACTGTTTTTACAACTGTTTTACACAAAAATGGTTTTATAAATGTTAAACACTTTTAAAGAATAAGTTTTTATAAACTCTTTTGCTATAAACTTGTGTTTTTCGATAAGATATTATTTTATAAACCTTGTTATTATACGAGGACACTATTCTCAGTATTCAATCAAGGGTTTCAAAACAAGGTATTCAATCAATAGTTTTCATGTGGTATTCAATCAAAGGATTTCAATTCAGGGTATTCAAGCAAGATTTTCACATCAAGGTAATCAAATAAGGCATTCAACCAAAGGTTTCAAATCGAAGTATTCAAAAGCATGGTGTTCTTCGTTGTGAACAAACTTATACACACATCAAGGCACATATTCTTATTCTTATAGCGTTAGTACTGGGTGATCACAACAAGGGAAAGCGGGACACACATTGGTTACGCCAAAGCTGGAGTTCGCTTTTAAATTTGTTTTAAAAACTAACTGCAGAATTGGTTGCATTACGGTAATATGAAATTGCTGTTAATTAAATTTATTAGCATAAGTCATATTGACCGGGTTACGTCAACACGGAGTTTTCTTCTGAGTAAACTCGTTAGTACAGCTCGTGTTGAATGCGTTTGCTGACTAATTTTCTAACTCCAAATGTACTTTGGGACTTGATTATATGTTGGCTTTTCTAGTAAATGGTCTTTTGACTGTTTGCACACATTATTCTTACTTGATGTTAGTTTGGGTTGCAACCATCCATGTATTTTCATTCACTGCTTATTACATATGCCTTACTATGCAGATTCATGTTTACAACGGTTCAACCTATAGTTCTCACCAACTACTTTTGTAGTTGACAGTTATTTTTCACGTGTTTCAGGTAATCAGGTTTAAGACATTCTAAAGGACAACTAAGGAGACCGTTTTAAGATAGAACAAGATGAAGAAACAAGCTAGGATGGAATAGAAACTCATTTAATCCTGATTGTTTAATTGTCTTGTCTGAGTCTTATTTTGTAAACAATATTTTTGGGTCTGTAGTTGTCATTCTTTTGGGAAGATAAGTAGACTGTCTGTAACTAAAAAATGATCTAATATCTATGAAATTTAGTAATGCATTGTGGTCTTTCTTATTCAATACTTGTGCATGATTCAACCATCGATCGTCACCACGCCGTGGATTTCGCACGCGGCGCACGGGGTGTGACAGGTTGGTATCAGAGCCAAGGTTGTAGAGAACTATAAAAAACCAATAATTAATGACCTAGACTATAACCTAAGCTACCCCATAGGATTAAGTGCTATAGGCTTGAGGATGCTTAGGATCTAAGTAAACTTAAATAAGCATTAAGCCTACATTAAGCTTCAAAGATCTTAGGGATACAATTCTAAGATTAGGTATCGAGTCAAGGAATTTGGATCGAGATTCTATAATTTTAGAAACCGAACTAAATTTCTCAACACATATTCATCAAAGGGTTTCAGAGGCAAAGATCTGTATTCTTAGTATCTTTGATCTGAAATTCTCATCATGTTATCATTATCATGTGTTCATCATCATTAGGACTTCATAACTTAGAATCTGTGTAACATCATTCTTTAGTTGAAGTTCACACGAGGAGATCATTATACTCAATACTGTAAGTATTGGGAACCTAGGTTAATTAACCTAGGACACATATGCTAAAACCTAAGGTCTTGATTCAAGTAAATTAAGAACCATGGGTTACACAATCACACTCATATTCATAGTATAAGAGACAATCATAAATCAATCATAATCAACCAAGAGTTGGGATCCTAGCTTCAAATACAAATGGCAGCTAAGCTCTGGCATATGGAAGTGGTGATGGGATGTCGGCTGGGCAGGAAATTAGCTTGGCCCTACGCATGCCCTATATATAAACTAACTTCAGTATGACAGGGGGAATTCGACGTTCGTATTTGAAGTGAAAATCTGGGAACAACTAGAATCATTGAACAGTTGTCAAACATATGAAATACAACCATTTGAGATAAAATCATTTTGTGAAACAATCATTGTGTTATTCAACCATATGTGAGACAACCATTGTGTGTGAATCAAATAAGTGAACAATCATTATGTGTAGTCTTAAGTGATTACATGCTTAGTACTTACTAACATAGGTTAACGAGTAAAATGTAGGACACACATACGATTTAGTTCTACATGTTAACAATTGTTAGTAGGTGCACACATAATTCAACCATAATTTATCCATAGATTCAATCATAATTCAGGTGATCAAAGATCATGAGTAATCTTATGACACATCGTACACAATCGTATGAGAAGTATGCTAAAAGGTTAACTGATCCTATGTTAACTGACTTTGTGTGCTTGCTCAAATTACAATTGAATGATAATATTAGTAGTATGAGTATATTACTAACTTTATCATGTAAACTCAATTGTATCCTTTCTCATTACTGACCCACTTGTGGCTTTCTATTCGTAGAATGCCTCCTCGACGTGATCCCAACGGCGAGGGTTCAACAAGTGGCAATGATGATGAGATCAACAAAATTGCCCGGGCCATCGCCATACATATCAGGGATGTCCTTACGGGTATGGTAACTGATATCACACAGAACCTTCGGGGAAGTACCAGTGATTCAGCAAACAACTTAAATGCCCACAACGTCGGAACTGCTACCTTCACCTTCAAGCAGTTCAATGATGCTAAGCCTCCTAAGTACGCTGGTATTGAGGGAGCTACCAGTCTACTGCAATGGCTAGAAAGCATTGAGGATATCCTTGACTTCACGGGGTGTCCGGAAAATCTGAAGGCCAAGATGGCCTCAAGCGCTTTTCACAAGGGTGCACTCACCTGGTGGAATTATGAGAAAAACACCAGAGGACGGGAAGTTGTGTTGGCCTTGCCGTGGGAAGATTTCAAGAAGATACTTGTGGAACAGTTTTGTCCACGCCATGAACTGAAGAAACTTGAGGCTGAAATGTGGAGTTTGGCCCAAGACAGTGGCGAGAATGCTAAATACGCAACTCATTTTCATGAGTTGTGCATCTTGGTTCCTCATCTGCTTACTCCTTTATCCCGCAGGATAGAGAAGTACATTGAAGGTTTACCCCTAGTCATCAGGGGAAATGTTATGGGGAGTAATCCCACTACCCTGGAAACGGCCATTCATCTGAGTGCCACTCTCACTGAAGAGTATGTCAAGGCTGGCGTACTTACTCGAAAGGGATATAAGCGGCCACAAACGGATGAAGGCAAGAAGCCTGAACAAAACCAACCCAAGAAGATGAAGCAAAAACAGAGAATGATCAAGAACTATGCAGCCTTGACTGCAGTTACACCTGTTCAAGCCACTCCCGTTACTGCTGTTCCACAACCTGCTACGGCCAGAAAGCCTTATACTGGTCCGTACCCACTTTGCACCAAATGTCAATACCATCACCTACCCACTACCCCATGCAGAAAATGTATCAAGTGTGGACGGTTCGGACATTTGGCAGCAATGTGTAGAGCGGCTCATCTTGCTGCTGCTACAATTACCACCGCTATTCCTGCTATTACTGGTGGAAGGGCCTGTTATAACTGTGGAGCAGAAGGACACTTCAAAAACCAGTGCCCGAAACTTAACAACGCCGCTACAACTGCTACTGCTCGTGCCTTTGTTATAGGAGCTACCGAAGCACGCGAGGAGCCGGCAGTCGTCACGGGTACATTTCTCATTAATGATCACTATGTTTCTATCATATTTGACACTGGTGCCAATAAAATTTTTGTCTCTACTAATACTGCTTCCCTGTTTCATATATAACCATCTGTACTTACTGCTCCTTACACCGTAGAAGTAGCGGATGGTAAGACCATATTAGTGAATTCAATAATTCATGATTGTGAATTAAGATTAAACGATCATCTTTTCCTCATCGATCTTATTCCTATGACTCTCGGAAGTTTCGAACTCGTAGTAGGAATGGATTGGTTATCCAAAAATCACGCCGAAATTGTATTCTCGGAGAAACTTATTCGAATCCGCTTACCATCCGGCGAAATGATGCAAGTTTACGGTGAGAAACCCTGCTGCGGATTGAAGATTGTGTCGTGCATCAAGGCTAGGAAGTATCTGAAGAAGAAATATTGTGCATTCCTGGCTCACGTGGTAGAGAAGAAACCTGAAAAGAAAACAGTTGAAGACGTTCCGGTCATCAGAGATTATCCGGACATATTCCCAGAAGACTTGCCTGGACTACCACCAATCAGACAAGTGGAGTTTAGAATCGATCTCACCCTTGGAGCAAACCTAGTGGCGAAGTCTCCATATTGATTAGCACCGTCTGAGATGCAAGAACTGTCTAGTCAACTCCAAGAGCTTCTAGACAAAGGTTTCATTAGACCGAGTTTCTCTCCCTGGGGAGCTCCGGTTCTCTTTGTCAAAAAGAAAGATGGTTCATTTCGTATGTGCATTGACTATCATGAGTTAAACAAGTTGACAGTTAAGAACAGATATCCTCTACCTAGGATTGATGATCTGTTTGATCAATTACAGGGAGCGACTTGCTTTTCTAAAATTGATCTACGATCCGGGTATCACCAGCTAAGAGTAAACGATGAGGATATACCGAAGGCGGCATTTAGGACTCATTATGGACACTACGAGTTCGTGGTTATGCCATTTGGACTGACCAATGCACCGGCAGTATTCATGGATTTAATGAATCGATTCTGTAGGCCGTACTTAGATCAGTTTGTTATCGTCTTCATTGATGATATATTGATTTATTCCAAGACGGAACAAGAACATGCGGATCATTTGAGGAAGGTCTTAGAACTGCTAAGAACTGAATAGTTGAACGCCAAATTCTCTAAATGCGAATTTTGGCTAAAGGAAGTTCATTTCTTAGGTCACATTATAAATAGAGATGGGATACATGTAGATCCAGCTAAGATTGAGGCAATTAAGAACTGGACTACCCCATCTACTCCAACAGAGATTCATTCATTTCTGGGTCTGGCAGGTTACTACAGAAGGTTCATCACGAACTTTTCAAAGATCGCCTTGCCACATACCACTCTGACTCAGAAAAGTCAAGCTTTCATATGGGGGCAGAAACAAGAAGATGCATTCGAACTTCTTAAACAGAAGTTATGCAACTCCCTTATCCTTAGTCGTCCAGAGGGCAATGATGATTTCATTGTCTACTGCGATGCTTCAAACCTTGGCCTCGGTAGTGTACTTATGCAACGGGACAAGGTGATTGCATATGCTTCAAGACAGCTTAAGGTTCATGAGAAAAATTATACTACTCATGACCTTGAGTTAGGGGCTGTGGTCTTTGCATTGATGATTTGGAGGCACTAGCTTTATGGTACTAAATGTGTCATCTACACGGACCACAAGAGCCTGTAACACATTCTCAATAAGAAAGAACTCAACATGAGACAACGGCGTTGGGTTGAGCTTCTAACTGATTATGACTGTGACATTCGTTACCACCCGGGTAAAGCCAATGTGGTGGCGGATGCTCTTAGTCGTAAGGAACCTGTCAAACCAATTCGTGTACGAGCCATGGAGATCAACACACAACCAAACTTGAAGGATCTGATTCGTATTGCACAACAACAAGTAGTGATCGACAATCAACTGAAGGTAGACTTAGACTGCGGAGTTGACGTTAAACTAGAACCTCGAGCTGATGGGGTTTTATACTTCAACGGTCACATGTGGATTCCAATGTCAGAAGAATTACGCACACTCATCTGTGATGAGGCTCATAAGTCGCGATACTCAGTTCATCCAGGGGCCGATAAGACGTATCAAGACTTGAGGACATCTTACCGGTGGCCAGGAATGAAGAAAGACATAGCACTGTGCGTGGGGAAATGTCTAACGTGTTCCAAAGTCAAGGCAGAACATCAGAAGCCTTCGGGACTTGTACAGCAACCTGAAATTCCTCAATGGAAATGGGAGCAAATTTCCATGGATTTCATAACTAAGTTGCCGAGAACTCCGCGGGGTTACGATTCGATTTGGGTGATCGTCGATTGACTCACCAAATCTGCTCATTTTCTCCCAATCCGAGAGGATTACAAAATGGAGAAGTTAGCCACCTTGTACATCAACGAAATCATCGCTCGTCATGGTACTCTAACATTAATCATTTATAATCGTGATAGTCGTTTCACTTCCTGCTTTTGGCAAACATTGCAAAAGGCTTTGGGAACCCGTGTTAATCTTATCACGGCATATCAGCCCGAAACCGATGGTCAAAGCGAAAGGACTATCCAAACACTCGAGGACACGCTTCGTTCTTGTGTGATTGACTTTGGTGGGAGTTGGGATACCCATCCTCCACTCATCGAGTTTTCGTACAACAACAGCTACCATACAAGCATTCAATGTGCACCATTCGAGGCTTTATATGGTAGGAAGTGTCGTTCACCGGTCTATTGGATTGAGGTTGGTGACTCACAGGTCGTAGGACCTGAACTCATTCAAGAAACAATAGACAAGATCACAATCATTCAATCAAGGCTTAAGGCAGCAAGGGATCGGCAAAAGAGTTATGCCGATAGTTACTGGAAACCACTTGAGTTTCAAGTTGGTGACCGAGTCTTACTCAAGGTCTCTCCCTGGAAAGGCGTTGTCCGATTTGGGAAGAAAGGGAAACTTGCACCAAGGTACGTTGGACCTTTTGAGATCCTGGAAAGGATTGGTTCCGTAGCCTACAAACTCAAACTTCCAGTGGAGCTAAGAAATGTTCACGATACGTTTCATGTATCGAATTTTAAGAAATGATTGGCGGATCATGATGTTCAGATTCCACTTGAAGACATTCAGATTCAAAATAACATGCAATTCATAGAACGTCCGTTTGAAATCATGGATCATGGAGTCAAGAAACTCAAACGTAGCCGTATTCCGATCGTAAAGGTACGATGGGAGGGCGAACGTGCTGCTAAGTTCACCTGGGAACGTGAAGACCAGATGAAGCTTAAGTACCCTCATCTATTTACAGAACCTTCGGCTAGTTAACTTCGGGACGAAATTCCCTTAACTAGGGGAGACTATAACATCTGTGCATTTAGTCATGGTAGTCATAAACAGTGATAGAACAATGTGTATTTATATTCAATCAGTCAATGTGATTCATGTGTTCCTGTTTGTGTTTGTGTGTTCTAGGATCTTATTTAATTGAGAACAAGTATGTATTATTTATTTACAGTCGATTATGCTGGGCAAGAACAGTATTGTATTATATCGAAATAGTGGTGTGCTGGTGTAGATAAGGCAGTTAGCTGGACTCTGGGTATGCCCTATATATACTGCGTTCGGTGTAATAGGATAGTGTTGGTGCGCAGTGTTATGACGAATAGTATGACAAATGAATTAATTAAACAAAAATCGTAATGCGTAAGCAAGACTGAGTATAGTTATGGGTGACGATCCATAAAGATACGAATGTTGAAATTATAATTACGAGTAAACGATAATAAATAAATAATACGACCGAAAAACGTACGCAATTGCGGGTATACACGTAATTATGGTCGTTTAAAGGTCTCGCAGCGAACGAAGTGTAAAAATAAATAAAATATTTTATTTTACATTTTACAATTTTGAAACTCATCAAAATAATGAGAATATCATCTCTTTTATTAAAAATGCGTAAATTACGGATTACGTTCCAGAAACGCGACGAAAACGCGAAACGAACCCGAATACCCCGAGGGTATATAAACATCAAATGAGGCTTGAAAGCCTCATTTCTCCCACAACTCTCTCTCTCTAAACCATAAAACCCGTCTCTCTCTCTATCTCTAAAATTTCAAGCTTCAAACGCGCGTATCTTACTCATTTCTTGGCAAAATCGTGTGTTCTTGGTGTCCACTCGAAGCTCTCAATCTCCCCTACAAGGAAGTACAACAGATCTGGTGTTTTATTCGGCCGAATTTGAGGTATGATGCATGAAGGATTCGAGAAAATAGGGTTTTAATAATTATTGTCGACCAAGGACCGTAACCGGCCGATACTACCCCTCCACGACCTCGACACACTCGAGAACATCCCATATTTTAGGGTTTTAGGGTTCAAACAATAGACAAGTACACTAATCAATCTAAACAAACCTTAAAACATTTAAAATCAGTTGTATAACCTTAATCGCACATATATGTGTTCAATATCATCATTTTTAGGGTATGGTTTGTGTTTTTGGAAGATTGTGTGTTCGAAATCCAACGGTCACCCAAATGAGACTCATTCGCACCACAGGTTCAATCGAATGAGTTGATTAGACCGAATGAGGTAATTCGGAGTATGACAGAGTTCTGGCTTACCGAGGAAAGGAGAGGAAGGCTCCCACTCATGGTATGTTCGGCCATCTCCATAACCCTTATTACGTTGCACCTGTTGGGAGGAAATGCAGACACGAGGATTTCGACTCAGATCAGGAGGATATCATTATGCCTGGAGGTGATGATTGTGATGATGGCGACGGAGGTGATGTTGGTGGTAATGGTGTTGTTTATGTTGGTGATGGTGCAGGTATGAGTGTTAGTGGTGCTGGAGCTGTTGGTGGTGAATCTGGTGTTGATGCTGGTGCTGATGTTGGTGGCTCTAAGACTGCTGATGATGATGTAGATGTTGGTGCTCTTCTTGACCTAGATTTCATGACTACTGCTGCAGCTACTGTCTTTACTCCACTAGAGATGGGTGGTACTACATCAGCTGATGATAGAGATGATTCTGATGATTCAGATCAGGCTGGTGGTGAGGATGATGATGAAGAGGGTACTGACAACTCAGAATCTGATAACCCTGACAATGAGTTTGAGATCATTATGGTTGGGACTAGGCTGGTGAAGAAGAGGAAGAGGCCTAGTGAGACAGAGCTAGTTAGGGAGGAGATCGGGGATCCATCTTTTGTTCCTGAGTGTGATTTTTCTCCTTCCCCACGTACTTTCATGATTACATTGACTATTGCTATCACAGCTGCTTTTGTTCAGTCTACCTCTCCTCCTACAGAAAGAAGAAGGACAAGATTTGTCCTACAAAGACGGTCAGAGCTGACTTCTGTTGCAGCAACCATTGCAACGTCCGCTGCAACAGTTTCAGCTTCTTCACTGACCAGGTCAAGGGCAATTCCTACACGTGTTACTATTGCCCCTCTGACCTCCTCTGCTGCTACTACAGCTGTCTTCACTACAGCTTCCTCTGGTCCTTCCACAACACATGCTGATACTTATATACCGACTGTTTCAGTTGCTGAACAACTCAGCACATTGAACAGTTTGGTCGTACGACTAATGGAGCGGAACCACGAGCTGGATTAGGTTATTTCCCAACTTACTCAGAGGGCCAGTGAGCATGATGCACTGTTGATACTAGCTACTGACAAAAGGGCGGACTTGAGAGCCTGATCTGCTGAGATGGAGGAACGCTTGCTGAAGTATGTTGATGAGCATAATCAGTTGTCTTTGACTGCCTCGGGATTCAATGACCGGATCTTAGCTCTTGAGTCTTAAACTTGCGTCTCTCTAAGCAACTTGAAAGCCTTAAGGATGCTACTCCTAGGCTTGAGGCCTCTGAGCCTGCCTCCGATGATTCAGACAGGGAAGAAGAAGATGAGTCTGATGAGGAGAAGGTCGATTATGATGGTTCTATCAATGATGATGACTCTGGTGATGATGATGACTGTGCTGGTAGTGGCTCTGCAAGTTCTTCCAGTGCAGAAGAGCCAACCCCATCCACTGAAGTAAGAACCAAGACTAAGCATGATAAAGTAGCCAAGCCTCCTCATTCTCAAACTGAAGAGCCTAAAGCTACTGAAGAGCTTGAAGCGATGCCTGTGAGATGGATTTTGGATGAAACGCTGAAGATGATTTTGGACGCTCAAGGCATCATTCAACACTCTGTCAGCTATGACAAGGAGGAAGGCGAAATCATACATTGCCTCACCAAGGGGCAAATTGCAGAGCATTTTAGGTTAAATTCTGATGAGGTGATTTTGTATGACGCTTTCATTCCTGCTTCTGATCTTCCTACTCCAGAATAATTTCATGATGTTGATGAGATGATTCTGGAATATATTATAGAGGAAGAGGGCTTACAGTACACTTCAGCTGAAGAGGAGCTGCCTACTTTTTCTGACTTATTCGGTCTACATTCTGAGGAGAAGCTGAAACGTAAGATAGACGTAAAGGTCAGCGGCAGTGAGTCTTTAGCAGAAGACATTTAGAAAATGAAAGAGGAATGGATAGCATATTAAGAAGTCCTAAAGAAAGATAGTGTTCCACAGATGCCAGCTACACACACCAAAGTATACACGACCAAAGGATATAAGGACGGAGGTGAAATTCTGAGTTGGGCATACTTTCACGACTTGCAATGCTATGCAGTCAAAAGGGAACAAGGGATCCAGTAGTTCAAACATCCCCATGACTTCAAGACGCTGCCCGGATTCGATGTAAATCAACTTACACGTCTGAAGATGCTTTACAGTGAAGACTCATGAATGTCGTCTTGGTTTTCAAGACAGATTAAGTACGAGTATCGGAAGAGATTGATAAATTTCAAGCCTCAGCAACGAGAGAGATACTATCAACCAGAGATTAATGCAGATACCCACAAAAATAAAGTTATCCTGAAGTGGCTGCCTCCTAAAGTCATGAAGAAGTTTCCATTACGGAACATGCCTAAGGACTTTTTGGACAATTTCCGATGGTGGTACTATGACGGGAGAACTGCTGAGGCGGTGATTGTTTTGTGCAAAGACAACAAATGGAATATTGTACGTATATGTGATCCCATGTGGCTGACCAATCTATCACATAAGGATGTGAAAGCCTTGTGCAGATGCCAGATTTTCTTTGAAGTTGCAGACATGGAGCAGGCTCTACAGTTCATGAGAGTTATCCGGATATGCATAATTTTTGGAATTCAGGTTGGCACTGACTGTAAGGCTATCTCAGAAAAATATTTCAAGAAAGATGCTGATAAGTGAAGAACTAGATCCAAGGGGGAGTATGTTAGTGCATAGAATGTCCCTAGTTCAGTATTTTGGATGTCTTGGATTATGTAAAGTTCATATTATTAATTAAATAGACTTTTGAGTATTGTTCATATATGTTTAATTGTGTTTATTATGTTTATCTATGTTTGGTTTTGACTTTGACTAAGTTATAGACCCATTCGTGCAAATGATACCTAAGAATGAGTTCATTCGGGCGAATGAACGCCTAGCGAATGACTGAGACGAACGAATGAGTCATCCGCATGACTCATTCGGTCACTAAGCTCGTTAGGTTGAGTCAATCGCCGAATGAGTGTTTTGCACTACTCATTTGGCCGAATGAGTACAACTTATATATATATAGATGAAAACAGAATGCTTCATAACTCTCCGAGCCTCCTCTCATCCCTAAGCACTCCTCTTTCATACCCTTAGCGTTTTGAGCCGCTCCTTGCTGTCCAAATTCGATTATCACCCCGTGGTGTTCGATTTCTATCAAAACGTTGACTCCTCATCGTCGGATTGCCACGGGGACTGGTGGTTACGATTGGAAAACCCTAGAATAGGATTTTGCACTATTCTATTGGCTGTCGAGCAGATCTCCAAAGGAACCGAGTTGTTTCCAAGGGTTTCTTAGGTCCTACAAAATTCAATGAATCTGCATCAACCTCCTCTTTCCCCTCTATTCCTGATGACTTGTTTGATCTTTAAAGCTTCACATACACTCATCCTGCCTCTACCATGTCTCCTTCTTCAGAATCTTGCCAAACTTCTGAATATCTTTCATCACTTGAGGAATGCTTAGTATCCCAGCTCTTCTCTTCTGTTCCTTCTTGTCCTATAAATCTTTAATACCAAAATGAGCATGTATCTGAAAACTCTCCTGGCCCTGCTGAAAATTCATCCTCTTCTGATGTTGCTTAAGCTAAAAATTGTTATGACATGATTCCTTTCAACAGAAATCGCCCTCTGGAAGAGATTATGTGTGATTGAAATAAAGGTGTTCTCACGAGAAGCCAAATCTCGAACTTTTGTCTTCATGCTTTTTTTCTGTCCCAAATTGAGCCATCTAACTATGAAGAGGCTCTCAAAGATAATAATTATATGGAAGCTATCCAGGGTGAACTACTACAACTTAAAAGACAAAATGTTTGGACTTTGTGCTCCTTGCCCAAAGGAAACTACCCAATAGGAACTAGATGGGTATTTAGGAATAAAACTGATTATAGGGGCATTGTCATAAAAAATAAAGCCAGATTGGTAGTGCAAGGGTACTTCCAAGAAGAAGGCATCGATTATGATGAAACCTTTTCCCTTGTAGCTAGACTTGAAGCCACTCTTTCTTGCATTTGCTATATCCCGCAGGATAAAGTTATTTCAAATAGATATAAAAAGTGCATTCTAGTATGGAACCATTAAGGAGGTAGTCTCTGTTTGTCAACCACCAGGGTTCGATGTGTTCATCATCATGACTGGGTGCGCTGTAACATTTGTACATTTAGTCATGGTAGTTGTAAACAGCGTTAGAACAAATGTGTTTTGATATCAAATCTGTTAATGTGATTCATGTGTTCATAATGTGCTTGTGTGTTAGGATCTTTATTATTTAGGAACAAGTATGTATTATTTATTTACAGTCGAGTTCGCTAGGCAAGAACAGTATCGTATTATATCGAAACAGTGGTGGGACGGCATCAGGTACGGCAGGTAGCTGGAATCTGGGGTGTACCCTATACATATACTGCGTTCGGTGTAATGGGATAGTGTTAGTGCGTAGTGTTGAGACAAATAGTATGACAATTAATTAAACAAAAATCATAATAGGTAAGCGAGACTGAGTATAATTATGGGTGACGATCCATAATAATACGAATGTTGAACTTATAATTATGATTAAACGCCTTAACATTTTATACGATCGAAAAACGTACGCGATTGCGGGTATACACGTAATTGCGGTTGTTTAACGATCTGTCAACACACGAAGAGTAAAAATGATTAAAATATATTATTTTATATTTTTACAATTTTGAAACTCATCAAAAGATGAGAATAATAACTATTTTATTTAAAACAGCGTAAAATACGCATTACGTTCCGAAAACGCGAACCAAGCAACCGGAACGCACCCTAATACCGCTCGGACTATAAAAGCCATGAAGATGGCCATTTACTTCATTTAATTCACCAACCCTTTCTCTCACTAGAAATTCGTCCAACCCTCTCTCTCTAAAAACCGAACTTCAATCGCGCGTATCTCTCTCGTTTCTCCACGGATTTGGGCGTTCTTGGTGTCCACGCGAAGCTCTCAACGAGTACTACAAGAAAGTACAACGGATCGGAGGTTTTCACCGGCCAAAGTCGAGGTATTGATGCTTCAATGTTCACGAAAATAGGGTTTTCTATGTGTGTTCGCCTAAACCTAAGTTTTAGCCGGTTCTAAGCCTTATCAATAGAACCTGCAACATTTCGAGATTTGGTTTGCACGTAGTCAGGGCATAGGAATGATTGGATCGAAGGAAACAAGGTTGGATGAATGGCGTTGGTAACAGGTTCGACGGCCGAACCTTCATCTTCAGCTGGCCGAACCTTAAGGAGGCTCCACGAACCCTAATGGTTCGTAGGTCATCAGCCGAACCCTTATGGGACCTCACGAGCCTGCACCGAGCCTTCATGCATCCGACGAACTCTTTTGATGCCACGAACCCTTCTCGATCAGCCGAACCCCCATGCAAACAGTCACGAACCCTAGAGCAAATGGCGACCCTTTATGCAGCCGAACCCTGCATGGTTCGTTGAAGTACCAGCCGAACCCTAGGGGTTTCCACGAGCCAGCACCGAACCCTTAGACCCCCAGCTTGAATAGCCGAACCATGAGATACCCAGCGAACCTTCTATGTATGCAACGAACCCTGATGAAGGGACGAACCCTGGGTGTATCTCGAACCATTCTCAGTGTGGTAAACCCATGCATAGGTTGCATGGGCGAACCTTAGGCCAAAACCCTAAAAGGTTCGCTGCTAAGTGGGTTGGCCGAGATCCAACATGTAATTTTCGTTATATTTCGTGGCCCAATCGATTGGTTAACCTCGACCCACACTAGAAGAAGTCCAATAGGACTCGTGGCCCAGCAAATCTCCTATTTGGCAACACGATATCCATTCCAGCCCAACTTCACTATATGATCCTTCTTCTTGGTTTTGGCCCAACAAATATCCAATTGGCTAGGACCCATGATTTGGCCACACATATTAAACCTAGTCCACTTGAAGATGAATTGGCCCATAAGATTCTAATTTGACCCATACGCATGCCAAGGCCCAAAGACAAACGCTTAGGCCCAATAGGAAGAGATTGGCCCATAGAATTTGTCTCGGTCCAATCTTGGCCCTTTTAACTCATTAACTATGAAGTGATCATGATTGGGTTAAGTTTAACCTAACCTAATTTCATGATCAGGTCATAATCATTAGGGGGCTAAAACATTATAGCATATCTTTAAATCACATGTTTTATCATTGGATATCAAAACTCATCAACACTTGTTATTTTATGTGCACAAGTTGTGCATAAAAGATCATGACACTTCTTGTACATGGTGCAATTATCAAACAAGTATCATAATCATGGCTTTCAAGTTCACACAACATTCTTAATCATGAGATCAAGTAATCGTGAGTTAATCAAGTTCATGTTAACACAAGCCAATCAATGAATCAAAGTCTATACAATCATAAATCTTATATCTTATGTATGATTAAAATGATATAGGAACTAGTTAGAAGTCCTGTTTGCTACTTGTTATTTGTTATAGTTCAGAGTCTACTGCAGACAGGTGAGAACATTAGCCCCTATTTTACTATTTTACAACTGTTTTGGGGTGGAACACGTGATCAAACACTATATTTAAAATCGTATTCCACTATTCAACGTGGATGCTATGTTACAAACATTACAGGTTCACTGTACATATTTCAAAGGATTCATCAACTGTTTTGAAGGGTTTTTATCAAATGTTAAACATTTTCTACTAAAAGGTTTTATAAAGTTTCCTTGAACTATTTTATATCAGTTTTACTCGAATGGTTTTATAAAGGTCAAACACTTTTAAATAATGGGATTTATAAACTCTTTTACAATAAACTCGTGTTTTCGAAAATAATCTTTTATATAAACCTTGTTACTATACAAGGTCACTATCCTATGTATTCAATCAATGGGTTTCAAACAAAGGATTCATTTCATGGTGTTCAAACAAAGGATTCAACTCATGGTATTTCAAATAAGGTTTTCAAATCATGTTATCAAATAAGGCATTAAATCTTTGGTTTTAAAGCAAGGTCAAAAGCATGGTGTCCACTGTTGTGAACAAACTTATAAACACATCAAGTTTCATATTCATTAGCGTTAGTACTGGGTGATCACAACAAGGGAAAGCAGACACATTTGGGTAGGCCAATTTCTGGAGTTAGCTTTTAAATTTGTTTTATAAGCTAACTGCAGATTTCGGTTACGTATGGTTTTATCATTGTTGCTGACTAATTTTCTGACTCCAAACGTAGTTTGGGACTTGATTATATGATGGTTTTCGTGCAAACAGTCTTTGGACTCTTTACACTCATTTTACATACTTGATGTTAGTTTGGGTTGCAGCTCATCCATGTAATTCATTTATTGCTTTAAACATATGCCTTATATTACAAGTTCATGTTTCAAATGTTAAACCTATTGTTCTCACCAACTACTTTTGTAGTTGACAGTTACTTTTCACGTGTTTCAGGCAATCAGGTTTAAAGCTTTCTAAGGGACAACTAAGGAGACCATTCTAAGATAGAACAAGATGAAGACACATGCTAGCATGTATTAGAAACACACTAAATCCTAATTGTTTAATTGTCTTGTTTGAAGTCTTATTTTGTAAACTATATTTTGGGTCTATAGTTGTCATTATTTTGGTACATAGATTGTCTGTAACTAAACAACTCTCTAAACATTGTGAAACTTAGTAATCCACTGTGGTTTTTCTTATTCAATACTTGTGCATGATTCAACTATTCATACGTCACCGCGCCGTGGATTCCGCACGCGGCGCAGGGGGTGTGAGAGGTTGGTATCAGAGCCAAGGTTGTAGAGAACTAGGAAAAACCCAATGTTTAATGACCTAGACTATAACCTAAGCTACCCAATAGGACTAAGTGCTATAGGCTTGAGGATACTTAGGATCTAAGTAACTTGAGTAAGCATTAAGTCTACATAAGCTTGAAAGATCTTAGGGATACTTTTCTGAGATTAGATATCGAGTCAAAGAATTTGAATCAGAATTCTATAATTTTAGAAACCGAATTAAGTTTCTCACATATATTCATTAAAGGACTTCAGAGGCAAGGATCTGTATTCTTAGTATCCTTGATCTGAAATTCTCACACAGAGCTCATTAAAGGATTCCAGAGGCAAGGATCTGTATTCTTAGTATCCTTGATCTGGAATTCTCAATCAGAGTTCATCATAGGAATTGAGAGGCAAAGATCTGTGCTCTTAGTATGTTTGATCTAAAATCCTTGTCATGTTCATCATAGGAATTCAGAGGTCAAGATCTATAATTTTAGAATCTTGGATCTGAAATCCTTGTCATGTTGTCATTATCAGGTATTCATTATCATAGGAACTTTATAACTTAGAATCTGTGTAACAGTATTCTTTAGTTGAAGTTCTCACATGAGATCATTATACTCAATACTGTAAGTATTGAGAACCTAGGTTAATTAACCTAGGACACACACATTAAAACTTAAGGGCTTAATTTCAAGTAAATTAAGGACCACGGTTTACACATTCATAATCATAATCAATCAAGGGTTGGAATCTTAGCTCCAAATACAAACGGCGGATTAACGCTGACGTGCTGAGGTAAGTGGTGGGCGGTGAGAGCTAGCCCTATATATAAGCTTATTTCGGTATGTCAGGGGGAATCCGGCGTTCGTATTTGAAGTAAAGATTCGGGAGCAACTGGAATAATTGAACATTAGTTAAACACATGAGATGCTAACATTTGTGATACAATCATTGGTGAATCAAATCATTGTGCTATTCAAACTTGGAGGAGTCAAACATTGCGTATGAATCAATCAAGTTGTGAACATTCTTTCAATGTAAACCTTAAGTGAAATTCTTAAGTGATTACATCATTAGTACTTACTAACATAGTTTAACAAGAAAAATGTAGAGCACACAGGTGATCTAGTTCTACATGTTAACGACTGTTAGTAGGTGCACACATAACAAAATCATAGTTCAATCATGGATTTAATCATAGTTCAAATTGATCAAAGATCATAGGATTCTTAATCAATGGAACATACATGGAAATCAGTACAAACATGTTGCCAAATGCTAGCAAGGACATGATCGTGGTATATCGAAGCGGTGGTGGGATGGCGTCTGGGCTGGCAATTTGTGATGTGTTGCAAAACACATCTGTTTTTCTATTTGTTTTTATTGAGTTTCTGTACAGTTTATTGGTTTTTAGAGTCGATTTATGATGGTTCTTCACATTTCTATAATTTGATGCTTGCAGGTAATAAACATGTGTATTTGGTGCTAAAGATCAAGAAATAGAGCTCCCGGTTGGACGAGAACGGACCGAAGAACAGAAGAAGACAAAAGCTGGATTTTAGGTCTGTCGCGTAGCGCGACAACTACAAGAAACCCTGTCGCGGTACGCGACAGGTGGAAATGACCAAAATGCCCCTCTTAATGATTGCGGGTTTGACCCGACTATTTTGTCGGGTAGTGGGTACCCTCGCGTAGCGCGAAGGGTTTAGAGAAGCCTGTCGCGGTACGCGACAGGGTTAAAAATTCAGAAACTCGAGTTTATGTTTTCTGAAACGGCTGGAGGCTAGGGTATTCGTTTTTGGGACGATCAGAGACAACCTAGGAGGCGACCAGAAGCTAGAGAACGAGATTGGAGTTTATTTTGATCATCGGGAAGCCCTAGACGAGTGATCCGAAGGGTGTAACGTGATCGGTTTACTGTGTTTCTCTTGTTTCTCATGTTTTCTTACTTTAAACTGATTATGGATTGTTTACATATGATGTTTATTGGCTAAACTCTTAGAACTATCTAGGTTAGATGATTATGCATGATTGACTTGGTTTATTTTAGTGTTGGAACATTATGATGTGATGGATTTATGTTTTAATGATTTGGTTTTGAATATTGGATGTATATGTGTGTCTTTGATTGTTATATGATTGATATTATGTTCCTCATGTGTCTTGGCGATTGTCTGTCGCAAAATAGGTGCATGCTAGAATCAATTACTGTGTGTTTTTGATTAGTGGATGAGTTGCTTTGGCCGAGTGATTCATAGGAGTGTTTTATTATGATTTAGACGATTAAGATGTGCAACTTGCTTCACTAGCCGTGAGGTGAGAAGTTGTCGATAAGTCTTGGATGTTGAATTTCTAGTTAGAGCCTTTGTGAGAAGATCTTTCTAGTATGTCTATCAAATCATGTTTATCGAATCCAATAGGAAAACCCAAGTTATCCCTAGCATTTAAGTGAACTGTGACTTTCGTGCCGTGAGGTAGAATGTTTAACAGTTATTTCTTAGGTGTTTTGAGATTATTGTACTGTGAGGTAGATAATCTAGTGGATATTTCATAAATAGTTGGATGACCTGTGAGGGAAATCCATGTATCCGGTTGTTTAACGGCTTTTAGGATCTTTAGTTGACTATCCTTGAGAAGGGTTGAGGGTGCTCTAGATTTCCTTTGAGTTTAGTATTTTAAGATCCCGGTATCACATTAATTCCATCCCCGATAGAACCTTGTCAAGCATGTATATGATTCAAGCCTAGGTAGTGCTTCTTTTCCTTCTCTGATTTAGTCTTTGGTTGCTCGTTTGTTTTTATTCTAAGTGTTTATTAAGTATTCTAGTTCTGGTAGTAAAACCCCCCTTCTTTATTATTATTTTATTTAAGTACGAATTTTGTATAGATAAGTCATAGAGTCTAGTTAGTACAATCTGTAGAAGTCTGTGGGTTCGATATCCGGACTTGCTTTGTGCTGCTACATACGATAGGTACACTTGCCTGTCGGTAGCTTAGGTTTTAGAAAGTCTAGATTTATTACTTTGTGTCTATTTTAGAGTCGGTTTTTGGTTAGTTTATTAGCTAAGCTCCGTCGACATCAAGTTTTTGGCGCCGTTGCCGGGGACTTCTTAGTCGATTGTGCTTACTAGTCTTTTTCTTATTTGTGCATATTTGTGTTTTGGTTTATTTTTAGTTCTATTTTATTTTATTTTATTTATTTCTTTTTGATTGATTTTTGTTTATTTGTAGGTTTGGTAGTGTATGCCACACCTACGCTCACACGGACCGCCACCTGAGCTTTCTTTGCCATCAAGGAGCGATTCGCGGGACTTTTCTGAAGGTTCTACGAGCGAGGTAAGTGCCTCTACTCCCATTTCTGCTGATTTTTCTGGTCACACACCATCTTCTTCTTCTAGTTCTTCCACTTACCCTAGTCCACGCGTGCCTTTTGATTCACAAATGGCGGCGCGTCGCACTGTTCATCAGCAGGCCACTACGAGTTTCACGGGGCTTAACAACCCCATTACACCGCCACCGATCCCGAATGAAAATTCGTGGCAGATTCCTTCATATATCATGACCGCTATTAATAATGCTCAATTCAGCGGTCGTGATGATGAAGATGCAACCGCACACCTTGCTCGGCTCACACGCATCTGTGGCACCTTTAATCTTCAAGGTGCCACCGAAGATGCGATTTTCATGCACCTATTTCCCTTTTCTTTATCGGGGCGAGCAGCTACTTGGCTCGACTCTCATCCTCCAGGCACTTTCACTACATGGGTTAGCCTTCAGGATGCTTTTCTTAAAAAGTACTTCCCACCTGCTAAGGCTGCCCGCCTGCGAGATGAGATCCATTCCTTCCGAATGGCACCTGATGAGCCTTATTATCTTGCTTTGGAGAGGTTCCAAAACCTTCTAAGCAGATGCTCCCAGCATGGTCTTTCTGACTGGGCCCTTGTAGAGAAATTCTACAATGGTCTAACTTATGAGACCCGTGCCCGTTTTGACACTTCTGCAGGTGGTCATCTTATGGGAAAAAGGGATGTTGCTGAGTGCACCGATATGTTTGAGAGTTTTGCTCAGGCTGAGTATGAGCAGCGGTCTTCAAATAGGAATTCCACTCCTATTGCTAGTTCCTCCTCTTCCACAAGAGGAGTTCACCACGTTAATATGGACACTAGTGTTGCTGCTGCTCTTGAGTCTTTAGCTAGGGATGTCAAGGATTTGAAGATGAGAGTGGATCGGTGCGAGATTTGTAGAGGTGGTCATGCCACTTCTGAGTGTTTGGTGAGCCAGGAGCAGGCTAATTATGTAGGAGGACAGAGTAGGTTTGGGCAGTCTTATAACCCCGGTTGGGGAAATTCTCAGAACCAAACCTATAGATCTTCAGACAATCCTCCTGGTTTCCATCATAGTTACTCTCAAAACCAGGGGCAGGGGCAGCCTAGTGGTAGTTCTGGTAACACTACAGGTGCTGGTGGTGGTTTGGGTAGGATAGAGGAATTGTTGACTCAGTTAGTGGCTAAGGATGCCACTACACAGAAGATCCTACATGAGCATGATGTTCTCCTCAAGAACCAGCAATCTGCGTCCTTGGATTTACAGCGAACGGTTGGTGACATAGCCAAACGGTTGGATGAACGGCCCCAAGGCCAGTTCCCGGGTCAGCCTCAAACCAACCCAAACGCCCACGTTAAGGCGGTCACTACTCGTTCTGGAAGAGGCGGAGGAGAATTGTTCATACCACCGGTGTTGGTGGAAGTTGAGGAGAGTGAGAGAGTGGTCCCACCGGTTGATTTAGATGAGGAGGAACCGATGGATGAGGAAATTGAAATGGAGACTCCTGGGAGGGTGCCCCCGAGGCTAGTCCCAGCAAGTACCGCACCTAACAGTGAGTCTCCCGTTGAGAAGCCGGCAGTTGGTAAGCCGGTCATGTTTAGACCCACCACGGATATTGATCTTACCCGTGTTCCTTATCCGGCGCGCGTAATAATCAAAAGCATGCTAAGGAATACGGGCATTTTCTTGACATGTTTAGACAACTCAAGATAAATCTCCCTTTTATTGAAGCCCTTCAGCACATACCTAAGTATGTCAAGTTCCTGAAAGAGTTGCTAAAGGGTAAGGATCGTTTAGGAGAAGTCGCCAACGTACCATTGAGTGCGGGTTGTTCCGCGGTGATTTTAAACAAGCTTCCCGAAAAGCTTGCAGATCCGGGAATGTTCACTATCCCGTGCTTATTTGGAGATGATGTGAGGAGATATGCTCTGGCGGACTCAGGGGCTAGCATCAATCTGATGCCATATTCTTTATACGAGAAGCTAGCCCTTGGTGAATTATCCCCCACACGCATGACCTTGTCGTTGGCGGATCGGTCGGTTAAGTGTCCACGGGGGATTTTGAAGAATGTGTTAGTCAAAGTGGATAGGTTTATGTTCCCCGTGGATTTTGTTGTGATGGATATGGATGCGGACACGAAGGTTCCCATCATTCTTGGGCGTCCATTTTTGCGCACCGCTAAGGCTATCATAGATGCGTATGAGGGAAAACTCACTTTTAGAGTGGGTAATGAGAGTGTTTGTTTGAAGATAGCAAATTCCATGGGGGCCGGTGGTAAGTTAGTCCATCAAGTTGATGAGATGAATTTAGTTAGTGATGATGTAGGTATGAATGAGGTCATGGGAGAGAGACCATGGGATGGTGGTGATCATGGTTTTGGTTTGATGGCAAGGGAGAGGATTCCCATTGATTCTCCCGGTTGAGATGAGTTTAAGAGAGCTCTTGGGTTAAACTCCCAAGTGTAGAGTTTGTGGAATTAGTAGCTTCTTAGTGTCGTTGGTGTTTTTCATTTTTCGTGATTATTTTTCGTTTTTTTTCCGTTTTCGTTTTTGTGTGTTTTAATTTGTTTTGCAGGTTTTTTAATCAATTTGATGCCATAATGACGAATTAGAGCCACCAGGTATGTATTTTTTGCTTTAGAACAGTTGTGGATGGTTTAGTGAGTTTTGGGGTTGAAAATTTGGCTAAGGCATGGAAATCTGGAAACTCTCTGGAAAAAGGGCATCGTCGCGTCACGCGACACCCGCAGAGCAATCTGTCGCGCTACGCGACAATATGGTCAACTTCGCGGGTCAACGTTCTGTCGCGCTACGCGACGGCCATTTAACATGTTGTCGCGGTACACGACGCCCTGCCAGATTAGTTAAAAGCTTTTCAAGCCTTAGAGATCAGATTTTTTAGCCCTATTTCTTCTCTTCTACTCCATTGGCCCTCCATTCTCATACACTGTAGGCACCCGAGATGAGAGGAGATGGTGTTGATGAAGGCTAAGTGTGGGGAGGCTTGTGTTTCTTGTCGTTCATGGTTATGTTGATTAGAATTTTTGCAATTTTGTAAATTTTGATTTGTTGGTTTCGGGAATCCGGGTTGGTTTGTGGTTGAGTTTAATCATGGATATCATTATGTTTCTTTGGATGTGTTGATGCTTGGTTGATCTTTGTTTTGTGTAGATCTTATGTTATTGTTTATAGCCCGTGGAGCAGAATTGTAGACTGTGGAGTTACGTGGAAAGATTGGCACTCGACAGTCTTCTCTTCAACCAGCTAAGTCATTTTCAGTTTTTAGTTTTAGTTTTTAGTTTTTCTTTTGGGTTTCCTTTTTCTCTACATTGAGGACAATGTAAAGTTTAAGTGTGGGGATGGGAAACTTGGTTTAGTTTTGTGTTAGTAGTTAGTTTTTCAAGTTTGTTTTAGTTTACTTAAGTTCTTGAGTCAAAATTTTTGAAAATTTTTATTTTTATTTCTATTTCTACATCTTTGGCTTAGATTTTCTTTGTCCTGGTTTAAGTTGGTTGCAAAAAGCATGATGGGAAATGATAGAAAGTTAGGTTTGATGGTTTCATTCATAGTTAACTAGTTGGTTTGGGTTTATGCTTTGGTTATGGGATGTGTAAGTAGGCTCAACTGATTGTAGTTGTTCCATAAGATTGGTATAATTTTACTTAAATGCCTGATTTTCATGGGAAACATCTTGGGGGTTTGGAATTAATGAAACTGTTTTCTAGTTGTAAAGGAGTCTTTGCATAATAACAAGTAAGAGTTTTGAAAATCTGATTTTTGTTTGGCACATAAGTACTCTTTTTATGAGAATAAATCCGAGTCTTATGGCGCCCCCATTTCACCAAATAAGCTGAGCTAAAAGAAAATAATAAAAGAAAGAACTTGGATGAAAACTTATGTGTCACACGCCGGGTTGCAGCCTGGTTGAAACACCACTAAGCTAAGTTCAATAAAAAATTGAAAGAAGGAAAAATGCTCACGCTTTCATCTGCTTCCATTATAAAAATCTGATTTGAGAAATTTCTTGTTTGTTTATATGTAAGGATGACTTGAAAGCTAGAATCCCGGATTGAGTTGATTTTAGATTTCCTAAGTGTGGGTCAAATGAAATGAATGGAGAACATGAACATAATGAACCATGATTAAGGGGCATGAATAATCAGTATGGGTTTAAAAGGATAAAAATACTTGCAATCTTTTCCAAAGTGTTGAATTTTAAATTGACTACTTAAGTTGTGTAGAAACCATTTTGTCTAACTATGACCCCAGATTTTTGCATAAGCCTTTTTCAGGGACGAAAAAGAGATAAGTGTGGGGATGTGATGTGTTGCAAAACAAATCTGTTTTTCTATTTGTTTTTATTGAGTTTCTGTACAGTTTATTGGTTTTTAGAGTCGATTTATGCTGGTTCTTCACATTTCTATAATTTGATGCTTGCAGGTAATAAACATGTGTATTTGGTGCTAAATATCAAGAAATAGAGCTCCCGGTTGGACGAGAACGGACCGAAGAACAGAAGAAGACAAAAGCTGGATTTTAGGTTTGTCGCGTAGCGCGACAACTACAAGAAACCCTGTCGCGGTACGCGACAGGTGGAAATGACCAAAATGCCCCTCTTAATGATTGCGGGTTTGACCCGACTATTTTGTCGGGTAGTGGGTACCCTCGCGTAGCGCGAAGGGTTTAGAGAAGCCTGTCGCGGTACGCGACAGGGTTAAAAATTCAGAAACTCGAGTTTATGTTTTCTGAAACGGCTGGAGGCTAGGGTATTCGTTTTTGGGACGATCAGAGACAACCTAGGAGGCGACCAGAAGCTAGAGAACGAGATTGGAGTTGATTTTGATCATCAGGAAGCCCTAGACGAGTGATCCGAATGGTGTAACGTGATCGGTTTACTGTGTTTCTCTTGTTTCTCATGTTTTCTTACTTTAAACTGATTATGGATTGTTTACATATGATGTTTATTGGCTAAACTCTTAGAACTATCTAGGTTAGATGATTATGCATGATTGACTTGGTTTATTTTAGTGTTGGAACATTATGATGTGATGGATTTATGATTTAATGATTTAGTTTTGAATATTGGATGTATATGTGTGTCTTTGATTGTTATATGATTGATATTATGTTCCTCATGTGTCTTGGCAATTGTCTGTCGCAAAATAGGTGCATGCTAGAATCAATTACTGTGTGTTTTTGATTAGTGGATGAGTTGCTTTGGCCGAGTGATTCATAGGAGTGTTTTATTATGATTTAGACGATTAAGATGTGCAACTTGCTTCAATAGCCGTGAGGTGAGAAGTTGTCGATAAGTCTTGGATGTTGGATTTCTAGTTAGAGCCTTTGTGAGAAGATCTTTCTAGTATGTCTATCAAATCATGTTTATCGAATCCAATAGGAAAACCCAAGTTATCCCTAGCATTTAAGTGAACTGTGACTTTCGTGCCGTGAGGTAGAATGTTTAACAGTTATTTCTTAGGTGTTTTGAAATTATTGTACTGTGAGGTAGATAATCTAGTGGATATTTCATAAATAGTTGGATGACCTGTGAGGGAAATCCATGTATCCGGTGGTTTAACGGCTTTTAGGATCTTTAGTTGACTATCCTTGAGAAGGGTTGAGGGTGCTCTAGATTTCCTTTGAGTTTAGTATTTTAAGATCCCGGTATCACATTAGTTCCATCCCCGATAGAACCTTGTCAACCATGTATATGATTCAAGCCTAGGTAGTGCTTCTTTTCCTTCTCTGATTTAGTCTTTGGTTGCTCGTTTGTTTTTATTCTAAGTGTTTATTAAGTATTCTAGTTCTGGTAGTAAAACCCCCTTCTTTATTATTATTTTATTTAAGTACGAATTTTGTATAGATAAGTCATAGAGTCTAGTTAGTACAATCTGTAGAAGTCTGTGGGTTCGATATCCGGACTTGCTTTGTGCTGCTACATACGATAGGTACACTTGCCTGTCGGTAGCTTAGGTTTTAGAATGCTAGATTTATTACTTTGTGTCTATTTTAGAGTCGGTTTTTGGTTAGTTTATTAGCTAAGCTCCGTCGACATCAGTTTGCTTGACCCTTTCGTATGCCCTGTATATAAGCTATCTTCGGTATATCGGGAAAGTGTCAGTGTGTAGGTTTGGTGGAGTGAGATCATGGAACATTATACACATTCACGTGAGAAGTATGCCAATGAGCTGATTGCTTATACGTGTACATGCTCATATTACAATTGAATGATAATACTAGTAGTACGGATATATTACTAATTTTATCATGAAAATTCAATTATATTTTTTTTCTCATTACTGACCCACTTGTGGCTTCTATTCGTAGAATGCCTCCCCGACGTGATCCTAACGGAGGGGGTTCGACAAGTGGCAACGACGATGAGATCAACAAGATTGCCCGAGCCATCGCTATTCACATGAGAGATGTCATCCCGGACATGGTCACTGATATTACCCAGAATCTTCGGGGAAGTACCAGTGATTCAGCACATAACTCAAATGCTACCAACACTGGAACTGCTAACTTCCCTTTCAAGCAGTTCAATGATGCTAAGCCTCCTAAGTACGCTGGTACCGAAGGAGCTACTGGACTACTGCAGTGGCTGGAGAGCATCGAGGATATTCTTGATTTCACGGGATGTCCGGAAAATCTGATGGTCAAAATGGCCTCGAGCGCTTTTCACAATGGCGCACTCACCTGGTGGAATTCTGAGAAGAATACCAGAGGACGGGAAGTCGCATTAACTTTACCATGGGAGGAGTTCAAGAAGGTATTAGTGGAACAGTTTTGTCCACGACATGAGCTGAAGAAACTTGAGGTGGAGATGTGGAATCTGGTGCAAGACAGTGGGGAGAACGCGAAATATACAACTCGTTTCCATGAGTTGTGCATCTTGGTGCCACATCTGGTTACTCCTCTATCCTGCAGGATAGAGAAGTACATCGAAGGTTTACCTCTAGTCGTCAGAGGAACTGTGATGGGGAATAACCCCACTACTCTAGAGGCAGCGATTCATCTTGGAGCTAGCCTTACTGAAGAATACGTTAAGTCGGGGGTGCTCACCCGAAAGGGGTACAAGAGAGCACAGGTTGATGAAGGCAAGAAGCCTGAACCGTACCATCACAAGAAGAAAAAGCAAAAGACAATCAAGAACTTTGCAGCCCTGACTGCAGCTACACCCACTCATGCCACACCCATTACTGCTATGCCACAATCTGCAACAGTCAGAAAGTCTTATACTGGCCAGTTTCCACTCTGCACCAAATGCCAATATCATCACCTACCCAACACTCAATGCAAAAAGTGTCTCAAGTGTGGGCGGATGGGACACTTGGCAGCTACATGCCGATCTGCACATCTTGCTGCCGCAACAACTGCTGCCACAACTTCTACTGCTACTGGTGGAAGGGCCTGTTATAATTGTGGAGCAGAGGGACACTTCAGAAACCAGTGTCCAAAACTCAACAACAACACTGCTACTGCTCGTGCTTTTACTATCGGAGCTGCCGAAGCACGCGAGGAGCCAGCAGTTGTCACAGGTACATTTCTCCTTAATGGTCATTACGTTTCTATCATATTTGATACCGGTGCTAATAAAAGCTTTATCTCTGCTCATAATGCTTCTTTCTTTAACATACAACCATCTATGCTTACTGCTCCTTATACCGTAGAAGTAGCTGATGGTAAAACCCTACTTGTAGATTCTATAATACATGGTTGTGAATTAAGATTAAACGACCATCTTTTCCTCATCGATCTTATTCCTATGACACTCAGAAGCTTCGAAGTTGTGATAGGAATGGATTGGTTGTCTAAAAACAATGCCGAAATTTTATGTTCGGAGAAACTTATTCGGATTCCTTTACCGTCCGGCGAAACGATGAGAATCTATGGCGAGAAACCCTGCCGCGGATTGAAGATTGTATCGTGCATCAAGGGTAGGAAATACTTGAAGAAGAAATACTATGCGTTCCTGGCTCACGTAGTAGAGAAGAAACCTGTAAAGAAAGCAGTTGGAGACGTTCCAATTATCAGAGATTATCCCGACGTATTTCCAGAAGACTTGCCTGGACTACCACCGATCCGGCAAGTGGAGTTTAGAATCAATCTCGTCCCTGGAGCAAACCCAGTAGCGAAGTCACCATATCGATTAGCACCGTCTGAGATGCAAGAACTGTCTAGTCAGCTCCAAGAACTTCTCGACAAGGGATTCATTAGACCGAGTTTCTCTCCATGGGGAGCTCCGGTTCTCTTTGTCAAGAAGAAAGACGGTTCGTTTCGTATGTGTATCGATTATCACGAGCTAAACAAGTTGACGGTCAAGAACAGATATCCTCTACCTAGGATCGATGATCTGTTTGATCAATTACAGGGAGCAACTTGTTTCTCTAAGATTGATTTACGATCCGGGTATCATCAGTTGCGAGTGAATGATGAGGATATACCAAAGACTGCGTTTAGGACTCGATATGGACACTATGAGTTTGTGGTTATGCCATTTGGGCTGACCAATGCACCTGCAGTGTTCATGGATTTGATGAATCGAGTCTGCAGACCTTACTTAGATCAGTTTGTTATTGTCTTTATTGATGATATACTGATCTATTCCAAGATAGAGCAAGAGCATGAAGATCATTTGAAGAAAGTCTTGGAATTACTAAGAGCTGAACAACTTTATGCTAAATTTTCAAAGTGTGAATTTTGGCTAAAAGAAGTTCACTTCTTAGGACATGTCATTAACAAGGATGGGATACATGTAGATCCAGCAAAGATTGAGGCGATTAAGAACTGGACTACCCCATCTACTCCAACAGAGATTCGTTCATTTCTGGGATTGGCAGGCTATTACAGAAGGTTCATTGCGAACTTTTCAAAGATCGCCTTGCCACTTACTACATTAACCCAGAAAAGTCAAGCGTTCATATGGGGACAGAAGCAAGAAGATGCATTTCAACTTCTTAAACAGAAGTTATGCAACTCCCCTATCCTTAGTCTTCCAGAAGGCAGTGATGATTTCATTGTCTACTGCGATGCCTCAAACCTTGGTCTCGGTTGTGTACTTATGCAGCGGGACAAGGTGATTGCCTATGCTTCAAGACAACTTAAGGTTCACGAGAAGAATTATACTACTCATGACCTTGAGTTAGGGGCTGTGGTCTTTGCATTGAAGATTTGGAGACACTACCTGTATGGTACTAAATGTGTCATCTATACAGACCACAAGAGCCTGCAACACATCTTTAATCAGAAAGAACTCAACATGAGACAACGGCGTTCGGTTGAGCTTCTAACTGATTACGACTGTGAGATTCGTTACCACCCGGGTAAAGCTAATGTGGTAGCAGATGCTCTTAGTCGTAAGGAACCAGTCAAACCAATTCGTGTGAGAGCCATGGAGATCAACACACAGCCAAAATTGAAAGACTTGATTCGCATTGCACAACAACAAGTAGTAACAGATAATCAACTCAAGACAGACTTGGATTGTGGCATTGAGAAGAAACTAGAACTCGATCTGATGGGGTGTTATATCTCAACGACCGCATTTCTATTCCAAAGTCTGAAGAATTGCGCACAATCATCTATGATGAGGCTCATAAGTCGCGATACTCAGTTCATCCTGGAGCAGATAAGATGTACCAAGACTTACGGACATCTTCTTGGTGGCCGGGAATGAAGAAAGACATAGCATTATACGTGGGAAAATGTCTAACATGTTCAAAAGTCAAAGCAGAACATCAAAAGCCTTCGGGACTTCTACAGCAACCTGAAATTCCTCTACAGAAATGGGAGCAAATTTCCATGGATTTCATAACTAAGTTGCCGAGAACTCCGCGAGGTTTCGATTCGATTTGGGTGATCGTTGATCGACTCACCAAAATCTGCTCATTTGCACGTCATGGTACACCAACATCAATCATTTCTGATCGTGATAGTCGTTTCACTTCTCGCTTTTGGCAATCATTGCAAAAGGCTTTTGGAACTCGTGTTAATCTTAGCACGGCGTATCATCCCTAAACCGATGGTCAAAGCGAAAGGACTATCCAAACACTCGAGGACATGCTTCGTTCTTGTGTCATTGACTTCGGTGGAAGTTAGGACACTCATCTTCCACTCATTGAGTTTTCTTATAACAATAGCTATCATACAAGCATTCAATGTGCAACATTTGAAGCTTTGTATGGTAGGACGTGCCGATCACCGGTATGCTGGACCGAGGTTGGTGACTCACAGGTCGTAGGACCCAAACTCATTCAAGAAACAACAGACAAAATCGCAATCATTCAATCACGGCTTAAGGACGCAAGAGATCGGCAAAAGAGTTATGCCGATCGACGTCGGAAACCGCTTGAGTTTCAAGTCGGTGACCGAGTCTTACTCAAAGTTTCTCCCTGGAAAGGCGTTGTCCGATTCGGGAAGAAAGGGAAACTCGCACCAAGTTACGTTGGACCTTTTGAGATCTTGGAAAGGATTGGTCCCGTAGCCTACAAACTCAGACTTCCAGTGGAGCTAAGCAATGTTCACGATACTTTTCATGTATCAAATCTCAAGAAATGCTTGGCACATCATGATGTTCAGATTCCACTGGAAGACATTCAGATTCAGAACAACATGCAATTCATAGAACGTCCGGTCGAAATCATGGATCATGGGGTCAAGAAACTTAAACGCAGCCGTATCCCGATCGTAAAGGTACGATGGGAGGGCAAGAGCGGTGCTGAGTTCACCTGGGAACGTGAAGACCAGATGAAGCTTAAGTACCCTCATCTTTTTACAGTACCTTCGGCTAGTTAATTTCGGGACGAAATTCTCTTAACTAGGGGAGACTGTAACATTTGTACATTTAGTCATGGTAGTTGTAAACAGTGTTAGAACAAATGTGTTTTCATATCAAATCTGTTAATGTGATTCATGTGTTCATAATGTGCTTGTGTGTTAGGATCTTTATTATTTAGGAACAAGTATGTATTATCTATTTACAGTCGAGTTCGCTAGGCAAGAACAGTATCGTATTATATTGAAACAGTGGTGGGACGGCGTCAGGTACGGCAGGTAGCTGGAATCTGGGGTATGCCCTATACATATACTGCGTTCGGTGTAATGGGATAGTGTTAGTGCGTAGTGTTGAGACATATAGTATGACAATTAATTAAACAAAAATCGTAATAGGTAAGCGAGACTGAGTATAATTATGGGTGACGATCCATAATAATACGAATGTTGAACTTATAATTATGATTAAATGCCTTAGCATTTTATATGATCGATAAACGTACGCGATTGCGGGTATACACGTAATTGCGGTTGTTTAACGATCTGTCAACACACGAAGAGTAAAAATGATTAAAATATATTATTTTATATTTTTACAATTTTGAAACTCATCAAAAGGTGAGAATAATAACTATTTTATTTAAAACCGCGTAAAATACGCGTTACGTTCCGAAAATGCGAACCGAGCAACGGGAACGAACCCGAATACCGCTCGGACTATAAAAGCCATGAAGATGGCCATTTACTTCATTGAATTCACCAACAACCCTTTATCTCACTAGAAATTCGTCCAACCCTCTCTCTCTAAAAACCGAACTTCAATCGCGCGTATCTCTCTCGTTTCTCCACGGATTTGGGCGTTCTTGGTGTCCACGCGAAGCTCTCAACGAGTACTACAAGAAATTACAACGGATTGGAGGTTTTCACCGGCCAAAGTCGAGGTATTGATGCTTCAATGTTCACGAAAATAGGGTTTTCTATGTGTGTTCGCCTAAAACTAAGTTTTAGCCGGTTCTAAGCCTTATCAATCGAATCTGCAACATTTCGAGATTTGGTTTGCACGTAGTCAGGGCATAGGAATGATTGGATCGAAGGAAACAAGGTTGGATGAATGGCGTTGGTAAAAGGTTCGACGGCCGAACCTCCATCTTCAGCAGGCCGAACCTTAAGGAGGCTCCACGAACCCTAATGGTTCGTAGGTCATCAGCCGAACCCTTAGGGGACCTCACGAGCCTGCACCGAGCCTTCATGCATCCGACGAACCCTTATGATGTCACAAACCCTTCTTGATCAGCCGAACCCCCATGCAAACAGTCACAAACCCTAGAGCAAATATCGACCCTTTATGCAGCCGAACCCTGCATGGTTCGTTGAAGTACCAGCCGAACCCTAGGGGTTTCCACGAGACAGCACTGAACCTTTAGACCCCCAGCTTGAATAGCCGAACCATGGGATACCCAGCGAACCTTCTATGTATGCAACGAACCCTGATGAAGGGACGAACCCTGGGTTTATCTCGAACCATTCTCAGTGTGGTGAGCCCATGCATAGGTTGCATGGGCGAACCTTAGGCCGTAACCCTAAAAGGTTCGCTGCCAAGTGGGTTGGCCTAGACCCAACATGTAATTTTTGTTATATTTCTTGGCCCAATCAATTGGTTAACCTCGGCCCACACTAGAAGAAGCCCAATAGGACTCGTGGCCCAGCAAATCACCTATTTGGCAACACGATATCCATTCTGGCCCAACTTCACTATTTGATCCATCTTCTTGGTTTCGGCCCAACAAGTATCCAATTGGCTAGGACCCATGATTTGGCCACACATCTTAAACCTGGTCCACTTGAAGTTGAATTGGCCCATAGGATTCTTATTTGACCCATACGCATGCCAAGGCCCAAAGACAAACGCTTAGGCCCAATAGGAAGAGATTGGCCCATAGAATTTGTCTCGGTCCAATCTTGGCCCTTTTAACTCATTAACTGTGAAGTGATCATGATTGGGTTAAGTTTAACCTAACCTAATTTCATGATCAGGTCATAATCATTAGGGGGCTAAAACATTATAGCATATCTTTAAATCACATGTTTTATCATTGGATATCAAAACTCGTCAACACTTGTTATTTTATGTGCACAAGTTGTGCATAAAAGATCATGACCCTTCTTGTACATGGTGCAATTATCAAACAAGTATCATAATCATGGCTTTCAAGTTCACACAACATTCTTAATCATGAGATCAAGTAATCATGAGTTAATCAAGTTCATGTTAATACAAGCCAATCAATGAATCAAAGTCTATACAATCATAAATCTTATATCTTATGTATGATTACAATGATATAGGAACCAGTTAGAAGTCATGTTTGCTACTTGCTATTTGTTATAGTTCAGAGTCTACTGCAGACAAGTGAGAACATTAGTCCCTCTTTTACTGTTTTACAACTGTTTTGGGGTGGAACAAGTGATCAAACACTATATTTAAAATCGTATTCCACTATACAAGGTGGATGCTATGTTACAAACATTACAGGTTCACTGTACATATTTCAAAGGATTCATCAACTGTTTTGAAGGGTTTTTATCGAATGTTAAACAGTTTTTACTTAAGGTTTTATATAGTTTCCTTGAACTATTTTATATCAGTTTTACTCGAATGGTTTTATAAAGGTCAAACACTTTTAAATAATGGGATTTATAAACTCTTTTACTATAAACTCATGTTTTCGAAAATAATCTTTTATATAAACCTTGTTACTATACAAGGTAACTATCCTATGTATTCAATCAATGGGTTTCAAACAAAGGATTCGTTTCATGGTGTTCAAACAAAGGATTCAACTCACGGTATTTCAAATAAGGTTTTCAAATCATGTTATCAAATAAGGCATTGAATCTTTGGTTTTAAAGCAAGGTTCAAAAGCATGGTGTCCACTGTTGTGAACAAACTTATAAACACATCAAGTTTCATATTCATTAGCATTAGTACTGGGTGATCACAACAAGGGAAAGCGGACACATTTGGGCAGGCCAATTTCTGGAGTTAGCTTTTAAATTTGTTTTATAAGCTAACTGCAGATTTCGGTTACGTATGGTTTTATCATTGTTGCTGACTAATTTTCTGACTTCAAACGTAGTTTGGGACTTGATTATATATTGGTTTTCGTGCAAACAGTCTTTGGACTGTTTCCACTCATTTTACATACTTGATGTTAGTTTGGGTTGCAGCTCATCCATGTAATTCATTTATTGCTTTAAACATATGCCTTATATTACAAGTTCACGTTTCAAATGTTAAACCTATTGTTCTCACCAACTTCTTCTGTAGTTGACAGTCACTTTTCACGTGTTTCAGGCAATCAGGTTTAAAGCTTTCTAAGGGACAACTAAGGAGACCATTCTAAGATAGAACAAGATGAAGAAACATGCTAGGATGGATTAGAAACACACTAAATTCTAATTGTTTAATTGTCTTGTTTGAAGTCTTATTTTGTAAACTATATTTTGGGTGTGTAGTTGTCATTATTTTGGTAGATAGATTGTCTGTAACTAAACAACTGTCTAAACATTATGAAACTTAGTAATCCATTGTGGTTGTTCTTATTCAATACTTGTGCATGATTCAACTATTCTTACGTCACCGCGCCGTGGATTCCGCACGCGGCGCAGGGGGTGTGACATGCGCAAACTAGACAAACCCTTATATGGTTTAAAACAAGCTCCAAGAGCATGGTAAGATATACTCTCTCAATTTTTTCTTTCAAATAAATTTTCTAGTGGAACTATTAATAAGACTTTGTTCATTAAAAGGGTAGATAAGGAACTCCTGCTGGTCTAAATCTATGTTGATGACATTATTTTTGGATCAACAAAACCTTCCTTATGTGAACAATTTTTAAAACTAATGTCTTCTAAGTTTGAAATGAGTGCTTTAAGTGAACTAAAAGCATTTTAGGAATTCAAGTCAAACAAACCCCAAATGGAACTTTTATTCATCAGACCAAATAGGTAAAAGATCTTTTAAATAAATTTGAAATGACTTATTGCAGAACAATATCTAACCCCATGGCAACTGCAACTGGAATAATTCCAGTTGAAAATGGTGAACCTATAGATCAAACTCTCTACAGGTGCATGATTGGATATCTGATGTATCTTACTACATCAAGGCCATATATCATGTATGCCACACGTGTCTGTGCAAGATACCGATATGCCCTTAAACAATCCCATTTATCATCTGTGAAGAGGATATTCAGATACCCAAAAGCTTCCTCTGTACATGGTATTTGGTACCATTTATCCCTTTTGCCTTCAAGTGACCACTGATTTTCTTCTTCTTATTTATATCAGTTATTATCTTCATCCGTTCTTACCCTAATGTCTCTGAAAAACTCCATGATCATCTTTCAGATCAAGAAGTTAATATTTCTTAACTCAAAACTCAAAAACGCTGCTTATGGTGAAGGACAACTGCTTGTCATGCATGTTGCCTAGCTCGACGCACTTACACTAACTTTGTCTGATCTTGTTGCTCATGATGTTTGTGTGTAACGGCACCGGACCAGGCTTCATTCCTAACAAACTATTGTTTGTACTTCAGGGTATGCATGATCGTACTGGCTTGTCTTTTGTTTTCTCTCTCTGATGAATACAGGTTTGTCCAATGGGTAAAAACCCTAAGGTAAAATTTAAATTTTTCTATAAGTATCAGCAGTTTTCCAAAAGAAACCGCACACATTTGCAACGATTATATTTCTCCTTATTTATCTTTCCGAACATTAGTCAGAATCAGTAATCATATTCTGCTATTGAAACTGTTCTTCGACCTATGCTACATCCATATCGTCGAAAGCTTTAAAACTCAAGCCGGTGCACAACCTTGTAGCCTACCTCACCAAGTCCTCTGAATACCCACACTATGAGGAGGTCACCGACATTATGGTAAACTCATTTGTTCACACTACTCTTATTCACGATCCTCCTATTTCTGAGTCAACCCTAAATCAGTTTTGGGCAAACTCTGCTTTGGTGTCTATGGACAACTCTGTTGAAAGCATCACTTATGTGGTTTTTGGTCAACAGGTTTCCATCACCCCTTCTAAACTTAGTCTTGCCCTAAATTCGGGTGATACTGACACACCCACCACTGTTCCCCTTAAACTTCTTCATGCGGCTTTTGCTCAGTATGCTTATGAGGGAGACATGAAGAACATAATCTTTTACAAAATCTATTTATATCCTAAATATAAATTTTTGTATCACACCATATTGCAGTGTCTTAATCAAAAGACCGTAAGTTGGGGAGAAATGCCTTATGATATGCAATATGTCATGTAGGCAATTCTTTCCAATGAAAAATTCAATCTGGCCCAAATAATATTTGACCACTTGGTGTATCACCGAAAAGTCCCAAGTTTATGTTATACCCTCGTTTTGTGATGGCATGTGTATTTGCTAACGTTAACATTGTTTGTCACATTGCCCATCTATCTAATGTCAAGTGCATTGACAAACATGTGTTATCTAACTAAATATTGATGCCAGGATCTTGGATGACACTGATGACACAACCGTCCCCGGTGAGCTCACATCCACCTCCTCTTTCACACCTTTCAAGGTACCAGTCAAAAGAAAGGCATCTTCCGAAGCCCGAAAACCTAGAAAGCTCAAAAAGACTGTTTAGGATGTTAAGATTCCTGAACAAGTCTTCGTCCCCATTGGACATGTAGATCTATCTGTTCCATCCTCACAGATGGATCCTGAATCTCAAACCCATCCAACTCCTAATCAATCCTCTCAACAAGATGATGTTGTAACCCAAAGGGATCCCACACAAAAGACTGAAGTGTCACTTAACACTCAGATGGCTGTCCAGTCTCCCAAGGACATATCTTCTTTTTCGCAACCACAAGCCTTAGACTATATTCCCCAAATTCGCATAGAGATTGACTCAGGTTTTGAGCCGAATGGTTCTCCTCCCCCTCACCAACTGAGGATCAGCCTCTTGTAACCAAAGCTCAATATCATCAGTCTCCAACCTAAGGAGAAGAGGATGAGGTTAGGATGTCAAGTCCATCCAGACATCATGATCATATATCTAGAGCATCCATTTCACATGACCGCCCAGTGGCTCTTCATCTGGATGGATTAGGCACTAAGACTCCAGCTATGGCAACATCCAATAAAGTTCTTGAAACTAAGGCTGGAAATCCCCGGAAACAAGAAAAAGGGGTACATGACACTCATGAGATGGACTCAGGTCATGCTAAAACTGACTCACCAGTTAGGGATTCAGATGATATCCATAAATGGTTGGACGAATCAGATCTCAAACTTAAGGAATTAACTGCTACTGTTTCTCATATTCAGGCTAAGGTGCCCAAGCTCACTGAGTCGGTCACTAAAATATCGAATGACCAAGTCCTTGCACCCCAATCCATCCCATTGCAGTCACCTTCACTTGAAGGTCTCCCAAAAACTCCACCCACTTCCACTACTCCCACCTTTTCAACCCAAGCTTTTCAAGAAGTGTCAAACCCTCTTATTAACGCCCATCTCACTACCATCTTTTCCAATTTTACCAAAGACTTCCATAATAACCAGAAGCTTCAACTGGATCTAGTGAAAGTTTCAGTAGATTCCAAAATTTCCTCCTTACAACATGAGGTATCTAATCACACCTTATTTTTGGAGTCTCTCATAGGAATAGCTCGTCGTCCTCCTCCTTGGTTCAAGGAATAGGCTGATGAAGACAAAAGAGGGAGAATGAAAGGCTTCTTGCTGAAGCCCAAGCCACCAAAAGGGCTCAAGATAAAACTGAACAAAGAAGAATAAAGGAAATAAGGCTGAAGAATCAGGAGGCCCTTGTCAAAGCTGCATTAGATCAGTAATTTCAGATTGTGGCTGCTAAGGGTAGTTCTGAACAGAAACAAAGGGAAACTGAAGCTCAAGTTGAAGCTGGAGCATCTGATGTAACCGGAAAACCCAAACCCAAACCCACAAAACCTTCTCCCACTGAAATAAAAAAACTCACAACCACTGCCCTTTGTTCCTTAGCTTCCACTAATCAGGACATACCAGCTCAAACTGATTCTTTCCAATCTAAACGTAATCCAATCTCTCGCAAACAAACCACTCCCACCGTATCCATTCATTCTTTCTCATGAAAAAACCAATAAAGAAAACTCATCTGCGCTTTCTCCCAAATCCGCTTCTCAAACCCTTCTAGAATTATCTTCACATATCTCATATCCCACCATATTAAATGCATCCAAAATAAGCCAAAAACTACTTCCCATAATCACAAGGTCTTTCACAAGAAGACAGAACAGTGTGGCCAGCAAATCCAAACCCCCACCACTAAACCAAAGAAACCTTTAACTCCCATTCAAGAACCAAGTTTAAACTCAAATGATAATCAGCCCATTGCCTCTCCAATTCCAAGAAAAAGATGGCTTAGACTGGATGATGATGATGACTCTGAGTCCAACCCATCCAAGACCACCAAAGCTCCCTCACCAATAAAGTCAGCTGATGTTGAAGCTATGAAAACTCAAACGACTCCTCCTAAACAATCCCACTCTCCTGGAAGGCAGTTCCCCACTACTGAAGAACTTCATGAACTAAAGAATAAAGAAGCTGAAGGGGATGTTGGGAAGTTAAATGAGTTTTGGTGTTTCTATGTTTTTTGTGATTGATTTGGGGGTTCTTGAGTAGTACTTTTGCTTCTCAAATTGGCTTATTGTTCTCGAGTAGGTCTTGGTTTGTTTTAATCAAATGTTGGGTTTGTTTAGCTACAATGGGCCGAGAGACCTAGAATCATGTGTGGGTGTTATACAAACCCGACTGGTTCATTACATTAGGGTTGGTTCAGTTTTGTTCTCAGTTTTCTCTCTTCTTGTAGTTAAACGTATTGTACCAGTCAGTTCTTTTGGAACTGAGTGCAATTACAGTGATTAATCGTATTGTTCTATTCATTTTGTTCTTGATTATTGTTGTTCTTGCGCACATGTGATACCATTCATCACTCTCACGTGTGATTGGATAATCGATATCAGTTTTAGATCATGTAGTGGGACTAACAATTCCTATCAGAGCCTCAAACCAGTTTTTGGCTCATAGTTGGTATCTATTTTGCATGAGAAGGGTGTTTTGAAAATTTTGTAGTTTGAGATCTTCGTGTTCTTTTTTCCACACATGGATTCTTCAAGTATACATGTTGCTGCTCTATCAAGTAAACAAAATGAGCTGGATGCAATCATGGGCACCACTACCATAATTCCTAGACACTCATCTGTTCTGAGTTTTCCTGAATGGAAGTTTAGATTTGAAAAACATATCAGGACTAAAGAACCAAGACTATGGAAAGTTATTTTAAGAGGAAAGCGACAAATAACTTATATAGATATCGAAGGAAATTAATTGATTAAAAATCCCGAACGTTACACTGATGAGTATTCTCAAATAACCGAGGAAGATGAACAAGCTCTTGGTTACATCATTCAAGGTCTCACTCCTGAGATCTCACAGTGTTTTAGAGAGATCAAAGATGCAAGGGAGCTTTGGAGGGCTCTTATTGATATGTATGAAGGAAACATTGAGATGAAGGAGTCTCGCAAAGATATGTTGAACAACAAGTTCAACACCTTCAATTACATATTTGGTGAAAGTTTGGATGACCAGATTCAGAGATTTGTGACTTTGATCACTGAGATGCGTACTCCCAAAATTGACAATCAAGCGGGTGTGATTAACAAAAAGTTGTTGAATGCTCATCATAGGAATTGGGATATGAATGTTGGTATCATCAAATCAACCAAGAATCTGGACAATATGTCATTGACTGAGATGGTTTCTGTTATCAAATATTATGAAATGAATGATCAGCAGAAAGTTATGAACCACACTATCAGTTACAATGCTGCGGGCATCAGCAGTGTCAAGAGTGCTTTCATATCTCAACCTTCATCTGCTTATCCTGTTCACAAGGTTTCTTTGCCCTCTGTCTCATTTGGCAACCTTGTCTTGTCATCCATAGTCAGGTCATCCTCTCCTGCTCTTCAAGCCTATAGAATTGTTACATGAAGCTCATCTGGCTCAATTGCTGTACAACCTGCCACACTCACCAAAGAAGTTTTGGAGAACATCGCTTTAGTTGCATGATTTCTTAAATGTTCAACTTCTATAGGATCTGGTGATCTGCTTCCATCGTTTGGTGTTGTGGGGTCTGAACTTGAGCAGATCCGTCCAGAAGATATAGAAGAGATAGAAATCACTTGGCACATTGCAAATTTTGTATTTAGAGCAAAGAATTTTACAACAGCCACAGGAAGAAATACTTGGGGCCATTCTGATATCAACAAGGTGATGTTCATAAAAGACAAGCTTAGGTGCTTCAACTATCATGTGCCTGGCCATTATGCTAGGGAATGTACTAATCCAAAGAGAAGTGCTAAAAATCCGGTGCGCAATCTGATTCCAGTAAGTGGAGCAACAGGTGGTGAAAACAAATGTGCTTAAAACAAGGCTTTAGTGGTGATACAAGCTGGTGCTTTTGGATGGGATTATAAAATCAAAGCTCTCAATATTACTGAAGACTCTATAGTTGCTTTGATGGCTGACATTGAATGGAAGCATAAGGATCATGCTTTCATGACACATCATTCTGCTGATGTTGGTGTAAGTACTTTTCTGTGCACTCAAGCATGTATTGATAAAGTGACTATGTACAGGGTTCACAATAGCAATATTTTACTTGACATGTTACGACTTGAGCAAGAAAACATAAAATTAAAATAGGAGAGTAAGCGTTTAATTGAAAAACTTGAAGCTCAAAAGAATGATATAAATGTTCTAACAAGATATTTGAGCAATGCTCAATGTGCCATTAAATCTTCTAAAACCATACTTGATAAAGCTAAATCTAATGCAGAATGATACAAAAACAAATTTGAAAACTCTAAATTGATTTGTAAGAAATTTGATGTGTCATCTGTGGTGGTAGAAGATATGACTAAGGAACAAATGAAGTGGGAAGAAACTAAGGGAGTTCGATATGTGAACCGTGTACATGAGGGTTTGGTTAAATCAACGGTTTGGGTAAGTGCAAAGGGTGAAAAATTTTGAATAACCTCTAAACAGGAAACTCCCTTGACTATGGTTGGTGCTAAGGTAAACCTTTTTGTAAATAATCCTCCACCATTTTGCAACAATTTTGTTTACACACCCTTGACATAATAAGAATAGTGGAAGATTGGGTTGAAGTGGATGATGAACCTGAAGTCCATGTAACATCTTCTAAAATTTCTGATTCTTGCTCAGATTAAGTAATAGTGGAAGATTGGGTTGAAGTGGATGATGAACCTGTCACACCCCGAGCCGGCGGGGTTTGATCGAAGTCCCCGTCGGGTGGAAGGTTCTCGGGGCGAGATATCGTGAGTGATAATCGTAATGATCAGATTGTTTACGTAGCATCAATGTTAAGAATAACTAAAGCACAATCAAACATTAAACTAGGATTACAAAGTTAAATTACAATAGCAATGTTCAGTAATTTAACTCGGTAAACCTAACAAAAGAATCAAATGTTTTCTATCTTGTAATCTGTACAAGACATCCAAAAGTGATTCGTATGAATAACAAAATATGTGCTTCCAAAATCTACTAGGTCCACTATCTGGGCAGCCTAGCAATGTAATCCAAAAGCCTTAGCTTAAACCTATTCATCACCTGAGCAAGCATGTAAGAAAACAAAGTCAACACAATGGTTGGTGAGTTCATAAAGTTTATAAGTTTCAGAAAATAGCTTTAGCAATCCTCTTTCGGTAAAACCTTAACCTCATTAACTCCACATGTAATATCCAAATTGGTATGCTTATATATAGGGCATACCCCTGAGTCGAGCCTACAACCCGCCCAGACGCCGTCCCACCACATACTAATCCGCATATGACACTGTTGTTAACAAAAATTAAGCATTTTACCTACCATTCAACCCATTCCTCATCATAGCTTTAGTTTTCTGTTTCAAAGTTTACAACTCCATAGCATTCATAAGTATTAGCTTCCAAGTAAGTTTACAAGCATCATAGTTTCACACGCACCATAGTTTTGCTTTCACTAATCTCATGCGTGAGTACAAGCCCTGCTATAGCAGAAGTTTAGCAATTACGTAGCTCACGGCTAGATACAAGCCCTGCTCTGGCAGAAGTTTAACCATTACGTATCTCATGAATTAGTTAAGCCTAGTCTAGCAATTACGTGTCTCCAATACAAGATACAAGCCCTGCTATAGCAGAAGTTTAGCAATTACGTATCTCATACATAGACACAAGCCATGCATACACAAAAAATCCAGCAATTACATATCTCATATAAGCAGACAAAAGCCCTGCTATAGGAGAAGTTTAGCAATGACATGTCTCTTATATAGATAATAGCCTAGCCTCGTCATAGTTTAGCTTTCACGCATCTCAATACATGGGTACAAGCCCTGCTATAGCAGAAGTTTAGCAATTACGTAGCACATGATTAGATACAAGCTTAGCATTTCGCACGCAGTCATAGTTTCCAAGCATATAGTTTCAAGCATTAGCATTTAGTTCAACCACGAAATTCATAGTATAAGCATCAAGTATGTAGTTTAAGCCTCTAGTTTGTAGCATAAGCATCAAGCCTCAAGTTTATGCATTTAGTTCATAGCATAAGCCTCAAGCATCAAGTTCAAGCATCTCGTTTCAAGCATAAGCACTAAGCATCAAGTTTAAGCATCTAGTTTGTAGAATAAGCATCAAGCACTTAGTTTCTCAAAGTATTCTAGTTTCCAAGCATAATCCTTGTTGTAAGCATCATAGTTATGTTTAAAAGCATTAACTAACATTTTAATAATTTATTAAAATGTTTAACATGCTTCTCAGTCCCGAAGTAAAAACAAATAAGTTTGAAAAGGGACAAATGAACTCACCTTGTGTCCGTAGTGGTTGACTAAGTAAAGACAAGAATACAAGCGCTCTTTGTTTGTACTTGTAGTGATGTTCACGATCCTGTATTAATTTCATAGTGATTTGTACTTATAAGTATAAGTTATAATTGATTCGTGTGCATGTAAGTGTTAGTCCTAAAATTGACTAACACTCGCGAGTCTTACTCATTATCCGGCCCAAATTCACTACTTTGTGTAATGAAGTGTTGGATCTTCGTCATTGTTCAAGATTTCATACTTACTTGTTAATTACAAGTTATCATTTTTATATAAGGCTTTCAAGCCTTTATGTAGTTTTCTTAAAACTTGTCATTACCTTATAACAAACCAAATGATATTCCATAAATGTGTTTGTCCTTTGTTTTTTTATCGTTTCCAACGTTCATTCATGCGGTTGTCGTTTATTTAAAATCCATTGGGCCGGATAACCTATTGGGCCATTTAATGTAAAATTGGGCCTAAGAATTATGTGTGTGGGCCGGCTAAGTGTATTGGGTCGAAAGAATTTGGGCCAAGTTAGACCGCTTAGACCACTTAAAACCTTGTGGGCCTCGGACATATTCATGAATAGAAAGCGTGGGCCGAATCCAAAATTTCCTGGGACTTGTAAATTCTAAATGGGCCAAAGTAGTGAACTGGGCCTGCTAAGTTAATTGGCTAATCCTTTTATTCAGGTGGGCCGAGGCTGTTTCCAGCGAACCTTTGGTTAAAGGTTCGGCCAAGGCAAGTGTGTACAAGGGTTCGGCAACAAAGACTTTGCAATTGGCTAGATTAATCAGCAGGTTCGTTAGTGACTCAAAGGTTCAGCTAAAGAGTTGGGGTTCGGCTTTGCATAAGGTTCGACAGTTAGGTCCAGGAATGTCGTGGGTTCGGTGATCAGGACCCGGCTCCAACACATTAGGTTCGTGAGTTTCATGCACCAAAAGGTTCGTTACTTTGGGGAGAGGTTCGGCTAACCAGCTAGGGTTCGTCCGAGGTAGTAGGTTCGTAGGGTTGATGAGGGTTCGGCCATGACCCACTGGTTCGTTCCCATACAAAGGTTTGGTGATCGAAGGCTCGTTCGTCCCATCCGAGTTTGTAGGGTTCGCTGCATGATGAAGGTTCGGTTCCAGCATGCGAGTAGAAGGGTTCGTCAGTCATCACAGCATGAAAGGTTCGGTGACCGGTGTGCCAGCAGGTTCATGGCTGTCTCATCACTAGGGTTCGTTCCTAGTCCAAGGTTCTGTGGTAGGTGGGTTGTGCAGGAGGAACAGGTTCGCTTGTCAGGGAACAGCCAGGGTTCGGCCATTTGAAAGGTTCGGCCACCCTTGCAGGGTTCGGCCAACCCATTGTTGTACCCCACAGCTCACCATCATCATCATCTTCGAACTAGGCGATCTCAGCTTATTTCCAAGGGTCTAGAGGCGTGAAGGTCGACCCAAAAAGGTGTATAATGTGCGTGTATGAGGAATTCTAACCGATTATGTGTGTGTGAGAGGAAAAATGGGTTAAAAACCCTAATCTTTGTAGCTTTCTTTCATCATTACCTCGAAGATGCTGGGTAATCTTCCAGATTCATTGTACTTCTTGATAGAGGACGATGAGAGCTTCGTTTAGACACCGAGATGGCATGATTTCATCCACAAATGAAGAAGTTATGGTGATTCAAAGGTTGAATCTAGAGAGAGAGAAGGGTGACGGGTTCAAGGGTTAGAGAGAGAGAGAGTTGGTTGAAAATGAAATAAATGCTACTATTTGATGTTTAAATACCCCGAAGGTATTCGGGTTCGTTTCGGTTGCTCCGTTCATATTTTAGTCGCGTTTCCGGCACGTTACGCGTGTTTATTGTAAATTTAATAAAAAGAATTTACTTTAGGATGTTTAGAATGTTATTATTATTAGAAATTATTTTAAATATCGTATTCTTTAAATTATTTGTCGAAATGTGTTATTTTATGCGTTTCGTTAATTTGTTCGCAAATTATTAAAATAGTTTCGTTTAAATTTATTTATGATGAGTTTCAAAATTGTAAAACAGGAAATATTTTATTTCCTTAAATTTATTATCGCTCATATCGTTTTCATGTTCGTTTTCGTTTCGTAAGAACGCTTCGCCATCGCGCGTATTCGTTCGAATCGTCATTCGAACGATCACGACGATGGTTTGGCTTTCTAATTCTTGTTCTCTACTTTTCAGTTGTCACACCCCAGGCTGGCGGGAACGGATCGTGTTTTCCCGTCGGGCGGAAGGTTCCCGAAGCGCGATATCTTGAGTGATAATCAATTGATCAGATTGTTTACATAGCACATGATAATATAAATGAGAAATGCTAACACATCCATGATATAGAATTAGAAGATTAAATTACAATGTATCATTCCTAATTTAATCGAGTAAATCTATCAAAAGAATCAATATAACTATATCTTGTATCTGTACAAGATATACAAAAGATGATTCACTGTTCTTGTCACCAAAAGCACGCAACAGAAAATAAAGCTAGATCTTCTAAAAGTCCAGTAGCTTAATCCTTGCATGTATGTATCTACACCTGTTCATCACCTGAGAAAACATGTATTTAAACAAAGTCAACACTAGGTTGGTGAGTTCATAAGTAAGTTAATTAAAAACCTTGATTCATTCAAATGCACAATCACAATGTATATTATGTTACTTGTACGATATTTGTTTCACCTGTTCACCCAATGGCTTCTCAATAATTATATGTACAAGTAATATATCATCCTAGTAGTGATGCTTATATATAGGGCATATGTAAGGGAACTATGCCCTAGCCAACATCCCACCACATCACTACTAGAAATCCACACTACTTGCAATACAACTATTGATTTCCATTCCCAAATCCACATGTTCATCTCATTCTTGATCACCTGTGATATCATGTATAGAATAATATGATGATGTAATTATAGTTATCGAACCGAAGTTTAGATAACCATTATACATGTTAAGGTTATTAGATTTATCAAATATGTTCCTTGTATTATTCTATAATTGTGGGGTTAACTTTTTTTTCACTTTTAAATATTAAGAGTGTTAGTTAACCACCTGTAATTTGTTCTTGACTTATAGTGCATACAGCCTAAAAGGAATCCGTTGAAATCCTCACGTAATCTGATTTCAATGCATCCGATTTACCTCCACCACCTTGTATAACCATAGACCTCATCGAAACAGTTTGTAGTAATATGACATGAGAATATAAATTACTCAGTCTACTAGACAACAAGAAACGATGGATTAATTACTTATCACTGCAGATTAATACCACCATGTGTCGCTTTCCAGACCCTGACTGTCGTCGCCCTGTCACCGGTCATACATTACCGGCCAATGAATCAATACAATCAACATACTAGCCCTACAAGCTAGAGATTTGTCAAACCTATGGTACCACTATGCTATCGTCGGTTTAGTCACGTCAAACTAACTGGTCAGCGAATTATAGGGGCTTACATGATCAACTTGAACTAGTGGCACATGATTGAAGTGATATAATACAACAGGTCAATAGAACCTAATTGTAATTGTGTTCATCCGTGTTATTGTTCTCAATGTCATATGTTCCCGTATTATTAACAAGATTAAATAAGAACTTGTCTTATTACATTATGTTAAATATTTGAGTGAATGATGTAGTTATCATGAAGTTACATTATCATGATTATCATTCCTTGTTCCATGTTCTCTTGTAATATGTATTGAGTTGTAAAGCTAAGTGTTAAAAGAAATTATCCTATTATACTTACTTAACTCTTGTGTCGAATGTTATTACAAAGATATGTAATATCTTTATAACATTCATATGTTTGCCTGAGATTGTTCCAATGTCTGTTTATGTAAGAATAACTGAGTGTCATAAGATAAAATCTTATAACTATATTATTCTAATGTATTGATGAATTCATAATATATATTATCTTGTTCATCTGATTATCCCTGTCATGTCATGATCATACAAGCATGCATACAATGATAAGCGATAATAAACAATTAAGTATTATCCAAGTCAAAGTATAAATAATATGTTAAGCAGAACTTTTAAATAAATAAAAGTAAACATGTTTCTCAGCCCCAAGAGTTTAAAATCAGTTAAGATTAAAGTAAAAAGGGGCATATGAACTCACCTTGTTGTTGTAGGGTTGACTTAGCTTAAAAGAAGAATGCACGTGCTCCTTGATTGTATTTGTTGTGATTTCACGTTCCTGTATTGATTTCATATTATTGGATCTTATAAGTTTAAGTTAATAAAATCTGTGTGCGTGTATGTGTTAGCCCTATTGTTGGCTAACACTTGTGAGTCACGGTCTTAATTCGGCCCTGATTTCCCATGTCATAGATTGTTATTTAATAACGACTAATTCAATTTAACTTAAAGTTTTAACATTTGTTATGAGTTTTCATATCCAACTTATTTTGTACTTGTCACCTTGTGAAAACCCAAGGCTTTGTGTAATTGTATACTTAATTAAATCCTTGTTGTCAATTTGGTATTAAGGCCATAAGTGTTAATCAATTTCTCATGCATGGTTCTTATACTCCATTTTGAAAGCATGTTTACATTATTACCATTGTGGGCCGAATTTTAGACCATGGGCCAATTGGCCAACATGGTCCAACATGGGCCGAAATGTGGCAATTCATTTCGATCAGATATTCTATTTAATCGATCTCCTAAGCAGTTGGGCCAGGTATCAATGATGTGGGCCGAACATGGTTGTGTTGTGCTAAGTAGAAAGGTTTGGGCCGTAGGTAATGTGTTGTTAGGCTCAAGGCGGATGTGGGCCAATGCAGTATGCCGTTTGAGTTATGGATTTACTCGGCCAAAAGGAAAACGATTACATCCTTCATGCAGCGAACCTTTATAGTAAAAGGTTCGGCCCTAGCTTGCTATGCATAGTTCGGCTATGGCTACAAGGATTCGCGGCAATTGCTGATAGTTCGGCTAACAAGGTTGAGGACCGTAAGTTCGGTGGAGTTTAAAGGTTCGCTACCCCAGGTTCGTCGGTCCATGGTTGAGTTAACAATGTTCGTTGATCCATAAAGGTTCGGTGGCATAAGGTAGGGTTCGTCCGGCTAGAGGGTTCGTTGCATTGCATGGTTCGGCTACCACTAGGGTTCGGCAATCCTCAAGAGGGTTCGGGGTTCCCTGGTTCGCTTACGCCACTGCAAGGTTCGGGACAGGAGCATCGGGGAGGGTTCGGCCGTAGGTGTAGCACAGAAAGTTCGGATGAAAGTTGCAGGGGTTCGGCCAGAACCAATCATCGCGAACCTGTGTCTTGCCCCCATCAACCCGTGAGTTTGTGGCTTGTTCAAGAGCTCCCACGTTCTTCCCCTAGCTGGTCCGAACCTTGGAACTGTTCGGATGAAAGCTCAAGGTCGAGTAATGCCTAGGTTTAAGCCGGTTGGTGGTTGGGTTGACTAAACACTTCAAAAACCCTTTTTCCAGATCTTTGACGCATCATACCTCAAATTTGGCCGGTTAAAAGCTCCGATCTGTTGTACTTCTAGGTAGAGGAGATCGAGAGCTACGCGTGGACACCAAGAACGCCCAAATCCATCGAGAAACGAGCAAGTTATGAGGATTTGAAGGGTGATTATCCTTTGGAGAAGAAAGGTTCGGGAATAGCATTTAGAGAGAGATAGAGCTGATGGAAAATGAGGAGAAATACCCTCATTTGATGCTTTTATACCCCGGGGTATTCGGGTTAGTTTCGGTTGCTCGGTTCAAGATTTCGTCGCGTATCCGGAACCTTACGCGCAACTAATTTGTAATAAATAAAAGAAAGGTTATTTTAAATTATTTGATGAGTTTCAAAATTGTAAAACGTTATTTATTTTATTTTATTAATTTATGATCGCTCGTGTCGTGTTTCGTTTTCGTTTCGTCGATTCGTGTCACCATCGTGCGTATTCGTTCGAATCGTCATTCGAACGAACACAACGATGGTTTTGCTTTCCGACTTTTGTTTTCTACTTCTCAGTCATCATTTCAGAACGTTAAACTCACAGATATGTTTGTGTGAATCGTCACCCACGCAAACACACTGTCAGTTCATTATTCTGAAACAACACTGTAAATTATGTTTGAATTGTGTTTCCTCACTGTCTGACTCAACTAAAACCCTGATATCACATTGTTTTCACATTGAAATGTCGGCCATCTGATTCCTGTCATCTACGGATATCATATTGCAACCGATTTGTTTTCGTCATTCGCTTGAACATCGTTGTTTCTCATGTTTAGTTGTGTTAACTGTAGTTAGGTTTTCACTTAAATACACACAACTAATATTTCAATTGAGTGTTGTACTTACAGTATTTAAGTTTACACAAAAATACATACAACTGTTTCTTGTATTTAGAATCCTGTTAATACAAGAAATGTTTACACATAAAGAATTACACACAGTTACTGTTGATAGTACACACACCGTACGGACTTGCCGGCCGGTCTGGTACTAGTTGTCATAGTCTCCCCTTGTTAAAGAAATTTCGTCCCGAAATTTAAGCATAAAGTTCGGGCTTTACTTCTCGAACAGGTGGGGAGACTTTGTCTTCATGTTGTCCTCGCGCTCCCAGGTAAATTCTGGTCCACGCTTGTAGTTCCATCGAACCTTTACAATAGGGATACGGCTTCGTTTCAGTTTCTTAAATTCACATTCCATAATCTCTACAAGTTCTTCAATGAAATGTAGTTGCTCATCAACTTGTACCTCTTCCAATGGTATGATCAATGATTCGTCTGCTAAGCACCTCTTGAGATTTGATACATGAAACACATCGTGTACTTCGCTGAGCTCCTCAGGGAGTCTAAGTCTATATGCCACAGGACCTATGCGTTGAGTAATCTCAAACGGTCCGACATAACTAGGTGCTAGCTTGCCTTTAGCCCAAATCAAACTACGCCTTTCCATGGGGACACTTCCATCATGACTCGGTCACCCACATCGAATTCCAAAGGCTTGCGTCGTTTGTCTGCGTAACTCTTTTGGCGGCTACGTGTTGCTTGTAATCTTTGTTATATCTGGGCTATCTTATCAGTAGTTTCCTGAATAAGTTCAGGCCCAATGATTCTGTTGTCTCCCACTTCGGTCCAACAAATTGGAGACCGACATTTTCTACCAGAAAGTGCTTCAAATAGAGCACATCCAATGCTGCTGTGGTAGCTATTGTTGTAGGAGAACTCAATGAGTGGTAAGTGTGTGTCCCAAGTTCCACCAAAGTCTAGGATGCATGTCCCCAACATATCCTCTAGGGTTTGAATGGTGTGCTCGCTTTGTCTATCCGTCTGCAGATGATAAGCAGTGCTCAAGTTAACACTTGTCCCTAAGGATTGTTGCAATGATTGCCAGAACCGCGAAGTAAATCGACTGTCCAGGTCAGAAATAATAGACAATGGCACCCCGTGCCTCACTACTATTTCATCAATGTATAGTCTCCCGTGTTTCTCCATCCTGTATGTTTCTCTGATCAGCAAGAAGTGTGCGGACTTGGTCAATCTATCAATGATTACCCAAATCGAATCGTGTCTGCTGGAGGTACGAGGTAGCTTGGTAATGAAATCCATAGCTATCTGTTCCCACTTCCATTGTGGTATCTCCGGTTGTTCCAGCAAACCCGAAGGTTTCTGGTGCTCTGCTTTGACTTTGACAGATGTAATGCATTTGCCAACATAAGTGGCAACATCTTTCTTCATACCCGGCCACCAATAAAACGACCTAAGATCTTGGTACATCTTATCGGCACCAGGATGAACTGAATAACGTGTCTTGTGTGCCTCGTCAAGTATGAGTTTTTGAAGTTCATCTACTTATGGAATCCAAACACGTTCCAGATAATAGATAACTCCATCTTGTTTTCTCCTGAAATGTTTCTCGGCTCCACAACCGAGCTCGCGTTTCAGATTGTTTCTTGCCACTGCTTCTTGTTGTGCTTGTATAATGTGATCTCTCAGACTTGTTTGTATAGTCATTCCCATTGCGCGAACGCGTAAGGTTTTGACTCTCTCCTTCCGGCTCAAAGCATCTACAACTACATTTGCTTTGCCCGGATGGTATTTGATCACACAATCGTAATCGTTCAGGAGCTCAACCCAACGTCTTTGTCTCCTGTTAAGCTCCTTCCGATCAAATATGTGTTGTAAACTCTTGTGATCTGTGAAGATAGTGCACTTGGTACCATACAGGTAGTGTCTCCATATCTTTAAAACAAAGACAACAGCTCCCAGTTCATGATCGTGTGTCGTGTAATTCTTCTCGTGTATCTTCAGCTGTCTTGAGGCATAAGCAATGACTTTGTCTCGTTGCATCAAAACACATCCGAGTCCCTGATGGGAAGCATCACAATATACTACAAAGTCAACATTGCCTTCTGGGAGTGTTAAGATTGGAGCATTGCACAATCTTTGTTTCAGTGTCTGGAATGCCTCTTCCTGTTTCTGCGTCCACACAAAAAGCTTCAGAATTCTGTGTGAGTTTGGGGAGAGGCAAGGCCATCTTAGAGAAATTCAAGATAATCTGCTGTAATAACCTGCCAATCCTAAGAATGATATGATCTCTGTCGGTGTTGTAGGCACATCCCAGTTCTTGATTGCTTCAATCTTGGCTGGATCCACATGAATACCATCACCGTTAATCACGTGTCCCAAGAACTGAACTTCTCTTAACCAGAATTCACACTTAGAGAATTTGGCATAGAGTCGTTCCTCTTTCAGAAGTTCCAAGATTGTCTTGAGGTGTTGCTCATGTTCCTTCTCATTCTTTGAATAAATCAGTATATCATCGATGAAGACGAAAACAAACTGATCTAAGTACGGCTTGCACACCCGGTTCATCAAATCCATGAACACAGCCGGTGCGTTCGTCAATCCGAATGGCATCACCATGAACTCGTAGTGACCATATCGGGTACGAAAGGCCATCTTTGGTATGTCCTCCTCTTGAATTCAGAGCTTATGATAGCCTGATCTCAGGTCTATCTTTGAAAAGTACCATGCTCCCTGTAATTGATCAAACAAATCATCAATCCTCGGTAACGGGTACTGATTCTTGATGGTGAGTTTGTTGAGTTCTCTGTAATCAATGCACATCCTGAACAATCCATCCTTCTTCTTAACAAAAAGAACCGGAGCTCCCGTGGGGGAAAAACTCGGTCGGATGAAACCTTTATCGAGCAACTCTTGTAATAGATTGGACAACTCCTACATCTCAGATGGTGCAAGTCTATAAGGAGACTTAGCTACATAAGTCGCTCCCTGAATCAGATCGATTCGGAACTGCACTGATCTCTCGGGTGGCAGTCCCGGCAAGTCATCCGGAAACACGCCAGCTTAGTGTTTCACAATTGGCACATCTTGAATCTTGGTTGCATTCGTGCACCATATCATTCTGATACGACGTTTCACTTGATCTCCATGAATCTCCAGAATTTGATCGTTCTCCATTCAAGTGTAGATATTAATTATACTAAATCCTATTATCTAGTTGGCACCTAATTAATCTATAATTATCCTTAGTCATGTTACTAATTACTTATAATATATATAATCCTAATATCCTACATAATTTAAACAAACATGGTAAAAAGGACATACCTTCGAAGTCATCCGACTCCGCGTGTACATCTGGTGCTGGTAAAGCGAGGAGTTCCTCGGGGGTGGTTGATGTGGTTGGAACTGTTGAAGTTGTTGGGAACTTCCTCATACGGCAATCTATTGCAAAATGTCCAAGTATTCCGCAGGTGTAGCAGTGGTGATTGTGTTGAGAGGAAGTAGGGGCACTTGCCTTCTGATTCTGATTCTGTGTTGGAAGGCTTCGGCACCTCCAAGTCGAGTGTCCCTTTTTTCCACAGTTCAAACAAAGACTGCATGGATTGTTCCCAGCATGATGAAATCCACACATGTTACACTTGGGATGGTTACCAGTGTATTGACGAAGATTTGATTTCATTGATGTTTTGCAATGAGAAGCCCAGAGTCCTATCCTTCCACATTTCACACAGCGTTTACACGACATGTCTTCTTTGTGGTGAAAACCACATTTAGTGCATAAGGGAGAGATACCAACATACTGGTGAGGAATTAGGGCTATTGGTGTTTTGCATTGTTGCATCCAATGTCCTACCTTCCCACAGCGAGTACATTGTACACATGGTAGTTCAGCCCTGTGATAACAGTTACAGGCTAAACAATGTGGGGTTTTTCCCTTGTGGTGTCCACTAACTCGGACTGGATCTGTCATAACTTGGCTGATAGGAGTAGCTTCCGTGTAGTTAACGGATCCCTTTCGTTTTTTAGTAGGATGGTGTTTGGGTTTCTTACTGGTGTCACCTTCCACAGGTTCCTTCCCTTTGGCGGTGACAGGTGGAAAACTCCTAGCATACTCTTCACTGCTCCTGATCCTATTGATGATCTCAGGGATGATTGCAACCAACTGCTCAGTGATCAAGGTTGCCAGTGCAGCAGTCACTGGTTCCACCTCAGGTGGAGGAGGATGAGGTGGTGATGGTGGTTGTCCCTGTGACATATCAATCCTAACCGAACAATCATCGGTTAGTATTTATGCTCAAACGATGTAACATATGCAAGTAATCCAGTGTCATGTGTTTTCTACATGAGGGACCCTAGGTTATAGTCTAGGCCAAACCGTTGAAACAAGATGACCTATATTTCTCTATAACCATGGCTCTGATACCAATCTGTCACACCCCGGGCCGGCGGGAATGGATCGGGTGTTCCCGTAGGGCGGAAGGTTCCCGGGGCGCGATATCGTGAGTGATAATCAATTGATCAGATAGTTTACATAACACATGATAATATAAATGAAAAATGCTAACGCATCCATGATATAGAATTACAAGATTAAATTACAATGTATCATTCCTAATTTAATCGAGTAAATCTATCAAAAGAATCAATATAACTATATCTTGTATCTGTACAAGATATACAAAAGATGATTCATTGTTCTTGTCACCAAAAGCATGCAACAGAAAATAAAGCTAGGTCTTCTAAAAGTCCACTAGCTTAATCCTTGCATGTATGTATCTACACCTATTCATCACATGAGAAAACATGTATTTAAACAAAGTCAACACTAGGTTCGTGAGTTCATAAGTAAGTTAATTGAAAACCTTGATTCATTCACATGCACAATCACAATGTATATTATGTTACTTGTAAGATATTTGTTTCACCTGTTCAGCCAATGGCTTCTCAATAGTTATATGTACAAGTAATATATCATCCTAGTAGTGATGCTTATATATAGGGCATATGTAAGGGAACTAAGCCCTAGCCAACATCCCACCACATCACTACTAGAACTCCACACTACTTGCAATACAACTATTAATTTCCATTCCCAAATCCACATGTTCATCTCATTCTTGATCACCTGTGATATCATGTATAGAATAATATGATGATGTAATTGTAGTTATCGAACCGAAGTTTAGATAACCATTATATATGTTAAGGTTATTAGATTTATCAAATATGTTCCTTGTATTATTCTAGAATTGTGGGGTTAACTGTTGTTTCACTTTTAAATATTAAAAGTGTTAGTTTACCACCTGTAATTTGTTCCTGACTTATAGAGCATAGAGCCTAAAAGGAATCCATTGAATTGCTCACGTAATCAGATTTCAATGCATTCAATTTACCTCTACCACCTTGTATAACCATAGGCCTCATCGAAACAGTTACTAGTAATATGACATGAGAATATAAATTACTCAGCCTACTAGACAACAAGAAACGATGGATTAATTATTTATCACTGCAGATTAATGCCACCATGTGTCGCTTTCCAGACCCTGACTGTCGTCGCCCTGTCACCGGTCATACGTTACCGGCCAATGAATCAATACGATCAACATACTAACCCTACAAGCTAGAGGTTTGTCAAACCTATGGTACCACTATGATATCGTCGGTTTAGTCACGTCAAACTAACTGGTCAGCGAATTATAGGGGCTTACATGATCAACTTGAACTAGTGGCACATGATTGAAGTGATATAATACAACAGGTCAATAGCAACTAATTGTAATGGTGTTCATCCGTGTTATTGTTCTCAATGTCATATGTTCCCATATTATTAACAAGATTAAATAAGAACTTGTCTTATTACATTATGTTAATTATTTGAGTGAATGATGTTGTTATCATGAAGTTATATTATCATGATTATCATTCCTTGTTCCATGTTCTCTTGTAATATGTATTGAGTTGTAAAGCTAAGTGTTAAAAGAATTTATCCTATTACACTTACTTAACTCTTGTGTCGAATGTTATTACAAAGATATGTAATATCTTTATAACATTCATATGTTTGCTTGAGATTGTTCCAATGTCTGTTTATGTAAGAATAACTGAGTGTTATAAGATAAAATCTTATAACTATATTTTTCTAATGTATTGATGAATTAATTAGATATATTATCTTGTTCATCTGATTATCTTTTTCATGTCATGATCATACAAGCATGCATACAATGATAAGCGATAATAAACAATTAAGTATTATCCAAGTCAAAGTATAAATAACATGTTAAGCAGAACTTTTAAATAAATAAAAGTAAACATGTTTCTCAGCCCCGAGAGTTTAAAATCAGTTAAGATTAAAGTAAAACGGGGCATATGAACTCAACTTGTTGTTGTAGGGTTGACTTAGCTTAAAAGAAGAATGCACATGCTCCTTGATTGTATTTGTTGTGTTTTCAGTTTCCTGTATTGATTTCATATTGTTGGATCTTATAAGTTTAAGTTAATAAAATCTGTGTGCGTGTATGTGTTAGCCCTATTGTTGGTTAACACTTGTGAGTCACGGTCTTAATTCGACCCTTATTTCCCATGTCATAAATTGTTATTTAATAACGACTAATTCAATTTAACTTAAACTTTTAACATTTGTTATGAGTTTTCATATCCAACTTATTTTGTACTTGTCACCTTGTGAAAACCCAAGGCTTTGTGTAATTGTATGCTTAATTAAATCCTTGTTGTCAATTTGGTATTAAGGCCATAAGTGTTAATCAATTTCTCATGCATGGTTCTTATACTCCATTTTGAAAGCGTGTTCAAATTATTAGCATTGTGGGCCGAATTTTCGACCATGGGCCAATTGGCCAACATGGGCCAACATGGGCCGAAATGTTGCAATTCATTTCGATCGGATATTCTATTGGACCGATCTCCTAAGCTGTTGGGCCAGGTATCAATGATGTGGGCCGAACATGGTTGTGTTGTGCTAAGTAGAAAGGTTTGGGCCGTAGGTAATGGGTTGTTAGGCTCAAGGCGGATGTGGGCCAAGGCAGTATGCCGTTTGAGTTATGGATTTATTCGGCCAAAAGGAAATAGATTACGTCCTTCAATGTCACACCCCGAGCCGGCGGGGTTGGATCGGATTCCCCATCGGGCGGAAGGTACTCGGGGCGCGATATCGTGAGTGATAATCAAAAGTGACCAGATTGTTTACATTGCACATGATATAAATGAGAAATGCTAAATAGAATAGAATTACAAAGTTAAATTACATCCGAATCGTTCATAATTTAACAATGTAAATCTATCATAAACATCATAAAATAACTATCTTGTACTGCACAAGATATTCAAAATAATTGTATAATGATGTTTCCAAAAATATGCAGGTCCAAAAATACTAAGCCTTCTACTTGAAGTCCTAGTCCGAAAGCATAAGCTTCCTAGTTGACCTGTTCGTCACCTGAGAAGTCATGCAAAAATAAAATCAACACATGGCTGGTGAGTTCATATAATTTTAAGTTTGAAAGTGATTTGTAAACCTCTTGCACATGTAATATCTGAATCGGTATGCTTATATATAGGGCATATGTAGGGTCGAACTTACCGCCCGACCAGCCACCGTCCCACCACATACTAATCTGTATATGACACTGTTGTTAATGATAGTTAAGCATTTTTACCCTTCTCATTAAACACAAACATCCTTCTGTTCTTTGTCCCTGTAATTACAATCATTTGAAATCCATGTTGATTTCATAAGTTTATCACACAATATGATTAACCATAGCAATTGTATAAACAGTCATAAATGCTTAAGTAAATAAATAAATAAACATTTAATAAAATCTAAGTCCTAATGATTTGGCCTTGGTCAACACGAGTAGACTAGTATGTCAATCTAGGAACTTAGTAGTAGGGAATTCTGTAAATATCATCAAACATATGACCTACAAATCAAACGGTCTAGCTAGGACTTCTTGAAATGTAGGGTTTTTGTTTCGTTCTTGATTCGTTTTGGCATATGTTATCATTGATATTTCCTAGATTTTCCCTTGAAAATGATTTATTGATTCGTTTGATATTGTGGCAAGATGTACTTGATTCGTTGATCCTGGAATACTAGATTCGTTGATCAAATGTACTCTTGATTCGTTGTTCATCAAACACTTGATTTGTTGAACATCGAATATTAACTTTGCAAAGATAGTTTCGTTTGATTCGTTGAACTTCCCCACTTGTTTTGTCAAAATAGTTTCGTTTGATTCGTTGAACTCACACACTTGATTTGTCAAAATGTTTTGTTTGATTCGTTGAAACCACCCACTTGATTCGTCAGAATGTTTTGTTCTGATTCTTTGAAATGATACACTTGTTTCGTCAAAATGTTTCGTTTGATTAGTTGAAATGTTTAGTTTAACCCAATTATCCATTTAAATTATAAGTAGATGAATTTAGTAAAACCTGCATAAAATTCACCTGGACATGATCCTAGGTTAACAATTTACATATAAAAACATATGTTAAATAAAAGCATTTAAGTAAACAATTTAAATAAACAGTTTACGCATCCTTCTCAGCCCCGCGTTTTAAAACAAAAATGTTTAGAAAAGGGGCAATGAACTCACCTGTGTTGATGTCTAATGTACTATCACAGAATGCGCACTCTTGTTTGTAACCTAAGTATCTTCAGTTCCTGAATTGTTTTATAATAGTTTGAGTACGATAAGTATACGTATCAGTAGTCGTATCTAAAACTTGGTCTCGGTGTGTGTAACTAAGCGTCCTATGTTACTAAGCGTAATTCTAAGATTCGATCTAAATGACCTAGTTAAATTCCCCATTTATAATCCCAAATCCCATGTTTAATCATAATAAATTACTTTTACATTTTTAGAAATTTCAGCAGAGTTTCCTTTGTATTTAGTTCAAATCCAGACAATGACATTGTCTATTTTTCAACAATTTCCCAACAAAACAATCATAATGAAGCTTTATTTACAACATTTATAAACAATTTCATTTAAATTTAACATACTTTGTAACAACATTAAACTTAACTCAACTAAGTTCATAAAACATTTTCTTTTTAATTACCATAGTCCCACATGAATTATATGACATTTAATATTTATAATGGCCTCTATTAAACCCATTGGGCCCACTTAGGCCCAATTTATGGTTCCTTGACTTCCCATTTAAGTCAAGACTTGAGTTTCGATTCTTATGGATTTGTAACAATGTAATCTCATTTGCTTAACAATCTTGTACGTACAACATTTAGTTCTACGCATGCATGCATGATTAGGGTTTCATCCTTGTTCATGCACACACACATGTATATATAATTGATCCACGTACACCCATGCATGCAACTTATACGATCAATCCTCATGAGAAACCTAGGTTAACGATCAACTAATCACTTATTATGTTCTTCACACTAGTTATGGAAATGATAAGCCTCACATTATCCAAATTAAGCAAACATAGGGTTCGGACACTGGTTAGGGCAGCGAACCTATTGCCCTAACCCTTAGGTTCGGCTGATGGTTCGTGGGCCTCAGGGTTCGTCGGTTATTAGCAGGTTGGTGAACCTCCAGGGTTCGCTGCTATGCAACAGTTCGTTCCCAGGACTTAGCCCGGTATACAGGTTCGCGGCCCACAGGGTTTTACACTCAAGGTTCGTCTAATGTCCAAGCTATCTTCCTAGGTCCGCTGCTCATACCTGTTGCTCATAAGGTTCGGCTAGAGATGGCTAAGGTTCGCATCATCATGGTCTGCCCACGCCAGGTTCGTGGGTCAGGTGTACAGGTTCGGCTGGCAGGTTCTCAGGGTTCGTTGTAGTGTCTGGTCAGGTCGACAAGTTCGTTGCAGAGGGAGGGTTCGGCTGTGGGACAAAAGGTTCGGCTAGTTGCTGGTTGGTTCAACCAGTGTGTTCACGAACCTGTCGACTTTCATGGATCACCATTTTCACTTTAAGAGGCTTGACCTGTTACAAACCCATTCCTAACACTACCTAATCGTGTATAACACCTTAACCCATTGTTTTAAGGGTTTAGAATCGATTATGATGGCAATTACTACAAGAACTCGTGAAAACCCTCTAAAACCGAGAATAAGATTAAAAGTTACCTCGAATTCTATGGTGGAAAGCTGTAATTTCTTGTACTTTCGTGATCTTCTTGATGAGGGGGTCGTTTTGACACTAACTAGGATTGAATCCAACAAGATTTGAGCTCCAAATTGAAGAGAGATGTTGGGTTGTTTCTAGAGAGAGAGAGAGACGACTTTGAGAGAGATTGAGGTTGGTGAATGAGGAGTTATGGCATTAAATGCCATAATTAAAGCCTTCCATACCCGGGTTCGTTCGGTCTCGTTTGGTTTCGCGTAAAATGTCGCTTCTCGTTACTAAACAATACGGATTTGAAACTAGAATTTATAACATTAATCAAAGTTCTGATTCCTAATAAATTAACTAATATCTTCTATTTATTTTTAAATTTTAAAATAATAATTAACTGTTCAAATCGAATCGTACGGTCGTCGCGTGCATTCGTTCGAATCGTCACCCGTACGAACACGATGATAACTATACTTTTCAATCTTGTTTTCTAATTAACGAATATCATTCAGAACGTTAAACTGTCAGATTTATTCGTACAGATCGTCACCTATACGAATAACCCGTCAATTTAGCATTCACATAACAACATCCGTGTGTTTTGTTCTGTAAAGCCTCACATACATTTTAACATAATAAATCCTAACAAATAATCACATGATGGTTCTGTGTTGCCAGATAATTATCTGACTCAAGAACCATTGTTCTGAACTGTGTTTCTGTTAAATGTTTCTGATAATGACAACTGATATGAATATGAAATGTACTGGAATGTATATAGTTCGTACCTGTTTACTGTTCATGTCTCTGTTTAAGATCACTATTCTGGCACCGGTTCCGGCACCGATGTTACATTCATGCAGCGAACTTTTATAGTAAAAGGTTCGGCCCTAGCTTGCTATGCATAGTTCGGTTGTGGCTACAAGGATTCGCAGCAATTACTGATGGTTCGGCTAACAAGGTTGAGGCCCGTAGGTTCGGTGGAGTTTAAAGGTTCGCCACCCCAGGTTCGTCGGTCCATGGTTGAGTTAACAAGGTTCGTTGATCCCTAAAGGTTTGGTGGCATAAGGTAGGGTTCGTCCGGCTAGAGGGTTCGTTGCATTGCATGGTTCGGCTACTACTAGGGTTCGGCAATCCTCAAGAGGGTTCAGGGTTCCCTCGTTCGCTTACGCCACTGCAAGGTTCGGGACAGGAGCGTCGGGGAGGGTTCGGCCGTAGGTGTAGCACAGAAAGTTCGGTTGAAAGTTGCAGGGGTTCGGCCAAAACCAATCATCGCGAACCTGTGTCTTGCCCCCATCAACCAGTGAGTTCGTGGCTTGTTCCAGAGCTCCCACGTTCTTCCCCTAGCTGGTCCGAACCTTGGAACTATTTGGACGAAAGCTCAAGGTCGAGTAATGCTAGGTTTAAGCCGGTTGGTGGTTGGGTTGACTAAACACATCTAAAACCTTATTTTCCAGATCTTTGACGCATCATACCTCAAATTTGGCCGGTTAAAAGCTCCGATTTGATGTACTTCTAGGTAGAGGAGGTCGAGAGCTACGCGTGGACACCAAGAACGCCCAAATCCGTCAAGAAACGAGCAAGTTATGAGGATTTGAACGGTGATTATCCTTTGGAGAAGAAAGGTTCGGGAAAAGCATTTAGAGAGAGATTGAGTTGATGGAAAATGAGGAGAAACACCCTCATTTGATGCTTTTATACCCCTGGGTATTCGGGTTCGTTTCGGTTGCTTGGTTCGAGATTTCGTCGCGTATCCGGAACTTTTACGCAACTAATTTGTAATAAATAAAAGAAAGGTTAGTTTAACTTATTTGATGAGTTTCAAAATTGTAAAATGTTATTTATTTTATTTTATTAATTTATGATCGTTCGTGTCGTGTTTCGTTTTCCTTTTGTCGGTTCGTGTCACCATCGCGCGTATTCGTTCGAATCGTCATTCGAACGAACACAACGATGGTTTTGCTTTCCGACTTTTGTTTTCTACTTCTCAGTCATCATTTCAGAACGTTAAACTCACAGATATGTTTGTGTGAATCGTCACCCACGCAAACACACTGTCAGTTCATTATTCTGAAACAACACTGTAAATTATGTTTGAATTGTGTTTCCACACTGTCGAACTCAACTAAAACCCTGATATCACATTGTTTTCACATTGAAATGTCGGCCATCTGATTCCAATCATCAATGTATATCAGATCGCAACCGATTTGTTTTCGTCATTCGCTTGAACATCGTTGTTTCTCATGTTTAGTTGTGTTAAGTGTACTTAGGTTTTCACTTAAATACACACAACTAATGTTTCAATTGAGAGTTGTACTTACAGTTTTTAAGTTTACACAAAAATACATACAACTATTTCTTCTATTTAGAATCCTGTTAATACAAGAAATATTTACACATAAAGAATTACACACATTTACTATTGATAGTACACACACCGTACAGACTTGCCGGCCGGTCTGATACTAGTTGTCTCATCAGTCATTATTTCAGAACGTTAAACTCTCAGAATCATTCGTACAGATCGTCACCTATACGAATAATTCGTCTGTTTAGTATTTCGTAACAACAACCGTTATAGTTTCGTTCTGTTTAACCTCACATACGTTTATACACAATAGCATCAAATCAAGTATCTGTGTTTACATATGGTGTTGTCTGACATGTTTCTGACTGTTAAACCCAATGGTTTTCGTCAGATATCAGACAATCGCATTAATAGTTTCGTATCAAGCATAATGTATCAATAGCATAAACATAGTTTCACGTAATGTGTTCCTGAGTTACTGTACGAGTTACTGTTGCGATCACTGTTTAGGCACTCGTCTGGCACTGATGTTACAGTCTCCCCTTGTTAGAGAAATTTCTTCCCGAAATTTAAGACTCGTTATTCGGTATGGCTTCCTCTGTGAAGAGTTGGGGATAATTGTTCTTCATGTGATCTTCACGTTCCTAAGTAAACTATGGTCAGCGCCTTGAGTTCCATCGAACCTTAACGATCGGAATACGGCTTCGCCTCAGTTTCTTAACCTTGCGATCCATAATCTCTAAAGGTTCTGCAACAAAACGTAAGTGTTCATCCAATTGAATTTCTTCAACCGGTATGATAAGAGTTTCATCGGCAAGGCATTTCTTCAAGTTTGAGACGTGAAACACGTCATGTACACCACTAAGTTCATCCGGTAAGCTTAACCTGTAGGCCACAGGACCAATGTGCTCGATGATTTCGAACGGTCCCACGTACCGTGGTGTTAGTTTTCCTTTCTTTGCAAAACGGACTACGCCTTTCCATGGGGATAACTTCAACATGACCCGGTCCCCCACTTAGAATTCCAACAGCTTGCGCAGTTTGTCGGCATAGCTTTTTTGTCTGCTTTGGTAGCTTGCAAGCTCTGTTGTATCTGAGCAATTTTGTCTGTTGTTTTTCTTGAATGAGTTCTGGCCCTGTTATTCGATTATCTCCCACTTCCGACCAACAGATCGGTGATCGACACTTACGACCATATAAAGCCTCGAACGGTGCACATCCGATGCTACTATGATAACTGTTGTTATCGAAGAATTCGATCAGTGGTAAATGAGAATCCCAATTCCCACCGAAGTCTAGAACACAAGTTCTTAACATGTCCTCCAGGATTTGTATAGTACGTTCGCTTTGACCATCCGTTTGTGGATGATAAGCTGTACTCAAGTTTAGTTGTGTCCCCAGAGATTTCTGCAATGATTGCCAGAACCTTGATGTGAATCTGCTATCACGATCTGAAATGATAGACAATGGCACACCATGGCGTACCACTATCTCGTTGATGTAAAGCTTCGCTAGTTTATCCATCTTGTAATTTTCTCACATCGGCAAGAAATGAGCAGATTTGGTTAATCGATCAACGATAACCCAAATAGTGTCATGTCCATTGGAAGTGCGGGGTAGCTTAGTAACAAAGTCCATAGCTATCTGTTCCCACTTCCAAAGTGGAATTTCAGGCTGTTCCAGTAAACCTGACGGTTTCTGGTGTTCCGCCTTCACTTTGGCACACGTAAGACATCTACCAACATACTCAGCTATGTTTTTCTTCATACCCGGCCACCAATAATACGCACGTAAGTCTTGGTATATTTTATCCGCACCGGGATGCACAGAGTATTTGGTCTTGTGTGCTTCATCAAAAGTAAGCTTTCTCAACTCATCTACTGCTGGAATCCATATACGATCCTTGTAGTAGACAAGTCCATCAGGTTTTGTTTCCAATTGATTTTCCATTCCACAATCTAAGTCTTTCTTCAAGTTTCCTTGTTCAATCGCCTCTTGTTGTGCTTGCATAATAGTGTCATGTAGGCTGGTCTGCATAATCATTCCCATGGCTCTGACGCGCAAGGGTTTGACTCGTTCCTTCCGACTCAAGGCATCAGCTACAACGTTTGCCTTGCCCGGATGGTACTTGATTACACAGTCGTAATCATTCAGAAGCTCAACCCATCGTCGCTGTCGCATGTTGAGTTCTTTCTGATCGAATATGTGTTGCAGACTTTTGTGATCAGTAAATATGGTACACTTGGTGCCATATAAGTAATGTCTCCAGATCTTTAAAGCAAATATCATGGCTCCCAATTCTAGATCATGAGTAGTGTAATTCTTCTCATGAATCTTTAGTTGTCTCGAAGCATAAGCAATAACTTTGTCTCGCTGCATAAGTACACAGCCAAGTCCCTGGTGGGATGCATCACAGTAGACTACAAAGTCATTACAACCATCTGGGAGAGATAAGATCGGAGTATCACATAGCTTTTGCTTCAAAGTCTGAAAGGCTTCTTCCTGCTTTTGTTCCGAAAGAAACGGCTCGCTTTTCTGTGTTAGCTTTGTAAGTGGCAGGGCTATCTTGGAAAAGTTCGAGATGAACCTTCTGTAATAGCCTGCTAAGCCTAGAAAAGAACGTATCTCCGTAGGTGTCTTCGGAGTATCCCAATCCCTTATTGCCTCGATCTTGGCAGGATCAACATTTATACCCTCACTGTTAACTATGTGTCCTAGATATTGAACCTCTTTTAACCAAAACTCACACTTAGAGAATTTGGCATAGAGTTTCTCTTCCTTTAACAGTTCCAAGATCGTTCTGAGATGTTGCTCGTGTTTTGCTTTGCTTTTAGAATAGATCAATATGTCATCAATGAAAACAATAACAAATTTATCTAAGTAAGGCTTACACACACGGTTCATGAGATCCATGAAAACCGCGGGTGCATTCGTTAACCCAAAAGGCATCACCATAAACTCGTAATGCCCGTATCTGGTACGAAACGCCGTCTTAGGTATGTCTTCGTCTTGTACTCTGAGTTGTTGGTATCCGGAACGCAGATCCATTTTTGAAAAGTATTGAGCTCCTTGCAATTGATCAAACAAATCATCAATCCTTGGTAGTGGATACCGATTCTTGATGGTTAGTATGTTTAACTCTCTATAGTATATGCACATACGAAAGGATCCAACCTTCTTTTTCACGAACAAAACCGGAGCTCCCCAAGGTGAGTAGCTCAGTCGGATGAAACCTTCATCAAGTAGTTCCTGTAGTTGGTTATAATTCCTGTATCTCAGAAGGTGCTAACCAGTAAGGAGATTTAGCAACAGGTGTTGCTCCAGGAATCAGATCAATACGAAACTCTACCGGTCGCACCGGTGGCAAACCAGGTAGATCTTCAGGAAACACTTCAGGGTATTCTTTCACTATCGGCACGTCTTGTATCGTTTTCTTGTCTATCTCTTTCTCCACCACGTGAGCCAAGAAAGCTATACATTTCTTTTGTAGACACTTACGCGCTTTTATGCATGATATGATCTTTACGTTTCTCTTTGCTTGATCCCCACGAACTTCCAATACACGATCATTCGTCACCGGAATCCGAAGTAGCTTTTCAGAACAGATGACTTCAACTCTATTGAGTGATAGCCAGTCCATCCCCACAATGATGTCGAAACTGCCCAACTCCATCGGCAACAAGTCGATGGTAAATGTGTGATCTGTGAGTGTAAGTGGGCAGTTCCTAGGTATAGTGCTAACGGTAACTTGCTTTCCGTTCGCTACTTCGATAATGTAAGGGGAGTCTAGAGTTTCCTCAGTAAGTTTAAGTTGTCGTGCAAAATTAGATGAAATAAAACTTTGGTCTGCACCAGTATCAAATAGCAAAGATGCATAAGAGTCGTGTAAGAGAAATGTACCAGTGAACACATTAGGGTCTTGGCGTGCAGCATTGGCTCCGATAACAAAAGCTCATCCGCGAGGTGCTTGTGCTCCTGGTTGCACTCTCTTTGGACAGTCGCGAGAGAAATGACCCATTCCCCACAGTTGTAGCATCCCCTGTTGTTATTGTTGTTGTTGCCCGGTGGTGGTGGTGGAGGTAGTGCTCTAGCAGTAGTGTTGGTAGCGCTCTAGCAGCAGCGTTGGTAGCTTGCATCGCAGGAGCGCGACAATTTGCAACCTAGTGGCAAAATCGACCACAGTTAGTGCACTTCCTACACTGTGCCGCAGGTGGATGATGATACTTGCAATGAGTGCACTGAGGATACACTCCCACATAGTTCTTGAGTGTAGTGTTGGCAGGTGCTGCAGGAGTCTGTCTCAAAGGAGTGACGGCCGCATAGTTCTTAACGACTTTTTGTTTCTTCTTCTGGTGATACTCAGGTTTCTTTGTTGTTGTTTCGTTGGCCTTTCCCGCATCGTATTTTAAAACTCCTGACTTTACCATCACCTTGGTAAGTTTGGCTGAAAAGGAGATAGCTGATTCCAGAGTAGCAGGATATGCAGCCAGCACAATGCTCTGAATACAAGTGGGTAATCCTGCTACATATCGATCAATCAGCTTTTCCAATGTTGGCACCATCTCTGGCACCAGGGCTACCAGTTCGTGATAGCGAGTGGTAAAAGTCATATGATCGGCTCCCTTCATCACATGGTTCGAGAGCTCAACCTCTAGCTGATGCAGTTCATGTTTCAGACAGAATTCGTTCCTCAGAAGAAGTTTGAATTCCGCCCAAGGGATTGCCATCGTTTCATCTCTTCCTCGGGCTCTGATCTGAGCGTTCCACCATGTCAAAGCTCGCTTGCTGAATGACCCGGCTGCGTAGCGAACTTTGTGGTGTTCTGGACAACTGCTTATGTCCAAAGTGTTCTCTATCTTTTCCAACCATTGGATCAGTCCAACGGCTCCTTCAACGCCAGTGAAGCTTCGTGGCTTGCATCCTACAAAGAATTTGTTGCCATGGCCTTGAATCTGAAGTGTGGCTAGTGTTTCCTCTAGCTTCTCCTGTAGTATGGCCAGAGTTGTTGCCATGGCCTTGAATCTGGTTTATCATCTCTGGAATGACATCTTTCAGTTGGCTCGTCAGTTGGGTACTCAGAAGTGTCGCCAAAGAGATAGTGGCAGGATCAATAACTGGACCCGCATTCGGGTTCGGAGGAGGGTTTAGTGGAGGAGGAGGAGGTGGCGGTGGTGAATCTGGCGGTGATGGTGTCGATGAGTGAGGTGCAGAAGTCTGTGTAGTAGGTACCGGAGTCGGTTGTCTTCTGGGCGGCATTCTGATCATAACCAAAAGAATTTGGTTAGCACAGTGATCTAACGCAGAAGACACAATGCAAAATTAAGTATTATGTTCTCTACATGAGGGTCCCTAAGTTATAGTCTAGGCCAAACCGTTTAAGTAAATGACCTATTATTCTCTATAACCTTGAGCTCTAATACCAATCTGTCACACCCCGAGCCGGCGAGGTTGGATCGAAGTCCTCGTCGGGAGGAAGGTTCTTGGGGCGTGATATCGTGAGTGATAATCGTAATGATCAGATTTTTTACCTAGCATCAATGTTAAGAATAACTAAAGCACAAGCAAACATTAAACTAGGATTACAAAGTTAAATTACAATAGCAATGTTCAGTAATTTAACTCAGTAAACCTAACAAAAGAATCAAATGTTTTCTATCTTGTAATCTGTACAAGACATCCAAAAGTGATTCGTATGAATAACAAAATATGTGCTTCCAAAATCTACTAGGTCCACTATATGGGCAGCCTAGCAATGCAATCCAAAAGCCTTGGCTTAAACCTGTTCATCACCTGAGCAAGCATGTAAGAAAACAAAGTCAACACAATGGTTGGTGAGTTCATAAAGTTTATAAGTTTTAAAAAATAGCTTTAGCAAACCTCTTTCAGTAAAACCTTAACCTCATTAACTCCACATGTAATATCCAAATCGGTATGCTTATATATAGGCATACCCCTGAGTCGAGCCTACAACCCGCCCAGGTGCCGTCCCACCACATACTAATCCACATATGACACTGTTGTTAATAACAATTAAGCATTTTACCTACCATTCAACCCATTCCTCATCATAGCTTTAGTTTTCTGTTTCACAGTTTACAAGTCTATAGCGTTCATAAGTATTAGCTTCCAAGTAAGTTTACAAGCATCATAGTTTCACACGCACCATAGTTTCGCTTTCAAAATCTCATGCGTGAGTACAAGCCCTGCTATTGCAGAAGTTTAGCAATTACGTAGCTCATGGCTAGATACAAACCCTGCTCTAGCAGAAGTTTAGCCATTACATATCTCATGAATTAGTTAAGCCTAGTCTAGCAATTACGTGTCTCTTATACAATATACAAGCCCTGCTATAGCAGAAATTTAGCAATTAGGTATCTCATACATAGACATAAGCCATGCATACACAAACAATCCGGCAATTACATATCTCATATAAGCAGACAAAAGCCCTGCTATAGCAGAAGTTTAGCAGTTACATGTCTCTTATATAGATAATAACTTAGCCTCGTCATAGTTTAGCTTTCACGCATCTCAAAACATGGGTACAAGCGCTGCTATAGCAAAAGTTTAGCAATTACGTAGCCCATGATTAGATACAAGCTTAGCATTTCGCACGCAATCATAGTTTCCAAGAATATAGTTTCAAGCATTAGCATATAGTTTAACAACGAAATTTATAGTATAAGCATCAAGCATGTAGTTTAAGCCTCTAGTTTGTAGCATAAGCATCAAGCCTCAAGTTTAAGCATTTAGTTCATAGCATAAGCCTCAAGCATCAAGTTCAAGCATCTCGTTTCAAGCATAAGCATTAAGCATCAAGTTTAAGCATCTAGTTTGTAGAATAAGCATCAAGCACATAGTTTCTCAAAGTATTCTACTTTCCAAGCATAATCCTTGTTGTAAGCATCATAGTTATGTTTAAAAGCATTAAATAACATTTTAATAATTTATTAAAATGTTTAACATGCTTCGCAGTCCCGAAGTAAAAAAAATAAGTTTGAAAAGGGACAAATGAACTCACCTTGTGTCCGTAGTGGTTGACTAAGTAAAGACAAGAATACACGCGCTCTTTGTTTGTACTTGTAGTGATGATCACGATCCTGTATTAATTTCATAGTGATTTAACTTATAAGTATAAGTTATAATTTATTCGTGTGCATGTAAGTGTTAGTCCTAAAATTGACTAACACTCGCGAGTCTTATTCATTATCCGGCCCAAATTCACTACTTTGTGTAATGAAGTGTTGGATCTTCGCCATTGTTCAAGATTTCATACTTACCTGTTAATTACAAGTTATCATTTGTATATAAGGCTTTTAAGGCTTTATGTAGTTTTCTTAAAACTTGTCATTACGTTATAAACAAACCAAATGATATTCCATAAATGTGTTTGTCCTTTGTTTTATTGTTTCCAACGTTCATTCATGCTGGTGTCGTTTATTTAAAATCCATTGGGCCGGATAACCTATTGGGCCATTTATTGTAAAATTGGGCCTAAGAATTATGTGTGTGGGCCGGCTAAGTGTATTGGGCCGAAAGAATTTGGGCCAAGTTAGACTGCTTAGACCACTTAAAACCTTGTGGGCCTCGGCCATATTCATGAATAGAAAGCGTGGGTCGAATCCGAAATTTCCTGGGCCTTATAAACTCTAAATGGGCGAAAGTGGTGAACTGGGCCTGCTAAGTTAATTGGCTAATCATTTTATTCAGGTGGGCTGAGGCTGTTTCCAGCGAACCTTCGGTTAAAGGTTCGGCCAAGGCAAGTGTGTACAAGGGTTCGGCAACAAAGAGTTTGCAATTGGCTTGATTAATCAGCAGGTTCGTTAGTGACTCAAAGGTTCGGCTAAAGAGTTGGGGTTCGGCTTTGCATAAGGTTCGACAGTTAGGTCCAGCAATGTTGTGGGTTCGGTGATCAGGTCCGGCTCCAACACATTAGGTTCATGAATTTCATGCACCAAAAGGTTCGTTACTTGGGGAGAGGTTTGGCTAACCAGCTAGGGTTCGTCCAAGGTAGTAGGTTCGTAAGGTTGATGAGGGTTCGGCCATGACCCACTGGTTCGTTCCCATAAAAGGTTTGGTGATCGAAGGTTCGCTCGTCCCAGGCGAGTTTGTAGGGTTCGCTGCATGATGAAGGTTCGGTTCCAGCATGCGAGTAGAAGGGTTCGTCGGTCATCACAGCATGAAAGGTTCGGTGACCGGCGTGCCAGCAGGTTCGTGGCTGTCTCATCACTAGGGTTCGTTCCTAGTCCAAGGTTCGGTGGTAGGTGGGTTGTGTAGGTGCAACAGGTTCGCTTGTCAGGAACAGCCAGGGTTCGGCCATTTGAAAGGTTCGGCCACCCTTGTAGGGTTCGGCCAACCCATTGTTTTACCCCATAGCTCACCATCTTCATCATCTTCGAACTAGGCGATCTCAGCTTATTTCCAAGGGTGTTGAGGTGTGAAGGTCGACTCACAATGGTGTATAATGTGCGTGGATGAGGACTTCTAACTGATTATGTGTGTGTGTGAGCGGAAAAATGGGTTAAAAAACCCTAATCTTTGAAGCTTTCTTGCATCATTACCTCAAAAATGGCTGGGTAATCTTCCAGATTCGCTGTACTTCTTGATAGAGGACGATGCGACCTTCGTTTAGACACCGAGATGGCTTCATTTCATCCACAAATGAAGAAGTTATGGTGATTCAAAGGTTGAATCTAGAGAGAGAGGGGTGACGGGTTCAAGGGTTAGAGAGAGAGTTGGTTGAAAATGAAATTGTAACATCACTGTACTTCCGGTCGTCCGTACATCCGTACGATTGTATTGTTACGACCTAAGATTTTGTAATTATTAATATTGACACATTATTTGATGATTATCACTGTTACTGGTATATCATGTTAGAACATATTATCGCGTACACCATGGGAGTTTAGTTATAACTCAAATTAACAGAACCAGAGAGTTTTATCGCAGTTATATTGTTGATGATTATGGATTTGGTTGGAATGGAAAGGGATTTAAGTTGGATGTTGTTTTGTTACTAAACATAGTCAATGACACATGGTCATGGTTTATCGAAATAGCGGTGGGACGGTGGCTAGGGCAGTTGCGACTGACCCTTACATATGACCTATACATATGCATATTCGGTCTATCATGGATGTGTCAGTGACTTGGGTTTAGTGGGTTTTGATTGGGAATTGATAATATTAAAGTTAATGAATAATGGGAGTATAATTGGAATTAATTACGCCATGGTGAGGTTACGAACACAATTTAAACGCGAATACAAATTCAGAATATTAACCTAATAAAGGTATTCGCGTGTGTGACGATTCACATGAATATAATTGTTAGAATAATATTCTGAAACAATTTCCATAAATCGTAAATCGAATCAAAAATACGATACGAGTGTTGGAATCGTAAAGGTGACGATCTTTACAAATACGTATGTAATAACGTGTTTCGACGAGATAACTAATATATATCAGCCGATATAAATTAAATAATGGAAACTAAAATATTTATTAAGAATCACAACCTAAAAACAAATACGATCAAATTATTTATTAAATAAATAATTTAACAGAAATGAAACGAAACTAATTTTTTTACGAAACCATTTTTAATTAAAATCGTTTTATTGAAATGAAATAAGTATTAAACATCTTGTGTTTAAATATATTTTACGTTAAAAACTGAATATTTAATACGAGTTATCGCGATAAAAGCGGGATCGAGCACGCGTAATTGATACGCGGTATAAGGAAGACTTCCTCTTCCTCTTTCTTCATTCTCCACATTTTCTTCTCTCTCTCTACACATATTTTCGTCACCTACACACACACCAAACTTCTCTCTAGCTTTTTCTGATCATCACTCAACGGAATCGAGAGATCTTGGCGCCCAAACGACCGCGTGATTGAGAGGAACAAGAAATATAAAGAAACCTCGCACCCAGCCGACGTATAGAGGTAAATCTGGGCTTTTATTCTCGGTTATTGTTAAGAAATCTAAAGTGTAAGTGGTTATCTACTTAAAATCGATTTTTAGGGTTTTGTTTGCTTAGGCCATGTTACTTGAACTATGGGAAGCCATAAACGACCATGTAACTGACCGACTCGAAGATGGCGAAGGTGATTAATTAAGGATGTACAGGTTCAGGGCTACTGGGGGCCGAACCCCTCACACCTACTGCCATGGCCGAACCTTTTCAAGGTGGCCGAACCATAGTTCCAACCTAACTATCAGCATAGGACCACGAACCATTCAGCGTTTGCCGAACCATCTCATGTTCACGAACCCTTGTCATTGCATGAGCCAAACCTTAACACTGTATTGGCCGAACCTATAGGGTAATGGAACGAAGGTTCACTGCCCCTATGAAGAACAAGACCTAATTTCAGTTAACGAGTGGATTAAGGGCAGGTGGGAGATGTAATTTTGTATATATATACGTGTGCATGCATGGGAATCCTAATAATCATTTCTAACTACGAATAAGATTTTAATGAAACAATTTGCATAACTTGAATATGATGTGAAAGGAATTTAGTAATCACCTAAACTTGAGTGGATTTTATACCTAAGCTTGAATGTTTAAGCTAATGATTGTACACGCATGCACACTATAAGTGTATATATATGGATTAGTATATTGTTCCTACAACATGTGTAGCTTCTAAATATTTCAGTGAACATTTTGATAAAGTAAGAAAATACACTAACTAGGAATAAATCTATCCTAAACAGGGAGAATTGAGGAAGTTTAATGATTGTCATTCTAACTTAGATGAAATAAACTAAGTTAACGACACAACACGATTGATTAGAAAACAACAAGTATGGATATTAAATTGTGATAAAACACATAAACTTATGAACACAAACATACAATAATTACAGATCTTTGAGTTGCTTTGAGTTATCTACGCGAGCGCGCATACTACAGAGACACCGATTCTAAGGATTCAAGTGAGTTTCTCATAACCTCCCTTTCTTTTAAACTGTTTTGTTTTTTTTAAACTCGGAGGTGAAGCATGTATACCAAATTCTTATATTATTTTGATAACACAAGGATAATAACTGTTTATCAATATGATATTCACATTTTTAGAATTATCATTACTTATGGATTATCACTTATATGCATATATTCGTGTACACATTGTCATTGACTTCGGTCAATAACAAGGATTACATGTATTGTCACTTGGATATCACGACTCCGTGAAAACATTGCCTTTGACCTTGGTCAATTGCATTGGTTTCATGTATTGCCACGTGGATAGCTTCCACTCCATGGATCATGTTTTTAACTTATGTTAATTACATAATGACCATGTATAGTCACAGATATTATTTGAGAATATTGATTTGAGATTGATTGAATGGTTATGTGGTTGATTATCTATTATTGACTAGGATTATCTATGATTGATTATGACTGATTGAGTATGTGATTATTGTTTGTGTATGTGTTTGATTGTTGAGTTTGGAGATGTGTAGGATTCTCATGCAGGTATTCTTGTGGATTTCCTCAGAAAGACCATAAGTTCTTATACTTATTTTATCTAATCTTTTTGTAAAATCTTTCAAAACAAACTTTTATACTCATTTTATAAAACATTTTTAAAGTATAAAAACTTATGATTACTCACCAACTACTTAGTAGTTGACACTAGATTTTCCTACATGTTTCAAGTAATGATGCAAAGTAGGTTGAGGATGAAGAACTCAAACTTTTGGACGTCATCATATAGGATCTTGGACTTAGCTAATTAACGGAAATTCTGGCGAATTGAATTTAGTTAGATATAATTCTTTTTGTAATTAATGTAACTAATTCAAGTTAGACATTATTTTTGGAGTAAATTACTGATTTTGTCCTTTAAAAATATAGCAATTTGCTGGTTTCGTCCTTTGACTTCGAAAATTACTAGGAGTGTCCTTTTTTTGAAAATTTGCACGGGTTACGTCCTTTGTCACTAACCCCTTAATTATTTCCGTTAAAACCTCCCATGTGCCTGTCACATGAGGTAAAATAGTCATTTAATCATCATCTTCTTCCCCACTCCCACTAGGGTTTCAACCTCCACCATCACCACAACCATCTGCCACCACTAACCCCCCCATCCACCACCACCACCCACTTCAGAGCCTTCCTCCCCATCTGCCACCAGCAACCAACATCTGCCACCAGAAGCTTCCTAGAAGCTTCTCTCGTTAATACATGCCATTGATGAGTCAGTCACCAAACCCCTTTCGTCCGACACACACTAATAATGGCGGTAAACTTATAGGATAAACAATTTGAAAGACGGGTTTGAGGGTAAACTAGGGAATCTTTGATTAACGATTGCACAATGGTCAAAGCGGAGCGGATATCAAGCGTTCAGGCACCGGCGAGAATGAATTCGTTCGACACCAGCTAATAATGGCGGATTTGAGGGCAAGTTTAGGGATGATGTGTGAAATCTACTGTGGTGAAGAGGGTGGTGGGTTTGAAGGAGAGTGACATACAAGCGAGGGACGCAATTACGCTCAAATGTTGGCCGGAAGAAACGATACAGGGTCAGCCATGAGTTCGCCGGAGATGGGGCAAATGAATTCCGGCGGTGGGTGTGTTTTTTGAGGTTGGTGGTGGATGGGGTGGGGTAGTGGTGCCAGACGGGTGGTGGTGATGGTGGTGGTTGAAAACCTAGTGAAGTGGGGAAGAAGATGATGATGAAATGACTATTTTACCCCTCATGTGACAGGCACATGGGGGTTTTAACGGAAATAATTAACGGGTTAGTGACAAAGGACGTAACCCGTGCAAAATTTTCAAAAAAGGACACTCCTAGTAATTTTCGAAGTCAAAGGACGAAACCAGCAAATTGCTATATTTTTAAAGGACAAAATCAGTAATTTACTCTTATTTTTTGTGTACTTATTTTGGTTGATTAAATGATATATGATGATTTGATTTATGATGCCCACGAGCTTTTGAAACAATCTACACATCCCTCGTGGCATCCCGACGTTTCCGCCATCGGTCGGGTCGGGGTGTTACAGAATAAATGCTACCATTTGATGTTTAAATACCCCGAAGGTATTCGGGTTCGTTTCGGTTACTCGTTCATATTTTAGTCGCGTTTCCGGCACGTTACGCGTGTTTGTTGTAAATTTAATAAAAAGAATTTACTTTAGGATGTTTAGAATGTATTATTATTTGAAATTATTTTAAATATCGTATTCTTTAAATTATTTGTCGAAATGTGTTTTATGCGTTTCGTTAATTTGTTCGCAAATTATTAAAATAGTTTTCATTTAAAATTTATATATGATGAGTTTCAAATTGTAAAACAGGAAATATTTTATTTCCTTAAATTTATTATCGTTCAAATCGTTTACGTGTTCGTTTTCGTTTTCAGAACGCTTCGCCATCTCGCGTGTTCGTTCGAATCGTCATTCGAACGAACACGACGATGTTTTGGCTTTCTGATTCTTGTTCTCTACTTTTCAGTCATTATTTCAGAACGTTAAAACTCTCAGAATCATTCGTACAGATCGTCACCTATAGCGAATAATTCATTTGTTTAGCATTCCGTAACAACAACCGTTATAGTTTCGTTCTGTTTAACCTCACATACGTTTATACACAATAGCATCAAATCAAGTATCTGTGTTTCCATACCGTGTTGTCTGACATGTTTCTGACTGTTAAAACCCTAAGGTTTTAGTAAGATTTCAGACAATCGCATTAGGTTTCGTATCAAGCATACTGTATCAATAGCATAAACATAGTTTCACGTAATGTGTACCTGAGTTACTGTACGAGTTACTGTTGCGATCACTGTTCCGGCACGCGTCCGGCACTGATGTTACAGAACCTGTTACAGAAATTAATTTAACAATCCATCTTCTAAAATGATTTTTCAGCTGATAACTGTTGTAACACCAGTGCCGGACGCGTGCCGGAACAGTGATCGCAACAGTAAACCGTACAGTAACTCAGGTACACTTTATGTGAAAAAGTATGCTTTTCTATTGATACATAGTACTTAACATGAAACTATTATACGATTGTCTGAATATGACTGAAACCTTAGGGTTTAACAATCAAAATGTGTCAGACAACACAGTGTTGAAACATAAATACTTGATTTGATTCTATGGTGTATAAACGTATGTGAGGTTAAACAAAACAAAACTTTAACGGTTATTGTTATGGAATGCTAAACGGACGAATTATTCGTATAGGTGACGATCTGTACGAATGATTCTGATAGTTTAACATTCTGAAATAATGACTTAATGGTAGAAAACAAGAATCAGAAAGCCAAACAATCGTCGTGTTCGTTCGAATGACGATTCGAACGAATACGCGCGATGGCGACGCGATCTGATGAAACGAAAATGAATAACGATACGAACGATTATAATTTTAAGAAATATAATGTTTCCTATTTTACAATTTTGAACTCATCATAAATAAATTAAACTAAACTATTCTATTTAAATCGCGAATGAAGTAATGAAACGCATAAAATATTTAATTCGATAAATAAATAAACGCAACGATATTGAAAATAATTTCTAATAATATTTGTAATCTAACCTCCTAAATAATTCTTTTATTTAATTTACGAAAATATACGCGTAACAATCCGGATACGCGACGAAATTACGAACCGAGCAACCGAAACGAACCCGAACACACCCGGGGTATAAAAACCCATTCTCAAGCATTAAGTCACATTTACCACATTCCTACTCACTCTCTCTCTAAATTCTGGTTTCTCTCTCTCTCTCTCTCTAACATTTCCACCACTTTCCAAGCTTTGAAGCTCCATATCTCATTTTTATTGGTGACCAAATCGCGTGTTCTTGTGAGCCTAAACGAAGATCTTGACTCCCTCTATCTAGAAGTACAGATATTTCGAGAGTTCGACCATCCATTTTCGAGGTAATGATGAAGAGAAAACTCACAAAATAGGGTTTCTAAACCTTCTTGGTTCGACCCACGCCACTATCGGCCTAAGACTCACCCACACTTAATCACACGCCATTATCAAACCTCTGGCATAAACACGAGCTTGAAATGGGTACACAGCCTCCATATGCGAAGATGAGAATGATACGGTCGAAACAGGGTTCGTTCAGATGAGGGCCGAACCTATCAAACCACTTGTTGACGAACCTATTAGTTCAGTGCTTGCCGAACCCTCTTCTGACTGCCGAACCATGCGCAGGTGTAAACCACGAACCTGTGTGCATGAATGCTACGAACCCTGGTGCTGAACAGGAGGACTCGCGAACCCTACTGGTAATGCCCACTTGGCCGAACCTTCTAGGCATGGCCGAACCCTACTTGATTAGCTACCCGAACCTTATTCTGGCGAACCAGGGAAGAAGCTGGCGAACCTATGACTATTAACCATCAGCCGAACCTTTTCGTGTAGGGCGAACCTTGCATGTGGCTGCCGAACCCATCACCACACTCCCGAACCCTGTTGCAACGACCATAGATCAACGAACCCTCTGGCATGAACGACCTTGCACGTGTTTAAGCAAACCGAACCTGTTGGGCCAACCATTACCGAACCCTTGGCTTTCATTGGACGAACCTCACGTGGGTGTGAACTAAGAGTTGGCCGAACCTACATCCTCGACGAACTCTATTGCTACTCCCAATCTTCTTTGTTTACAATTGGCCGAACCCCACCTTAAACGAACCCAAAGGTTCGCTGTAGATGGAACTACCCAATTCCTTTACTCGGCCAAGTCCTAGATCCCATAAGGTTGTTAGGCCCATGCTTCCTATTCATAAATATGGTCGAGGCCCACAAGGTTTTAAGTGGTCTAAGCGGTCTAACTTGGCCCAAACTCTTTCGGCCCACTTAATTAGCCCAACCCTTTTGTAGCCATCATGTAACAATAGCCCATGTGATTTCTTGCGGCCCAATACCCATAACAGGACCATACACACACAATTTGTAGGCCAATGTTATTATAAATGGTCTCAATACGTTTCCGGCCCAATGGATTTTTAAGAAATTGATAAACGTATGAATGAACGTTAGAAACGGTAATAAACAATTGCATGAAACATCACTTTAATTAAAGTGATGTTAAAATGATAATACAATCGGATGCAAAGTCTTAAACATATTATTTAGAAAGTTTTGATGTATGAGTTAAGCATTAATTCAAGGAAATTCAAACACTCAAGGAGATTTAACACAATATTACTTAGCATATGGAATCCCGGGCCGGATAAGGAACAGACTCGCGAATGTTAGTCAACTTTAGGACTAACACTTACACGCACAACAAATCCTTATAACTTATACTTATAAACCACACTTACTATGAAATCAATACAAGAATGTGAACATAATACCAAGTGCAAACAAAGAGAGCGTGCGTTCTTATTCTACTAGTCAACCACTACGGACACAAGGTGAGTTCATTTGTCCTTTTCAAACTTATTTGTGTTACTTCGGGACTGAGAAGCATGTTAAACATTTTCATTAACTATTGAAATGTTATTTAATGCTTTAAACATAAACATGATACTTATATTGAAACCATATGTTGAATGCTTATGAGACTTGATGCTTATACTTGTAAAACTTTATACTTTAAACATGAGACTTGATGCTTATACTTGTGAAACTTTATACTTTAAACATGAGACTTGATGCTTATACTTGTTAAACTTTATACTTTAAAATGAGCCTTGATGCTTATACTTGGTAAACTTTATACTTTAACCATGAACTTGATGCTTATACTTGTGAAACTTTATACATTAAATATGAGACTTGATGCAAACCTATGTATTCATGATGAAAAGATGTGTGAAACATTTGAAACTTTATGCGTGAAAACTACTAGTTGTGCATGAACATGGTACATGTATCTAATCATAGGCTACGTAATTGCTAATGACTGGTAGTCCAAAGCTAGTACTATGGATTGAGATATATGTAAGACATAAACGTAATGAGGCTAAGCTAATACCTATATAAGAGACATGTAATTGCTAAACTACTGGTAGTCAAAGCTTTTGTCTGCTTATAGAGGTATGTAATTGCTAAACATAAACATAACGATGCTAAGCTATATCTATATAAGAGACATGTAATTGCTAAACAACAACTGGTAATCCAGAGCTTTTGTCTGCTTATATGAGATATGTCAATGCTGGATTACTTGTGTATGCATGGCTTGTGTCTATGTATGAGATACGTAATTGCTAAATGACTGCTAGTGGCAGAGCTTGTTCTTGTATAGAGAACACGTAATTGCTAGACTAAGCTTACTAATTCATGAGATACGTAATTGCTAAACGACTGCTGTTGCAGAGCTTGTATCTATCCTTGAACTACGTAATTGCTAAACGACTGCTAGTGCAGAGCTTGTACTCAATGCATGAGATTAGGGACAGCTAAACTATGTGCGTGTGAAACTATGATGCTTGATAAACATTCATTGAAACTAACACTTGTAAACACTTATAGACTTGTAAACTTTGAAACAGAAAACAAAAGCTTTGATGAGGAATGG